>OY987330.1:18494978-19694978 GCA_963920685.1 Polydrusus tereticollis | reverse complement strand
GGAACCAGTGAGTATTTTCAGCAGACCAATAACGATAATAATTGTGTCTATTAACTATGCCATTTAAATTGAAAGTAGCTTCATCCGAGAAAATGATATTTGTTGCGAAGTTATTATCGTTATTGCATCTTTCCATCATCAGCTCACAACTCACAATATTCAGCTCTTCTATAAAAATCGTCCTCGTTTAACTCGTGCACCAACTTTATCTTGAAGGGATGCAACTTCTCCTGCTTAAACAAATTTTTCACTGACAGATGAGACACATTAAAATCCATTGCCATTGGCCTGGATGATTGCGTTGAATTTTCATGTATTGAGGGGATGATATCCAAAGCTGTGTCTCCCCGGTTGCTGTTTTAGGTCGACCTGATCTAGCGGCTTCCTTAACACTGCCTGTTTCTCGAAATTTCTTTACCACTCGACACACCGTTGGCTGATTTAGTGGAGGCCTATTTGGATATAATTCATTGAAAACTTGAGAAACCTGATCTTGCGATCTCTTCATGTTTTCGTAACCGCTCATTATTAAAATTTCAAATCGTTGTTTCTCATTCAGATGAACCATAGTGTAAACAAATGAGAAATCAGACAACAGAAGATTAAACAGGAATTCAACATTGACACCTCTTAGGGCACTGTCATGAAAACACCATGACTCAACTGGTGGGTATTAGGTAGGAATAATTATAATTAGGAAGTTTTTCATTTTTGAGCTGTCATTATCTTGGACACGCTTGCAGATAGGTGAAAATTTTAAATACAAAAAATTCAGTTTTCCCAGTAGAATATGCAATAATATGCAGGGTGTTCCATTTAAAAAAAGTAAGTTGGTCTCTATGGCAACCAAACCAGAAATGACAGAAAAAATTCATGCAGGTAGAAATGTAGGGAACAATTTACTTTTCATAAAGGTCACTTTTAGTAAATTTGAAAATGGAGACTGCGCTTTAAAAAAAATAAGAATTAATGACACATGAAGCATCCAATGAGTAGTACTAACCCTAGAATAATAAATACATACCTTTACTCTAATACAAATAGCGGAATTTATGCTGAATATTAAATTGGACTTAACTTAACTTAACTTAACCAGATGATCATTAAATTTTAAAAATCAATCTACATAACGCAAATCTCTTAAAAGTACTACGTTTTAAACGTTTATATTAAAAATACAATATTTTTGTTACGATAATGATAAGAAACATCTCCTTAATATTGTACATTCATTTAAGAAATTGAATAAAAAATTGAAGAAGTTTGATAAACATGTCACTGATAATTATTGTGGTACTAGAGTAAAGATCATTTTTCGGTTCATACAAGTAGGTACTAAGCAAGTTGTCTTAAAAATGGTTACATATTCAGGCAAGTAATGTTTGGGTCAGGATCTTGGGAAACCTTATAGTGGAATCTCGAATATTGAGCATAACTTAACTGGAGAATTGTATTTGAATATACTGGAAAATACCATTAAATTCCTTGTGAATAAAATATTCGATGATAATTCAAATTAGCTTTATGTCCACATTATATTTTAGGTGGGCGTTAAAGCAAAGTAGTGTATGTATATTGATGTCGACTTTCTTCTTTGGAACAACTTTAATTGATAAATCTTGTCCATTAGAAGAGTAAAGTAAAGCAATTTATTCCGACTGTCTTCATGGGACTGAATCTATGGTCAATTCTCGTTTTCCAGATATGTTTGTCGCAATATTTTTTTATTTATAATATTTTATTAACCGGTTTTTGGTATGTCTATGCCACGTTTCTAAAATATTGTTAACGTTAAGTGATTTAAGTTCTACGTAGTGTATGTTTTTGGTAGAATTCTTAAGACGTATTATTCTATATTGGTTATAAATGAACTGTACAGACACGTACAGGAATCATCACTTCTTTGAGACAGTAATAATAGCAGCCCTCAGTCCACAACAAAGCACCGGTGATCACTATATTTATTATGTAAACTTACTTGTCACTTGACGATTATTTTGACTATTTAACAATATATATCTGCGAAAGTCCCATTTTGATATTACACATGTATATTGTATATCTATTTATATTTGTCCCAAACGTATACCTCCAAATATTACAATATACACACAAATATATTAAATACATCATATAATGTTATCAGCTTCTCAAAAACTTCAAACGCGAAAGATAACCTTATTACTAAACAAAGCTTTTGGTTGCATGTCTTCATACTAAATGAATTATGAACTAACCGTTACTCCTAAAATTATTTGACAAAAATTATGCTTCTCATTTCTATATTTTCTATACAGCTTAATATTATTATACTTAGCGGACAATGCGAAAGTTTTGCTTACGACATGCAGCTTATCAAATTATCTAGACAGTGGTACAATAATAACAATATTTTAATTATATCATTATCAAGTTTATATAACTATGCGTTTTTACTCAAAACTTAATCTCAAATACCAAGAAAGTTTTAAAGATTGGAATAATTGTAATTATTATTTTATTTAAAAGTAAGTATTCTATTGTTTCAGTAAATTCTGGAGCCAAAGCATCCCTTGTCACATCCCGCCAGAGGCCAAATGAAGGGTAGACATCAGTTTAGGAGGCGGTTTAGTTTACAACCTTCCTTTCTGAAAGAAGAACCTGAAGATGACAGACATCACCATAACGCAAACAGGTCTTTATTTTTTTTCTGAAACAAGTTTTTTTCTAATGACCGAATTAGTAATATCTTCTTAACACTAACTACGAGATAACTTTCTAGGGTACCATTGTTGTTATCGCTAATAAGACATCGATAATTTTGGTTTTTACAAATCATCTTCCCAACACCTCTAGGATTTAAATAAGCAACTTAGTTTGGGGGGAAACAAGCCTAACTAAATTCATTTTTTATGAGTTATAATATCCTGACTTTGTAACAGCAACTTAAAACTATTAGAGCATTTTAAAGTAAGTAAATTCCCGACAAAATCAATTAACATTCGTCAATAATAGTTCGCCAAGCCTATATTAAACTGTGGCCTATATTGAACGCACTAAACATGCAAGATGTTTATTTCTAACAAAGCGACCTTACGGGTAACATAGAATGTCAAACAATACCATAATGGGATGAGAAATATCCTGGACGTGATATTTCGCAAAAGGGAGACATCGATTGGCCACCTGGATCGTTTGATCTGATACTGCTTGGCTCCTTCCTTTAGGGTTACGCAAAGGATAAAATGGTCCAATGTCCACAAATAATTCAAGCCCTTAAAGGAAATATTCGACCCGTTATTCTCGAAATAGAGACGAAATGCTTAAGTTAGATACAGTGTTGCATTTCTAACTTAGAATTGCAAGAAAAATATTTCTATTTTCCCTAAATATTTTCCGTGGTTTAAAGCAGATCCTCAAGGGAATAACAAAGTAAGATCATAAAAAATGAAATAGCTGAGGTTGTACTTAATCAACGTTTGATGCTTTACTTTACAGTCCAGATCACACAACCAATTTCGCAATTTAGTATGATACTATAAAATAACTTTTAATTTAATTCGTTTTTATGTGACCATTCAAAACACTCGAGCAATCAAGAAATAAATTACTTCCAAGGCATTTCAGCAAAATTTTACCCAACCAGTCCATTTTTTAAAGAGGTGTAGCCTCTTTAAGTACAAGCAGCTTTTGGGGGATATTTTTGTTCACTGAATACATTTTACAGACCTTTAATTATTGCTCAAACAATAAAGCAAATCGGAACAACTAAATTACTATTGACTCATACTATAATTTTATGGTTTATTTAAATTATATATTATATTATTATATATAATAATAAAAACCGTAGACAGAAACATAAAAAAAAAACTTATTTTTAATTTTTCATCACTCTTTTGTAGATTATATGACTTACTGTTCAAGGTTATTAGTTTTTCATATTTTAGAGAAATGCCTATCATATAATATTACATTGTGAACACTCCAAATATTGGTTTATCATATACTGATAAGTAATGTCACTTAAATTGTTTTTCTACAAGTGCTCTGAAAATACCTAAAAACACACACTACTACCTATACTTGAAACTGAAAGTATTTCACGCGAATAGTTGGTTTCCCATAAACTGTTGATGATCCTCGCAATGTGCGTAAACGTTTACATACAAGTTGGTCGCTTTATCATACTCTGTGGAATTTCGAAATCACTGTTTGCAGTTGTAAAAAAAGTGTAGGGAACTACAACACGTTTAAAAAGTCCTTATTTCTACGTCTTACTAGTGTGAAAAGAGTAATTTTCAAAGCTTCTTGTATAATATAATACCAACTCTTGAATACTAAATATTTATTAATCCTGTTTAATAGCCAAGATAAACTTTTGTAGTATAAAATTTAGGTCTTTTTTTGCTTTTTAACTTGTGTTAGACATGCAGCTTGGGAATGGAAGAATGTATTCCAACCACTTTTGGCTCCTTACATTGTAATAATACCTATATGTAACCTAACCTAACCTTAGAAGATTATCGGGTATAACTCTAAAATATAAGTTTAACTTATTCTATTGTTCTTAATTACCTTCTATAAATTAAAGTATTCTTAAGTTATACATTTTAATAATTCGTACCACATTAACTTATATAAAAAGGTTTCTATATCTATATCATACCATTGTAAAAAAGTTAATAATAAAATCACGGAGGTAAATAAAGCAAGAAGTGTAATTAAACTCTCTTTAAAAAACCTAACTTTTACTTTTGTAGAGTTCTCAGGTCACAAAGGAGCGAAGATGTCGAGTCAATGGATAAGGAAGGAGGAGTTCCACCGGTAGGCAACAACGTTAGACATAAAATAGTGGTCATGGGTGCTGCAAAAGTAGGAAAATCATCGATCATATCACAATTTTTATATAGTACATTTTCACCAAAGTACAAAAGGACAGTAGAAGAGATGCATCATGGCGATTTTAATGTACAAGGGGTAAGTGCAAGATATGGTAACAGTATAATGTAGGCCCCCACGTAACTACAAACTTGAACTTAAGAGCGGTAAATTGGATGAGGCGTTTTTGACCTGAACTTACCCAAGCTAGGGTAAGCGAATTTATTATTTGCAACTCAAAATACAAACGCAGTTTATTTCAGGTTCACCTAACACTGGACATTCTTGACACCTCAGGAGCCTATGAATTTCCGGCAATGCGAGCGCTGTCAATTTCATCGGCAGACGCGTTTGTGTTGGTGTACGATGTCACAGACGAGAACACATTTGAAGAAGCCCGAGCTCTTAGAGACCAAATCCACGAAACCAAGTGTTCCACGAATGTGCCCATTGTCGTGGTTGGTAACAAAATTGACTTGACGGGAGATCGGGAGGTAAGTTTCAAGTTCCAAATTTTTGCACTGTACTTAGGCATCTGTGGGTTTTATAACTATGTATTACGGAACATGCGAAACGAACTATCCTCCTCAAGATGCAATTAGTAAGTCCTTGACGATACGAAGCGGACCAACTGCCTCCGCTACCCGGCGTCCCTGGTAAATCATTTAGGCAACCGTGGCCATAGTTTCTTTGCCAATGACAAATTAGCACAAATATTGAGATAATGTAGTAACCGAGCGGTAAGTCGGCGTTGCATCAAAAGAAATAATTTGCATATTTACATATTTTCAACACCAATGTACAGTAGTTTTTAAACAAAAATACCAAATTAGGATAACGCAACGGAAATGGAATGACAAGATGCTCCATAAACTTCTTACATTATTTTGATTGAATTTACTTGATCCATCCTTAATTATTGACCATACATTTTAAGCCTTCCTGTAACAAAATATTTTTATTATAAGCGATATTTAAATGTGTGCCACATTTTACTCGAACGATCTATAAATTTACATAAATACTTTGTATATTATACTGAAGTGATGAATGGTAAAATATCAAAAACCAAATAAGTATGCAAAATTTTGAATCAATAATAATATTTCCTCTCTCACTTAAGAACAGTTTAATATTCCTATAGAGAGTATTTCTGAAACTGTCAGTTTATTTAGGATTCTCATATTTAATGTTATTTTGAGAGCTCAATCGAGCATAATAGCTTGCTATAAAGACTTGAAGTTTCACGCAACTTCCGTCGACGTAAGGACTTTGAAAAGTTGCAAATCCGGAGTTTTACATAACTTTTTATAACTTTCAGGAAATTGCTTTTAGACAAGTCTACTCTTGGTACCTGATTTAGGCAAAACGGCAGGATGTATTTTCTAAGGAGACTACTGAGCTTACATAAAAATAGTAATAGACAAAAGTTAGTCCTAAAGGTTTTGAAAACATTATCATCACATCTTTGAAATAATAATTTAAAATTTGAGCTGTGACAATGTTACATGTAACACGGTAAATTATTAAAATGTGTTTGGTTATTCCATACTTTACTAAACTCCACAACCATTAAGAATCTTAGTACCAAAAATGACATAACGATTGAGTCACTATCAGTTTAATCATATTTGATAAATGATAATTCTATAATATAGTGTGTCTACTTAAATTGGCGACATTTTGGAAAACTTTTTTATTTTTAGTTTTAGAAACAAGTTACTCTTCATAAAAGGTCCTGCATGGTCTAAAACCTAAAATAAAATAAAACATTTTTAAAATTTATTACTCGTAAATGGGGTTTATCAATAAATATGAATTTGGCTCAAGAGCAAAGTACCTTTATTAGTGACAATTTCAAAAATTGAAAAGAATTAAAAACTATGCTCCAATACCCATGCAATTAAATCCACCTTCCCTACATTTTCTTTTTAATTTTTACACATTTTCTCAAATTGATTCTTTCTGAAAAAAATGCAAATTAAATATAATTGTGTAAACCCTAAAAACTTTATTTTATTTTAAATTTATCTTGTTACTTATGATTTTATAACCTCTCCGTTCTGTTCCGAAAATAAAAAGTACATTCTTTAAAAACAAATTTTATTTCTAAGGATTTAAATAATACCCACACCATTAAATTACATACCCTCAAATATCTGGTCAATTCAAAATTATTTTTATACAAAGTTTTCTCTATAATAACAATTTAGATTTACAAATTAAAAGGTGCACTTAATCTAGAAGATATATTCCGTGCAATTTCTATTTATAAAATCGGTAGAACCATTAAGTACGGAGGATGAAATTAAAACAAGCTTCACAAATTTTTACTAACCGACTCCCAAAGAATTATCGTCACCATGAAACAGTAAAAAAACCAGTAAACAAATTTAAGACTTTTGTAGATGTAAAAAATAGATTTAGCAATTAACACCTACAATGGGTTACCAACGATGCCACAGAGTATGAAATAATGCACTTAGCAATCAAACATCCCTGTGTGTCCCTTGCAAAAAAGGACATCTTGGATGACAAATACTATTAAGAAAGATACGGCCTTAAAAATTTTAAAAAAGAACAAATTTTACCGATACTCACGTTAGGAACAGAAGATCATGATAGATCCTTTGGATTCTGTTGTAATATCCAAGAGAAGTTAGAAACCATTTATGACAAGACTTATTCTTTTTTCGGATGAAGTAACATTTTTATCAAATGGGACATTCTCTACCCGAAATTTCCATTAAAAATTTGGGACCAGAGTGCATTTAAAACAAATAATGGGTGGTGTGAATGAAATATCTAAACCTTTTTGTTTCATGTATCTTTATATGTGGACTATTATTTATCCTTTTTAAGGAATGAAATAAATAATTTTCTTAATGTCGTTCCCCTACTTAAACGTCAACAGATATGGTTTCATCAGGACGGTGCCCCATGCCACAGTAGGTTTGATGTAAGGCCTAATATCTTGAAAATCGAAGATGTATGCGAAATTTGTTGGCCCTCCTCAGTCTCCGGTATTTATACCAAAAAAAATATTTTAAAATATATCGCTGCCGTCCTAAAATTTGAGTAAAATATTTTTAGCCGTTTTTCGTATTTTGTATTTTAAAATTTTAAAATCCTCACCTAGCATAATACAGGGAACTTATATTATAAGTAATCGAATCATATATACACACAATATATTTTGTGATCTATTGTTACTAGTAAAGATTTTTGGAAATTCGACAGAAGCAAACATAACAATATGTTGATTTATGTTTTCTTTTAGGCTATCAACAATGTAATATACATATATGATCTTAACCGTAGGCTTTTATGACGACAGGAAATAAATGAAAACATTTGTCGACGTAGATCTTGTGCTTACATTTTTTAGTGAATTTGACAGAGGTATTTATTTGTCTGAAATTTCAGAGCAACTTTACTCAAACGCATTTGTAAAATTTTTATATCGTTGGGATCGTAGGATTTTAAAAGCTTTTACTTTTATTTGTTCAAAAGCTTATGGGGGATATAAAGAAGAAAGCTTTTACAAAAAAAATATCGGTGTTTCTTTTTCTATATAGTGCAAATAAACTAACAGGCCAAAGATATAGGTACCTACCGAATACAGGGTATCCCGAAGTGAAAGTGCAATACTAAAAGAGTGTAATCTATGTCCAAAAATAATAATAATAATAATAATAATAATAATAATAATAATAATAATAATAATAATAAAGGTCTTTATTTATAAATGATACAAAAAAGTATTACATTTTGTTATTGGGCGAGGTTCAGTTCACCCTGATTACAATGTATGCAACAAGGCATCTGTTCAAGTAACCCATAACCAAATATAACTAGTGAAATAACCATAAAGGAAATAGGAGACGAGATAAACGTAAACTAATAAATTATATTTTATCTTTAAAAGTGGAGAGTATTACTTAAAACAACAATTCATTACCCAGGCCGCATTTTCTATTATGATTGCGCACCAAGTTTTTGATAAATAAAATTTCTGAAAACAGGTGCTGACATAGCATAAACATCATAAGAAGAACGTTCAATAAATTGACAATGTTTTACGAGAAGGATCGCTTAAAAACCTGCGATCTATGTTGTGGTATTGTAAGCCTACCCTTAAACCTGATATTAATATTATGTATGTCTGTGCGAAATCTAATCTTCTGATAGAGATTTGTTGGAAACTTATTTGTTGTAATAGCATGATAGTGGCAAATCATATGCAGATAACGCCTTTGGTACATGCTTAACCAACCATTATCTTTAATTTTATGGGTAATGTGATTTCGTTTTTTTATGCCAAATATAAGCCGTAAGCAAGAGTTTTGTACTTTTTGTATTCGTCTTGAATCACATTCGGTCAAGCATGGATCATAATCGCCATCACAGTAATTGAAGTGGGAAAGCACAAGTACATCACACAACATAGACTTTACATTCCTATTAAGGATATATCTATTTTGATAAATAAGTTTTAAGTTGGAGTAAGCTTTCTGAATGCACCTATTCACATTTGCAGCAAACCTCAACTCACTGTCAACATACAGACCCAAATTCTTCACCACAGGATCCAACTTAATATTGTGACCTTGAACGCCAATATCATGACTGTACCGTTCGATAAACCGTTGTTTTTCTACTTTTCCTCCAAAAACCACTGCCACAGTTTTATTAAAATTTAATTTCAAGCAATGATTACTACTAAATTCACTAACCTTGATCAAATCAAAATTGACTGCGGCGACAGCCTGTGGTGCTTCATCCGGATAAAAGGACAAGTACATCTGAGTATCATCAGCATAGAAATGATTACTCATATTTGATGATTAATCATATTTTTTTTTATAAATAAGCCCCCAAAATGGATTATCGGGTATAATACCACTAGTGCATCAAAATTACCGATAATGCTGATTGAAAGCGTGTTGTATTGTAACTGAATGAGTTTATTTTCAATTTTGATTAAATCCGAAAGAGCCCGACTTCGAAGAAGGAGGGCTTTTTCGAGATTTAATCAAAAATGAAAATAACCGAATGCAGTTACAATACTACAACACGCTTGAAAGCAGAATTATCTGGTTATTTTTGATGCACGAGTGGTATTCGGTGGAATATTTCCTGAAAAATTGTATTGTGCTGTTGGTAATGCTTGTATAAATTTCTTTTATAGAGTGACTACCAAAACGTTCCATATCTTTAAAGAAATCTTGATTTGTAATCAATTCACTTTTTAAATGTCGCAGATTGACATAAGTAAGTTCAATAATAAAAGTTTTTGCGGTAACCGTGGTTACACTTAAATACCCATATACCAGGATATGCAAAAGACGCCTCCAATGTTGGTAAAGAAAATATAATATTATTATTATTATTTTTTAGATATATTTATAAATATAATGTAAAGTATTAAGTTAGTATTAAAATTTAAAAAAGTACATAATAAATAATATATTTATAAACAGTCAAAAATTATGGATTTGTATGATTGTTAGTACACAGTAGTAGTAAAAACTTGATTATGATTGATAGCTACCTACTGGGGGATTATCGCTTCTACTGTGGAATTATCGCTTCTACTGTGGAATTATCGGGGGTAATACCACGAGTGCTTAAAAATTACCGATAATTTTCATGAAAGCTTGTTATTTATAATTCCACGAGTTCGAAGAACGAGTGGAATTAGTATAACAAGCTTGAATGAAAATTATCTGGTTAATTTTTATGCACGAGCGGTATTTAGGGAGAATATTTCTAGAATGAAATATATATTATTTTTTCATTTATGCCATAATTATATCTTTGTCGTTATCTGTTGAGAGGGTTTGTTTTTCAAAAGCAATGAATGTAAAAAAAAAACTCTCTCGTCAAATAGGTTCGATTGTTGTGTGTTGGATATACAACGTTGTCTAGGCAACGTTGTATATCCGCTGATATTTTTTTATTTTTATCGTTTCTTATGGGAAAATTTATACATGAGTGAAATATTCGCTGTAATTCTTGCGAAAGACCACACTTCTTATGAGATTTTTTATATATGAGGGAAATATTCCTGAATATTCCACTCACGTATAAAAAATCCCATAAGGACAGTGGTATTTTCGAAAACTTACAGCGGATATACAAAATCGAAAACACCAAAACGAAAATACCACTTGTCAGTGTCACTTTGTTGACAAATTTCTATTTATTATTTCAAAGTTGACAAAATGAATGTTTTTAGATTCGTGAAATATTCCTTTAAATACCATGCGTGCTTTAAAACCAACCGGATAATTTTTCACTTATACGTGTTTCCTTTAATTTCACGAGTCCTGCGGAGTCGGGCTTTTTCGCGAAAATATGAAAACAAACTCTTGCAATTATAAAAAAACACATTTCATTCAAAAATTATCGGTCATTTTGATGCACTTGTGCACTTACCCCCGAAAATACTTTTTTTTTAAATCGACCGGAAAGCAACCACTTTCTACTCAATTTTTTAACCGGAAAATGTCATTTTATCGGTCTAGACCAGAAAGTCATAAAAGAGGGACCGGTAAAGTACTTTACCGGTCCCTCTTTTTACTTTACCGGGCCCTTTTTTTACATTCCGATCAATATTTGAGAAAACGAACCAAACCCATAATAAGTAGGCTTTGACTTGATTGTTTCTTTCATGGCGTTTCATGGCAACGAACTGTCAAATTTGATACTGCTTATTAAAAATTGTGTTTAAAAGTTAAAAGTTAGATTATATTATGGAAATGAATGTGGATGAAGGTGAAATTCCTCTTGAAATAACTGAAGCGGCTGCTAGAGCTACTCACGATTTGTTGCCGCATAAGTCCAGGGACAAGTATGAAAAACGTTTGCCGTTTTCAAATGTTGGTGTAAAGAAAAAAATGCTGGTCTTGCGTCGATTTAAAAAAAAATATTGTACGTTACACAACCGGAAAGTACGTTTACAGGACTCGCAGGCTTCCAGGACTCGCCTGGCGGCTCGCCCTGGAAATTGCCTGCTTCGTCCTGTAAAATAGTACTTTCCGGTCTTGTAACGTAATATACTATTCTTTAATTATCGACGAATCTGTTCATGATAAAAACTTGAATTTAGTTTAATAGTCAACTTTATATCTAATTCTAAACTCAAGAAACAATTAACCCCCAGTTTTCCTCATTTAATTCCAGCATTTTCGATTTATTAATTACTAAGTTATTTACAGATTTTAGCTGGTTAATTTCAAACGAAATTCAACTCTATCTTTATAGCCACGCACCGTCATAAATATAAAATTTATTAATGACTTCTTGCCCTGGCTTTTAGCCTTTAATTTAAGAAAATAATGTGTTTTCAAAAAATAGGTCAAACTTCGAAAAAGCAAATCTGCAGTTGACGGGTTGAACCGATTGGCAATATATTTTTAATAAAATTGTTGGTTTAATTTGTGTTTCTATCCTACAACCTATCGACCAAACCTCATGGGATATAGTTTGCTTTTAGGTTCTCTTTATACAGTGAGTCCCAAAAGTAAAGTAAAAAATTCGTTTAAAATCCAGCGGTGTGATTTTTGGAAAAACGCTCGGACCCATCGATTTTTCTTTCTTAATGTCGTTTTCTTGATGGTAAATTCATGTATACAGGGTAGCCCAAAAATAAGTTATGACCATCAACTGAAAAGATCTATTTTTTGTTTCATTTTTGAGTTCTGCATTGAATTCTAAGTATGTTTAATATACAGTGTGTCCACGGGTAGAGTTCGGAAGAGGAAAAACTTTTTTATTTGTGGGTTTAGAAGAAAAAGTTATTCTTTATAAAAACGTCTGCTTGTGTTAAAACTCCAATTTCGAATACCAAATTTACGATTAGTGTACAGGGTACATCAAAAATAACATTTTTGATTATTGTGATTTCGATTTTTTTTTGAAATTATATGAAAATATTTTCAAAACCGTGATTTATTACACCAATTGTGCAAAAAAGCCTAATAAACATTTTTCTCAAAGTGGTTAATTTCAAAGCTACTATTAAAATAATAAAATATCAAGTAGCCTGTTCTAAATAAATGAAATGTTTTAGTTACTTTGCATCTTTCAAATTGTTGATATTTGTGTCATAATTTTCTCATAAATCTGCATAATAGTGAAATTAGAAAATGCTAACGTTAGAACAAAGAATTTATATTGTGCGAAGTTATGGATTAGGACATAAAAAAAGCTATATGGCAAATCTTCAAGAATTCCATGAGATATGGCCTGCTGTTTCTCTCACGGACAAGGGTTTAAAAAAAACTGTAATAAAATTCATGACAACTGGTAGTGTTTTAAATAAAAAAAGGGAGAAAAAAAATATGATGAAGATGATGCTGTAACTGTAATGACAATGGATTCAGTTAGAAATTTTCCCAAACTCTCTTTAAGAAAAAGATCTTCTCAAATTGGTAATGTGAGTTAATCTCTAGTAGAAAAAATATTAAAATTCAATAAAATTCGTTAGTACAAACCTAAATTTAATCATTTTCTGGAAGAAGATGACGGCATGAAGCGTTTGGATTTTTGTTTGTTGATAGGGGAACATATCCTTAGACAAAGAAGATTTGTTAATAATATTATTTTCTCGGACGAGGCAACGTTTACCACAAACGGGGTAGTTAGTTCGCAAAACTGTCGCTATTGAAGCCGCGACAATCCTAATTTTCGTATCCGCTCTAGAAGACAGTATTCACAAAAAGTTAACGTGTGGTGTGCTATTACTTACAATGGAATCATTGGACCATATTTTATTGAAAACAATTTAAATCAACACACTTATTTGCATCTTCTGAACACTTTTTTTATGATCATTTGCAAGATATACCTTTAGCTGATCGAATAAAATTACATTTCCAACAAGACGGCTGTCCCGCTCATTCCACGATAATTGTTCGTGATTGGCTAAATCATCAGTTTGGGAACAAATGGTTTGGAAGGTATGGTCCAAATGAGTGGCCACCTAGGAGTCACAATTATTATGGACTTTCATTTGTGGGGATATCTGAAGCAACATGTGTATAAAACCAATTTCAATAATAACCTAGATCTCTTGAAAGAAAAAATAAGAGAAGTCATTGCAAATATCCCAATACAGTAAATTAGGAATTGTTATCGGGAATTCAGATATCGAGTTGAACTATGCGCTGAACTCGGTACCACGTTCGAATAGAACGTTATTTTTTTTAATATTTTATAATTTATGATTAAATAAAATAAAGAAATACCTATGACATGTAATAATAAAAATACAAATAAGAAATAGTTTTCTTACAACAAAATCGTTATTCGGCCAGATATAAAATTATATTCTAAGTAGGAAAGCAACAATAGTTTACGTAAATTTATTTTAAACGAAATACAAAAAACTAAAAATGTTGTTTCTGGCTAACCCTGTATAGTAATCGTAAACTTCGTATTTGAAATTGTAGTTTCAACACAAGCAGACGTTTTTATAAACAGTGACTTTTTCTTCTAAGTCTACAAAAAAAAAACGTTTTAAAACATGGTTAGTCACAAACATTTTTAGTTTTTTGGATTTCGTTTAAATGATGAAATTAACCACTTTGAGAAAAATGTTTATTAGACTTTTTCGCACAATCGGTGTAATAAATCACGGTTTTCAAAATATTTTCATATAATTTCAAAAAAAAATCGAAATCAAAATCATTAAAAATGGTATTTTTGATGCACCCTGTATACTAATCGTAAATTTGGTATTCGAAATTGTAGTTTCAACACAAGCAGACGTTTTTATAAAGAATAACTTTTTCTTCTAAACCCTTAAATAAAAAAGTTTTTTCCTCTTCCGAACTCTATCCGGGGACACACTGTATATATTTCAACCTCATTAACTAACTTGTCCTATTGCCTTTTTAAAATTAAAATAATAACAAAAACTTAAAAAATATACCTTTACCACCTAGCCTCCTCAATCAAAACTAACATACAAAATCATATATCTTCATATAGATGGATTTCTTTTAACACAGAACCACATATTGTTACAGATCTCTAGATATCAACACTAAAAAATTGTTTTCCTTCTTGACCTAAACTGTTTGTCTTTTCACCTACGTTCGTACATGCCCATAAGATGGTAACACTTGTCACCATTTGTTAAATTAAATTAATAATAATAAAAAAAAAATTCCAAAGTTAAAAGAATTTCTTCAGTTGATGACAGCATGGCCACGCTTAAGTTTGTAAAGTTTTAATTTCCGTAATTTTAAACAAAATGTTTGTGACGTACATGTAATTGTCCAACATGTGGTTGTGAGATGACGAAAATCTTTCATATCAAGGTAATAACTTCTTCTCTATAACCTATTGAACTCCTATACCCTAGGTAATTAACATTTTGTCTCAATTTAATCCAAAATGAAAAAAATGTTTCACATACGACAACTTATAATTAAAACATACAGGTTTCTATTGTTACAGATGTTCAAAATCCGATGAAGGCCCACGCTACGGCCGAAACGTAATTTTAGTTAGAATTAAAGAGCCTTCGAGACTCTACGTGGTTTCATTTTAATTCTTAATTGATTTATCAAGAGACCTAATACCCAAGAAAAAAAAACACTTTTAAAAGTATGTTTTATGTACCATGTTCTATACCTAAACTCAACAGTTACCGAAAAAATTACGATTGAACATGTCAATAAGTAAGACCTGTTTATCTAAAAAGAACAGAATAACAAGTCAAATTAAATGTTTGACAATATCCAAAGCGGTCAATAAACTCTCTTTGCACGTTTTCAGCCATTTCCGGAGTTATGGCATGCACTTTTACGGATTCTCTCTTTCGACTCCTGCAAATTGTTTGACCTCTCAACACATACTTTCGATTTGAGATAACCCCACGAAAAGAAGTCCAGCGGAGTTAGGTCTGGAGACCTAGCAGGCCATTCAATAAGTCCTCTCTACCGAATAAAGGAAAGGTAAAGGTGTCATCCAAAAATGTACGCACAGTGGCAGCATTGTGCGGAGGAGTACCATGCTGCTGCATTATCTTTCAATACTACCAACAAAGTGTACAGTGTTTGCTTTTGAAGTTAAACGTCAAATACGATATTTTTATCTTGGCAACGGCAACCAGCTGTATAATGTCATCGTAATAACCCTTTTTCAAACCCGTTGTATAACCACAATTGAAGTCGTATTTTCACTATATCGCATTAAGCTGACGTGCGAACTTGATAATGCGCTTTAAAATAATCCGAATTATGTTTTTTAAACTGCCTTAGATGTGATTACACACGCGTTTTAATCAAATTCGTATTCCGTCAATGCACATTAGAGCGTTCGCGTAAGCTTGGTGAAAGGTCCAATTTTGATTGACTTCCCGCATACAAAATCTAAATTTGCTTTGAAATGTCAGTTAGATGTCATTTTACGTCATTATTTCAGCTTCAACATAAATTAATGTCCTTAGAACACAAGGTTAAATGTAAGGCTAATTATACATACCTCAAAGAAAAGTCCAGGGCCAAAATGTGGCTTTCTAGAATAGTATTTTAATAAACACCCAAGAACTATTCATTGTTAAATTCATGTCAATCGCAGCAACTGTGATAACATAATTATTCACAATAAGTTTTTATTTGCGCCTTGGAAAAAGATTAATTAATTACAAGCAGTTAAAAAGGAGAAACATAATACTATCGGCTTGGAAAAGAAATATTACCGATCATTTGCACCTAGAGCGGCGAAACTAATTGCCAAGCTCAAAGTAAGAAGAGCTTTTCGGCGTTTTTGGACGTAAATTTACGACCGTCTATTACACCTACGAAGGTGGGCATAAATAGCAAGCTAAGATAATTATTTTTGGAGTAATCCGCAAGGTTTCTCGACCCAGACAATATTATGCTTTTACAAAGCGAAATCGGTTAATATATCCAATTGCAATTTTATTAGTTGGATATCACATTTCTCCATTTTAGAGATATCGCCACTAGGTATTCTATCTTGTAACAATTTTGTACCAAATAATATAGGCGTGCTAATTAAGATATATGTACACCTGAAAGTAAATTCAGTAGCATCACCGTTTTATTTACTTATTAAAATTATCAACGGACACACATATGCTAGCAAGCTATTAGAAGCTACGTCAGTGATTTCATTAATACCATTAAAGCGAAACACACCCTAAGTAGGTATACGATATGTCAACAAAAGCATCAAATTTGATGACCTGAACTGAACAACGCGGTTTCTCTATGTATCTGAAAATAAATTTACCACTGTCTTTTGCCAAAAGTTGAGCTATTTAGAATTTCATCAATCACTAATGCATTTTTAACTGGAGGGGCACTTGTTTGAAATGAAATCAAGTATATTTATTCTGTTCAATCAAAAATTTGGTTACACTCGTCATATAAAAATATAAATATTACACACACAATCTAACACGTTAAAAATGTCACTAAAATGAACTGAATACAGTAACATTACAAAGCACAAAGTTAAAACATATTAAAATTATCAAAACATGTCAAAGTTGAGCCTTACGAAGCAGTGGTGAATCCAAGGGTGGGTGGGTGGGGGGAGGGTTCTTGGGAGTATTAGAATCCAAATTCCTTGTATTAGTTTACCGACAATTTACATATCGATGGCCTAAGTGCAAAACGTCGTAACCCACAAAAAATGTTAAAATTCCATTCTGGTGTCATTTGAATTATATGTCGTATCTGCACATTTTGGCAAAACGTTGTAACCCGCAGACGCCTTGAATATTCAATTAACGCGCCAAAATAAAATGTCGTATTAGCAACCGGCATGGATTCGTTTGAAAAACGTCGTAAGCCACAGTTGAGCATTAACCTTTTCGAGGAGTAGGTGGCTTTCAGTGTTGTGCAAAGTTTTCTCACTTTATTAGGTAAGTATTTTGTGATAACAGTGGTATTAAGTAAGCAACAGAGTTCGTATGGTATAGGTTTTGTTGTAAGATATGAATATGTTTACGTAACACTTTAATTGGGTCAAAGAAATTAGTCAAGTGGGATACGATATTTTGTTTGTTGTGTTTATTTTAGGGTTGCGACATTTTGACGTCGAAATAATCATTTAACTGGTCTATAAAAAATTCTCTAACATCTCACTCGTACCAAAAAATGTATTTACCGGGCTTGTAACGTAAATAACTATTACTTTTTAGGAATCCAATGAATGTTTTATTTACTTAACTGTATTTTTTATATAAGAAAATGTATAAGACGCTACGCGTGAAATTGACTTTCTATTGCGGTTTGTGGAAAATATTAATTAAATCTTAAATTATTGTTGTTTAACTTTCCAGAATGTCAGCCCGTACAGCTAAAATAATGGCTCTTACGGCAGCTATTAACTTAGATCAAAACAGTTCAACTACAGAGGACAATCAGGATATAACAGACGATAATAATAAATATAACCAAAATTCAAACACGGATGAGACACCCTCAGCTTCATTTGATCCAACAGGCTTTGATGAAGAGGCCATATTTAATGATTTTGATACTATTCCTGTACTTTTGGAAGATATTAATATGACGGTAAACAATTCAGTAGATTACGTGATATTAGATAATAATGAGGCATATTATAATGTCGAAATTGAACACGAAAAAGTTATTGAACAATCTTCACTAGTGCAGGTAAATCAAGATAACTTTGGATTTGTGTGGCTCGAAAATAGAAATAATATGGATAATTTTATTTTTAGAAATTAGCCTCACAATTTAGCGATCATACTGTTAGAGAACGTAATCATACAGAAGATGTTTATGTTATTGAGAAAGAGCATGAAGAAAAACAAAATGCTTTGCTGAAATATCCAAGTGTACAGGTAAACGACCTTGCTGGCACAATTGTGTAATTGGATATAACCTATTTATATATTTTAGGAACCGAATTTGCAACATGACAATGATACTGGAAAGAACAATGGAACCACGGAAATTGATGAACGTGACGAAGACAGAGAAGAGCTGGATCCCGAAACCGGAAGTGAATATGAACCAGAGAAAGAAGAAGGCAATAGTACAGATTCAAATAATCAAAACGAAATTTCTGTAATGGAGGAATCCCGTAAAAGAAAGAAAAGAGAAGACATATCGACATGGAATAGAACAGTTAATAAGAAGCTTAGGATGGAAGGTAAACCTTACAGCTCCACCTTAAAAGATGACAAAGGAAATAAACTTAAGCAACCAGCTAGAAAATTGGGAGTTATATGTAAATGCAAATCACTTGCAAGAAGTTGTAATACAATAAGTGAAAAGATAAGGAAAGAGATATTTGATATGTTCTGGAAACTGAATTGGGAAGAAAAAAGGAATTATATTAGGTCTCTGGTAACTTACGAAGAGAAAAAAAGGTGCTATGTCGCAACTGACTCACGAAAAAAAGGGACATTTTATTATCACCTTCAAGTTGAAAAGAAGAAACTTAAAGTGTGCAAAAACTTTTTTCTTTCTACATTGGGAATGAAAGAGAGATCAGTAAGAGATTGGGTAACTCATCCATCTATCCATGGTATGCCAAAGTCCAAGGAAACAAGGAAGAAACCAACAGATGAACAGCAAAAGAACGACGAACGAAAAGACTTGATGAAAGAATTTATAAACCTGATCCCGAAATTACCTTCACACTATTGCAGAGCAGACACCAAAAAATTATATTTCGAGGAATCTTTTGCCAATAAAACAGAGGTCTACCAGTTATATAAAAATCGCTGCGAGGAAAAACATTGCACACCGCTTTCCATTTGTGCCTTCATGACAACATTATCCGAAATGAATATCTTTATACATAAGCCCAAAAAGGATCAATGTGATCTTTGCTGTTCTCACAAGGTAGGGCAAATTTCTGACGACGAATATAGACAGCACATAGAAAAAAAGGAACTAGCTAGGAATGAGAAAAAGGAAGATAAAGAAGCTGCATTAAGAGGAGACTGTTATTTATTTACCATGGATGTTCAGGCAGTGAAGTTGTGCCCAATGTTGTATGCAAGTAAGCTTTATTTTAAAAGCAAACTTCAAGTGCACAACTTTTCAATTTATAATTTAAATGACCACCACTGCGTCAACTACTGTTGGAATGAGACAGAAGGAGAACTTGTAGCATCAATATTCACTACCTGTATCTTGCAGCACTTGAGAGAATTTTGCCTCGTTGAGAAAAAACCGGTAATTTTATATTCGGATGGGTGTGGATACCAAAATAGGAACGTAGTCCTATCTTATGCACTTCTTAATTTTGCAGTCCAACATGGTGTGACCATTTTCCAAAAATATTTAGAAAAAGGTCACACCCAAATGGAAGTAGATTCAGCCCATGCATTGATCGAAAGAAAGTTAAGAGGGCGGGAAATTCATCTGCCGAGCCAGTACCCAATATTAATAAAAGAAGCTAGAAAAAATCCCTCTCCTTTCGAAGTTCGCTATCTTAGCCATGACTTCTTTATGAAATACTCTACTTAGAACATAATTTTCGTTAGGTCGTATGCCACAATTGTGTCAGTTGCAAAAAGTTGTAACCCACAAGTTTTTTGTAATAAATAGAATAAATAACAGGATTCTTCGAAAATATAACACAATGTTTCATTAAATAAAAATGAATCCATAAAACTGATATTTATGTAGAGTTTAATTAAGATCAGAAGTTTTTTGTCTCTCCTGTACAATTAGGGTGTTTAGGGTTACGACATTTTGCACTTAAGCCATCGATATCATATTTAGCAATTTAAAAAGCCAAAAGAAATTGACGTGGGAATAAATGATTTATCATATTTTATCATAGATCTGTTCAATATAAATTTTAGGATAGTAAACGAAAAAGAAATTTGGGCCTGGTCTCCAAGAAATTTCGCCTGCTGTGCTATTTCTGCGCCTTCAACGCTTCTGGACCCCCGCCTCCAAATTTTTTTTTGGATCCGCCTCTGTAGGAAGTCATCAATGTTGTAGAGTGCTTTTTCTGTTGAAATGACTTACGTGTTTTATTTTTTTTATCTTGACAGTGGCACGTCCTTCACTGTTCCTGGCAATTTGTTGCAAATTAATCACTGAAAACTCCGACACTTTCCCAGTGTGTTGGGACAAAGTAGTCCTCCATGTTTCGTGTATCACGTTCATGCATGTTCTGGTGCGTAATGAGGTTGCCTTCTTATTTCATCAGTACAACAGGCTCTTCAGGATATATAGTGAAGGAAAAGTAAGAAGTTCAATCTGACAAAAGCACCCCTGCAGTCCTCCCTGTATCCCAAGCCACTCATTATCCTGAACACTCTTAGTTGTAATTAGAATGTTCAATGGGCAGGAGAGGAGCAAAACCATGCAATGACGTCATTTAGAGAAAATGGCGAATTAGGCAGTCCTCATGGTTGACTCTGACACGAATCCATATAGGCTCAGCAAGACAAACAAGCTCCCTCCAAGCCTACGACGTACATTCACGATATGCACATCCCATTTCAGCTTTTTATCCAAACTCCCAGAAGACACTGCTCAATCTGTGTGTTTTAGTGTAAACACAATACCTTGAATTCTTCCTGGTTTAGTACGAGTCTGTTAAAGGGAAATCATTCCTACACAGTTGCCCATGCCTCATTTATATTTGCAATAGCAGCTTGCTCCGATTTATCCCGAGTACAGACTGAAGTGTCATCAGCAAAGATCACATAGTTAATAAGACAGAAAAGAAGAATTACTCAGCCTGCTAGGGTCCCTAACCTATGGAGGACCAAAACAACTCAAGGGAAGGGCTAACCTATGAAGATGATAATCGTAAAAAGGAAGTGTAAGTGTCAACGCAAAAATCTAAACAAATTGTCCCTAGAATAGTACAGTGGAAGCTGTATTATAGTGGAGTGTCAGTTAGTTCATCAGCTCCCCATATATTATACAAATAAACAGTTTGGAACTTCACTAGGATTAAAGGGAGAATAATGAAAGAATATAATGGAGGGGGGATAAGTGGCTAGTGCTGATAATACGCCCTCCACCCTAACAACCTGGCATCACTCCTGCAGCTATGGTTGGATTAACCTAATACTTTTGCTGCTGAATCTACACAAGCAGAACATTTTAAGCAGCATTTCATGCGATACGCAATCAAATGCTTTGCTTAAGTCACAAAACAATGCAGAGATAATTTCTTTCTGGTTAGCGGGTCGAAAAACGCTTTAGTCTTCAGTTTATGAACTCGTAGCTTGCAAATGAGTTCAGCTTTGGTTTCAGTGTTAGTTTCACTTGTAATCAAGCTTTATACTTATTGGTGTGGTCCTGATTCGGGTCTAAAGGCCGTCGTCGGTTGGAATTGCTTCCTAACGTTTCGCTAGCACGAGTGGCGAGCTTCTTCAGAGGTCCTTCCATCTCCGGTGCTGGAAGTAGACTGACAAATTCTCGGGCGCAGGTTGTATTTATACTGGTTGGTAGGGGGCGGAGCTTGTTCCGCTTCGGTTGACTTCGGAATATCGATCGGCATTACTCGGGAGTGTCTGAGGATTGGATTCCAGATTTGGTTGAGCCTGAGGGTCTCCTCTTTTCTGTTGAAATTATGAGGATGTGCTAGTGAAAAAGCGAGGAGACAAGCTGGGCCGTACAGTGTACAGGAAAGCAACACACACGGACAGATACCTACACGCTCTTTCCAACCATCACCCGAGTCAAAAGTATGGGGTCATCAAAACCCTGACGGAACGAGCTCGAAGGATTTGCGAACCTGAGAACCTCCAGGCGGAACTCGAACACCTAAAATCTGCGTTCGAGGCAAATGGCTACAGCAAGAGAGACATCGAGAGATCAATGGGCTTGAGATCATCTAGGCCACGGGAAACCGAACGGCGATCCACCACCTCTCGGGCATATCTGCCATATGTTCCGAGAGTCACGGACAGGATTGGCAAAGTTTTGAAGAGACATGACATCGGGACAATCTTCAGGCCAACAAAAAAGATCCAGCAGACCATTAGATCAGCCAAGGACAAGAGGGACCCACTTTCAGCTGCAGGAGTCTACCGCATACCCTGTTCCTGCGGAAAGGTCTACGTTGGAACCACTAAAAGATCAATGGGAACGAGACTCAAGGAGCATAAAGCAAGCTGTCGACTAGGAACCGAGAAGTCTGCAGTAGCCGAACACGCACTGAGCAACGGGGATCACAGGATACACTTTGAGAACTGCAGGTTGCTAGCTTCAGTTAGTGGCTATCACAACAGGCTCATCAGAGAAGCCATCGAGATCCACAAACATCCTCATAATTTCAACAGAAAAGAGGAGACCCTCAGGCTCAACCAAATCTGGAATCCAATCCTCAGACACTCCCGAGTAATGCCGATCGATATTCCGAAGTCAACCGAAGCGGAACAAGCTCCGCCCCCTACCAACCAGTATAAATACAACCTGTGTTGTGGTATTCGCCACGTGGAAATCGGCTATAAAGAGCGCGATTTCGCGGGGAATAGCCAGTCGGTGCAGAACCATAAGACAGTAAACAACTAAAGTAATTGTTGAGCATTATTTCTGGTTTTTAAAATCTGCATAAGTCTTTTTCTTTGGACGACCGTCACCATAAAATTTGCCAGTTGATCTTGGAGCTTCCGGAGACCTGGGTATGTCAAGGCGGCATACGTGAACCTGAAGATAAAAGCAAGGCGTGCTGAAGAAGCACCGGCGAAGAGACGCCGTAGTCGAGCCCGATACTGTGAGGAAACAGTGGTTCCTGGCCGTCTTAGAAGTTTGTACCTGAAATACGGACATATTTTGTAAGCACCTAGGGGAAAGAGTCCGCTCACGATCGTCGGTGGAGGGCCAATCATTCCGAGCACCAAACCACCTAGAGAATTAATTTTAAGAAGAAATATTACGATCACCGGTCATCGCCGACGTTGCCAACATTGGATGACCCATGCCATAACCGTAGCAGCCGACGCCATCGCCAGGGAAGCGTAAACAACAATCTACCACCTGGGCATAACCTGCACCAGGTCGGCAGAAGAAGAAAACTTAGCGGCGAACGAATTTTGAGAAGAATAACTGCGATCACCGGTCATAGCCGACGTTGCCAACATTGGATGACCCATGCCATAACCGTAGCAGCCGACGCCATCGCCAGGGAAGCGTATACAATAATCCACCGCCTGGGCATAACCTGCACCAGGTCGGCAAGACGTGAAAACTGCGAGGAAAAATACTTTTGAGGAAGAATATTACGTGAAATAGCTCCAGCCGAAGTTGCCAGCCCTAGACGGACTGTGCCAAACCTGTAGTAGCTGACGCCATCGCCGAGGAGGCGCATATAACAGTTTACCACCTGGGCATAACCTGCACCAGGTCGGCAAAGAAGTAAAACCGGACGGCAAACCGAATTTAAGTAAAAGAAATACGGAAACCGACTCAGCCGGCGCTGCCAGCATTGTACACACTGTGCCACACCCGCAGCAGTCGACGCCATCGCCAGGAAGGCGCATACAAGAAGCTACCACCTGGGCATAACCTGCACCATGTCGGCAGAACGTGAAAAACACGTGGCAAATAGTGTAATGGCCGGGAATATGGCATTATACCATGAAACCCCTCCAGCCCGGACGGCCGAGGACGACGATAAACACGACATGCTCTCTACCACCGAGGCCGACCCCAAAATAAGACCTGGGGCGGTCTCAAACTGCCCTGCACAGATCGCCGCCCCTGAGACAACGACTGAAGCTAGCCGCGCAACTTCCAGGGATAAGCCCCTTGAAGAAGGAAGCGAAGGCGAATTGTGCCAGGACATGGCGCCCAACTCGTTGACTTACTCTAACCAAAAGAGTAACAAAGAACCCTGTGACGACGTTAGGCCCTTTGGCCTAAGCGATCGAAAAATATTTGCGTACCTGCCCATGGAATGCCCAGCTTTTAATACAAGAGCGAAGCGCCAATTATGGGAGGGAAGAATTCGGAATGAAATTATGGAAGAGGAGATGCCACCGTGGAAATGGCGGATGCCATCTCGATTAAAGGAAGAAGGTAGAATGCCAAGCTATGAGGACAAACCTAGAGGTTCGGCGCTGCCACCGTTAAGTCGGCAAATTCCGCCAACTCAGAGTCCGGCAGAAGCGGAAGAAGGAAAAGGGAATTAAACAAATATGGATGCCACCCTCAGAAGAGGGGTACCTTCGGTATATTTATGACAAAAACCTACCCGTGCAACAGATAATTAGGAAAAGGAAAGCTAGAAGGAAGAAGAAAAGAAGAAATAGGAAGCAGGGAATAGCGAATACGCTATTAAATTTGAATTCTGCGACATTGCCGAGGATCGACATTATAGTAGAAGGAATTCTAGTAAGAGCCTTGCTCGATACGGGGGCCAGCCGGAATATTATTAGAAGTACCCTGCTGCCCCGAACCATTAGGAATAGGACTCCGAGAAGCGAGATGAGACTAGCCTGCGGTGAAGCCCATCATTCGACAAGAGGTAATATCCAGCAACAAGTGAAGATCAAGGACATGACAATGCTAACTAAATTTACAATCATGGATGAGTTAAATGAGGATGTTATTTTGGGCATGCCATGGTTTAAGAGTAATGAAGTGGTGATGGATATAAACCGATGTTGTATACACCTAGGGGGCGCCGCCAGGGACATAGTATACTGGGGAAAGCAAGACGTAGGCGAGGGAAACGAGGAATTTGCGGCTGTCCAATCGCAGCAGCAAGCAAGTGTACCGAAGCCAAAGAAGCCGAGTTTCGTATTTCCGGATGGATCGCCTGTGGAGGTTCCTGGTCCTAAGAGACAGCGTTACGCCTTACCCCCAACTTCAGACTTGGAGGGGGGCCTGAAATTTAAGAAAAGGACTTATGTAGCGTTGATACAGGCAAAAGATGAAGAATTTGCAGCTAGCCACTTGCTGCAACGGCAGAAGCGAGCAAGATTTGAAATTTTGGAGCCACCGGACGTGATCCAAAAAGACGTAGTAATTAAAGATGAAGTGTTGGAGCCACCGGACGTGATCCAAGAAGATAAAGTAATTAAAGATGAAGTATTGGAACCACCAGACGTGGGCCAAGAGGTCGAGTTCGATGTTATCTCGCCACCTCCGGATTTTGAAGATAAGATTGAAATTAAAGAAGAAGAGCTGTTCGATTCAACGGCCGCTACAGCTGCAGGGTATGATCAACCAGTTGCAGAATTAGCAAAAGCAAAGGAACCGGCGTTGACGGACCTACAATTGAGAGATGGGCAAGAAGACCGATGTCCGAGAGAAGATTATATAGGGTGGACGGTAGTCGCGGTGAAACGTACGCCACTACCAGAATCCAACCCATTTGCGGCGTTTGTGGAGCCGCCTGTAACGGACTTATACTTATGTCCTCCAAGTTTGTAGACTCAGTATGACCAGCAAGGTGTTCCCTGGAGATATGTGCCTACCAGAGTCCCCGCACAAATCCAGCTGCATGGCCAACCCCGTGAAATCCCTGAAATTCCGGCCCCTCAGCCCAAGGTCGCCGAGGTACCATTGAGGCAGCCTAATGAGAAGCCACCAGACGTGGAAGAAATTACGGCCCCTCAGCCCGAGGTCGCCGTACCAGCATCGAGGCAGCCGAGAGAGAAGCCACCTGAAGCCTCCAAGGAGTCCCCCAGGTCGCCAGAGAACTGTCCACAGGAGGCCTATGCCAGGTCACCTGGAGAAGAACCACCAGTCGAAGCTAGAGCTACGGAGGTTGAGAAATCGCCTCGGACTAGAGAAAAAGAGAAATCATCCCTCAAAAGGAAGTGATTTTAAAAAATGTTTATTTGGACTTAGTATTAGTGTTATTGTTGTTATGAACTTAGGTATTAGTTTTATTGTTGTTTTTGGACTTAGATATTTGTTGGTTTTAGATTTAATTATTTTTAAGTTTGATGTTATAAATACAGTATAATTGTACCAGATGGGTACAGTTAAATAAACATCCCATAATTAATGCTCTTAAGGGGGGGGGGGGGGGTGTTGTGGTATTCGCCACGTGGAAATCGGCTATAAAGAGCGCGATTTCGCGGGGAATAGCCAGTCGGTGCAGAACCATAAGACAGTAAACAACTAAAGTAATTGTTGAGCATTATTTCTGGTTTTTAAAATCTGCATAAGTCTTTTTCTTTGGACGACCGTCACCATAAAATTTGCCAGTTGATCTTGGAGCTTCCGGAGACCTGGGTATGTCAAGGCGGCATACGTGAACCTGAAGATAAAAGCAAGGCGTGCTGAAGAAGCACCGGCGAAGAGACGCCGTAGTCGAGCCCGATACTGTGAGGAAACAGTGGTTCCTGGCCGTCTTAGAAGTTTGTACCTGAAATACGGACAGATTTTGTAAGCACCTAGGGGAAAGAGTCCGCTCACGATCGTCGGAGGAGGGCCAATCGTTCCGAGCACCAAACCACCTAGAGAATTAATTTTAAGAAGAAATAATACGATCACCGGTCATCGCCGACGTTGCCAACATTGGATGACCCATGCCATAACCGTAGCAGCCGACGCCATCGCCAGGGAAGCGTAAACAACAATCTACCACCTGGGCATAACCTGCACCAGGTCGACAGAAGAAGAAAACTTAGCGGCGAACGAATTTTGAGAAGAATAACTGCGATCACCGGTCATAGCCGACGTTGCCAACATTGGATGACCCATGCCATAACCGTAGCAGCCGACGCCATCGCCAGGGAAGCGTATACAATAATCCACCGCCTGGGCATAACCTGCACCAGGTCGGCAAGACGTGAAAACTGCGAGGAAAAATACTTTTGAGGAAGAATATTACGTGAAATAGCTCCAGCCGAAGTTGCCAGCCCTAGACGGACTGTGCCACCCCTGTAGTAGCTGGCGCCATCGCCGAGGAGGCGCATATAACAGTTTACCACCTGGGCATAACCTGCACCAGGTCGGCAAAGAAGTAAAACCGGACGGCAAACCGAATTTAAGTAAAAGAAATACGGAAACCGACTCAGCCGGCGCTGCCAGCATTGTACACACTGTGCCACACCCGCAGCAGTCGACGCCATCGCCAGGAAGGCGCATACAAGAAGCTACCACCTGGGCATAACCTGCACCAGGTCGGCAGAACGTGAAAAACACGTGGCAAATAGTGTAATGGCCGGGAATATGGCATTATACCATGAAACCCCTCCAGCCCGGACGGCCGAGGACGACGATAAACACGACATGCTCTCTACCACCGAGGCCGACCCCAAAATAAGACCTGGGGCGGTCTCAAACTGCCCTGCACAGATCGCCGCCCCTGAGACAACGACTGAAGCTAGCCGCGCAACTTCCAGGGATAAGCCCCTTGAAGAAGGAAGCGAAGGCGAATTGTGCCAGGACACCTGCGCCCGAGAATTTGTCAGTCTACTTCCAGCACCGGAGATGGAAGGACCACTGAAGAAGCTCGCCACTCGTGCTAGCGAAACGTTAGAAAGCAATTCCAACCGACGACGGCCTTTAGACCCGAATCAGGACCACACCAGTTCATCAACTGGCCGCGAAAGCCTTAACCAATTTATACTTATTTTCTTTTAAAGCTAGCCTTAGTAAATATTTCTCGAACGAAGTTATTATACAGACTAAGTTTTCATTTTCATAGCAATATGATTTCCACAACTGTCTTATGGATAAATCACTTGGCATGTATTGTCATGGGGATTTCTTCCTAGCTAGTATAGTGAGACTGAATACATATCTTTAAATTTCCTTTACCTTTTCCCTTTTGTCAGCATAATGCTTGTTTATCACCTCCTTTATTTTCTTTAGGTGGTAAATTGTCCTTTTGCTATATACTAAACTCTGAATATTGAAATTCTCAAAATTGATAAGAAAGCTTTACTGCAAATTGATAAAACTCTGTCTCAAATATTTTGGAAATGATAGGCAATAAGGAAATGTTGTTTACAGGATTAATATTGCCCCTTTTTAAAGATTGGGGATATTAGAGCTCTTTTTAGAACCACTGGGAATAAATGCTCATGGATGACATATTGTTTGGTGAGAGGTATGAGGATTAGGTCTTTCATATTAGGAATGTTAACAGTTACTCCGTATATAGCTGAGCTGTTTTAATTTTTCAATCTGTTTTTTTGTCTACTACCGAATCTAAGCTTGCTTGCTCAAATAGGAACAGTCCTTTCTAGAGTACTACTGCAGTCTTGTTCTGACTAGAGTGTCTCTTAATGTGCTCTTTCTTGACACATTTAAATCATTCAACAGCAGCACTTCCTGATGCTGATGAATTTCCTGCAAGTTTTCCTTGCCTATTTTACAAGCCTACTTTACAAAAACTTCGATCACTTTGATGGGCACAGCCAAACAAGTGATCCAATCACATAAATAGTTGTTATTAACTTATACGTTCATGCTTTAAAAAATGTCCTTTTACGTTTGATAATACTAATATATATATTGTACCATAAATATGGATTATGATTCCACTTATGGAATTACTATTCAATTAAAACAATACAAATACATTAGCTAAAATTGTTTCGCAGACAATTCAGCACGACACCCCATCACTTCACATAATTGGCATTGATTAACTAAGCAATTTATCAGTAATGTCGATGATAAATTGCTCTTGTAAACAAAACCCTAAGATGTATGAAAGCCATTTATTTTCCGTGTCTAAATGAGAAAATAGTATTATTTAATTATATTGTTGAGCTCAGTTTGTTTAGCGCTTAAAGTGATCAACAAAATTTCCTGGTCATACAAACTAAAATAAGCAATTACTATTATTGAAATTCCTGTAAATTTATATTAGGGTAAGGTGGTCCATACTGGGACAGGTTTTTTTTTAAAATAATATTATGCATCCCATAAAATACTTTTATTAATAAAGAACATATACCAAGGTATGCATGTGAGGAAACAAACTAATGTGGATTTAAACTAATTATTAGGGTTATTTACATTTTATTTAATAAATCCCACTATATACCACTTGTTCCACTATGTACCACTATACGGTCCATAATGGGAATCATAGTAGTCTATAATGGGATCTGTAGCTAAAATACTTAGTAGGGTAGAGCGGGGCTAAAAGTGCCATTTTTGGCGTTTATTTAAATATTTCTTGGAGATACCAAATTAAGCAAACCAAAGTAATCACAAGTTGTTGCCATATCAATGAACTATAATATAATATATTTACTTTTACTTTGCAATAATTAAAAACGCCAAAACAAGAGAAATTTCGCAAACGGTCAACTGGCACTTTTTACCCCTCTATATGGGGTTAAAAGTACAGTGGGTTGAGGTTAAAAGTGCCGGCCTTACTGAAAGGGTAAAAAGATTGACAACAAACCACAAATACCGATATTAAATGCATTTATTTATACAAAATCTGGCATTGAAAAATAATATTAACAAACAAAAACCTTTTTATGAATTACCACCACAAGTAGGTAATATAAAAAACATCGTTTTTCCTGGATGGGACCGCAACCATCCATCCTGCGCATTAGACAAATATTTCTTGAAGGGTCCAAAAACCGAAACGTCCAGTGGCTGTAACCTGTGCGAACAATGTGGTGGGAACGACAACATTGTTACGTTATTTTGTTTGGCCATTTCTAACGCGGAAATTGACAGGTAAGAAGAGTGGTTATCTAAGAGCAGCAATACTGGAGAATCTTTACTTGGTTTCACAAACTTAATAAAGTGCGCCATGAAAGTGGTGAAATCCAAATCAGTCATCCAACCGCTTCCATTACCAACTCCAATGCAATCCGGGGGACCATCTCTAACGAAATGATCATTGTATTTCTTCCTAGGTAACAGGAACATAGGCGGGATCGATGCGCCTGAAGCAGATACAGCAACAACCAAGGTAACATTTGTGTCACGTTCTGCAGACGTGACCGAACCAACGGTTCTCTTTCCTTTAGCAGCAATATTCTTGGTGGGTTTCATTACTGTCGAAACTCCTGTCTCGTCAAGATTCCAAATAGATGATGCCGGAAACTTATTTCTCTTCAAAACACAGTCTAGTTTGTCAAAAAAATTATCAACGTTAATATTATTAAAGGAAGTTGCTCTAGCTAGACTTGTTGCCTCGGGTTGCGGTATGGATAAACGATCATTTCTTTTTAAAAATGCTGTTAGCCATTCTTTTCCAGCAATCTGATTTGCTTTCCAAGACTCAGGACAGGATATATTAAATTTTACTGCACAGTTCTTTGGTAAACACAGAGCGATGAGTCGTATAACCAAACCTTGGAGACTGTGGATTAACTGCTAACCTATCTGTGAACCTCTTTAGGGACATTCTACAAATTCCATATGTTTTAGAAACAGAACGGACAGACTTTCCATTTCTCATTACCTCCTCGGCAGCCTTCTTCATAACTTCCAAAGATATTGTACCCCTTTGGGTTGTTCTTTGGTATGTACGCATTCTGACAAAATATATTGCTATTTTAATGTAAAATAAAACATGTATAGTAGGTATAAAAATGTATATTATTTCTATAAAAAAAAAACACATATTATGGGGTCTGGGGCTAAAAGTGCCATGGCACATTTAGCCCCGATACAAAGTGGAACTTTTAACCCCACTCTCTCTTTTTGGAATTTTTACCGTTGTAAGTTTGTTATTGATTAAAACAACGTACTCTGACAATAAGCATGTAAAATAGCTACATTAACAAACACAATAATACTTACGTTTGTCCAATATATTTATCAGTAGGAATAATACACTAAATTAAAATAACAACAAAATTTTTAGGATATAATATTAAAAGCAAACACAGTGCACCCCTGTGCGCCACTAATATGTCAGAGCTACTAAACGTATGGCGATTGCACTAACGAGACCCCGCCATCACGTCACTGTTGCCGTTTCTTTTACTGATTAAGGTTTTTTCGGAATTAAGGCAAGTGGCACTTTTAACCCGCGGCACTTTTAGCCCCGCTCTACCCTATATCTTAAATTTTGAGAAATTGATAGAAAATACAAATTGGCAAGCAGCCCGTGTTGTACTTCCAGAAATGTATGGAGGGGGCAGCTTTAATACAATATCTTCAACACAAAGGTATCTTCATCGCGTTTATCCGGGAATACAAATTTATCAGCCGCAATTTTTTTCATAAAGAAAATATTGTATTCCTCCCCACTTTACAACCTGACCAACATAATGTTTAAGAGATTTTTTTCTCATGTATCTTACTATAACGTAATCTTGCTCTTGAATGGACGAATCTTCAAACTCTGATGTAAAGCTTTCTGAATCGCCAGAATCGTTGCAAATGTCTTTACTAACATCACTGTTCGAACTAGTATCATCATTAAAAACTTTACGTTTAACTTTTTTAGCATTCTCCTTTTTTTCTTCTGCAACTGCTTTTTTTATCATTCTTTCTTTATGCTGTTCCACAATAGCTTTCTTTATGGGTTGTAGCTGATTGTAGCTTTTCTCTCACTTTCCTAAGTTTTTTCCTAGGAGCAGCTTTAACATGGGGCTTAACTTCCTGTGGAGTTACTATAATATGAGATGGGCATGGAATCGGACTGATATGTTGTGGTTCTTCTATCCCTTCATTGTTTTCTTCATTCTGAACCTCTGCGTCAATATTATCTTGGTCACCATTACCATCTTCGTTTTCTATAGGTCTGTCAGTAACATAGGACGACATAAAATCACTCTCTGAAAATATTTGGGAGTTCAGGCGTGCTATGCCTGTTCTTTGAAATCCTTTCATAATATTGACAGGCGTAAATGCTTTAGGGTAGACAATGCCAACATTACTAGCAACATTATAAATTGTCATGGGTGCACCTGGATGGTTTAGCATCCAATCGTCAACACCTCGATTATAATATCTTTTAAATGGGAAGAAGCAGCTCACGTCCAATGCTTGTAATTTGTGGCTGCAGTGGGGGGCAATGTCAACAGAATAATTCCATTGTCTTTACACATATTCAGCACACGAACATTGTAACGGCTCTCATGGTTATCAAGGATTAAAACAATTTGATGCTCCTTACCGCAGCGCGCACGTGTCTGATAAAGTGCTCTATATACTTAATAAAATTTTGTTTTGTTTAATATTAGCCAGTATCTTTCTGGATTTATGCACATTTGTGACACCTGTCTCATCACAATTGAATATCTGGTTTGGCTGAATATTATGTCTTGTTATTCTTCTTCTTCTGCTTCATCCGAATTCAACGTTATTATAATTGTTTTCATTAGCTGCTCGAAAGTTCTTGACTTTCCGATGTAAAGCTGATTTACTGACATTGTTCCTTTTAGCATCATTTATCAAAGTCATTTGATTTGTGACAACATCTTCCACAGCAGCACGCATAGACTTTTCATACTTTTTATAAAAATCTCGACTTTTTTGAAAAACTGATGATAAAGTATGTGCGTTTTAAGAAGTCCGATATCGGATTAAATCACCAAGGGATGTTATCGCTTTTAAAACAGTAAGTCGGTTAAGTTACAATATCTTCGCACCTTCGCTATACTTGATCACACCGAACATCCCACTGGTTTACTGTATTCTATTACTGGGCGAAATCAGAGGTTTCAAAACAAAATTATCTTAGAATTACGCGTTGTGCATAAATAATAATTAAATAGATAATTAAATTATTTTGCTATTATTATAGTTAAATCTATATAATAATCGCTATTTTCCAAGAACCAATTAAAATTTGCTCAAGTGCGGGATGGTTAAATATGTTAAAGATTTTGTCAGGTATATACTTTTCCGATAATGACATTATTTTGGGATTATTATAATTAAATCTTCATAATAATTACTATTTTCCAAGAAATAATTAAAATTTGCTGAAGTGCGGGATGGTATGTTCTACTTTATTTTAAATAAGTAGTTGTGCTTTTCACTTTTCGTTTGTTTCTCATTGTGTGTGAATTAAAATCAGTTATTAAGTAAAGTTATGGAAAATGTTCAGCAAGGTGGCACATCGCCTAGAAGGCATTTATCTCCAGGTGAACGCCGTTTGGTATTACAAGTGGAACGTTATTTTACTTTAGAAAAAGATAACTCGGGCCCGTTAGAGTCTGTTTTGGCAGTGCAAAAACGAACGTCTGATGCTTGCGGCATTTCAGAGAAGACCTTAAGAAGACTTCGAAAAAAGAGTGAAGAGGATTTGGACAGACCATATAAAAGGGTTCGACTCCATTCAAAAACACACAGAAAAAATTGTTTTTGAATCTTATGAGACAGAACAGGTTATAGACGAAGTAAGACCGTTAATTATTACGAATGATGATGATGATGACGATGATGTTGATTCTGATAAGTCTGAAAGCATGGGTGAAATTTCAAATGCAGAGGAAGACTACTTTTAGTAGTACCTATCTACAAGTAGGTACGTTCTGTCGCAAGACTACAAAATCGGTTCTTTTTAGAACCAAAACTTTATAAAAAAGAATTCGTAAAACTAATTTGTCTGAATACTACAAAAGCTAAAAAATTATTATTTTTCTTTACCTAAACTAATTTTTTATTTACTTTAAATTATTTTATTTAGAAAATGTCATTCATCAACATCCAAAATTACCTTCAATATAATTTATTGTTTGAGAGCCACCGACATAATGCTCAAGAGGTTTTATGGCTTAGCGGACTTCTTAAAACGCACAGACTTTAGCTGCGACCTTGGATGCCTCGGCATATTCAAATCTGCAAAGAATGCAAATTTTCGGCATGCATTATGATATATGATATTGCAGCATGGACCGCAATATATTTTTCGATTATGGACCATCATGCATTGAAATAAAAATGATCACAATTTGATGAAAGTGGCAGGACTAGGCATATATGGATATAGGCAACATTGAGGCTACGAATGTCTTAAATATTCATACCAACAACTTGTTAAAAAATGTAAATCTCAATTATTCGAAAAAGTCTGATCATGCGAATCAAAATTTTCAGCCTATCACTTACCTGAATTTCAAATATCTGTAAGTGGTTGTTAGTCGTTAATATAAACATAGTATCTACACTCAAACATAGCTTTACCATAACGATAAAGAAGCGTGCAGAGGGAAATTCTTACTATGAACCGTGTCCCACTATGGACCACTTTATCCTACTCTGTATCTAGCAAAAATATTTTTATATAGACCTACTTTAATTACAAATAAATAGACATGTTTTTTAATTGATCGAATTGTTTAAATTTCACATGAACGGAATATATGGTTTTTGCAAAATTAAAAACTAACCTAACTCTATTTAATATCACAAACAGTAAATTTGTGGTTACACGGACATTTTTAATAAGATTTGACAACAAAAAAGAATGTTCTCTTTTATTTACATTTTTCTTAACTGCACAGTGTAAAAAGTACAGCAAATTATACGGTTTTACTTTACCGCTCCATTAAAAAGATATACAAAATTGTTTCCTTAACATTTAAAAATTATTGCATTACACCTACTATAAGAATATTTTGTGATGTCTTCGAAAGCTTCGAACGTGTCCATTAAAATGCTTGAGAGTTATTAAAGTTTATTTCGCAGAGGTAATAAAATTTGCACCTAAAATTTACGATGTTTTAAAGCCTGAAATACAGGAGTTACTGTGTCTAAATAATTGCGTACAAAGTAAATTATACAACCCAAGCCAACCTGTTTGTAAGGGTCTGAGTTTACTTATCTTGATGACTTTTTTTTTAATATTGTCTCTTACGGGGTTGCAAGCGTTTGGCGACAGAAATAAGCAATGTACTATATTAAATTTCCTATATTTGTTAAACGATTAAAAAAATGCAGATATCTTAAAAACTGGTAGACTTAAGTAAAATCATATTCTACAGCGTGTCAGTTTCAAGGCGAACACTCTGAAAATTTGGTGAAATACGTCAATTTAGATCTTAAGGTGGACAAATTTGGAGGTATTTGTTTTTGTATTAAATTCAACCCCCTAACCCCTAGGTCACCTACCCCTAAAATCTTAAATGGCAACCCTTACTTATTTCGTCATTCTTGAATTCCTTAAAATCTGTAGGGAAACTGAAAGGTTTCCCCAAAATCAAAAGAGAGTGACCCACGTACTTATTAGTAGGTCAAGAAAATTTAGATGTATATATACATTCTTGCATTCCTGTATATCTTACAAGCACCAATCTCACTTAGTTCAAAAAATAGATGATTTTGCCTTTTAATAAACTAACAACTTTATTTGTCACTAAATTTAATAATCAAATTATCAATACAATTCACAATAATATTCTAAATCTAAATCATGCAAATTAGATAAATTAGAAGCAAAAATGATGGTGATGCGGTCTAAATATAGGTTTAAATTTATGATGAACAGAATAACAATTTGTTTTTGTTTTTACAATACAGATACCCACGTCAAAAAGTGAAGAAATTCATTTTAAAGTTAGACAAAGAAACCTAAAACAACATTCTCAGCCTTGTGGGTAGTTATAAACATGAGAAGACTCTTAAGTCTGCCGCTTTCAGTTATGTCCAAAATTAAAATGATCACCCTTTGCAAAAAAAAAAATATAAAGTGAAATGAATTTATTTACCTAATAGAAATTAAATTTAAATACCATGCTTCACCATTTAGATCCAAATTTTTAACCAAATTAATGGAAGCATCTATATTACTGTTAAAATGAATATGTTTTAACCAATTATGCGTTCAAATTAGCCTAGAAATGATTTATAATTACCACATACCTTGTCAAAAGGGTGCAATAAAGCTTATCAAAAAAAAGGATATTAAGTAAATCCTTTCCTTATCATCAAATTTTAATATTTCCTACTTGTTTTGATCATCTATTTTAAATTTATTGCAATGGAAAGGACATTATTTCAAAAGGGGGGTCATCTTGTTATAGTCAGGAACTTTAATGTTTCACTATAAATTCTTTGACTTCTTTTTCTATATATTTGGAGAGAATATTTTGGAATTTACCAAATTTTTCTATCTTTTTCTCAGCTCGATTCTGTTGCTAATAAATATATCACTTTACAGTATTTCAAGTTTTCTTGGACTTTGTTATATATTTTTTATGCACTGAGGTTCTTGGGGATTAGGTCCTTGTGTAAAATCAAAACAGTGAAAAAATGTCACATTGTATATTAACGTTTCGGCCTACGCTATGGCCTTCATCAGAATGGCAACATAAAAGTTAATTAGCTTGATGAGCTGAGTTTCCAATTCACGGATAGGTAATAGGTACTAATTTAAAAAGGCAGTGATCGGCCTACATTTATTACACAATAACATGGACAACAAATTAATAGAACGTGAAAAACACAAATTACACTACATGTAGTGCGGTAGTACGGAGTTAAAAACGCCCCCCGATCGGATCTCCGGGTGGGGGCGGGTCCTGGCGCCTTATCAAGCGAGATTATCCAATCATCCACCATGTCCAGTAGCCATGCGGGTCCTTCGAACAATATTCTAAATGGAAATGGTGGAAAAACTGGAGTTGTTAAAAGACCCGAGATTAGCAACTTCCAAATTGACTTCTGCAATATAAGAGGACTGAACTCCAACATCAATGCAGTTCATCAACATCTACAATCTACCAAACCTCATGTACTTGCACTAACCGAAACCAAAGTCAGATCATCGATTAGTACGGTCAGCTATTTATATCCTGGGTACGACTTTCATCACCGATTTAGGCGGAATTCTGGCCTTTGTCTCTTTGTCCGGAGTGATATTTCTTGTCAACGAGAGGAGACACTCGAGCCTAACGACTTTGATGTAATGTGGTTTAAAATATCAACGCAGAGAATTACTAAATTCATCTGCTGCCTTTACCGGCCGCCAAGCGATACCCATTATAGAGACTTGTTCTTTTCTCTTGCTAATACTATCGACTTTTTGCAAACCCACCATCCCAATTCCGAAGTTGTCATCCTTGGCGACTTCAACATTCATAATGTCAACTGGCTCAAATACTCAAACATGACTGACGAACAAGGTCGTGAAGCCGAATCCTTTGCCATCAGCTCTGGCCTCACCCAGCTGGTGGGTGAACCAACTCGGATTCCAGACCGAGATGGTGATTTTGCTAGTTTGTTGGATCTTTTCTTAACGTCAAACCCCGACTTGTACGCTGTCACCGTGAAGCCGCCGTTAGGAACGTCTGACCACAACCTTATTTCGGCACTGAACAAACTACCAATTAGTGCTGAAGAGCCTCCTAAACCACGCAAGATATGGCATTATACATCAGCTAAGTGGGAGGACCTAAGGGACCATTTTCGAACCTTTCCTTGGCGGGACGTTTGTTTTACCTCTGATGATCCATCCATCTGTGCAACAGAAATATCGGAGGTTATCCTTACTGGTATGGAAGCCTTCATCCCTTTCTCAAAAAAGTGCCCTTCTAACGGCAAGCCTTGGTTTACCAAAAATTGCGAACGAGCTGTTAAATCAAAAAATTATTTCTACCGACAATGGCGTAAAAATCCTACCGCCGAAAATCGTACCATCTTTGTTAACGCTCGAAACCAATGCAAGCAAACGATAAACAAAAGCAAAGAAGCACACAACCAGAGGATCAGAGACAAACTTCTTGAATGTCCTAGCGGCTCAAAATCATTTTGGTCGGTAGCTAAGGCCGTCAGTCAGAACTTTACCAAGTCAACCATTCCACCTCTAACACGTTCCGATGGCACCATTGCGACCAAAGCACAGGAAAAAGCAAACTTACTGGCGGAACTATTCTCTTCACATTCAACGGTACATTTTCAGGGAAGTACTCCACCGAACATTACCCCTGTAGAATCGAGAATGCCCGAGATTGTCTTTCGCCACCGCCATGTTAAGCGAATCTTGGGGAGTCTCGACACTAAAAAGGCTTCTGGTCCTGACGATATTCCAGTCATTGTAATTAAGAAATGCGCTGACGAACTGACACCGGTATTTTGTAGGCTTTTTAACTTATCCTACAAAAAAGGAATATTTCCTTCTTGCTGGAAAACTGCAAGAGTCCAGCCCATACCCAAAAAAGGCAAGAAGACTTTGCCAAACAACTATCGTCCAGTCGCATTGCTCTCGGTTATATCAAAAGTTATGGAGAAAGCTATCAACGAAAAACTACTAAAATACCTGGAAGGCTTCAACATTATTAGTGACCGCCAGTATGGATTCCGTAAGTCTAGATCAACAGGAGACCTTCTCGCTTATGTTACTCATGTTTGGAACAACGCAATAGAACACCATGGGGAGTCCCGGGCGGTAGCACTGGACATTTCCAAGGCTTTTGACCGAGTATGGCATGAGGGGCTCCTAACTAAAGTGAGAGCATACGGAATGCCGGTTCAATTTTGTTCATGGCTGTCGAGCTTTCTTAAACACCGTTCTCTGCGAGTGGCGATGGACGGATTTCTTTCAGACACATTTAACATCAACGCCGGAGTCCCTCAAGGTTCTATATTGTCGCCCACCCTTTTCTTACTATACATTAACGATCTTTTGGAAAAAACTAAAAATCCTATATATAGCTTCGCTGATGACAGCACACTTGTTTCAACTTTTACTTTGGATGCTCGGACATCGGCTGCTAATGCACATCTCTATAGGCAGCAAGAGGTCTCACATCTCAACAAAGACCTGGAAGAAATTTTGTCTTGGGGTGACAGTAACCAAGTAGAATTTAACGCTAAAAAGACCCAGGCGGCAGTTTTTTCTAAAAAAGTTAATGTTGAAGAACCGGATATAGTTATGGCGGGACACTCAATTCCCTTGGCTTCATCAATTCATTTATTGGGCGTTAATTTGGATAGTCATATGTCTTGGCATGGCCACGTTGCGGCCATTGCTAAGGCAGCCTCGCAGAAGCTTGGAGTACTTTTCCGAACAAAGAACCTCTATACACCCCAACAACTTTTGATGCTCTATAAAGCCCAAATTCGACCATCACTGGAGTACTGTTCGCATATTTGGGGCTCTGCTCCTAAACATACCCTGAGATTGCTAGATTCCATTCAAAGAAGAGCCATTCGCTTGATCGGTGACCATAGTCTGACAAACAACCTGGAAAGCCTTGAACATCGAAGGCAGGTTGGCGACTTGAGTCTATTTTACAAATATTTTCATGGCAAGTGTTCAACTGAGGTTGCCCGCTTAATACCACCCAGAGCGGTGCATGGTAGAAATACACGACGAGCCACTGCAGCCCACCAGTACGTGGTTCAGCTTAGTGTCCCTCGAACGACACTGTTTCAAAATTCTTTCATCTGGAGAACGTCATCACTCTGGAACGACCTCCCTGAGATCGTCTTCCCCAACGAGTATAGTCTCCAAAGATTCAAGACCAACGTGAATCATTTCCTGCGCACACGCACCGCTCCTAGAGCGCCATAAAGGATTTATCCTGTAGTGCTGTGCCTTATCATAAAAAAAAAAAAAAAAAAAAAATGTTTGTACTACCAATTTCTATTTTAAATTATTTGAAATTTTAAAATAAAATAGAAGAACCTCAGTGCATAAAAAATAAATATATCACTTGTTCTTTTTTTTTTTAAATAAGCCGCGGCGTGTCTTTCCTACACATGACACACCCATCAAAAAGCAGGTATTTTTAGTTGTCAAACAATTTTACGATTTATGGCAGGTGTTGACGTTTTCCTCTTTGCGAGGTGAATAATTAAATAAAAAAAAAATAAAAAGATAATAGAAATAGTAAATGTTAGACATATTGTTGGAACTAGTTTTCCAACAAAATCTGTAAAGCTTCAAGAAAATATTTTGCAGTATACTAACTTAGAGATGTGAGAGAAGAATATTCTCGAGAATATTCTCTGTAAGATAATTCTCCTGAGAATATTCTCTAGAGAAGTTTTTCTACATTATCTACTCTGAAAAATTTTGCAATGAATTTTAAAATTTTGAGCTTCTCTATCCTTTTCTATAACTCTGGTAACACTGTTTTACGTCGGCGCGATTAGGGCAATCCGAATATAACAGTAATTCAGGGAAATCCCCTAGAGGCGTGAACGTATACTCGTATACAGCTGCGTGAATTGTAAATGATGTGGTGAGACTAGTTTTATTTTGGCGTTCCGTTCGGCTCAGTTTAGACAGTCTATAAGTATAAAAACATGGAGCAAAATAAATTAAAGGGTATTGTGCGGACTCACGTTTGTAACAATGAGGTACACAAAACTTTAATCTGTATCTGCACAAATCGACTGGTTCAAATTTGTTGAAAAATTGGAAAATAAATTCCTTTTTGAAGTTTACTGCATTATTTCTTTATTAAACGACTAATAACACTCCTCCTCTCTTCACCCTAGCATGGGCTACAACAGATAACAACTTTTAACGTGATGGCTTTATCCACTCACGGAGTGGCGGCGACTTAACTCTGTAGAATTCCACCTGACATTTTGTAAACAATAACAACTTTAACGTGAAGGCTTTCTCCCTTCACGGAGCGGCGACTTGACTCTGTAGAATTCCACCTGACACTTTGTAAACAATAACAACTTTAACGTGAAGGCTTTCCCCCTTTACGGAGCGGCGACTTAACTCTGTAGAATTCCACCTGACACTGATTTGTTTACAAACAACAGAATACAATATAACCCTATCCAAACACCTTGACCAATCAGATCTTAGCACCAAGATGGTGCCGATACAATAAACCTTACTTTATCGGTCTCTTTAAAAAATTATAATACCATTTTTCTCTAAAATGTACAGGGGAGCCAATATTTAGCCACTTTAAAAGTTACATGGTATTTCCTATGTTCAATTAGGCCATGGATCACCCGGTACTAGGCTATATACTTCTTCTTTAAAGCGTTATCAATAATAATATTTCTATACCCGAATTGAAAAACATATTAAAGAAAATATTTTAGAAAAACAATAAAAATATAATAATTAAACATACTCTTATCAAGATCGTCCAAAAATTTTTAGAATCCAAAACATTCCTAGTAAAATCCGCTTCGCTATTTCCACATTTTATCCTCAATTACCTCTATAACCTCGTAGCCATTTGTTATTTTACGTGCATATGACACCATTTTAAATTCATCTCAGTCTGGATGGTAAAACCGATTTACGACCGTCCGCTTTAGGACGAGGCAGAATTATTTGCGATCGCGATAAGACACGATTTCCTGAAAACCAGTGTGAAGTTCAGCTTGTATTAATAACGGATTTGCAATAAACCCGAACTGTTTGTTCGCGGTTGGTAAAATCCACATCCCTGTAAGTTTTACAAATAAGGCTTGTATTTCCATGTGAAGGGTCCAGGGAAAAAATACATTTAATACACGTAAATTTATTATTATTGATATAATAACATATTTATGTTTAAGAGGGAAGAACAGTCGTTTTTTTTGTATTAAGTGTGTGCGGATTCACGTTTGTAACAATGAGCTACACAAAACTTTAACCTGTATCTCCACAAGTCGACTGGTTCAAATTTGTCGAAAAATTGGAACATTAAATCCTTTTTGAATTTTACTGCATTACTCCTTTATTAAACGATTAATAACGCTCCTCCTCTGTTCACCCTAGCATGGGCTACAACATATAACAACTTTCAATGTGATGGCTTTGTCCACTCACTTAGCGGTGACTTAACTTTCTATACTTTCCACCTGACACTTTGTAAACAATAACAAACTTTTACATGAGGGCTTTCTCCCTTCACGGAGCGGCGACTTATATCGTTCGATCTCTGCCAGACACACTGACTTGTTTACAAACAATATAATATAATATAACCATACTCAAACACTCCGACCAATCAGATCCTAACACGTCGAAACCAAGATGGCAACGTCTTACATCAGGCCACAGTCGATCGGCCTATCAGAATAGCGTCTCCTTGTTACTACGCACGTGGCGTATGTCGTACTTAGAATTGCGTTTTAGAGAATATTATAAAATAGCAGACAGTTTTTAACATTAGGATTTACCTTGAACATATATTTTTATGGATTTGTACAACGTTGCCACCACTTTAATATGCGATGTTGCCATTTATATTGCATGTGAATTTAATGTATTTTTCTCTATTTTTTAGCATTTAGTTGTTGAAGAACAACATAGTAATTTAGCACGAATGCGACGTTGCCGCTTGGTTTAGTATTACATTGCATTATATCCCCTAAGATTGATTTCAACGTTTTTACTTTGCTTTCCTACTGGGTAACGACAGAAATATGAAGTGTGTCCCAAACAAAGTGTATAATCTAGATTATACACTTAATACAAAAATAAAAAAAAACGACTGTTCTTCCCTCTTATTTCAAAAAAGTGTACACAGCCCTACTTCATCATATTTATGTTTGTTGAGCATGCAAGCAGTTAAATGTGTTACCAAGTTCAAAAAGGAAAATACATGAAGCTCAATGCAAAAATTATTCCCGGGACCACGAAGCTCATGTAATATTTTGACATTATGCGTAAAGCCTGTCGTGAGATATAAGAAAGTTACACTTTGCCTTTGTATGGGATTATCCAAGGAAGGCCATAAACAAACAATTAAAGAATGGATAAATGCAGGTAAATTATGGTCCGTACATAAAAATGTCTTTAAAGTAAACTGCAAATCCGGAAGACGTTGTTTTATTATTAAAGTAATAGTTTGGTGATATTAAACCGATTTTTATCTGATTCAAAATGAGAGGGTTAATCCCATAAAACAAACTATGTTCTACAGACTGTATATATAGCCAATCTAGTTAGTTTTAAGCTTAGTAATTATTCTTACTTCGTGTGTAATACAGCGTTTGTTTAATCGTGTGTAAGTCATGGAAAATATCTGCGATCCCAATGTATCTCAGGAGATAACCCCGTCGAAAAGAATATAACACTTTTCTGTGGAAACTAAGGAAGTTATAAACAATGTTTATTCAACTCTCATTGAACGTGCGGTCAGCAAGCAAGCAGCGTTAGAAGAAACGGCCACATTAACAAAAATTGCAACATCAACTGTATGGAAAATTGTGAACAATCCCATGTTAGCGAGGAAAAAAAACCGATACTGACATTTTCTCGAAGGTAGATGGAAGTGATCAAGATATAATACGGCGTAAAATTTAAAAGTTATACGAGGAACAAAGCGTGCCTACATTAAATAATTTATTTAAGAGGCTTGAAAAAGATGAAACCGGGGTTCAATGTGGCAGAACAACGTTATGGAAGTGTATCCAACACATGGGTTTTAGATTTAAAAAATTAACAAAAGACAAGTTTTAGTGGAATCCAGTAGAATTCGGGAATGGCGATCCGAATATCTACAAAAAATAAGGATCTACAGAGATCAGCAAAGGCCGATTATTTACTTGGATGAAACCCGGCTCGACACATCTGATACCCCGGAAAAGGGTTGGGTTGACTCAAGCGGCAAGTATAAAACAAGCGCGCCATTAAAAATAGGTAAACGAATTACGATTTTGCATGCTAGATCTAAAGACGGATGGATTCCAAATGGACTTTCTCTGTCTGCAAAAGACATTAAAGATTTTTCTCTGGATTACCATGAGGACATCACTGCTGATTTATTTGAAGATTGGTTTAAAAACAAGCTTATTCAGAATATACCTCCGAATAGCCTAATTGTAATGTACAATCCAATCTACCATAGCAGCCAGTTGACCAAGACTCCCTCGCCAAATGACACAAAAGCAACAATCCAAAACTGCATGTATGATAATGGCATTTATTTTCAGGAAGATTACACCAAAAGGCACTTAATTAAGGTTTTGCAAAGTTTAAACCTACAAAAGGACTACTTCTGTGATAATTATGCAAAAATTCTAGGTCATATAATTTTAAGGCTTCCACCATACCATTGTATATTTAGTCCCATCGAACATGTTTGGCACCAACTGAAATCTGCCATTCGTCGTAACAATATTTGCCCTACTATTAACTCCAATATACTTGAGCTTATAGAAACTGAAGTTTTTAATATCCCTTCACAAAGTTGGGCAAACTCTGTTACACATGTTGAAAAAGTGGAAAAATCCTATATCCATATAAACAATATAGCACAAATAATAATTAGAACAGACGATGATAGCGATAGTGATATTTATTATAAGTACCGAATAATTTGTATATTTTTGTAATCATAAATATAATTTTTAATAATAAAATAATTTGTAATTTCACCTTTAAACATAAATAAAATATTATTTAATGTCTTACTTATTTTTATTGCAAACCATGATTAAATTCTAAACAAAATACGGACCTGTTCGGCCATATTTCAATTTTACAGCTGGCCCGGGTCTATCCTAATAGGGATCAGTTAGTCACTTTCTTTTATCTCTGAACAGACTTTACCAAGTAGTTAAAAAAAATTGTGTGTACTAGGAGGAACATTATTTTCCTACGAGGTGCATTCTGAAATCGAAGATGAAATAGAATAAATAATAAAATAGAATTTAAAATAAATCCAAAATCTGTTGTGCCTAGGCCGGCAAAATAACTTTCTTGTACCATTTTTTGATTGTTGCTCAGCATCGGACTAGCAAAATGGAATAGGATGTTTTGGGACTTGCAATTGCGTAAGAAAAGTTGACATTTTTAATCGATTTCGGAAAAAGAAGTTAAGTCAGTTACAAAATGTCATTATTTTAACAATAATTTTCTTTTTCTAATGTCGTTTGTTTTATTACTACTGTTAATACTGCTCCAGAAACTTGACTAGTAATTCTTACGAGAAATTCAAGTTTAACAATATTGATTATTCAGTTATTGATAGATTGATATATAATCACAACTGGGAGGGATCATTTCAGTCTAGTGACATCGATAGAGATGTGGAAAGTTTTTATAATGTTTTAGAGGACATTATTCATACTAATATTCCAAAGGTTAAGATTAAGAAATCTTCTCACCCATTATGGTTCTCAAAAACAACTTTGAAGTATATCTCAGATAAGGATAAAGCTCATAGAAGGTGGAAAACCTTCCACAATGATGGTGACTATACTGCTTTTTCGGACCTCCGAAAAAAGGTAAAAATTTCTGTAAAAAATGACTATAAAAAATATATTCAAATTACTGAAAATAACTTGAAAAACAATACTAAAAGTTTTTGGTATTTTTTAAATAACAAAAAGAATTGTAAATCCCTACCCAGTAAAATAAATTTTGGTGTTTCTTCCGCTTCAAATGATGTAGAGATTGCTAATTTGTTTCAGGAATATTTTGGTAGTGTGTATGAGAAACCGAATGCTCCATGTTTGGTTAATGTAGCCGAACCACTGGACTCGTTTACAGTAAATTATATTCCGTATTCAATTATCGAAAAAACTCTAAAGGGTCTCGACCCTAAGAAGGGACCCGGCCCTGACGGGATCCCATCGATATTTTTGAAGTCTTGTCCTAGTCTAAGTAAACCATTATACAAGTTATTTAATAAGTGTCTGTCTCTGGGAATTTTTCCAATAAAATGAAAGGTCGCACAGATTGTTCCAATTCATAAAACCGGAAATAAAAATAATGTTGAAAATTATCGGCCAATCTCTCTATTGTGTCACTTTGGAAAAGTTTTCGAGTCTGTTATTTTGGAGCTCCTTTTTTTTCAAATTAAAACAAATATCGACATTAATCAGCATGGTTTTTACAGGGGTCGGTCCATTCTGACCAACATTGTTCCCTTTATTCAGAGAACCTATGAGGCAATGGAGAAGGGTCGTGATGTCTGCGCTGCTTACACCGACTTTTCCAAGGCCTTCGACAAGGTCCATCACCCCACTTTGGCTGTGAAACTTGGAAACTTCGGTGTGCAGAGCTGGCTATTCGATCTTTTAAAAAATTATTTGCAAAATAGAACTCAGTATGTAGCTATTAATGGAGCTAGGTCGGTCTGCTTGGATGTGACCTCTGGAGTTCCGCAGGGTTCACACTTGGGTCCCCTGCTTTTTGTATTATTTTTGTATGACATAGGGACCTGTTTTCTGGACTCGAATAGTGTGTATTCCTTATATGCTGACGATCTTAAGATTTCAACTATCATTAACTCGCCTTTGGATATAGTAAAATTGCAGGGGGACATTAACAGATTCTTTGAATACTGCACACTGAATCGTCTGCATTTAAATGTTGATAAGTGTCACTACATTGTTTTCTCTAAGTTGGACCTCTCAAGAAATCCAAATATAGATTTGAGTTTAGATAACACACAATTAAAACGTGTTAATGTGGTTAAAGATTTGGGGGTCACCTTGGACTCCAGACTGTTGTTCGAGTCTCATATAGAGGCTATTATGTGTAAAGCATTGCGCCTTTTAGGATTTATTCTAAGAACTACTGAAGGCTTTAAAAGCCCTGCATCGTTAATTACTTTATATTGCAGCATGGTAAGAAGTGTTCTGGAGTACTCGTCAACAGTCTGGAGTCCGATGTATCACAAATATATTGATCGAATTGAAAGTGTGCCAAAAAAAGTTTATCAAAGCTCTTAATTTTCGTTACAATAGACAACGGCATTTTTACTCGTATAACGAGAATTTGTTATTTTATAGATTGCAATCGCTGAGGTCCAGAAGGCAGTGTTTTGATATTTTCTTTGTTTATAAGATAGTAAATAACCTCATCGACTCTAAATTTTGTGTAAATTATGTACTTTTTAACGCTAACCCATACACACTTCGGAATAGGCTAACTTTTGGTGTCCCTGCTTTTACAACTAATTACCTTTCTAACTCTCCTCTCATACGTTGCATGAGAACATACAACGATCTTGTAACGGGTGATAGAGGCATTGACCTGTTTAACACTAACTTATCTACCTTTAAAACTTATCAGAAAAAAAATATCTTATCCTTTGATTAGGGAGTGCATTGCTATCACTCGCGTATTTTTTTAGCTTTATAATTTGTTTTGGATTTATTGTTTGATTGTACAAAATAGCCTTTATTCTTTAGTTAAACTTATTGTGTACTTCTACCGAACTTTGTAAATATCTTTTTGTAATCCGTGTCACTCTATAATTGGTCTGCTCAAAGCAGTCTGTTGAGTGACCTTGTTTGTCTAAATAAATAAATAAAAATATAAGTCGATATTTAATCATACATGAAAGATGACCATCTTGACCGTCAAGCCTCCGTCAAACAGCAACGGAACAGAAATCTATAAATCGGAAAACGGTACCTAGAGCAATATGTTTATCTCCACCTTCCATCGTTAAACGTCGACCAGTACCAGCCACCGGCAAACCATAAGTCTAGCTTTAAACCCAAACAAATTAAAACTTTTTTGGATGTTAGCTTACTGGATTCCTTTTTGAAAAAGCAATCAAATTGGTGAACTTACTTATGTATCCACATTTATATAAACAGGGATTGTTATTCGCAACGTTAAATAGTGGCTACACATAGTCGAGGTCTTGAATACTATCGCTTTGAATGAAAAATAAACAAGAAGAACCTTTTCTGATTACATTTTGTCCATTTTTATTTTCTTCAGCTCGCACCAGTCGTTGAAATTTTTGAAAGCCGATTTATATAATGACTTCGACTTACTCGGCAGCAAATTTGCTATTACAGCGTTTCCAGCTTCTTCGGTGTGGGAAGGTACAGAACTTTCAATTTCGCTCATTTTTGAGAACAAAACTATGAAATTAAAGTGGAAATTTTAGAGTTTGTTGATATTGACATTGACGGTACAATTATCCACGGCAACGCTTAAACCAGATTGTTGTAATATAATCTTTATAGAGAACAACGGGAAAAAAAGTAGCTTTCCTATTATTTTAATCTAAATCCGACTTAATTGTAAAACCTCTAATTGCGACCGCCTCCATGGAAATTCCATTATTTTATACTTCTCTTTACCGACCCACCTGTTAAACGACCGCAGGCACTCATCATCAGAATCCTTAGTAAACATTATTGCTAAAACACCCTCCACTAGGGGCAGTAAAGCCCGACCCGACAATTCTTAAGAAATATAGGTAAATACTACACACACTAATTACTTTATTGCAGGCGGCCAGGCGGATCCATTCCATTTGCTTTAAAGGCTGATAAATCGGTTGTTAACGTTAGGAAAGTGAAAAAAACTGATTTAAGAACCAGGAAAGTGGCTGAAAAATTTAAAGTTGGTAAGACCCGAGTGACTATGTTGCCTCAAAATAAAACAGAAGCTAGAAATTTCAGTTTTAAGTTCCAAGAAGGTGGCAACGGTAAACAAAAAAGAAAGTTTCCCAAAACCGAAGGACTGGCAGTGGACCAAGTTCTTTTTAACTAGTTTCATAAGGCGCGAGACAAGCAATTACCAATATTCGAACCCATAATTTAAGCAAAAGCCCTCGAAACTGCTTAATGTCTAAGACTAGATAACTTCAAGTCACCCAATGCATAGTTAGAGAAATTCCGTCGTCGGCACGATGTTACCTTCAAGAATATATGTGGCGAATCAGTCGATATCAATATCGAAAACTTTGATGAAGAAGATAATATTCCGCTCGCACAACTGTTTCTTAACATTAACACATTTGTGAACTTGAAACAATTTTCCTTTATTGATAACGATTTGCCAACAGAAAGTGCAAAATTGACTATCATCGAGTGTATTGAAGAGATCCAAGAAACGGATGAAACTACTCCCAACTCTGAGATAGAAGAAGAGGAACCTGAACTTGCTCCAGTGTCAAAAATATCAAGCCTATATCTGAAGCCGGCGCCAGTTTGAGAGACTTTTAATAAATAATTGATTTGTGATGGGCTACATGCTTGGGTGAAATGGATATTCCATGGTGGAGGAAATTAAAGTCGTACTTGTTATATTTCACAATTTAATTCAGTTTACTGACACGTGTTTCAACCCTTGCGTATCATTATCAAAGGAGTATAAGACAATACTAAATTCTACATGTCATTAAAATAAAATTAGGGAGATGAAGTTAATTGCCAGATGATGGATTATTTTGGTCCTTAATTTACAGGTATTGGCCAATTGGTCAAAGGTACAACTTAATTACAGGTGTGATTATAAAGCCATTTACATCTAAGTAATAAAATTAAGAAAATGATATTGTATATATAATTATGGGTTTTTTCGTTCGTAATTATTGACAGTGTTTATTGCATATTTATCCTAGTTAAGTTATTAGGCTATTAAGTATTAGATTGACACTTGAAGGTATTTCAATTTGATTATTAACAACATTACATCGATTTTTAAAAATAACCTAATTCAAAAATTGAAAATAAAGACAAGTTAACACATCGCGGGGTCTATCAAATACAATGTGATGACTGTCATGCAATCTATATAGGTCAAACAGGTAGAAACTTTAAAACTAGGCTTAGAGAACATAAAACATCCATTTCAAAAAAACAAAATAAAACAGAAATAGCGGACCACTGTATAATAAATAACCACTTAATATCCAACAAAATAAAACCGATATATACTCAACACAAGGGTAGATAACTCAACCTATTAGAATTATTAGCAATCAAAAAAGCCTTAAAAAATCGATCTATCTAATGTTGTTAATAATCAAATTAAAATACCTTCAAGTGCCAATCTGATACTTAATAGCCTAATAACTTAGGTTTAATATGCAATAAACACTGTCAATAATTACGAACGAAAAACCCATAATTATATACACAATATCATTTTCTTAATTTTATTACTTAGATGTAAATAGCTCTATAATCACACCTGTAATTTAGTTGTACCTTTGGCCAATACCTGTAAATTGAAGACCAAAATAACAGATCGTCTGTACAAAAAAAAACAAGCTCATTTTGCAACTTGTTACATAAATAGCTATTAATACACCACGTTTTTTTTTTTTTAATTGTCAAATATCAGCATAAAATTCAGCTAGAATGTTTAATAAATTATTCTCCATTTCACTTGGAGCAGTGCATTGACATTCAAATATAAATTGTGTTTAATCCGTTGCCGAAAAAAGCATAGCAAACTAATAAAATTAAGTAAAATCATCATATTTTTCAACTTTTAAAAAACAATTTATTAAGAAAGGCAAACAAGAAATTAGCACCTTTCACCCGCTTGTTAGCTAATTACTCCCTGTTACGCCTGTTTCTTCCTGTTAATACAGCTAATTTACGAAAAGCCGACTATACTATATAGGCAATCAAATTTATAAAACTGATAAATTGGTTTCCATAAAAAGATACAGGTGAGTGCCCTTTGAGACAAATTAGGTACTATTTTATCAGAAAGGAGCTGATGTGTGTGCGATCAAATAAGAATCAATTGTGTGTATTTCTGAAATATAAAGCATTTATTTCCGCTTTCGTTTCGGTATTTTCTTTCTGAAGGTGAAGTGGAAAAATTAAAAGGAAGCTTTTTGATAAATCGCCCACATATTGATGTGTTCAAAGCAAAACAGAAACGATGTGAACGCAATTTATAAAAATATTCAGAAATTGTATTTTGACTTGCTAGCTTTTCAGGGACAGTTACTATTAATAATAAAAGAACATTTTTTCCAGTAACGTGCTTTAAAAGGGATCGAAAGTTTACAATATAAATCCTCATGGCCCCATTTATAAAGTGCGCAGTGCAGTGTAATCTATGCATCAAAATAATAAGAAAAAACTGAAATGCTGTTATCCAATATTCATTTGTTTTCAAGTTGCAGCGTTAAATAAAATAATAATATTGTTAAACCAAAATATCCAACATTAACATTGTTTTAAATAAATCATTGGTTTTGTAAATTTTCAAAAATACCGCCATTGACTTCCCAACATTTCCTGCTAATATTGAGTACAGCATTTCTAATGCGTCCAATTAATGCATCTCTAAGTATCTACTTTTACTTTGTAAACCTCAGTTTTTAACCAACCCCATAAATTGTAGTCCAACGGCGTAAGGTCTGGCGATTTAGGAGGCCAACTAATAGGACCACCGCGACCAATCCAAACTCCTGGAAACCAGATTAAGTCTTAAATTTATTTAGTAAATATTTAATGCGAATTTATATTCGTGTTTTAGATACAATAATTATTTTGTTGTATTGGATTAAGATAAAATAATACCACAGACAACATAGGTTATCTATACAGGGTGAGTCGCCAGGAATGGGCATAAAAATTGGTTATCTCGAACTACCCGGGAAGTTTTCGAACCTTACATGAGCTTTACAAGAACAACATGAACGAGTGTATAAATGGAACTGAGTGTTCCCTTTAGTTTAAATTGAACTCCTGTTTCCAACACCAACTGAACCTCAACCTCGCCAACTTTTCGAGTTTATAAATCCAGCTTTAGGCTTCTATCAACTTTTTAAAACTGGCAGTGACAAATTGTAACAAAATAATATTCAAGCAACTTTCAATAATCATCTGCCTGATTAGTTGAGTGTATGACGGGTCTTTTTTATGCTGATGATACTACGATCATTGTTTATGATCGTAGTGTTGACGGCATAAGGGAGAAAGTCAATGTAATATTCAGTGACTTTTCAGGGTGTTGCAGAAAAATTAACCTACGATAAATCACTCTAAAGCAGTATGCATGGAGCTAAAAACCATTAGAAAAAAGGCAAGTGCCCTTTCGTTTAATTTTAAAGGTCTGTCTAATTTTTTGGGAACACTAGAGACAATCACCTATCGTGGGAGACCCATATTGATGGCGTCTGTGGTAGGCTTAAAAGGAGTTCATATATAATTAATAGTTTGAAGAACAGTGTTCACAGGGCCACGCTCTTAAATGTCTACTACGCATTTATATATTCCGCTTTGTCATACACCATTATCGTATTAGGCCAGGCTTCGAATATTCGGGTGTATCTAATAAAGCTTCTGGTTCATATACATAAACAAATAAATAATATCCTGCTCAACAGTTCTTATCATGAATACTCTACGAGAAATAGCAACGATATTTCTTTAGTGTGGCATAACCTAAAACTTTACAAGAAATCTCACATAGGTGGAGGAAGTCGTATTTTCAACCAACTGCCCGGGAGGTTAAAGAGAATAATATTTGTGCCAATAGAATTTAAAGAGAAGTCAAAAAACTGTTTTCACTTTATACAGCATTGGTGAGTTTGTTACTTTCCTAAAGAGTGAAAATGGTTTAGCTGTATTTTAGGGCTTAGGAGATTTTGTACGTCTTTTATCTTCATCCTAATTTTGTTGCTATGTTCCTGCTTCTAATGCTTGTGAAACATAATGTGAATGTTAGACACATCATTAAAATATGTATTTTTGCTTGTTTGTTAACCTAACTATGATTTATGAAGTGTACCGTACATTGTTAATTTTTTTATTTGTAACAGCTATAAATTACTACATTGTTCCCCACCCATTTCTTAACATAATCTTTCAGGTTAGTTCAGGTTACTTTTATTTATCGAGGTGCTTTCTTGGCGAACTGTAGTACTATTATCTTCAGTCCCATTTTCATCATAAACTGTTGTTTGCTGGCAATCATTCTTTAATAAAACAGCATTTCAATTGGGTAATCTAACCAATGCATAATCAGAGTTTGACTCTAACAGTTCAACTTATTCTACCAAAGGCTCGTATTGATTCTGATAAATATATTTTTTTAAGAAAAACGGGTCCGGGGTGCCAGAGTCATGTGACATTCTTGTAAAGTTAAATATACGTTCATGAGGCGTAAAATGGGAGGCGATACACAGCAATGATTGTGTTGAGTATAAAGCATATTGTAATACAGATTTCCATTGATGAATAGGAAGCGTCATTTGACGTTTGTTAAAATTTATATGACGCAGGAAAGAAATTAGGAATACTCGCTTAGTATAATACAAGGTCGTTCTCATGCGCATTTGAATGTATATCAACCTACAGATCGTTTATCAATACTAATAGAAGACACAACCAAGCTTTAGTTTAAACAATTTTGGCTATGCAGTTTCTTTTAATCAGTGTTAAATTGTATTTAGCTACAGCGTTCATAGACAATCGTAAGTTGTGGTCATGGTTCCACAACCGGTAACCATTGTCTAGATAAGCACATATGTCTTTTAGGCCTTCCGTTTAAAAATACTGTTTATAGTACGGTAAAAACAAGCGACGCCGTTGGTTACACCAAATGGAATTCTCCGGAACTGGTACAACCGTTCACAGGCTTCAAAAGCTATATAAATCTTCTTTCTTTCTTCAATTGGTATTTGATGATAAGTGCTGCGCAAATCAATTGTACTAAATACTTCATATTTAGCAACTTTATTTAGTATCCCTTCTATTCTGGGCAGAGGATATGCATCTATACTAGCCTGCAATCATTGCTTCGAAGCCAATAAGAGTTCTGTACTGATAATCAAATCGATTGTTATACGCTTCAATCTAACTAAGCTCTTTTTCCTCAGAATACCGACTTCCATTATTAAGTGAAAGCACCCAACTGCCTTAGAATATTTCTGCTGTAAGAGTTTTTTGCAATCGATATTCCATAGCAAGCTTTTGCTACTTTTCTAGACACGCAGTGAATATGCATATTTCAGTTCAAATGTTCAATAATTGTTAGTCCAAGCACTTTGAGAACCTTTCAATGAATTGGTAAGAGTTTTCTATGACCTATTTACACATACACATAAGGTTTTGGTAATATTTATACAAGTTTATTTTTGTTAAACAATTACCAAGTAAATAAGGTTATGCGGCACCTTCATCAAAATCAGAAATACAGCAATACTTCTTTTTTCAACATGTATTGTAGTTATTTTACTCATTAGTTTATGTATCGCATCACCCAATATTTGATCAAATTTAATTTCTAACACAAATTAGAAAAATAATAAAACAAACATGAAAATGCGCAATTTTTCGAGTTGATTTTGTCCCATTAAAAGTAGTAATGTGCTGTAATGCATTTTTGCCCATTCTAATAATTCGGTTTTTAAGAACAATATATTAAATTTTTCGTAAAGAAACAAAGTAGCTGAATGATAATGTGATCTATTTCCAAAGTGTAATTACAATTTTCGTAATGACTTTCTCCCCTAACAACAATTTTTAATGCCTTTAAATGTTTATTGGGCACTTAAAATTAACGTAAACGTTCTAATTAACCTTCAACCTTTTGGAAAGTCCAGACATGCTGTGATGCCAAAAGGGCAATAAACGAAAAACGAATATACATCTATAAAGAGTGTAGTATTAAACTTAAGTGCAACGTTGGCCTTTTCTTAAAATAAAAATATAAAACTTTAAGCTCATTGTACTTCTTTGTAGTAAGATGAACAAAATATGTGAAATGAACGTATTAAGAGCTTAAGCCACCTTGAGACCAATATGCAAATTTTTTGATTTTCTGGTTATCGTGATCGTAGCCCAACGAAGTATCATATCCAGCTATAAATGAAAACGATCATTGGCAGCAAACAAAAACAGCATGAACCGATATACATACAAAATCATTATCAAAAGAAGTGTTCCTAAGTAGAGCACCTTTTTCTTTTAGTGCACTAACTATAACTGTCCACAACACCTGTTGCAGTTTTTATTCAGAACAGTGTATTTGATGATTTATACAATGCAGTTACAAATTAGCGCCAGACCAATGTACATGAACATAATCTCGTGCTATGCCCCAACAACTGAGAGCACAGAACAGGACATCGAATGGTTTTATGAGCAATAATTGCATCTGGCATTAAGGCATACAAAGAAGCACAAAGTCAACATGATTCTTGGTTAGTTTAATGCTAAAGTTGGAAATAGACCAAAGAAAGACATCACAGGGCATTACAGATTGGGTTTAAGGTATGATAGAGGTGATCATCTACTCCAGTTCAATTCAGAAATATTCACCATACAACAACTAATAACTACAAGGCTTTACACATAGAGATCTCCAGTCGACACACCGGACAGAATAGTAAGAAATCAAATAGAGTACATTATTAGCAATTGGTGATTTAGAAATACAGTCAGATCCGATGAAACACCTGGGACCATACACTCTTACTATATTCGAGCTCGATTGAAAAAGCTTAAGAAAAAAATGAAGAGGAAAACCATTGAAACTCAAAGATCATATATTAAAAGCAAGAACCACACTAGAACTAAATGAGAATATTAAAGAAGTAACTGGGAATGCTGCTAACTCTGAGCTTGATATTGAATAAATGTGTAGTAAAATCAAAGACACCGTTATGTCAGTTGCTGAAAATAAACAATATCCAGATAAAATAACAAGAAACAGGGATTGATGACTGACGAAATTTTGGATCTGATGAAGGAGAGACGAGCTTACAAGAATATAGTCCAATCAAGATACAGGGAAACTCACAAGAAAATACTTAGAAAGGCAAGGAAGCTAAAGAGTTATGGTTTCAGAAGAAGTATGACGAAACTGCAGCAGAAACATGATACCTTCATTCTGCATAGGAAAATTAAAGAAGCGACTGTTCCAATCCAAGTTGCCCACAAGAATATTATTTCTGAAAGGGATACGGAAAGAGTATATTATGGAGGAACATTTTGAGGGGCAACAGGACATGGAGGACATAATCTGAGTAATATCGGGTCTAGAAATCACATAAGACTAAGTATACTTAGCAACTAAAGGATTAAAGAACAATAAATCTCCTGGACCAGACCATGTACAGGGAGAACTGCTTAAGTTGCTTGAGTATGATCAACTAGCTTACTAAACAAAATATATGCGACCGGACAACTGCCACATGAATTTCATACCACTTCCGAGGAAAATAATGCTACCAAATTTGAATATCATACTGACTGATTGATTCATCTAGAACATTTTACGGAAACAGTTTGATTTCAGGAATAGCCTATGAACTAGGCTTTAGTATTGAAGTTCTAGTTCAAAGAGCACGTGAATAGATTTAACTGTGATATCATTTCATTGACTTTGAGAAATCCTGTGATAAGGTTAGACACCGTAAGCTTGTCAAGACTCTACTGGAGTCTGGCATAGATAATAAAGCCATACGCTTAATTAGATATTTATATGCAAATCAATTAGCAGTTATCCCGGTAGATCAACCGTTAACAAAGTCATGTGGACCAATGTGATATATAGATTTAATTTGGGCAATTAGATAAATTAGCAAAAATACCTCTTCACTAGGTAATGGACTAACTCCTGTTCCTTAAATTGATTAAATTTTTGTTGCAGGTTGATACTGCCACGACAGAATCCGTGGTAACAGTAGACTGGGAAAATGGATTTATAGAAGCATCTGCAAAGGAAAACACAAACGTTAGCAAAGTATTCAAAGAACTTCTGATACAAGCAAAGGTAATTTAGTTAAGTGCAAAGCATAATGATTTATCTTATTACTTAATAATATTATTGGACTTGGACTTGGTACTGTTAAAAAATGATAGCCAACTAATAAAATGATTGTCTTTTATAGATATTTCCTTCTAAGCGGTATAATTATTGAATCATTCCCGTACAATGCGTCCTCACACAACTTCATAGACTTTTTATTTGAAAGTATATTCTGTACGTTACACCATTTTGTAGGGCAGTGGGCCAATAATCCAGTTTAGTAGGAAAATCGGTATACGCAGCCATCGAAGACTTGAAAAATGAATTTGAGATTTAGTTTCTATTGGATGGCTATAAAATTCTTTGATACTGCGAACTAGTTCTAAGTTTAAACCTAAAGTAGAGAGTATAATGAGACCTACGAAGCTTCTTCAAACCTGTTTTGTTAGCGTTGTGATGCAGTTGCGTATGCATGTTTGCTTGAGATAAGGTCTGTTTTAGACATGCTTAACTATTGAGCCCTATTCATTTTTAACTATGAACAAACCTAAAATTACAGATCCTGCTTAAAACAGACCTCTTTAAACGGCTCTGTCTAAAACAGACATACATAGAGAACTGCTTCACAACGCCAAGAAAACATTATCAAAACCTGTTTGAAGAAGCTTCGTAGGTCTATTGGTTCTGGAGATACAAGCTCCGCCGGAGAACGGAGGTTTTTCAACTGTCCAATTCTAACAATTTATATACAATGGACAGATGTTTTGGCCAATTATACAGGGTGGTCTGTAATGAATGCGCCATAGAATAACCACCGATTCTACACATGGAAATAATAGGTTTCAGCTAAACATGTCTTGATAAAATGTTGGTCGTTGAGGAGATACAGGGTGTTAAAGTTTAATTTCTAAATTAATTTTCTTTTCATATCTCAAGCTGTTTTTGAGAAGTAAACATGAAAATTTGTAATTGGGGGCTTTTCAGGGCAAGTAACACGAATCTATTCCTCTTTTCCACATAACTTGTAGAGGGCGCTAGTTACATCGTACACGCCTACTACATCACGCCCCAAAAAATTTTTTCGCGTAGCTTTATTGGTAATCTGATTAAAATTTATAATAAAATGGTAGTTTCTAAAGAAAAAAGGTATACTTTATTTATTTTGTTAATACAATCCGTTTCCGGGATATTTGCAATTTAATATTCTCCTTTGCTTAGAGAAATACGCGATCAGAGAAACAGTTCGCGGCCAACGAAGTAGGCTATGGACAATTGAACAGCAAGAATATCAAGACAGCACACGCCATACTAAACAAAAAGTTATGCAAATTGATCCATGTAAAAGTTGTTTTCATGCATTAATTTTTCGCAATATCGGATTAAACAATTTTTTCATTAATAATGTCAAGACATAATGAAAATTCAAATAGCGAAATGAGAGATATGATTTGTTTTTACGCCCAAGAAAATTTCAATGGACGTGCAGCAGCACGACGGTATTGGCAAAAATATCCAAATAGGAGGCACCCAAACAGAAATATTTTACATGTTACCGATGTTAAAAAAACCTCAGTTTTAAATGTTTCACACACAGAAAAATTATATCCATATTATTTTAATTCTGTTCAAAATTTACTACCAAATGATTTACAAGCAAGACTTCAGTTCTGTGAGTTTCTAATTCATAAACAAATCAAGATCCAATGTTCATCAATGAAATCCTTTTTGCGGATGAAGCGACCTTAACCAGACGTGGTGTGTTTAACTGGAGAAGTTGGAAACTGAAAAATCCACACTTAACAAGTGAACGCCATTTTTAACATGAATTTTCTGTAAACATTTGGTGTGGTATATTAGGTGATTCTATCATTGAATCATTTGAATTACCTGCCAGGCTGAATGGTGAGCAGTATTTGAACAATTATTTAGTAAATTTACTTCATAATATTCCTTTAAATTTAAGATAATTTTCAACTTGCAGTTCGCAATTATCTTGACCAGCGGTTTCCTAATAGATGGTTTGGCCGTGGTAGCAATTTTCCATGGCCGCTTCATAAGCCCTAACCTTAACCCTTTAGATTTTTTCTTTTGGGGTTATATAAAATCATTAGTGTTGCAAAGGATTCAGGGGGCAGTCACTGTAATTCAAAATAAAGAAATAACTTTTTTGTAAAACTGTCTAAAAAAGTTGACATTTTTTCATCGCTATCGATACGTAAACCTTTTGTTTTTTTAACAGTGAAAAAAAGATTTTTTTTCACGGTGAAAAAAAGACTTTTTTTAACTGGAAAAATGATTTACAAAAAAAACGATAAAACATTACTTTTTAAAAAATGTATTGAATTTTTTTGTACAAATTTACTAATTAATTACCAACTACCAAAAAATCTCATTTGTTACAATAATAATTGATGGTGAAGTTCGAACAATTGCTTCCAATATTAATTCCCGAAGCTAGTCCACCTTGCTGCTGATCAGAAACGCTAGATATTCCTTGAAAAGTTGAGTCCACAATTGTATCAGTTATATTGATTTGTTTGGAAGTAGAGGAACAATTTAATTTATTAGAAATATCAATTTTATTACTCAAACTATCTTCTATATATCCTTCTGCTATGGCGGCAGATTTCCAACCACCGTGGCGTTTTATAGATGTCATGTTACCCCCTGCATTGGTTAAGAGAGTTGCAGAACTCCTCCTAAAACAGTGACCTGTGTAGCTCTTATGCAATTCTTTTCCCAGCCATTTTGCAATCAAGCTAGGAATTTCCCCTATTTTATTTATTCCCACATGTTGGTCAACACATTTTCCTCTTGAATATTTTAAAAATAATCTCTTTTTGTGTGTATGGGACGGCCTTAGTACTCTATACTTGCGATATATCTCAATATAATCAGAATTTGAAACGGTAAACATTCTTGGGCAATAGGTCTTTGTATCCGGTATTTTAACAATCAATATAGACCCGGTATCTTCAATGTCATCAATAGTTACCTTCAATAATTCTTCACGGCGACAAGCACCGCTGATTCCCAAAATTAACGCAACCTACAATTAAAAAAATATTGAAATTACTGAAATAATACAAAATTTTGATCATCTGTACCTTATAAAGTAAATTTGTTTCATCATCAGCTTCTTGAATGAATTTATTAATATCGTCTCTCGATAAAACTTTAGATTTCTTCCCTCGGTATCCGACGTTTTTGTTCTTAATAAAAGGCACCAATTTTGAAAACTTCTTTATATCAATATTTTCTTTAACATTCAATGTACTCTTCAACATTGAGTAGACACTCCATAAAGTAGAAGGTTTTACAGTTTTTGATTTCTCCTCAAAATAGCATATAAGTACCTTTTCAGACACTTTTTGTATATTTTTCTTGCCGCACCATTCACGGAATTGGTTATAATTTTTCTCGTATATAAATTTTGATTTCGCCGGTAACATGTTAGCTATAGCCGAATTTGCTATATCGGCTATATCTGAAGGAATCTCGCTATCACTATCGTAATCTACATCCATTTAAAGTACTTATACTATTTATTTAAAAAATTGCAATAAATATGAACAGCTATCAACGTATGACAACAAAACAAGCAACGTGCCAACAAACCATTTCTATAGTAACGACAGGGCTGTTAACTTGATTATGTGAAATTATATGGTAAAATTTTTATTATAATATACAATTTTACCGATTAATTCAAACTTTCAGTTGTACAAAAAATGTTGTTTGTATTTCGTTTGTGAAATTCGTGTTTTAATGGCACATTCGAGAGAATTTTTCGCCTCGACCTGCGGTCTCGGCAAAAAATTGACACTCTCATATACCATTAAAAAAACACTCACTTCACGCACTTAATACAAAAATAACTATATTTAATGTAAAAAGTTCAAGAAAATGCATAGAAGTGGGCGGTAGACATTTTTCACATTTGGTGAAATGATTTTAATTCATATTTTTATTACAGTGTTATCTAATTTTTTGTCAAAACTGAAATATTTGTTTTTGTTGAAAATAAAAACTTTTATGCAATGTTGTTTAAAATTGCAAATATCCCGGAAACAAATTGTATTAACAAAATAAATGAAGTATACCTTTCTTCTTTAGAAATGACTATTCTATTATAAATTTTAATCAGATTAGCAATAAAGTTACGCCAAAAAAATTTTAGGGGTGATGTAGTAGGCGTGTAGGGTGTAACTAGCGCCGTCATCAAGTTATGTGAAAAACAGGGATAGATTCGTGTTACTTGCCCTGAAAAGCCCCCAGTTACTAAGTTTCATGTTTATATCTCAAAAACAGCTCAAGATATTAAAAGAAAATTAATTTGGAAATTAAACTTTAACACCCTATATCTCCTTAACGACCAACATTTTACCGAGGCATGTTTAGCTGAAACCTATTATTTTCATGTGTAGAATTGGTGGTTACTCTATGGCGCATTCATGACAGACCACCCTGTATACAGGCAACGATTATTTATTTAGTAATTAAAACCGAAAAGCATAATATGTAAAAAAGTGGTTTAAATTCGCGGTAAGTATTGGTATATCCCCGTGGACGTTTACTGGTGACAACTAATAGTAGAAATAATCCCTATTCTCAATAGTGTAGCTTTTAACGAAAATAAGTTAACACATTCTCTGAGTATTTCTTTAAGCTTTTGGGTTCGATAACTTAATTGATCATTACTAACTTTATCTTCCAGATCAAATACAATTTGTCACCTGCTCTTCGCCGACGTCGCCGTCAATCTTTACCAACAGGACCTACAGGACCAGGAACCCCATCGCATGCAGCTACGGCTCCCATGATTCCATCTGCTGTCCAGCTACAGCATTTGCAGCAGATTCGGGATAAGCATGGGAAGCGAAACTCCTGTACTATCTCTTAAGATTATTTTATAGGATAAATACCCACAACAACTTTTCAGGTTATAAGTAAGTTTTAAGACTTTGATTTGCTGGATAACTTTGGGATTTGTAAAGTTTCAAAATTGTTAATTGCAATTTTTCTAGACTTTGTTACTAAAACAAATTAACTACCCACGTAATTAATTTGCCGTTAAACTAATTTAAAGAAAGCCATAAACGCCTAGAAGCAGATGAGTTACTAATAAATCTTGTGATTTAATTACGCTGTAAAAAGGTCAAAATAGCAAATCCTTATCAAACGTAAAATATTGGAAAAATGATGGAATTAAAAAAGGTATTTACACAGACAACAAAATTAAAATGATTTTCATCGAACTGGAAAAAAGAAGTACGGAAGAAAAACGTAAATCAATAAATGGAAGGAAAATCAACAAAGAGTTAGGAAGGCAAATATTTAATTATCTTTTGGAAAAGTTCATTGCCCAAGATAATTTTGTTTTGAAATATTTAGAAGGAACGTTGATTTTAATCAGCTTTCAATATAAATTACGCCATTAAAACCACCTGTTTTCATCCAAGTTATAGTTCCTGGTCATTCAGAAAATATAAATGATTTTTTATATCCTACTTTAATAAAATAAAAATAAATAAATAAATATTTTGTCTCCTACAGATCATCTGAACGAAGGGATATATACATAATATATACATAAATTTGATTTGTCCCCATAACAATTCGATTGCAATTTTTAAAACTTTAAAAATACAAAGTTTTCAGATTGGTCTTGCCCACATGTTATATATAGCAAATATATTGCTAATACTGTGACACAGAAATGTCCCCAGTATGCGGTTTTACGGAAGCTTTGCCTCTCTGCTGTTCGCGTGAACGTCAGGTCCGGCTTGGAACGTATTTAACTTAATTTGGTTGAATAGGTATTGAATCATAAAAAACGCTATTATAGTAAACCTTGAAATAATCTCAAATATAAGAAGATGATGTTTTCATAATGCGCTGCATTAAGGTTTTCCACAATTATATGCTTTCAAAGATATTCATGTCCTTTCCTACAAAGTGTCACCGTAAAACAAATTAACATGTTTCCCAAATCTACTATAAACATGAAAAAAATATCCTTTCTGTCTTGCTTTAAATCTGTTTAAAAAAAAAGTAACTCTTGTGCAACATTATTGTATAAAAAATGGTAGAAGGAAACTGGGTGACAAAGGGCACCTGTTACAGTGTTAAGAACAACCATTATCCCTACGGAACTATGTCTAAAATTAAACTTTTATTCAAAATCTCAATTTTCCCAAAATGCGCAAGTCCTGAAGCTTTCATAATTTCTTGCGGTGTATTTTTTCTTCGAGAAAATTAAAGTCTTACATAATCCTATATTTCATGTTATACCAAGATTTACTATAATTGTTTTTTTTTTATGAATCAACACCTAGTCAAAAAATGAAATTAAATAAGTTTAAAGCCGGACCTGACGTACACGCGAGCGGCGCAGACGCAAAGCTTCCGCAAAACACCGCATTTCTGTAACATTGTATTAGCAATATATTGGCTGCATATATGTGGCATTGCCGCAAGTTATTAACTAAAAAGGAGCATTTATTAGTTGTTGTTGTTTATTTTTATTATCAAATCTGTTAACATCATAATATAATATTTTCGGAAAGCCTAATAATTAATATAAAATATGAGTGTTAGAAATACACAAAAGAAAAAATAATTTGCACTATGAAAGGATTAGGTATGTGAAATTTTATGAAACATTACGCGATTAGAATATACATAAATGGAATTTTAGGAAAGTACTCAATAATTTCAAAATTATTCAGTACTTGCTATAATTTTACATTATATTCACTGTAATCCTAAACTCGATTTACATATTTTTACTGTAATTCTGTAAGATATTGTAATATTACTAAGTTCTTATATATGATTGTGTCTTTTACGTTAACTATTAGGCGAGTCAAATTAAAACAGACTTTGTACTGTAATATTTACAGTAAATTTGCATGAAATACTAATACATTTTGTTACAGAATATGACCTAACATCACAGTTGAAAGCTTTCTGATTTAATTCTGAAATATAATGGAATAATTACTGTCTTGTACAAAATAAAATTTCGTAAATGCTCTTTTCTTTACTAATACAAAACCTAAATTATGTATAAGTTTGGTAACTTTAGATGTTTGTGTGCTATAGCAGTATGCGATGTTCAAAAACTTTCTTCAGATTGGTAATTTTTGTTTTAACAACCATTAAAGTAATTAAATTGATTTTTTTTTATTTAAAATTTTTAATAATTAATTTTCAAAAATGTTTCTGACACTCAATGGGTAATGTATGTGGCATATAAGTCGCGTAAAAAAATTAGACCACTAGGCCTTGGGTATAATAATCTTTAAGTGACTTATATGCACTAGTGTGTCATGCAAAATTTTATCCAACACTTGATTAAATTAAAAAAAATTTAAAATTATAATATTTCAATATAAACTAGACAACACTATTTTTTTAATTTTAATTGACGTTTGTTCAATGAAAAATATGACAAGCGAAATGACACTACAAATTATTTTTTGAGATTTTTGAGGGTCGATTGAACTTCGAGAAGAAGCGGAGATACCTTAAATCTTGTTCATTTATTATTTCACAGAAGTCGAGAGATATTTAGGGCATTTGATATTTGTTCTTATATTCGAATATTAAAGCTTTGTTACTTTGTTGTTGTGTGATTAAGCTAGTCTAAAATCGCGTGTTGGATAAAAATATTTTATGCCCATTTTTTTGTAAATTAAATTAATATATTTTCTTGTTGTTATCTGAACCAGTATTTAAAGCAGGTTTTGTCCATTGAATATTTGTCAGTTTTGGACAAATTGATAGGAAAATATCTTCATAATCAGTTATTTTATTTGAGGTTAAATCAGTTTAAATCTGATAATAAAACACCAAGAACAAAGCAATTACTGACTAGCACACATAATATTAAGAATTCTTCCATCTCTGTATTATATGTCCCTACTTAGGATTGTATCTGTCCAAACTAGTAAAACATGGATTTTTAAAATGTGAATGCAAGAAGATATTTACCAAACAGATGGACATAGATAGTTTATAGTTTATGGATGGTAGACCTGTTGTATACGGATTTACAACCAAATATTAATACAAAAATATGTTTTATCTCGTCTGCATTAACTGGTATTTTAGTATAGGTATATGACACAAACTAAATGAAAGATATTTAACTAAAGAATCAAAAACTAATTTGTGCAATGTTACACAAAAATATATCACTTAATTTCGTTTAAAAATATTACCACGTGGTACTAAAATAATCAATTTACATTACTGGTAGATTTTAATAACACAATATAATACCTACTGATTCGGTCAATATCATATTCTATCATGGTTTCTTAGCAAATTAGTTGCCATAGGAATGGTAGTTCTAAGAACGGTTAATAATTAGCCCTTTGCGTCCGGAATGAACGTTTTTTTGAAAACTTTTATTTTAGTCATATTTTAAGGCTTAAAAGTAAATAGTGAACAGGAAAGTGATTAAAACAAATATAGAGGCAGCAGATTTTTTCAATAAATGGTGATCCTGTTAAGTGAGCAGCAGGAATCAGGGCTAGATTCTTTTTATTGATATTTATGTTACATTATAATGAAAACGTAACAGCAATACAACTAATTGACTTATATATATACTACCTGTCAAACAATTTGTTTTATCATTTAGACATAATCCAACTTCACAAACAGTATTATATACATATATATTATATACACAGTGTGGGAAAAGTCCCGGACCGACCAATTATTTAGAAAATGGCGCACAATATAAAGAAACTTCCGTTATAAAAGTTGTAGGCCTTAAAAAAAATCTATAAAACTAGGACACCTGTAATTATACAGGGTGCCTCAAACAGTCATGGTAAACAAAACTTAGGTTTATTTCAATGGAATGACCCCTTTTAATCACGTTTTCCTATTCTTCTAAACATTCTAAACAACAATTATGAAACATGTCATATGGCTAAACACATTACCCATACACTTTATTTTTTAGTTGTCCCCAGAGAAAACAATCAAGAAGCGTTAAGTCTGGCGACCTAGCGGGCCATTTTATGGGGCCTCTTCGCCGTATCCAGCGGTTAGGAAAAGTCTTATTTAAGTAAACTCTTACAGCTCGCCCAAAAAGGGAAAGAGCTCCGTCCTGCTGAAACCACGTGTCGTAATAGTGGTCCTACTGTATTGGTTATTGCTGTCACAATTTGATTTTGCAGCAAGTGGAGATAATATTCTGCATTCAAATTCCCCTCTACTAAGAGAGGTCCCACTAATCTATTGCTAATAATACCGGCCCACTCATTTACTTTCTGGGGGTGTTGAGTGTGTTTCTCTCATTCAATGTGGGTTCTGATCCGCCCAGTAACGAGAATTATGTCTATTGACATTCCTGTTAAACATGAATGTTGCCTCATCCGAAAAAAACTATTTAATTAAAAAAATTGTTATTTTCTTCCTGTTTTTGCATCATTACTTCGCAAAATTCCATTTTACGTTCGAAATCGTCTTCTGATAATTCCTGGACTAAAGTTATTTTAAAGGGGTAAAAATTACTGTTTTTTAAAATAATTTCAACTGATTTAAAACATACACCAACTTGGGTAGCAGCTTTTCTCAACGACAAATGTGGATCCTGAACAAAATAAAGTAATGTCTCTTATTTTTTTTTATCACTAGTTGCCGATTTTGATCTTCCGGAACAAACTTTATCTCTGCAACACCTGGTTTCCTCGAATCTTTGAACTGTTCCCACAACTGTAGATTTTGATATAGGCTGTCGGTTTGAAAAAGTTATATTGAAAAATTGCTTTGTTTCGGTAAATGATCTTTGTCGGTTTCCAAAACCTCTGATCATTAGTAAAGTTAGACGCTTCCTTTTGTTGTGAGACATTTTCAGAAATTAATATGACAGTGACGCAAAACATTCTGGTACCAGCTTGTAAAGATGCAAAATGTAGGTATTATCTTATCTGTTGAATTTACGTCCTTTAACTCGAATTATTTCTTAAACTATTGGGTTTAGCCGTATGGCATGTTTCATAATTGTTGTTTAGAATGTTTAGAGGAATCAGAAAACATGATTAGAAAAGGGCCATTCCATTTAAATAAACCAAAGTTTTGTTTACCTTTACTGCTTGAGGCACCCTGTATAATTACAAGTGTCACTGTCCCACATTTATAGATTTTTTTAAGGCCTACAGCTTTTATACTGGAAGCTTTTTTATGGGTATAGAAAATATCAATTTTTCTTGATAGTTTAAACACATTTTTTTCACCAAAAAAAAAAAAAGACTACAGGTGAGCCTATGGTGCAGAGCTGTTTAGCGAAATCCAAGGTAGCTGTGGGCGTCGGTCACAAAAGGTTTTTCTGTAAGATATTCTTCTGGTTATTATATTTATTCTTGTGAGTCGGTCAATGAATTATTAGGTTGGTGGTCACATGGAGCGATCAGTTGGACACAAAGGGTTAACGAGGAAGACGCGACCACATACTAAGTGCCGCGACGCTTTATAATTCTGATAAATTAATGGCAATGTTGCCCACACAGCACAATCATGTGTCAGAAATATTTCATATCAGTTTCTCCGAAAGATTTTTAATATTCTTTAAATATTTTAAGACATTTATGATATATTGATTTAATCTTTCAGAAACCCAAAAATGTCCAATAAAAATAATATTTCATTTTACGTTTCTGAAATATTTCAAATTTCAGGCAAATCCTGTTCAGAAATATTTCAAAAACATTTCTGACAACAAGCAAAACAGAAAATAAGGGGAACCCGTGAGGGGAATAGGTTGGTCTTTCTGCATCTGGTCCGTGAAGTGTCAAAGGCAGGGTGTGTCATTTTGTGTGTAATAAATCTGAAATATCTCAGAAATATTGATATTAAAGGTTGTGTTTTTGAGGCATTCGAAATAAATCAGAGATATTTCTGAAAGGAAGTGTGCTGTGTGGGTTAATATAATACAAATTGGTATAAAATATAGTTTTTGCTTCTATTACGTTATAAGAAATTATAAAAAATATATAAACATAATTCCGCGACATAATAAAATACACGATATATCTTTAAAAATCTTAAAGACTGTAACGGCAATTTTAGTTGTTAAAGTATCATTTCCTTTGCAAAAAGTAAAATTAAATATAATCCATAATAGCAAAATATGCCATTCTATACTATATTTTCTGAGATCCTCACTCAAGTTTTTATGTGTTTAGTTTAAACTTAAATTTGTTTAAATCTTCTTTTTTATATTTAATTATAATTAAAATTTGCAAATTAATTTTAATTATACGGAAAGTCCATGATTACTGTCAGTGACTCATCACTAGCATATACAGAGCTTCGGGTTGTGCAACGTCAGGGGAATGAATTCCAGTAGCATGTGCATTTCAATTAAAATTATTTCATTAGCCCTTAAAAACTGATCCTAACCCAACGATCCTTTCAAAAATCCATCGATGAATGTTTGCCTTAAACTTTTAATATTTAAATGTTGCCATACCTTCTCAACTGTGTGCCCTTCATTGAGCCATGTTCTGTCGGTATATTGCAATTTTTTACTACTTTCCCGAACACCTCTATTTTTTCCCAATATTTTCGCCGTCAAACAATATTTAATTTTGTTCAATTAGTGGGCTTATTCAATTTCGTTTATTATACTTGAAATTCATTTCTTTTACAATTCGGAAGGATATTTCATTCAGGAAAAAAGCCCATGGATTTTGCGACGAATGGTGTAATTTGTGGTATCATCCAGGGTTATTTTTTCCGTCCTCTTGACTGGGCTCCTCCACTATTTTCTTTTTCGTCATTATCCTGAGGAAGGCCTTTCAAAACGCTGAGCAGAGTTCGCAAGGAAATATAGGCGGACAACTAGTTGAAGGTTCGTTAGAATCCATAGTGTACTCAATTAAAAGCAATTAACAACAGTAAATACAGTTTAATAACTATATATTCACAAAAAACAATATTTATGTGAACGATCCATACCTGTACTATGAAAATCTATAAATAAATTAATAATAAAAATACAAATTAATCAAGCAGTGCGAAAACTCTACCGACACGCTTATTTTTAAATCCTTGAAGTTGTGAACCCGGTCTCTGTGGGTTGCCATATTTATTTTCTCCGCGATCAGAATCCCAGTATCGTGCCGTGCTATTTTAAATATATTTAGCGGATTTGCGGCTTGTACGACTACGTCGCCTCTTAAGTTCACTGTATTTGTAGCGGCAAAGATTACTATATACACAAAAATTATTTCCTTGTACAATACTTTTATTCTGCCGCTTCATAGATTTGGTGATTGGTATTAAATGAGACACTGACAGAATTTATGGACTTTGGTTCCTTTGATTTCGTTAAATTATTTAATTTAAAAATTACTTTTCTTCAATGTCAACAAAATTAATGAAAACTCGGTGAAAAGCCGCATGCAATATATTGGCACAACAATAGTATTCTTAAACATTTTTTTTTATAGGGTTTCAATTTTTGGTGGGTTTTCCAAATATAGCTTGAAATAATATTAATACATTTAATTGAAATGCAATATAATTATGGAGCCTTGATTCTTAGACTGGCTGATGCTGATGATAATTTCAGTGAGGATTATATCTCTTATAACATTTACAACAAAACATATACAATTAAAAGATCCGCTTTTTCAAAATATATTTTTGTTTAATAAAAATTAAATAAGTATACTTAATATTTAAATATCAAATTAATATTAAGTAAAACCAAAATGTATTGTATTAAATCCTAATAACATTATAAATTTAAGTCAATAATATGTATATTTATATCAAAATATAAATAATTGTAGATTTAGACTTTCAAATTTGTATTTTATTTGATATCTACTTTTAAACTTTTTACTACTAAGCATTAAACGTAATATAATTTATATCTAAAAATACTTTCCAATAAAACATGTCAATTGTAGGTAACTGCATTTTATTTTATGTGCAAAATTTCCAACACATTTTTATGTAAGAGAAGAGACATTATGTAGCATTTATGCTCATCGAATAAGGGGAATCTTCTTTTGTTTTGAAATAATATAATCCATACCTAAAAATTAATCGATTATACAATATTATATCCAATCTGAAAATTCATAAAACAATATTAAGATTTCTAAGACTTGATAGGTATCATATTATTCAATTAATATTTATAAAATATTGTAATAATTTAAGTGCATACATGAATAATTCCTGGATAAAATTAACATGTGACGCTATTTCTTTCTGAACTACGTTATGAGCTCTTTGATAATGTCATATTTTTTGTTATGTTCATTTTATTATTTATATCGGACATAATTAAAATGTTGTGTTTGATTCGTATCACCTTGTTGGTATACAAGCAACCCTAACATATTTCAGTTAAAATTAGACTGTAGTTCCATCCTTCGTTAACATTATCATTTTTGGTTTACTGCATTATCACTGGCTTAGAGGAGCTCCACCGTTTTATAGCTTAGCATGTGTTATAAACGAATATATTTTTATAACTGTATCATTTCTGCTTGCCTTGATAGATTAAAACATAATTAACGACTCACTCTCTTTAATTGAGCTTGCTTTAATTGCAATATTAAAATCAGAGGTAAAATCAAAAATTTACGCGAGTGTATAGACCAAAACATTTTTGTTGGAGACGAATGAGACAATTAAAATCCAAAAAGTTTATCTATTTAATAAGATATTAATATCGCATGGGTCTCCTCTTCTTCGAAGTACCGCATTCATGCGCCTTGGATCTCAGATCTATCTTTAAACTAACTAATATGCGTCCGTTGAAGCATTGGAGACATATTGTAACTTATAAAACATCTCCTTCCCTTCGCCAAGCACAAGGAAAATTAGGATTAAAACACTAGTTTCATCTACAAAACATTTAAAAATGAACAACCTATGCGATTAAAAAGCTTGTAAAAAGATGTTGAGCTATAAATCGATGTATCTACTCTAATCCTAAAGATGATAAAGGGAAACCAAAATGAAAATGTTATCTAAAGATGGAGCTACAGTTTAACTTCATGGGCACACTCGTTGGGAGCACGGCATCAGGGAGGTCGTTCCAGAGTGATGACGTTCTCCAGATGAAAGAATTTTTAAACAGTGTTGTTCGAGGGACACTATGCTGAACCACGTACAGGTGGGCTGCAGTGGCTCGTCGTGTATTTCTACCATGCACCGCTCTGTGTAGAATCAAGCAGGCAACCTCAGCGAGGCACTTGCCATGAAAATATTTGTAAAATAGACTCAAGTGCTAACCTGCCATCGATGTGCAAGGCTTTCCAGGTTGTTTGTCAGATCATGGTCACCGATCAAGCAAATGGCTCTTCTTTAAATGGAATCTAGCAATCTCAGGGTATGTTTAGGAGCAGAGCCCCAGATATGCGAACAGTACTCCAGCGATGGTCGAGTTTGGGCTTTATAGAGCATTAAAAGTTGTTGGGGTGTATAGAGGTTCTTAGTTCGGAAAAGTATTCCAAACTTCTGCGAGGCTGCCTTAGCAATGGCCGCAACGTGCCTATGCCAAGAAATGTGACTATCCAAATTGACGCCCAATAAATGAATTGATGAAGCCAAGGGAATCGAGTGTCCTGCCATGACTATATGCGGTTCCTGAACATTAACTTTTTTTAAAAAAAACTGCCGCCTGAGTTTTTTCAGCGTTAAATTCTACTTGGTTACTGTCACCCAAAGACAGAATTTCTTCTAGGTCTTTGTTGAGATGTGAGATCTCATGCTGCCTATAAAGATGTGCATTGGCAGTCGATGTTCGGGCATCCAAAGTAAAAGATGAAACAAGTGTTCTGTCATCAGCGAAGCTATATATAGGATTTTTAGCTTTTCCAAGGTCTTTGGTCTTTAAGAAAGCTTGACAGCCATGATCAAAATTGAACCGGCATTCCGTATGATCGCAGCTTAGTTAGGAGCCCCTCATGCAATACTCGGTCAAAGGCCTTGGAAATGTCCAGAGGTACCACCCGGAACTCCCCATGATGTTCTATTGCGTTGTTACAAGTGTAAGTAACATAAGCGAGAAGGCTTCATGGTGATCTAAACTTACGGAATCTATACTGGCGGTCACTAATAATGAAAGGACGGAAACTATTGATCACTAAGTCTGCGACTATTACACATAATTTGTCGGTTGATTGCATAAGATAACTTCATAGTTAATTTAAAGGGGAGGCAACAGGAAAGTATTTACTTTTAAATAATTTTTGGTCCGGTATTGTATTAATTCATTGTAGTAGAAGGGGGCAACGAGGTGACACAGAAATGAGCAAAAAAAAACTATGGGTATTTCAAGAAACAAGCCAACAATACAGCTTCAAAAGAAAAATAGCATCAAATGTGTGGTAAAAGATTAATTTTATCCAGGAATTTATGTTATTATATTTACTTATACGATGCTTCGTCTCCCATAAATACATCAGTGGTTTCCAAACATCTACTGGACAAAGCGTCATCTAGAGATTTGCACCTTTTGCTTTTAAATGCTTTTGGGTTTCGGATAGACTCGGCAAATAACTCATAAGATCGCCCGTGGTTACAATAAATACTGTCGGTTACTAAAAGTAAATTCAACTATAGAAAACAACCTCAATAATTTGAAAACTTTCAATAATAACTTAAAAGAGTTCATTGCTTGTTTACTCAAAAGTAAAGATTCACGGTGAATGTTTTTCGTCGTCATGTTGAGATTGTCAATTCACTAAAAAAAAAGGAATGCAGATCTCTATAATTTTAAATATGCTATAATGCAAATGGATATTATTTTACTACTTACAACTAGTTATTTCTGGACACCCTGGCTGATATCTACCACCGTTTGGATAAAAATCAACATGACCTAGAGGTTTTGCTGCTCCAATTACTCTTAAGTAAGTATGGATTACATCTACCAATGTTGCGTCCTGTGGATCAAGTTTCAGTTGCTCCTTGATGTCGCCATAACCTGGACCTGCCGGATCTAAACCTAGAAAATATTTATATCATTTAATTTATTATCATATCACCAGAAAGCCACTAAATATTGAAAGCCAAAGATATATCTATCGTTCAACCTGCAATATTCTTTTTGATTTTTAAGCGCTCACCTGTAATTCTTCCTACTCTTCCTCCTTCCACAGTATCCGCACCAATTGCAGCCACGTGAGCCCCAAGACTATGTCCAATGAGGTGAATGTCATTAAGGTTGACCTCATTTGACGTCAGATAGTTTATAAAATCACCAAGTTGCTGACCTGCCGCCTTTGCTCCACGCATTGCTGAAATATACTCAGATCGACAGAGTGCTGACCAATCCATACCGATTATGTTGTATTCGCCAGTATCAAGATAAGCTTTAAAAATTAAACCAATGTTAGTTTGTGGGTTTTATTTACTAATAATTAAAGACCGGATTATATGCAACCAAAAACCTTAAGAATATGCGCATATATATGCACATACTTTTCAAATGTATGCAGGATATATGCAAAAAAGACGTAAATATGCAATGAATATGCGGTAATAAAACAACTAAATTTTGATATTGTAAATTAAATTTTCATTTAATTGGGGGATTGAGTATTGAATAAAGAATTTAAGTTATAATATGCTTTATTAAATCAGTTAACACCTAATACAGTTTTTTATATTCAACTTATACGGATATTAATTTGAACCAGTTATTATGTGTGCTTCAAGGTTTTGCACTAAAAAATTGTGGCGTCTATCACTAAGGACATGTTTGTAAAAAGAAAACGATCTTTCTACATCTACTGAAGTTATAGGGCAAAATTTTAATTTCGGAACTAAGGCAGGTTCAAAAGCTAAATTATTTACAGTTTTCCCTGACATTATGTTTACGACCTGCCTTAAAATCTTGAAACCTGTGTTTTTTTCTATTAAATTTTCCAATTTGGCCACTACTTTACTGCTTTTCTACCTCGCCTCGTATTTGTTTGCAATTTTGTACACATGTTTCTATTATATCCATCGACTCTGGTAGACTTGTACACGATTCCTCTAGTTGCAAAATACTGTCTGCTATAAATGCATAGTTACACTTAATATACATTAACTGTTGTTCCACTTTAGCACTTTGAAATATTTCTTCAGACTTTAGGATGCACTGTGAAACATCACCAGACATTTGTGAAACTAAGTCCTTCAATTTTTGGAAATTATCTGCATAAAATACTGCCGCTCGAATCCAGGTCACGACAGGCTCAGGTGGTAATGGTACTCCGGAAAGATTCTCCCTGTAAAACTGCACTCTTAATGGGGTCTTTATGAATATCTTTTTTACATTTGCTATTAGGTCATTGACCAACGAAAAGGAAACTCTAATAGTTCCCGAAACCCTATTTAATCCGTGAGCTAGGCAAGTTACATGAATTAAATTTTCATAAAATATATTTAAATTCTGTCCTGCCTTTATCATATATGGCGCAGCATCGGACAACAGGACAACAGGACAAGAATTTTATCTGTAGGAACTGAATTCGGCAAAAAGAAATGTGTTAAGGTTTCTTGAATAAAACGTGTAACTGTGAGGTTGTTTGCTTTTTCCACTTCTTTTATGACTATAAAGTAAGCTTTTCCAGATTCATCTTCTGTGAGTTTTCCGATCATTCCATTGACTATATAACCACCACACGAATCAGTTGTTTCGTCGACGACACTATACATATAGTTACCTTCAATTTCTTTCTTTATTTCATCTAGCACGGTACCAAATACCTTTCCAACAACATTTTTTCCTAATGTTGGTTCATCTGGAGCATTACATTTTGTATATTTTTGCAGAAAGGCCTTAACTTGCGGGTTGGTTGACTTGTAATATATAGGAATATTAGCAGCAAAGAACGCTTTACAGAAATCTTCGTTAAATTCTGACTGGTCATGGTTTCCGTTTTTAAAAATCTCAAATGACTGCTTCAGTGTTGACTGTATGGGACCAGACTTCATCTTGCTAACCTTAGCAATGTGAGACGGCGTCTTAATGTGTTGGTCTATTTGAAATTTCTTTGAACAGGAAACACTTTTTGAACAAGACTTGCAAAAAACATGGTCGCCGTCCAAAGCAAGTTCTGGGTAAGGCTTAATCCACGAAATATATCGTGTTTTCGACATAATCACCGCTTTCACTTTCACTTTCTTTGCGTTTGCAATACTAACTGCGGCTACGACAAACGACAACCTCAATAGTACTGACAAACTGTAACAAATGTGAGCAAATAAATAATTATAAAAGGTGTAGATAAAGAAATTTTAGTTAAAATATCTGGTCAGAAATACCCACCCACTAATGGAATATCTCAATAGAAGAATAATAGTTTATTTATTAGTGTATTACTTTATTAATTAACCTATTTGTTGCCCTCTTATCTTCAGACACCGACAGCACAGGCGACACGGCAGCATGCGACCATTAAACGTAAGAAAAGAACACAGAAATCCCAAAACATTCTTAGATATGCAATAGTTCTTAAAATTTTTTCCTTTAAAATCACAAAATATGCAAAAAATGCATATATATGCAAAATGCATAAAATCCGGTCTTTACTAATAATATTTATAGTTTTAAACTTACCATCTTTACATAAAGTAAATACACCGTTGTTAATGTTGCTTAAAAAGCCATGAGTTATAATTTTAGTCGGGTTACTAAAGTTGAATCCAGAATTGTTAAGGGCATCGAGCCTCTCAACTTGCAGCCTATTCGGAGTATTGTTTCTAAAATATTGCATACATAAACAGTTAAGGGCAGATTGATCGATTCAAAAAGAAAAAAATATTGAGGTCTGCAAATGTACCCTATGGGAGATAAAAAAGCCTTTGAAGATGACTTTTGAAGAGAACTTTAAAGAAATGGTTATCACAGAACTTAATTTACATAGTCTTGAAGCCGCAAACCTATTGCAAAGCTACCGATTAACGGTTTTCGTAGACGTGAATTTAATATTATTTAGTTTAGAATATATCACGTTTTTATGTTTTCAGAAGACTTGATGTTTAACGAGAATTAGAATTCTGCGAGTGGCGTGTTTAGGGGGGTCTGGACTGAAATAATGTCGCAAGGTGAACAAAGAAAACAGGTTGAACTTTTGTATAGGAAAGGTGTTAGAAACGGTAAAAAATTAGTATACTTGAGTGAACTCGGAAAAAGGCAGTGAGACAATAAAGAGAATTAAAAATAGCGCAGATATGACGCTATTTCGAGAAGACCCCATAGAATTCGAGGAAAGAATTTAAACGCTTTTGGGACCTTAAGGTATGTTTCCTTCCACGCGGCCGTGTTTCTTTCTGTACCCATTTCCTTCCACGCGGCACTGGCCGGCGGCCATTTCTGAGGAACATTCTGAAGTTCACTGAGGTGACATTCTAAATGGGTTTCTTCTTGAAACGGCATATGATTTATATCCAGACGGGTTGCGTTTTCAGCAAGATAATGCAACATGCCATATAGTCACGGATGCAAGAACACCAATTGGAAACAGTTCCTTGGCCAGCAGCTTCATCAGATCTTAGTCTCATTGAAAACATCTGGGGACTAATAGAGATTGAAGTGGAACGAGCAGCGCCACGCATAAAGAGGGTTTGATTTGGTCAGTTTTACAGGCGTTGATCATCACAACCGAACATTATGGCGGTGACTTAGTTTCGGGTGTATAGTATTTGTAGAATTATATCGTTGATCTTTAGACTGCAATAAAACCCTCATTATCCCTTTGACCATAAAATAAATAAGGAAATCCCAAATTTTAAAACCTTTTCGAGTAGAGCCGGACCAGGTACAAATTCAATTTATACCTATGCCTGATGCATATATAAATACAAACTGATTTTTAATAATTTTAGTCTTTAGTGGTTTTCCGGCGAGTAATTTTTATTTGGGCTTATTAGTGGTAGAATGTGGCATCCTTGGAATTGTGCTGATAGGGGGGCATCTTCAAGTGTCATTTTTAAAAGAAAGCATTTATCTACCGATGCCAAACTAATAATTAAAAAGTGTATCAATCTTTGTTGAGTAGAAATTTTAATTCGATGGATGCTTTAGCAGAGACGTCTACTTTGACAAAAACTCCTTTATCTTCGGTAAGAGACATAGTACTTAACCCTGTTAATCCTAGAAAAAATCGGAGTAATTTTGGCACATTTAAAAGCATTGACGAAAATGACATGGATTTATTAAGAAGAAAGATTTACCAAATGTACGAGGCACAAACTGTACCCACTTTGATTTTCCTCAAAGAGCGGCTGATTAAAGACGAAACAAATATCTCTTGTAGCCTTTCAAGTCTTAGGAAAATATTGCACAAAATGGGTTTTAAATACCGAAGCATTAATAAAAGACAAACATTAATGGAATCTCAACGTTTACGGGAATGGAGACTTAATTATTTAACAGCTGTTAAACAATTTAGAGAAAAAAATCGTCCAACTATTTACCTCGACGAAACATGGTTCGATACCCATGACACTCCAAGAAAAGGTTGGGATAACTCTTCCAAAAATTGTCAAACCAAGGCACCATCAAATAAAGGCAAAAGAATCACAATATTACATGCTGGTTCAGAGAACGGGTTTGTTCCAAATTGTCTGTTGCTTTCAGCTAAAAACATAGCAAATTCTTCTTTAGATTACCATCAAGATACCAACGCAAAACTTTTTGAAGATTGGTTTAAACATAAATTCCTTAAAAATATACCTGAAAATAGCGTCATTGTAATGGACAATGCTAGTTATCATAGTCGGCAAGAAAAAATCATTCCCAATTCTAATAATACAAAAGCAGAAATTCAAAATTTTATGATTGAAAATTATTTATATTTTGAAGAAATTTACAAAAAACAAGAACTGCTAGAAGTATTAAAAGCTTTTAAAATAAATAAGGAATACGAGTGTGACAAACTTGCAGCAGAAAATGGACATACAGTGTTGCGTCTTCCTCCATACTATTGTATATTCAATTCTATTGAGCTAATATGGCACCAATTAAAATCCAATATTAGGAGAAATAATATTTCTCCTACATTAAATGCATCTGTAGTAGAATTAATTAAAAACGAAGTAAGAAAAATTTCTGCAGACAGCTGGAAAAACTGTGTACAGCATGTACTTAAGGTGAAAAATTCTTACAATTGTATGATTACAAATGTTCAACCCTTAATTATAAGTTTAGGCTTAGATGAAGATAGTGATAGTGATACAGAGTTAAATTTTGAATAAATTGTCAATAGTTTTTAAGAATTTAATTAATTTTTATTGTACTTGTTATCCTAATAGTTATACTTTGAAATTATATTATTTTCAATTATTATTAATTGTTATCATTATTTTACATTTATTATAGGTACCTAAAACTAAAAATACCTGTCCATTTATTTTAAATTATAAAAATGAATCATGTGGTGTAGGTACATTTCCAAGCCGACCATGATCCCATTTATTCAGCTTTGAAGAGGTTGAGGCGTATAAAATAGGATTTAATCAGGTAGATTATTATTATTATTAGCAGTAAGAGTCAACGGTATAATTCTGCAAATATTATACCCGTGTTTTGTGTTAAATGGAGGTTGTATGGATAAATACGATGAATTATTTATTATTTTATAGTTCAAGTATCTATTTCACCTCACTCGCAAACCGATTCCCCGATTTCACTTTTCTTGGCATGGTTGGGTAAGCAATTTAATGCCTTTTGTAATGATCAAGTATATCAAAAGTATAATTAAAGTTCTCCCCTGATATTAAAATTGACATGTTTTTTGTCAAATCTTATTTCTTTCAAAATCTAGAGATATTTTGGGTGGTTCATTTTAAAAGGAATGCCCTGTATAATAATATTCATTTTATGCACCGTTGTTCAAGAAGAATTATAGATATAGATGCATACTAAAATGTCTAAAGTTTATTACCAACGATAATGTTTTTATAATCTTTGTGTTTATCCTGATATGAACCAAATAACATTGATAAGAAAGGCATTTTTATGATGTCAATGTATGTATACTGACAAAAAAAATACCTACATTAATTGATGAATCTCCAATCTAAAGCCTACAATATTGTAACAAAATTTTTACGATCATTGTTTTTTGTTCTTTTGATAAGAAAAAAGTTGTAAATTTATTCTTCTTCATATTACCTGGATAAATCTTTCAACTCTTCAAAAGATTAGTTATCTTATACATGTATTATCTAGTACATCGACACTCGTACTGTAATAGCATATTTTGAACTTTTAATTCGTCAAGTAATTGCTTCAAGTATCTTAATATCACATTTATTATCGCTTACTGTGCGGTTTTTCTTACTTAGGCAAATATGTTTTATGATGAAAATTATTAATACTTGTAGCTACTTTATAAACTGACCTAGTAAATAGAACAAATTGGACTTCTGCACCATTTGGATCAATCCATTGCTGACTTTTTAGGGAAATATTAGTTTGCGTTCCATTAATATTTTGTTGTAGATTCGGTTCAACAAATTCTAAAAAATGTTAATTTATTTAATGGTTTCAATTGCAGTTTCTTTTAAGAATGAAACATTCCGAGAGATTAATAAAAAGTTATGCCATTTTTGCTAATTATACTGCTGCCAAAGGGCATGTAAATAAATAAATAAATAAATAAATAAATAAATAGCCATTTATTTCTGACAGGCCGAAGCCCACTAACAGGAAACTCAAACAAATTAATCGAATTATAAACAAAAATCTTACAAAAGTAATGACCTTGCTATACTTAAGATCTAATAACAAAAAGTAAGAAACTAAAGCTAAGTTAACAGGAACCAATGACTACTAATGAGGATAGCCGGACATATTGCGCAAGTGTTTTAATATGGTTGGGAGGCTGTCATGAAATATATCGGAGAGGGCTGAGATACGATTAATTAATACGATAATCCAACTTTGACCTCACATAGGAGTAATACAACAGCTTAAATGTAGATACATCAGAAAAATGCTTACAGTTTCGCAAGACAAAGCCCAAGGTTCTAGAGGCGCTAGAAACCTCTTGATCAATATGTGGAATAAAGGAGAACCTCTCATCGAAAACGACTCCGAGATCCCTTATGGTGGTGAGTCTGTTCAGTGTGGATCCGTTTATAGAATAATTAAATTGAAATGGAGTTTTTGTCCGAGTGTAAGAAACGACGTTACATTTAGAGATGTTGAGATTCAGTTTGTTATCCAGGCACCACTGGTTAAGAACATCGAGGCTGTCGCGGAGGGATACACAATCCGCGACAGCGTCGATGCGGTTAAATATTTTGAAGTCATCAGCATAGGCGAGTCTGTTGCAGTCAAGCGTCGAGACAAGATCGTTTATAAATATGTTGAAAAGAAGTGGCCCCAGGTTAGAACTCTGGGGGACACCCGACGTAGGTACAAACAAGTCCGACCTAAACCCCTCAAACTCAACAAACTGAGTACGATCCAGAAGGTAGGATTGTAATAGTGAGACAAGCCTGTTAGAGAAACCGAACTGGTCAGACGCCTTATGGAGTAGAATGTGGTGGTCAATTTGGTCAAAGGCTTTACTAAAGTCCATGTAAATGACATCGACTTGGCTCCTCTTGTTAATGGCGTCACAGACGTAAACGGAAAACGAACAAAGATTAGTCATACACGATCTTTCGGAAAAAAAACCGTGTTGATATATGTAGTATTTACATGAAAAAAACTGTTAAGTAGATACAATTAATTGGATTCTCTAATTTTTACAATATAGTGTTTGTTATAAAAAGTTAATTTGTAAGGAGTTACAAATTTGTAACGCCACAAATCGTAAGATAAAAAAAAATTGGACGAACGAATCATTAGTTGCCAGTTAGGTGATCACTACGGTCCTGCAATCTCACGCGGGTGGCGTGCGACTTCTGTTAATGATCTCACATTAAAAACTTGGTTTTCAAAACCCCTTGCAAAAATTTGGAAGACCTATGGGTTAGAATAACAAATAAATTTCAAGAGATTAACAACTCCCCCAAGGACTCACCAACCTTTTCGATCCTGTTAATAGAAGAATGTGTGGAAATAAAAGGTGAACTCATTTAGTTTAATTTTATAATTTTTTGTGCTGTAGGGTATAGTTGGGTATATCGTACCATCCGCAAAATCGTACCCATGCAATATTTCAAAATTATCCAGGTCATTGCAAAAATATGGCTTATTTTAGTTTGTTTTTTTATGGAAAAGTATACTTTAAGTTGAGCCACTTTTTTTAGATTAAGAAAATTATTTTATTTTAAGGGTTGAGTGTATCGTACCCCCTGAATGTCTGGTAAATCGTACCGTTACGATTTACCCGATTATCTGGGAATGATGTCCTCAAATTAAAAATGTAGATACTTAGGCCACCTATAATAAAAAACATGTCTGCGGGATCAAATAATACGAAAAAAACCTTATTATTTTAAATTTTTTGCCTGGTTTCAAAAAAATATTTTGCTTTGGTTGGTCTCACACAGATATTTGTTCCAGAATGAGCTCCAAAAGAAAGTATGGATTATGGACATCTGAGGATATGGCAAAAGCTACTGCAAAAGGCACCTAAATTCTTAGTATGTTAAGGCAAATGAGTCCACTAAATCCATTGACCGCCTTACTATTTTTCCAGCACATTTAGAAGATGAATTGGTTGCTCACATATTAAAATTGGACGAGTGTCTCTTTGGATCATACATAACTGATGTTTGAAAGTTGGTTTTTCGGTTAGCTACGAAAAATGGAACTAACAACAACTTTAAGGAAAATATTGGTACTAAGCCTTCTTAAAATGACACTATCAAACTAGTTTACGTCAACCAGAATGTATCTCAATCGGTTGAGCTAAAGAATTAAATAGTTTCATGTTCTTTGACATCCTGAAATGAACACAAATTGAACGCTACACAAATTACCATACAGATGAATTTGGTTACCCTACCGTTCCAAAGGAAAACAGAAGAGTGTTAGCCCAACAGAGAAAGAACCAGATAGGCGTCCTATAGCTAGCGGACATTAGGGCACTAACACAACGGCAATCTGCTGTGTTAGCGCCTGAATAGATTATGAACCTTCTATGATAATTTTGAAACGCAAAAGACAATTCATATTTTTGTGAACCCGGTAAAGTACTCCCCAACATATTTCGTTTGACTTAATGACTGCAATAAAACCCCCTATGAACTCGGCTTTCGCTTTCGCAGAGACGTATTAACCCAAATTTATTTTTAATGCCAGTTTATAATGACAATAGATAGGTACATTACTTGATTTGTTATAAAAATTAATAAACTGTCTAATTAAGGTTTTCTAGAAACAACTTAATTATTAGGATATTTCTCAAAACTTTTTAGTTACAGGTACCTGTTTATATAGCTTATATAAAACATAATATTTGAAATACATTACTACCTATCTATTTTACTTTGAAACAGTGTGCAACAACTTAATATTAAAAGTATGTGGACCTTGGGAATCTTCAGCTTTGCGATATCTAGCTACCCTAAACATTCTAGGAAGCATTTATCTTCTGACGCCAAAGTGTAAAAAATGTATGTAAATCGTTATTAAAGAGCGGCCACCCTAAAGTAATTGCCGTTAAAAATACCAGTAAAATGACGAAAGTTTCATTATCGACGGTACAAGATATTATGCTAAAAGGACATTTTAAAAGCAAAGGTCGCAAAGATACCGGAAAAATGAAGTGCGTAGATGATTGTGACAAAGTTGTTATTCACAGGAAAATATACCAAATGTATCGAGAAAATGTTGTGCCCACGTCAGATTCTTTAAAAAAACGGTTAACAACTGACGATACAATGATATCATGTAGCAGAACAAGTCTTCACCGCGCTTTGCAAGATGTTTAAGTATAAGACAATTAGGAAAAGACTGAATTAGGAATAGATTAAAACGTTTTATAATTACAATTAAACCTTCTGTGTATATATGCAAAGATATATTTTTTAAGTAGGTATATTAATTGTTATTATTACTTTTGCCACACATTACAGTTGACCTTTTCCGCACGCAAACTTTTTACATTTGTTTTGTACTTATAATCATAGTATATTATTAACCAAGGTTTAGACAGCCATCATTATTGCCCGAGCGGCAAGTTTAAATCACGAGGAGCGGAGCGACGAGGGATTTAAGACGCGAGGGCTATAAGCTGTCTAAACCGTGGTTAATATAATATTTTTTCCACTACTACAAACTTTTATAAGACATTTATCTTTATAGTATTAATAATTATAAAAAATTATAGGTAGGTATAAGTATATTTTTTAATCAAATTACCTGCGCTTTGGAATTGCCAAATATTTTGTTGTTTTGTCAGGTAGCTTTGTTATTGTCAATTTTTGTTCATTTATGGCATCAGATTTCACGAGTTTTTCGTGTTTTTAAAAAATGAGCGAAGAAAATGTTAGTGATATTATTATGTGTAGGTACACCTCCAGAATTAAGGATGGAAGCAGAAAAAATGTTGATTGTATCGATATTTTACAATATCAAGTAATCTAATATGTACTGATAATTTTGTGGTTGCCTAACCACATTCATGTTTATGAATTTATGTTGTAGAATCAAAAAATCAAGTTACCTGCCTTTAAATAGATTCTTGAAGATCGGTCAATAATGGATTTCAATGCCTTATTATTGACCATGGTCAATAATAACTTATAAGGTAGAGAAAAACGATTTATAACGTTAATAATCGGTCAATAATGGCGATGTTATAGGTTAGTACCTAGTGGAAAAATTAATATACATATAATACAAGTAATGGTAAAAATAAACATAATAAACATTGCTATTATAAGGTATTACTATGGTTTTTCATTTAACTACAAAATCCGTTCCTCTGCAAAGCAGTAACCTTTATTTCATTTCATTCATTTCAGTAATATAAACAGTGATGCTAGCTGGGGCCAGGTAGATTTCGCTGGTTGGCACGCTTATCGACAGTTTTATATGGGTAATTTTACCAAGAAATTATTTAAAAACGTAGGTTTGGCAATCGAACAGGTAACGGGGTTTCTTTGGGTGTTTACAATATAACAAAACTATTATTGCAGTTATTAGGTCAAAATATGTTCGGATGGACTTTACGATATACCCAATTTCACCCTATACGATATTTTTAAAATTCTGTATTATGCTATGATAATGACAATAGTGCAACTTTAAAAGCAGAACTTGACAGATTTCTTTTTAATTTACCTTTACCATTTCCCTAGGACCTGTCAAAAGTAATAATGCAAAACATACGTTATTGATTCCACGCCCACTTGACTTAAAACAGTTGTTATAAAATGTAATTACTCACTTAAATAGGCAAACAGTGCTCCTGCAGTTAACAATGATATACCTATAACAGTACCGGCAATAGCACTCATATTATTTCAACTACTGCTTCGTGCTTAAAATATATTTATATGTTGTAATTTCTATACCTTGATGCACATCATGTTTTATTGTATTTAATAATAAAAAAAATTGTCATTATTCTTAAAAATAGGTTGATCTATTTCCTGATATTATTATTCAATGAACGAATTTAAAATTTAGCATTGTAAACAAAAGCCGTTTTTATTTTTTATAAAGTAATTTTTTATTTCGTACATAATTATTGAGGTATGATCCAAAAGTACGATTAACTAATGGCTTTAAAATTGAACTAAACGCTTACAATAATCAAGTTAGGTATGTTTGTTGAAAGTATATTGAATTTTCAATCAATTATCCTTAAAGTTTAAATAACGTGTAACTAAGGGTTAAAACAATAGTTGCACTCAGTGCAAATAAGATTTTTGGCGCCCAAGTTTTTAAAATAAATAAAGTAATAAACCCTCTTACGGATATAAAAATTATATCCTATTTTTGGTGCTGAACTTTTGTTATGGTTTAAATCTTAGATAATAAAAAGAAAGAATGTTCGAAGAAAAAACAATTTAATAAGCTAAGTCCGCTTCTTAAAAAAATATGGTCTAAAAGAAAGTTTTCAACTCTTTTATATAGGGTGCTCCAAAAAGATATGCGCATTATCCCATCTTTTCGTTCTATAAGATATCAATCAACTCCATAATAAGAGACATTTAAACCTAACCTAAGATAACATATTTATAAAAGGGAGAGGAAAGAAAGTCAAAAAGTCTTTCTCCATTGATTTAATAGGGAGCAATCAAAGGCTTAATTTTATAATAGAAAATCGTCTACATGTTTCGAAGGTAGTGACCTTCATCTTCAGGAGACAAAATTAGTGTTGCTGTTGATATTAGCAAGAAGAGAAAATTGTTAGTGGAAAGGTGACGTTGATGGAGCTTTAAGATTTGAAATTTGATAATGTATTAGGCAGTGAATTTAATTAGCATACTGAAATCTTAAGTCAAAATTTTAATTAAAAGTACTAATGAAATGTTTGTCATATTTAGTAGGTTTTACAGAAAGATGATGTTCTTTCCATGAAAGTTTAAAAAAAGGATATATAAATGGAATTGTGGGACATTTCAATTCATTTAAATGCAAGGACGAGAGATTTTGCCTCGGATTTTGTTAATATTTGAGAGTAAATCTGCAAAAATGAAAAATGTAAATAGTCATTAGTTAGAATTAATAATAAGGTCCGTACTCACTCATTTTGTTGAAGACTCATTATAAAGGTTTAAAAAATATTATGAAAATTATTAGGGGTACTTAGGACCCGTAATTAAGTAAGTCTCATGTTTTGTAAAAAACTAATCAATCATGATTGATAAGAAAATTAAAACATTTTTTAAAAAAATTTTTTGAAAAACACAAAATCTTTAATTTATATAAGTACCCTCAAAGATGCAATATAAAAATATTTGACCATCCGTCTAGCTATAAGGACTATGATTGAGCTTTTTTTATCATTTTCGTTTCTCGGACCATACTGACATCCCCCATTTCACACGAATCCACCATATTGTTCTTCAACTGTCAACGTTTAACTTTCAACTGTCAATTGATTCTGAATACATTTTCAGTTATCATTTTAATTGTGTTTGTCTCCCTGTTTGCATCTTTGAGAGTATATAAATTAAAGATTTTGTGTTTTTTAAATTTTTTTTTTAAAAAACTTTTAATTTTCTTATTAATCATGATTGATTAGTTTTCTACAAAACATGAGATTTACTTAATTACAGGTGATAGAGCGTTAGGTCCTAAGTACCCCCAAATAATTTTCATAATATTTTTTAAACCTTTATAATGAGTTTTCAACAAAATGAGTAAGTACGGACCTTATTAATAATTCTAACTAATGACTAATTACATATTTCATTTTTGCAGATTCACTCTCAAATATTAACAAAATCTCTCTTCCTTGCATTTAAATGAATTGAAATGTCCCATTTATATATCCTTTTTCTTTCCTGGACAAAAACATCATCTTTCTTTAAAACCTACTAAATATGACAAACATTTCATTAGTACTTTCAATTAAAATTTTGACTTAAATTTCAGTATGCTGATTACATTCATTGCTTAACACATTTTAAATTTCAAATCCTAAAGCTCCATTAACGTCATCTTTCCACCAATAATTTTCTCTTTTTTCTAATATCATGAATCAATAAACATGTAGACGATTTTCCATTATAAAATTAAGCCTTTGATTGCTTTTTATTAAATCAGTGGAGAAAGACTTTTTGACTTTCTTTCCTCTCCCTATATTTTAACTCCACTTTGAGAATGGACTATTTCTTCATATTTATAAAAGATGTAGTATTTTTCTAGATTAAACATAACTATAAGACGATTTTATAAATAGGGGCATGTCAACGTTAAAAAATAATTATATTATTTTAATTGCGTATTCATAACTATTTTATACGGCTCTAATTAAAAATAATTTGTACAAGTATAGGATTCTTATAAAGATAGAGAGAAAGATATATATATATATATAAAGATTGTGTATCGTATTGTAAAACTTTATAAAATTCTTAAACAAACAAGAATCATTTGTTCTATGATTCAAGTTGTAAAAGCCGTTATAAATAAAATTTATACAAGTACCAATAAAATTATCGCAACGATATGTGCTACAAAACAAAACTGTTCCTAAGACAACCCCATTCAATAATTATAAAATTATTTGCTCCTTTTAAAGTTCTACTTTGTCAGTTGGGAATTATATTTGATACATATTATAAGTATATGTACAGACGTTTCTCTTATGGGAATATTTAATATGTGCTAAAATTCGATTAATTTGTGTAATCATTCATAGGCCTAATATTTATCAAATTCGGTGATATATAGCGAAAAATTATCAGACTTTTATCTGATATGATATGAATTGTTTGATTAGATAGTGTCCAAAACGTGTTTATTATTATTATCATCAATTTCTTGGTATGTCGAAAAAAATTGTACTTTTAGTTCACATTAGTAAGATAAGTTCAAATAATTGCAGCTTAATTTGTAACTGACCTATAATTCAGGTAAGATTGGTTACTGAAAAACTTAAAATTTGCAATGTAGTTTATTCAAAGACTGGTCAAGAGTGTCAAAACTTCGAAAAAAATCTTAATACCTCATTAAGTGTACTAAAATGGTATTGTACAATCAAATCAGTTTCTGCGATTCTGTCTGTCACCTGTCCTTGGACTTTCTCTCGTAGGCCTAATCATGAAAGAAGTTAGCTTAATCTTGGCCTTGTGTGGGCGATGGGCCCAGTTATTAAGAACAAATAATTTTGGTTTCGAAATTTGGACCAATATTTTTTTTATAATAATTACCATTGTGTGGTATATCATATAAAAGGCAATAAACTAAGGAATTACATGCACAAGTATTTTTCTAGCAATACCATCAAGAGGTCACATTCTTAATCTTAAGTAATAATTTGGTTTATTTAAGATTATCTTTAAAGAACATTAGTTTTTTAAAAACTAGTTCAATAAGTTACTTTTACACTATTGTGTTTCTAGGTAAATTCTAATAAGGACTAAATAAATAAGAATTAGTAATTAAGAAGTTAACTAAGGACTAAACCCAGCCTAAGTATTTTAATGATTATTTTTTGGATTATATCATTGTTGCAGTTAGACCCCGAATTCAGTTAAAACTAGTTTCGACTCAATATACCTATTTATAATACGGGCAATATTTTATTTATTCTCCAAATATTTTAATAAAATTTGTTTTTTGAATTATCCTATTATCTCATCTTTTGAAAAGCAACATTTTAAGCATTTTTCTTATTGATATAAACATTAACCAATAAAATAACTTTACAACAAAAACAAGAATTTTAATATTCAATGGGGTCGATCTCTCGAAATCTTTGTGGCATCAACGAAATAAGGTTAGTTATTATTTCTTTCTCATATTCCTGGGTAATTAACAACCTTAGCATTTGGAAGATTCTTTATTGCAGTGGACGATGACGAAAGGCCCTTTTACATCCATGTCATATAATGTTCTATGGGGTTGAAATCCGGGCTACATGCGGGATATTCCAATCCTTGCAGCCCAGCTTCTTCCGGATACCGTGCAACGTCAAGCATTAATATGCATCAATACCACTTTTTGGAGAATATCTTCAATGTAATAGTGGAAGTTTAGAACCCCATTTTCAACTTCAATTCAACAAAAATGTAATTAAAAAATATTACACTTCTCACACCAAAGTTAATCTACAAAATCGTACTTTACTTTGTACAAGGTTATAGACTATATACTACTAGTCCAATGAGAGTAAAATGTGTGTCTTTTATGTTTAAGGGTATACTGTTTGCGTTGAGTAAACTTTAAAAATCGGTAATATTACACAACAAATGCAATAAAAAATATCCAAATACATATAGCGATGACGCCTCATTTAAATATTAGTAACATCAATAAAAATGATCTTATCTCTGAATTACGTTTTTCTGCTGCCTGAGGACCTGCGATACTAGCATGCAATAATGAGAAATAATAATAAAGCGTCTTGGACTTCCATTGTCACTACTTATTTTTATTGTAACGCTTCAACTAGTGAACATCTCCAGTAATCTTCAGGTGAATACTCAGTACTAATATTAAATATAATTAATATTCTTTTGTATAAAGAGATGTCGATTTTCAAAAGTCCCCATTCTCATTTATGCAGAATTTAAATAACCAACGATGTAAAAATGCCCCTCGTCCGTAAAACAACTTTTTTAATACAGAAAAATCTCTCAATAGCGACCACTCTCGGGGAGTGAAATGTTGGTCGGTTAACAGGCGAGTCAGTTGATAGAGAAAAATTAAAACAACTTGTCTGCATTTTACAGTGTTTGTTAATTAATAAGTATCGACATACATATATGTAATTAATTTTAAATATTTTTGTTAAAATTTATTAGAACTAAAATTAAATGAGATGAAGCCAATTTACCACTCTGAATATACTGCACGAGAAATCTAATATCTATTTTATACAATGTACTGTATATTTGCTTTGAAATTCTTATTTTTTAAAATAATCAGAAATTAATGATTGCTTCATATTTTTTATTGTATTGTTATAAAATCAGATTCACATTTTAATAGCAATTAGGAAATATTTGTAGACTTGTCAAAATTATTAACATTAAAAAAAAGTTTTCTAAGTCTCTCAAACTTGCGCAGGCTTCAGAGAGGCTTGATATTTTCGACGCTGGACCAAAATCAGATTCCTCTTCCTCTGTCTCAGAGTTGGGAGTAGTGTCATTCCTTTCTTGGATCTCTGTTGGCAAATCGTTATCAATAGAGGCAAATTGTTTCAAGTTCACAAATGTATCCTTAATGTTAGGGAACAGTTCGGCGAGCGAAATATTATCTTCTTCTTCGAAGTCGTCAATATTATCTCTATTACACATAAATCCGGCTTTCATAAAGCTTTCTTTAATTGCACCAGGCCACCGAAATCAATATCAAGGCGGTGGTTATGGTAATATTAACTTTGATTTCTCGAAGGGGACAACCACTGTCTATACATGCTAAAAATCTCTTAATAAGGTAGCTCCTGTAGAGTATTTTAAAATTCTGAATAATGCTTTGGTCCAAAGGTTGGCAATGTGGAAGTATTGGGTAAAAGAAAAATAAGTTTGACCTTATCCAGTATAATTTTGGGATGGGACGTTGCATTATCCAGAAACAATACCACTTTTCTGTTCTGTTTCTTCATCTTGTTATCAAATCTGTGAAGCCATGTTCTCATGATGTTTGCTGTCATCCACGCTTTTTGTTCGAGGCCCATTGGAGAGATAACTCATCGATATGTGCGTCCTTAAAACATCGAGGATTTTTGCTATTATTAGTAGTTCTTCCTTATCATCTTCCATATTTGCACAGAACAGAATTGTAAATCGTTATTTTGTTGTTTTCTTTTTTAGTACACTTGTCATCTTTCAATGCATATGTTTTTGTTGGCAATGCACGATAGTAGAGATCTATCTCATCTGCACTAAATACGTCCGTTGGGGCATAATCCTTTAAAATGGTCAACAGCCCTTCTTTCCAAGCAGTTACGTCTTCAACATTGATATCGGCTGATTCGCCACATATTTCTTTGAAGGTAATATCGTGCCGACGACGGAATTTTTCTAACCATCTATTTGATGCCTTGAAGTTATCTAGTCGTAGACATTGAGCAGATTCGAGGGCATTTGCTTGAATTATAGGCCCGGAATTGGTATGTGCTTATTTCGCGCCTCACACTTACTTCTGCCTTATTTTGAAGCAACATAGTCACTTGGGTCTAACCCACTTTAACTTTTTCAGCCAATTGCCTGGTACTTAAACCAGTCTTTTCACTTTCCTTCAATATTTCAATTTTCTCGCTTAAAGAAAAACATTTTATTTTTCTCGCCATCCTCAAATATTCACGTTGGTCCCAAAACACACAAAAATTGTTCAAAACAAAACTAATGTTAATAACAAGAATTGTCGGGTCGGGTTTTACTGCCCCTAATATAGGGTGTTTTTAGCATTAAAATTTACTAAAAATTTTGATGATGAGTGCCCGCGGTCATTTAACACATGGGTCGGTAAACCGGAGTATAAAATAATGGGATTTCCGTCTTTAAATATGTAAAATAATAAAATAATATAAAAATTCATAACCGGTCATTTAACGTAGGTGGTCACTTTATAGAGGCGGTCGCAAACAGAGGTTTTACTGAATTAAATGAAATCGAAAGAGCCTATTAATTGAAATGAAATTATTGTATGACGGCGGAAATAATTGGAAAAAATACGGGAGTTTCGGGAAGAAGTCAAAAAAATTAATTACACTGATAAATTCACTCCTACAATAAAATGTCCATTTGACATCGATAAAAAAGGTGCATCCTTTTTTATCGCGATAAAACCCTCTCCAGCTAAAAATTAAATGGTAAAACCTCTCCAGTTCAAAATCGAGTAGCTTTTCCTTTTCATTGCTCGGCAACCTGACATATTGTTACAAATTAATTTGAGGCTGTCAAACATTTTTTTAGTGAAGTTTTGTTTTTTTTTTAGTATCTCTTCATGCCAAAATTCGTGAATTTCTCTAGCTAAAAATCACTCGATCTTTTTTTTAAGTTCGGATAAACTTTTATTTTTTAAACTGAAACTAGATCACTTTTTAGCAATTTAAAGTCGAACAAACGGTAATAGATAAAAAGGATCCAGCTTCGCTGTCGCGTTTCTATCATTTCGTTTGTTCTCGTTAAATTTCTAAGCAATCTAGTTTTCGTAAAAAATTAGAGTTTATCCGATAAAGAAAAAGCTCTTGTGGTTTTACGTATGATAAATTCACTCCTACAATAAAATGTTTATTTGACATTTGCATTTTTATCACGTTGACATCGATAAAAAAGGTGCATCCTTTTTTATCGCGATAAAATCCTCTCCAGCTAAAAACTAAATGGTAAAAACCTCTCCAGCTCAAAATCGAGTAGCTTTTCTTTTTCATTGCTCGGCAACCTGACATATTGTTACAAATTAATTTGAGGCTGTCAAACATTTTTTTAGTGAAGTTTTGTTTTTTTTTAGTATCTCTTCATGCCAAAATTCGTGAATTTCTCTAGCTAAAAATCACTCGATATTTTTTTTAAGATCGGATAAACTTTTATTTTTTAAACTCAAACTAGATCACTTTTTAGCAACTTAAACTCGAACAAACGGTAATAGATTATTATCATTTCGTTTTTTCTCATTAAATTTCTAAGCAATCTAGTTTTCGTAAAAAATAAAAGTTTATCCGATAAAAAAAAGCTCTTGTGGTTTTACGTGTGATAAAACAAACACAGTTGAGAAGGTATAGCAAGATCTAAATATTAAAAGTTTAAGGCAAATTTATGGATATATTTTCGCAAGGACTAGAAATCCTAGTGGAAAAGGTCGTCATCTTATAGGATCAGGTCTTAAGGGTTAGTGAAATTAATTTTATTTATAAAAATATATATGACGTTCAAGCAAAAATTTTATGATTCGTTTTATTAATTTTTGATGACGTCGCACAATCCGCAGTCATCCATATGATAGTAATAAGTAAGTTACAGAAATTTTGGACTTTGAATATAGCATGTTCAATATCTGTCAGAATAGTTTGATATTTTATATTAATTAAATAATTTATCATTTATCTAAAAAATATTTCCTTATACAACAGTTAAAAATGTAATCCCTTTATCATAGACATTGAAATTATTGTACTTAATATAGGTTGTAGAAATTTTATTTATGTTTCATGAATTGCGTGTTTGTACTTGTATCAATTTTTTGAGACGGATCCACTCAAAGCTTACTATCAGCAGATTGTACTTAGTAATTTTTTATTAGTAATAGTCTGGCTTTTTTCAAAAATCATGCCTATATAGCACTATTTTAATAATTATTGGCCAATAAAAATAGATAAACCAAGAAATATTTGTAAAATTTCATTAAAATTCTCTTTATATTTTAAGAAAACTCCTATCATGGTTATGTCTTATTTTAGGTGTGATTGTACTTCACAGGCTAAACACTTCTCTAGAGTTTGACTTTGAACAATTACAGATGCGATTTTTTGTTCGCTCCTATTCATGAACTTTTTATATCTATATCTATTTATAGGCCTGCTGAACCATGGCAAGAAAAAAAGTAGATCTGGATAAAAATGGAAAGCTCGATAACTCATCTCCATTGGATGCGTAAGTATTATCTATTAGAGTTGAAAAAATAGTCTATACTTTCAGTGGAGTCAATGTAATATAAAATACAACAATGCAGTCTTCCTCCACAGTTTAATTGTTAACATAAAAAAGTTTTTTAAGCTCCCGACATGTTTCGAGTACTTAAGTACTCATCTTCAGGGGATACCAACATCGAGTTTATATATATAAGTTTTATTTTATATATATTATCTAATACATGAACCCAAAGGCAATCAGCAGTCTGAACTAACGTAACTTAACCTTTAAAGCGTTATACTGTTAGGCTCCCCATATTATTACCTTCATACTTGATGTATTTAGCACAATATAAACGATATCCATTTGCATGTAACTAGATAGCATAGGCACACAATACTCACAATACTGAGATAGAGATCACAATACTACAATGGTATTTATTAATTATTTTCCAATACACACTTTTGTGTGCCTCTTTGTAGTTCTTAATATTGCCAATTTAAAAAAGCTAAAACTGTAACAATTTTGCGTAATTTTTGACGTCCCTTCTTTCGAGGTGTTTTTTTATAGTATCTAGCAATATTTCATTTTAGGAAATTTCAGTCTGTCGAAGAGAAAAAAACTGAAGACGAAGATATTGAACCGTCATCTTTTACTGGATTAGTAAGTATTCACTTTCGATTAGAAGTTAAATATTTTATATATTGGCATCAGAGAAGCTTCACTCACAAAATCGAATGTAAAAATATCGAGAATATCAAGAGAAAAAAGTTTTACATAATTTTATGTCCTCCAAGACGATGTGAGGAAGTATTGTGAATTGAAAGCTAACTGACGGTCAAAACAAAGAGTAACACAAGTTATATAGTTGGTTAAAGTATAAGAATACCATTCTTTGCCCACGTATTTAAGATATGGGGCTCAGATTACCAATCCCTGATGCTAATTTTCCTAGTTTGATCTGTAAAACGTTAATTTCTGGTGAGAACATTCTCCAGGAAGGGTATATTCTTTATTTGGTGGTATGTCTCATGAGTCAGCGAACTGCAAGTAAAAGTTTAACTAATATTCTGGTTAACATATTAGACAAAGTTAAATAATAAAAATCATGAGGGGTTCTACTATTTATATTGATACGATGTTTTCTTTTTGCATTTTAGTATAGATTTGCATCAAGATCGGACAAAATACTTCTGACTATAGGAATAATCACTGCCCTTGGTTCAGGAGCAATCCAACCCCTCAACAGTTTACTTTTTGGAAAACTTACTGACGACATCATCGAATACGCACGAAATTGTGCAGGCTTAACGCCTGACCTTTGTGCGGATTCCACCGACGCTTTTCTGGAAAGCATAAGATATTTCGCATTATGGAACTGTGTCATAGGAGTAGGGATGATGATTACCAGCTATATTGCGGCAGGAGCTTTTAATTATACAGCGATTAAGCAGGCAAGTTTATTTAAGCTGGTATCCTGTATCCCTTTTAAGATCTGAATTTATAGCATTATCTATCTCGTTCGTATTTTCAAAACTATATATCAGCACCGTATCATCTGCAAAAGTATAATACTGTACCACTAATCCTGCATTTTTGTAGAATCAGTACATAAAGAAAGTAAAATAAGGGACCAAGGACAGAACCCTGTGATACACCGTACTCACTTGTTTCAATTTGACTTACTTTTGAATTTAGCTTTACATACTGTTTCCTGTCAGATACATAATATGATTTAATAATATTGTACAAATTGTCCCTAAAAAAACATTTTATTTCATTTATATAACAGTATATCTACAATAACTACATCGAAGGCCTTTTGTAAATCTAGAAATATTACAACAACTATTTTCCTTGTATCTACTTTTACTGAGATGTTATCTATAAGATCAGTAACTGCACTGAGAGTATTACTTTGTTTGATAAAGCCATATGAGAATTGATCCAGTGGTATATATTTATTAATAAAAGACATCATTCTAATCTTTGTCACAGTTTCCAAAATCTTCGCAAATGTACTTACTATACCATATTACTTTAAGTTTTACATCCAGACTTAAATCCAGAAGCTACTTTATTAATTTTTAATTCTTGGATAAAATTACCGGTTTGAAGACACTTATTGACTAGTTTGGTCAGAATTACAATGAGATCATCTTTAGATTAAGTATCTATATCACGAATAGTAATCTGATTATGACCCGGAGCGGATGATTTTTTCATATCTAGTAAAATGGTAGTAATCTCCTGTTCGCTACATAGACCCAAAATTTATGTTTTATCACAGTGAATATCAATAGTTCTAAGATCGTCATTGCACCTATTTGTACACAAATCCAACTTAGGTCATCCTCTGGATTGGATTGACATACCTCTTTATGTTTGATGCCATTATTAACATAAATGGATGCTCCCCTGCGTTTATTCATCCTGCAAGTATGTAAGGCTTTATATTCCTCTATCTCATAGAGCCACGTTTCACTCTCCATTAACCAAGTCTCAACTAGAATTAAAATGTAATATTTATTTACTATTACCAAACATTGCACTTCATCAAATTTGTTTCTTATACTTTGGATATTAATATACAGTGTGTTTCCTAACCTCTCTGAAAAAATAAAGGAGGTGAATCCTCACTTATTTTAAGACAAAAATGTGGTATAGAAGTTTTTCGCATGACGCTTCTTTTCGAAATACAGGGCGTTAAAAAAAATTAGTAAAGCAATAATAATAATTTTAATAATTGATTTAAAAACTTTTAATAATGAACTCACATGAACAAAAGTCAAATAAATTGCTGAAAATGTCCTCCATGAGCCAGTAAACACCCATGTACACGACGTGCTAAATTGTCTCTTACGTGTTGGAAAATTTCGGGACTGGCGCGAATCGTATTAAAACCATCAATAATACGCAGTCGAAGGTTTTCTTTAGTTTTAATAGGAGTAGTATTAACGAGTTGTTTAAGGTGACTCCAGAAACAACAATCCAATGGATTCAGATCTGGCGAACGGGGTGGCCATGGGTGAGGTCCTCCTCTACCTATCCAACGAGCAGGACATTATTGATCTAAATAGTTTCTAACACGTACTGCAAAGTGAGGGAGAGCGCCGTCATGCATGCACCACATTAAACTTCTCGTTCTTAATGGCACTGCTTTCATCAATTCTGGCAATTCATCTCTAAGGAAGTTGTAATAGACATCACCAGTAAGTCGATTTGGAAAAAAAATACGGTCCAAATAAGCTATCTCCAATAATCCCCACCCAAATATTAAAAGAAAATGTATACTGGTGATGTCCTTCGATGATAGCATGAGGATTATCTTCCGCCCAAATATGGTTGTTGTGAAAATTTATGATGCCTTGTCTGGAAAAATTCGCTTCATCTGTAAATAGTATTTTAACCCTTAAAGAATTTTCTTGAAACCAGTTATAAAAATTAACTCGAGTTGGAAAGTCTCTAGGCAACAAAGCGTGCACTCTTTGTACGTGATAAGGATAAAGTAAATAGTCCTTTAAGATACTCTATACTGTTTTGTAACTCACATTCAACTCGTTCTCGGTTTTCCTCGTACTAGTACCTGGAGATTCTTCCACCATGTTTAAGTCCTCTTCCTCCAGTTGTACGGTTCTAACTGTAAGTGGTCGACCGCCTATTTTGCTTTTTGCAAAGCTACCTGTTTTCTCTAACCTGAGGTGCAATCTTGTAAATGTTTCCGAACACGGTACTCGTCTATTAGGAAAACGTTCTGCATATAAACGTCTCGCCTCTAGCGCATTTCCATTTGCCAAACCGCACATAAAATGAATTTGAGCCATTTCTTGATTGGTAAACTCAGCCATTATGAAAAGTATGTAATGTAGTACAAAGAAATTCAAAAACAATTCAAAAGGATGTTATTTGAAAGATGTTAAACAGGAGACAAATGTTACGGAGAAAACAAATGTGGTTGCCATGGAACGAAGCAAAGTCTACTCGTATCATTTGACGAAACATAATGATAAAAATACGAAAAATAACTAAAAAATTAAGGTACTCTTTTACCCAGATCCCCGCCAATGAACTAATTGTAAAATTTAAAATTGACCCAAAGTAAAGTGGTCTAATCCCTTATGTTTAACAAATATCATTAGAATATCGTTTGGCATTAATTAATAAAATGAAAAAAAAAATACAATTTTTTTAACACCCTGTATTTCGAAAACGAAGCGATATGCAAACAACTTTTACACCACATTTTTGTCTTAACATAAGGTTAGGATTCACCTCCTTCATTTTTTCAGAGAGGTTAGGAAACACCCTGTATATAGTACAGAAAATTCATTACTGTAGTGTGCCTCACTTAGTTCTTTAAATTCTTATTGTTTTCGACACTTATAACTTTAGTATTGTTATATTTTCTGATTAGGATGTTACCACTCTTATACCACAGTTACTTACGTTCAAATAGACTTTATTGCCTTCGTTATATCCTAAGTTATTACTTTTCAGTTGAAATTTCTTACTGCTTCCTAGTCAGTTCATATTTACGGTTATGTCCTTAGAAACTACCCTGATGGGGCTGTTTTTAGCTTTTTCTGAGCCCATGCGATATGCAGCAAATTTGCCTGCCGGTATATTTAGGAGCTATCCGACCTTTTCTACAACCTCTGTTATAAGATTCAAGAAGTAGTCCATTTTCTGTGGCGAGTTTATGAATAGAAATAAAGGTCTGTCTTTACCACCAAAATACGTTTATTTACCCCTCTAGGGTGGAAGTTAAGGGTTAGGGAGAATACATGAGAGTAAATGTTAAATTAAATTTCTTAATGTAGACGTTGAACTAGTTTCGACTTTAGTGAAAGTCATCATCAGCAACTCAGTAATAAGAAATTTCTTTTTAGACTATGATCAAGACAAGTGGGTAAGAAAGTGGTTCAACAATATAAAATCTTAAACTGTCATTAGCCAATGGATTCGACAGCAGTTTATCATGGATACCGTGCTACTTCATACAATAGGGGAAATATTTTTGGAAATATTTTTGGAGTAATTGGTATTAAATCCGAAAGTCATACTAGATTATCAACAGATGTGCAGTACAATATCAATGTCAGAGACACGAAGTGAAATATATTAATGATACACGTGCTACTCAGATATAGGATTAATCAATTACTTTTATGAAATTTTAATTAAGTTATGTGGAGACATAATTTGGTGGTTTTTAGAAAAAAGTCATTAGAAATAAAATAAATTATTATTCTCAAAAAAACTAAAACGTACTGGAGTTATGACGTGAAATTTGGAATTTGTCACATTGTCAACTCTCCATTTTAAATAATCACTTCCGTGAAATAAAGGAATAAAAATTACGAAAATTAAAATTAAAAATTAAAAATTAGTAGGTTAATTTTTAATTTTAATTTTCGTAATTTTTATTCCTTTATTTCACGGAAGTGATTATTTAAAATGGAGAGTTGACAATGTGACAAATTCCAAATTTCACGTCATAACTCCAGTACGTTTTAGTTTTTTTGAGAATAATAATTTATTTTATTTCTAATGACTTTTTTCTAAAAACCACCAAATTATGTCTCCACATAACTTAATTAAAATTTCATAAAAGTAATTGATTAATCCTATATCTGAGTAGCACGTGTATCATTAATATATTTCACTTCGTGTCTCTGACATTGATATTGTACTGCACATCTGTTGATAATCTAGTATGACTTTCGGATTTAATACCAATTACTCCAAAAATATTTCCAAAAATATTTCCCCTATTGTATGAAGTAGCACGGTATCCATGATAAACTGCTGTCGAATCCATTGGCTAATGACAGTTTAAGATTTTATATTGTTGAACCACTTTCTTACCCACTTGTCTTGATCATAGTCTAAAAAGAAATTTCTTATTACTGAGTTGCTGATGATGACTTTCACTAAAGTCGAAACTAGTTCAACGTCTACATTAAGAAATTTAATTTAACATTTACTCTCATGTATTCTCCCTAACCCTTAACTTCCACCCTAGAGGGGTAAATAAACGTATTTTGGTGGTAAAGACAGACCTTTATTTCTACCTCTGTTATAGTTTCGTTATCCTTATATGAAATACCTTACACAATCAGGATATTTTCCAGTTCGCTTTATTATTTCTGGTTCTGGTTCTATTAATTATCTCCTGTTCTATAAGTTTCGAGTACCATGAGTTATTATTTATATATCAACCTTAACTAACCCAGAAAAATCGGTAGAAAGCGAATCTTGACGACAGAACAATTCAGTGAAATTTCATTCTTCATCTGAATACTACAAATTTATATGTGCTATTTTTAGGTGTTTAGAGTAAGATCCAGCTATCTAAAGAGCCTCCTAAATAAGGATGTACCTTGGTTTGACGTTCACCAATCTGGAGATTTTGCTAGCAGAATGGCTGAGTTAGTATACAATTTTTTTTAGGACGAAAAACCACTCGTTATATAAACTAGATATATTATAATTGTGAATGTCAACTTATTTTAGTGATTTGTCAAAATTCGAAGAAGGAATAGGTGAAAAAGTACCATTATTTATTACTCTTCAAGCAACTTTTATCTCGGCACTGACCTTAGCCTTAGTTAAAGGGTGGGAATTGGCCCTGATTTGTTTAATATCCCTTCCAGTTTCTCTTATCGCTGTTGGAGTAGTTGCGTTTGTAAGTATGAAAAGAAGTACATTTATGTTCAACTATCATCAGTCCCTAAATCAACTATTAAAATAACTTTTTTGTACATTATACAATTGTTTGCCTTCACCCAAAAGTGTAACACATGTTCCAGCTGACAACCAAATTCTCTAAAAAAGAATTAGATGCCTATGGAGCAGCTGGATCTATAGCTGAAGAAGTTTTATCATCCATGCGAACAGTTGTTGCCTTTGGAGGACAAAAGCTGGAAACTCAAAGGTATATTTATCATACAATAAATTTATTTCAAATACAAAATTAGTCAAGAAATAAAAACTGATATTATAGTCTTTCTTTTAATGATGCCAAGTAATAAATCAATCAAGACCGTCTTCTCCATGGGCTTGCAAGATTTTTCGGCATGTATAGATTTAAATGGCCTGAATTTTTTAATTTGTGCAGAATTAGTACAAGTATCGACATTAAATTCAAGTTTTGTTTTCAAGTACATATATATTTAAATATTAAGTTCACAGTTTCATTAAAAAAAAAGAAATTCCCACGCTGGACAAAATTGTGTCCTCAATCCGAATAGACTAGGACTACCCATTGATGTGTAGAAAAACGCTTTGGAAATTATTAAAATAAATGGGTTTTTGGTAGAAAAAACATAATAGGCAATCGATTTTAATAGACAGAAGCGATATCGTCTGTTGGAGAAGAAATTACTTAAGAAGCACCCGAAAAGCCAGAGAAGAAAACAGAAAAATATTTTACCTGGACGAAACATCTAAGTGAAGGCCACTCTGTGACAAAATTTTAGCAGGATGAAAATATTGAAAGTTCAAGGCACGCTTTTTTGGAAGGATTGTCCACAGGATTAAAACCGCCATCTGGAAAAGGTCATCGACTTATCATAACCCATATTGGAAGTTGTGAAGACTTCGTTAAATGTTGATGTTCCAATCTAAAAATACAGGAAACTATCCCGAAGATATGAATGCCGATGTCTTTGAAGAATGGTTCGAGCAAATGTTGGATATTATACAAAAAGATGCAATAATTGTATTTAATAATGCAAGTTAGGCTGACGGACAAATTACCGACAAGTGTGTAGCGTAAAAGTGAAATAACAGAATAGCTAAGTTTAATCAAATAGAATTTCCATTAGAATCTTTAAAAAAAGAACTAATAATACTAGCCCATTTATATAAAAATGCATTCAAAGAATACGTAGTCGATAAAATGGCAAAGTTACTAGGAACATCTATGCTCACTCCCTCCTTACCACTACGAATTAAACCCGATCGAACTAATATGGGCTCAAATAAAGACAGATGTCGCAAAAAAAAACACGACCTATAAAATGGTGGATTTAAAAAGACTCTTTAATGAAACTATGGATAAAATCAGTGCGGAAAGGTGAAAAATGGTTTATCGATCATGTAATAGAGGAAGCCAAAATGTGGCAGGTAGATATTATAATCGAAGAAATGTTTGAACCCCTTATTATAAAGGATGTTAATAAAAGTTCATCTTCCGAATCGAAATATGATTAAGCCGTAACGACAAAGTATTATTCGATTTTTGAAAATGCTTTGTTTGTAAGATTCTATATTGTATCTTGTTTTTGAGGCAAGGGCCTAGCGACACTTAAAGCACCGGTTCCCAAGTGTCAGATCACCGAAGTTAAGCGGTGTCGAGCGCGGTTAGTACTTGGATGAGTGACCGCTTGAGAAACACCGCGTGCTCTTGTCTTAGAGAAGAGTGTAAAATGAATCGACATCAAAACCATCCTTTTCACGCCGGACAGGCCGGATGAGATCGGATATCTCGTAGGATGAAGGTGCCGTCTCACACTCCCCAGTCGGTAGACCGCACGGTCGAAGACCGGTTCAAGATGGCCTCTGTACGCCGACGAACCGTAAAAAATAGTAAATAAAAAAAAAATCTTGTTTTTGTAATTATATTATGTTAAATAGTACCACCCATTGTTATTTATTAGTTAATACGGTTTTTTATATGTTTTCATATGTTATAAGTACCTAAGAATATAATATAATACAATTTAAGCAGAATAAGCATGTTTAAAATTTTTAATTTAAAAGCTGCCCCAATACACGCTCCTAGCTAAGGGATTTTTCCAATAACAATGGTGAATCCTCGAATATGACAATATCTTGCGATATATTCAGGGTGGACCTACCTAAAGAATGCTCATTATTTGGATCCCTTAATGTAAACACAATATATTTTAAGGGATGGTGTTTAAATTGTTCTTGATATATTGATATATTTAATGAGCATTTATTATTTCGCGCCATATAAAGATAGACTATAGAGTGGTACATTATAGGTATATTTTTTTAACTGCGAATATCATTTATTTCAGATATGATAAACATCTTGTATTTGCCAAAAATAACAACATAAAGAGATCACTTTTTGAAGCTATCGGTTTTGGTTTACTTTGGTTCTGTATTTTCGCAAGTTATGGCTTAGCATTCTGGTATGGCATTAAATTGATGTTGGATGGTAATCCAACGTATACTCCTGGAAATATGATAACTGTATGTTATAGTTGCATAGTTGTATCTCAAGATTTAAAACTTACATTTTTTAGGTATTTTTCAGCGTTATGACGGGTAGTATGAGTTTTGGCTTTGCATCTCCTTTTATAGAGGCATTTTCCATTGCTAAAGCTGCTGGTGGCAAAGTTTTTAATATCATAGATACAGAACCAACAATAAATTTATCCAAAAATAATGGAGAGAAGTTAGCTACAATAAGGGGAAATATCAAGTTCCAGGATGTTAGTTTTCATTACCCATCGCGTAAAGAAGTACCAGTAAGTACAATTAGATGCTAAATTAATCAACAAAAGGAATTCTTTCTCAATATGTATACCTACTATCTGACATCTACTTTGCATTTACTATTAATTGATAGTAAAATATAGGTGCGATAATATATGCAATATTTTTTAGGTTTTACAAGGTCTTAATCTTGAAATTAATGCTGGAGAAACGGTAGCTCTTGTTGGAAGTTCTGGCTGTGGAAAATCTACGATTTTACAATTGGTGCAAAGATTTTATGATCCAATAAATGGAAACGTGAGTTTCATTAAAATTATTAACTGTATTAAAAGCACATAACATTATAAATATACATTACGGACCGAAATATTTAAACATTACTAATTATTTTTAGTATTTTTTATTGCTGACAATGCTTATACTTATAACTTCCATTTAAGGTCTCTATAGATGGTAAGAATTTAAAAGATTTGGATTTATCATGGTATCGTCAATTTATTGGTGTAGTGAGCCAAGAACCAATACTTTTTGATTGCAGTATTGAGGAAAATATTCGGTAAATATCTGTGGTTTAGGATAGTTTACTAGTAAGGGGCAAGTAAAACAGGTTTCTAATTACTTAGTAACAATATATTTTGTGTTTATTGACAGGTATGGCAATGAAGCGGCTACGGAAGAAGAAATAATTTATGCAGCGAAAATGTCCAATGCTCATACATTCGTCAAAACATTGCCGCAGGGATACAAAACGCTTGTAGGGGAAAGAGGTACCCACATGTACCTTTTAATTAAACCCATTGAAATAACTTGTTGATTATTGGCAACTTAAGAAATATATTAAACAATATTTCTTCTAGTTCTGACCTTACAAAATACGCAGCTTTAACAGCAGAATATGTAAATAAATATTCCTTATAGGTGCTCAATTATCGGGGGGTCAAAAACAAAGAATTGCAATTGCAAGAGCTCTCATTAGAAATCCAGCAGTTTTACTACTAGACGAAGCTACGTCGGCATTGGATAATACTAGTGAAGCCAAAGTACAAGCCGCTTTAGACAAAGTATGTATAGCGTTAATAATAGGTTTAATTCCTTTTGGCCCTCCAAGTTGTTTCTAATTTTCTATTTGACATTATTTGTACATATGCAACAAAATCTTATGGTAAAACACACTAACTTCGGCACCTGAATCTAGCTTAAATATAACAAGTTTTTCATTTATAACTACCTTTTTTCTCCACATAGTAACAGAACTATAATCCACAGACCCTGCGGATTTAAATATTGACCCAACGTAGTACTCCTTATCACTTGAGTCATTACTATTCTCGTCATCAACACTGTCAGTCCTAGCTACCTCATGAACTATTTTCTCTTCTTTTATGTTTCTGTCCTTCCTACACACACTGACAAAGTGATTTCGTCTTTGGCATTTTGCACAGGTGTTTCCAAAAGCTGGACATCTTTTTTCCGGGTGAATATAACCACAATAGCCACACGTTGTTTTAGATTTTTGATTCCCTCTGTGCTTATTTTTTCTATATCTTAGTGAATTGACTGCTGCTTCATTCTGTAATACTTTTGATTTCGTTTTACTTATTTCTGTCGCTCGACAAAAATCTATTATATCTTGAATGCCCATTACTATACGGTCACTTATTATGTCATCTTTTTCTGGATACACAGTTGACAAAGCAGCCTTGCGTAACTCGGTGACAAAACTATCAAAAGTTTAGCCCTCTTTCTGATAGATACTGTTAAACTTAAATCGTTCAAAAATTACGTTTGCGCAGTAAGCCTCAAATTTAGACTTAATAACCTTTAATGTGTCTTCTTTTTGGTGGCTTCAAATGTAAACGTATTGTAGAGCTCTAGTGCTTCATCACCGATCAAATTCAAAAATATTGCAATCTTTTTCTTCTCGTCCTTCGAGCTTTAATCGGTAGCCGCAAGAAACAAGTCCATTCTTTGGCTGAATCTTTTACAGTTGTTTGCTACGTTACCATCAAGTACAAGCGGCTCTGTTCACAATGTTTTTTTTACCTGACATTATGTATTAGTCGTTGAAAATACCACTTCGTACTTTAAGTATCTTTATTTAAAACATGAGTATTTTACAGCTGTAAATTATCAGTATTTAAAATATTTCATGATGAAAGTCTTTATCTACATCACTTTACATGATCTTCCAGCCAGATTTTGAGCGTTGGATAGGCCATGGTCATTCAAATTCGTTGCTTATGGCAGAAATACACAACCGTAATGATTTAGGTCAAAAAATTATAAATGCTATGGATCTGCTCAGGCATATTTTGATTAAAATCCGACAACCTTTTGTAAAGCGTATTGCGAAATTTATTAAGGTGGCCATTCTAAGCATATGTTATTAAGGCGTTATCATTCTTACTTCAACAATAAAAATTTTATTTCCTTGCCTTAAGATGTGGAAGCTTGATAGATAATCTGGACGGTCTCCCATATCATTTTCTCGAATATTCTTATTTAACTTTAATTTTGAAAATGATCTTGGTGGTGATGCCATAGGAGTGGAAAGAAAAATATAACATATTGATAAAATCTGACTACTATAAATTTACTTTAACTTCTTTGGGTCGTGTTTAGAACAATGTCGAAATTGGATACGTTAATATAAAATCTTCCCGATCTTTCTAGACCCATCTGATATCTGACATTGTCAGAAACAGAATCCTTACATAGAAAATATGGGAAAAAGATGCAGAAACTTTTAAAAATCAATTTAGAAAAAGTGAAAATTTTAATATAAATTAAAATCTTAAAAATGGTTGGAATATTTTGCTTTCAGGCTAGTAAAAATAGAACAACAATAATAGTAGCCCATAGATTATCGACCATTCGGAGAGCGAACAAAATCATTGTAATATCCAAAGGACAAGTTGTAGAGCAAGGAACGCATGACGAATTGATGAAGTTAGAAAATGAGTACTACACTCTTGGTAGGTTTGATTTCTTATTTTAATGTATCACTGAAGCATGTCATTGAATTACTAGCATTAAGGAAACTTTTAATTTAAATGGATTTTGTCACCACTTTATTGGCTATAATAAGTTTGCCGAAAATCTAAAAGAGATAGAAATATTATCTAAATAGTCCGAGTACCTATATCTTTTGTTTAGTAACAACACAAGTCCAAAGCAGTGAACAATTTAAAGACAAAAACGCCGGTGATGATGAAATAAAACAGAAATATTCTGATCTAATACTAGATGACGATGACAATGAAGCTATTGTGCATGTAAAGGTAAATTGTACTTTAAATAATCGTGTTCAATTTAATCTCTATGTTAAATTCGAAGTTATTCCTAGGTTAATATTTTTAAAATGTATCTAGAATGCATTAAAATAAACTAATCCTTTAAATAACTTTTGCTAGGGAGGTAGTGAAGAAGCTGACGTCGATCATAACATCAAAGAAGCTTCTAGATGGTCAATAATAAAACTAAACTCGCCAGAATGGCATCTCATGCTTATTGGTAGCATTGGAGCAGCAGCTATGGGCTGTGTTATGCCTATTTTTGCTGTATTGTTTGGCAGCATATTACAGGTAAGGTAGGATGCAATAAAAATGAGCATCTATTATAGGTATAGTAAAGTTTACATTAAATCATTGACCTTAGGCACTAACTATTCTTCATACATTTGATAAATTTGCCTTCTTAATAAATCCAAATCATTCTCGTCAATACTTCTAAATGTGCCACAATCATTAATGATATTTTTAAACTCTCTTCGCTGATGACACAACTTTCTTGAATTCGGGAAAGGAGGTTGAAGAGGTGGAACAGAGACTAGAAAAGGCGCAGTCGATATTATCTGACTGGCTAGTGGAGTTCTACTTAACCAGGACAAAACAAATCGGAGGGCAACAATTTCAAGGACAACTTGGCAGTCAAAAGATCGACGGTATAATGTAAACTTTACTATACATGTATCTCAAACACGAAATGTGAATAAATCGAAACTTTTTACAGAATGAATGCAACACGTAAGTATTTTAGAAAAAATAACGTTTCTTCTCACATTATCTTTAAACTTTCAAATACATTTTAGGTGCTTCAAGACACAGATCAAGATTATGTTAGAAGAGAAACTAATTTATTCTGTTTATATTTCGTTCTTGCTGGAGTGCTATCTTGTGTTGCTACGTTCCTCCAGGTAATGTTGAAATCAATTAAAAGATTACTACAATTTATCAGCAAATACACACTTCGTTATTTCGGATAATCGGGGTTCTAATGTATATGCTGCTCCATAAAAATTCCAAGTAATATCCGTCAATAAACAGTTCAAAACCGAAAGTTTTACACCTAAGCCGCAAATAATTTGTAGATATCAGTGACAGCTGATTTCAAATCTTATTTCGAACTCACAGCGTTTTCACGATTAAAAACTTTGGTACGATCCCAAAAATCTTTAAGTCACAGACGCTTGTAATAAATATATACTCTTTGCAAAACAAAAACCGATGCACGTCATACCCTTCGAGTGACGTCAGTTATCGACAGTGTTGCCAGCTTGTAACCAAAATATCCGAGTGAGGGAATTACACAGTTTTTTTTTATGAAAACAATCAAGATAAATAGACAAAAATATCCCATAGTTTATATATTTGTTTACTGCATAATACATTTTACCATCAACTTTAGTAGATCTAAAACTTCTTTTATTTTCATCTTGCCAAGATCAACCAACTATTCTGAAAAATCAATGTTTCATCCAAGAAAACGAATTGGTACAATAATGCTTCTTTTTCTTTAATATATTCTTTCAAAAATATCAGTCGTTTGAAAGCTACATGGGAAAGTTCCATAAGCCCCCGCCTCAGTTCATCTTTTTACCATCCGAAGCCTAGTTTCTTGAAGAGGCTCAAGAGTTAAGACAACCATCAAACAGTTCTCTGTAGTTGTCAAAGTTACATGATGTTCTAAAAGAAGTTAAAGCTTATGAATAACCGATTAAAATATTATAATTTTTAAATAATACAACTTACTTGTTTTGTTCATTCCATAAATAGTGTAACAGATAGAACTTATATCCAATCTTCACACATTTACAACTCTCTTTGAATTAGAATCTTTGTTTTATGGCGTTTCTAATAATTTATTTTCCTTAACTGTTGTTGAAATTACGCTTACAGTGGTGATATTCAAATTTAGGGCAGCTGCTACACGCTAAAAATTAGTAAAGTAGAAATAAAATATCTAGACCCTAACATACTCTCTAAATATACTTCTCTGTATTGCTGTCAAGGGTAACAATGGGCCACTATTGGTAAGTTCTTCCTGAAAATAGCTTCTTAGACGAGCCATTAGCTCTTTGCACCGGTTATTTAAATGCTTCGGTATTTTTCACAAATAGTAAACAACGTAATCGACAGGGATATGTATGTGCACTTTTATTTCTCTTAGTAGAACAGTTTTTTAATGCTATTTATGAAAAGCACTGGAGTTTTTGTTAAAAAATAGACGCACAGCAACACGGCATCACAAAACAATTAAGGTTAGTTTTGCATGAAACGTCAAACCAAGCCAACGAACGAGCTGTTGCCAACTGTCAGCCAAATTATACTAATTTTTACAAGCTTAAATAAACAAAATACTTGATATAAGTGGGTTCGTATCAAAGAAGAATACTTTAAGTTTGTAATAGATTCAATATCGCATAAAGTTTTAATATTTTTTGCCCAAGTTTAATTTCCTCGTGTTTTTTTACGGATTTACAATTATCAACTGATGGATGACGTGCATTGGATTTTGTTTTGCATCAACTGTATGTTTTGTCATAAATATTGATATTGAAGACTAAACTCTTTGTAGCTAACACAGTGTCAACGAAAAAGTTTGCAGCATTTTCTGGAATGGAATTTTTTTATTTTTAAAAAACAGATTTTGATCCACCGTACCCACTGTAGGTTATTTGTCGCTGCCTCATTACTTCCACGTTACTAGAGAAGTATGAATCTAATTAAAATTACGGAATTCAAAAAGTGAAAACAAAGTCTAAGTTTATAAACGTCAAAATTATCGCGACTAGCACTTGGACTTAATAATAATAACAAATATCTATAATTTATTTCTTACCGCCAAAACGAAAGTAGGCACAATAAAAATGGCTCTGAGAAAACAGTTTTTAGGATTAAATTGAATTTCAAGGCACACCAGCGTTTAAAAACTAATTATACTTGACGTATCAAAACGATGACTTTTAATGGACAACTCTTCAAATATCTTTTGTCTCTGTCTAGCACGTTACTTTAAATTTCAGACGTATTGCGTAATCACGGAGACGCTCTATCATGTTTTTATTCACCACCCAATAATTGCTATTTAAATTTAAAAATGTTTGAATTAACAATGTGGTGATTACATTTTATTGATTATCCATTATCAAATTGAATTTGTAAATAAATGATCATACACTAAAAATTTAATTTTTTGGAAATTTAGAAATTTGTGGAAAAAGTTCATTGGTGACAAGAGCAACCAACACATTGGGTACAAAGCCATCTTAATTTCCGGCTTGATAACTCGTTTTACTCTCGAACACAGTGTCCCAAAAGTACAATTTGTACTATCTACCCAACCATACTTAACAACATCATGAGTATCAAACCAAGTTTCGTGTAAATAAATTATACTTATAGCGGATTGAAGGTACTCTTTTATTTTGCGCAAATAGTCCTGTCGTAGTTCAATGATACGTGGGAATTCCATTATAACAATAATTGGATTACCTAACTTTTTATGTTTAAAGTCACATTTTAACAAAACACTACGCAATGTTTCTAATGATTGTTACTTATAATCAGGGTAACCTTGCAATTTACCACGAACCAGTTCTAAAGTTGACACTATATTATCCTCGTAAAAGTTGTAAATAGTTCGCAGAATTGTAGTATTGTCAGCCGCTTTGAATTTTTGATTTATTGGTTTGCACTTTATGGAATGACTGGTTACAGTCCCCAAATTATTTACGTTATAAATTCTTATAAAACCCAAGTTGTGCTGCTGTGCATACTTTTTCCCGTTAAAGTCACTTAAATCAATTTTTCCGTATACCGTCTCTTACGTATAAGTGTTGGGGTGAGCCGAGTAAAATAACTATGAACACGAAAAAAATATAATTATCCCAATCTTTAATAAAAAAAAATAATATCAAAATTTAAATACAGTAGACTCGCGATATAGTGAACTAATTAATGCACACCCAGATCACTATATCGATTTGTTCACTATATCGAACATTTTTTAAAAATTTATTAAAATGACGTTTTTCTTTAGTAAACCAACTTTAACGTTATACAGACAAAACATATTATGTAATTATATACATAATTATAATAAAATCAAAAAATGTATTTTTATTTTTTTAAATATGAAGTAATTTTTAATTGTACTTTTTGTTTCTTTATTCCCGTTTGCACCATCGTATTTCTTAAGTTGTGTAGAACGAGAAGACTTGAATACTCCACTTTATCTTCATTTTCTTTAGCCCATTGAAGTACATTATTAATCGATTTTATTGCAGAATTGGTTGTCACTCGTTCCTTATTTACGACAACTTCTTCTCCTATGTCATCATCTCCATGGTTTCCATCGCTTTCACTTTGATCTTCAGTTTTTTTTGTATCTGGTAAATTATCTTGATTCCAGTTATCTACGTCAATAGACTGAATGTCGACTTCGGGATTAAAAGTGTGCAGTAAAGTAACAATTTCTGATCTCGCCGTTTCAACTTTTTCATTTCTGATTCGACTTTTTAAAACACTTAAGGGAATGTCGTCTTCTTCAATGCCATCTTCGTTAGCTAAGGGTGAAAGTAGAGTATGCCAACATTTTTCTACAACTTCCGGCTTTAAATTTTTCCATGCCAGAGCCAAATTTAGAACGGCGTCTTTTAACGAAAGAGATTTTAAAGCTTCTCCGATATCCTGGTTGGTTCCAATAATTTGTGACAGCAAATTCTTACGATAAAATAATTTTGTTAAACGTATAGCGTTTTGGTCCATTGGCTGTAGTAATGGAGTGACGTTAGGTGGCATATAGACAGTGAAAATGGAACCATCATCACTGCTTAGCTGTTCTGCGGGTGGATGACTTGCTGCGTTGTCCAACAAAAGCATGGCTTTAACTGGCAGGTTTTGGCTACTAAGGAACTCTGTGACCTGAAACAAGTTTAAACAAATGTTAGCTGAATGTACAGTTTAAATTGCAAGGAGGAACAGGAAGGAAGGAAAATAAATTTGTAAAAAATCGTATTGAAAATACAGATTTGTAGTTCCCGAGATATGTATGTTTAAAATAAATTATTCTTTTTCGTTTGGTACGATTTCAAGGATCTTACTTAAAACTTACCTCTGGAATAAACATCTTGTAAAACCATTCCTTAAAAATTGCTGCTGTCATCCAAGCGGTTTTGGAGTTTCTGTAATGAACAGGACAGGTAAAATTTCGAAATGACCGTGGGTTTTTAGCTTTTCCAATGACTAGTGGTTTTAATTTGTGGGTACCTGCCGCGTTTGTGCATGCTAAAAAAGTCACTCTTTGCTTTTCGGTTTTTCTTCCTGGGGCTGTTTTCTCCTCGCAAGCTACGTATGTTTTTCCAGGAAGAAGCTTCCAGTATAAACCAGTTTCATCGGCATTATAAATCTGCTCTTTTGATAGCTGAAGGTCATTGATTTTTAAATGAAGAGTTCTTTTAAAAGGATCAACAAGCTCGGGCTGTGATGACAATTTCTCGCCTGAAATCTTTAGGTAGCGTATTCCAAAACGCTTTTTATATTTTTGCAACCAACCGCTGCTTGCATTAAAAGAACGAGATTCCTTGAATTCACTGTGAAGCAACTTTGCCTTTTCTTGGATCATTAAACCAGTTACAGGAAGATGTTTCTCTCGTTTCTTTAAAAACCACCTATATAAAGCTTTTTCCATTCTAGGACACTCTGACTGTCTTAAAGTTTTCATTTTTCCTGGTCCTGTGAAAGTGTTGTTAACCCTTTTCAAAATCCTTACCCTTCTGCTTCGAATTGCACATATAGTGGCTTTAGCAACACCATATTCTTTGGATAATAAGGTCACTCCGACACCTTTACTTAGGTCTTCCAAGATTTTAGCTTTATCACTTAGGGATAAATGTTTCCTAGTATTTTTTGCCATACCTACTCGCGACGCGACCTAATACAACCAAATACATACTGCAGAAAACTGGGATATAATTGCCCAGAAGGAAACCAAACGTTTAAAATCGTTTTCCTGTTCTAACGTGTTTGTTTAACTAAAGAAGCTATTGGGTTCACTATTTCGAGAGTAAATTTGTTCACTCTACAGAATACATTAAGAAAAAAATGTCTGTTTACTATTTAGAGTAGTTCACTATACAGTATGTTCACTATATCGCGAGTCTACTGTAATAATAAATTATAACAAAAACAATTTTTGGTTACTTGAATTTTTCAAAAACCGAAAACCGTTCTCAAAAGTCCTACAAATAAAAATATTCCCATATAGTGGTGACTTTTTCGCGTTCACTACACTGGGTGATGCATGGCTTAGTTGAACATAGGAAATCCCATGTAAATTTTGAAGTGGCTAAATATTGCCTCTCCTGTACATTTTAACGAAAAATAGTGTTATAATTTTTTGAAGAGGCCGATATAATAAACCCATCTGCCAAGTTTCAATAAATTTTAATAAGCCAGTCATAACTTATTCAATTTAATGTTATGGCAAAATTACGAAATTTTCATAGTTTAGGTAATACAGCAAACCCCAGCAAATAATTTTTATGATGCTATGGTCAAAAATTGGCGTAAAGCTGGACATAACGAATAAAGATTATTTTACATTAAAAACACATTATCGTTTTACCAATCCGGGAATCACACATCCAAAATAAAAAACACCATTTTGGCTTTCTTACTAAGCCTTTAATTTAACATAACATACCTAAGACTACAGATTTTCACAAAAACATTAATTAGTTAAATGTTCAAGTAACCCATTAGTAGCTAAACAATATCCTAATCGATCATAAAATTAATTTCTAACATTACTTAGTTGATAATGAGAAAACCTAAAAAACGAAATACAGTTTTTTAGGTTTTGGCGAAAGGTCAGGAGACCTGGCTGGCCAAAGGATTAGATGCCGTGGGCCAATAATATTTCCGTTAAAATTATTTTGCAAGTAATCCCTAACCATGAGAAAATTATTAGACAGGACAACCATCTATTTCATACTAGATCTCCTGATTTTCGCGTACTTCTTCTAGTGCGGGTTCAATTCGACTTTGTAGTCAGTCTAAATAGGTCACTGCTGTAAGGTTGCCTTCCATAAAGAATGGTCTAATAATATGATGTCCTATAATTCCGGCCCAAACATTTATTTTTTGTGGATACTGCGTCCGAGTTTGAACAAGACGATGTTGATTTTCTTGGCTCCAATACCGGAGTTTTGAACATTTGGTTCGTTGTTGAGGGTGAATGTACATTCATCGGTAAAACAAATATTCCTCAAAAAATCCCTATTATTATTTACTCTTTCCATTACCTCAAAACAGTATACCATTTTCCGTTCTTTATCACCTTGCCGTAGCTCTTGATGTTTTTCATACTCGTAAGGAAAATATTAATGTTTTTTAAAGTGCGCAACACTGTGGTTTGATATTTCCTACGGCTTGCTCAAAAATCCTCGTGCTAATCACTGTATTTTCCTCCACGTGCAGTAAAATATCAAGATCTCAATCATCCCTTTCTTTAGCTCTATTAAAAATCTGAGTTGAGCATTTACAGTTATTTATTGCAGTGCCTTTGGACTCAAATTTACTAAGGATAAGTTTTATTAATGAAAACGAAGAAATAGGTACTTTTTCCTTGATGGAATAGCTCATATTTAGCTATAATTAAAGCGCCTTCAATGAAAGTGTTGTCATTGACGCTACTTTTCGTGTTGTTAATGCCAAATAATAATTTGCTAGTGTTTGCTGTGTTACCTAAACTATGAAAATTTCGTAACCTGGCCCATAGGTTTATTATATCGGCCTCTTCAAAAAATTATAATAATTTTTTTCTAAAATGTACACGGGAGCCAATATTTAGCCGCCTCGAAATTTACATAGGATTTCCTATGTCCAACTAAGCCATGCATCACCCTGTATATTATTTAAAATATAATGCTTTCTAAAACTAGATGTATATGATCGGTCGGGCTGGCCATAAGTTAACCCTCAGGGTAAGAAGTCTAATGTTTGAAGGATTGCTTAGACAAGAAATGGGATTTTTTGATAGAAAAGAAAACGGCGTGGGGTCATTATGTGCTCAATTATCTAACGAAGCAGCCCAAGTGCAAGGGGTAAGTTGCTTGAAAAATTGTAAATTGTATTAATTAACTACGAAAACTTATTCTTAGGCAACTGGTCAAAGGATTGGAGCTATAGTAAGTTCAGTTGCGACAATAGTTCTGTCACTTAGTCTTGCCATGTACTACGAATGGAGGCTTGGTCTTGTAGCCTTGGCATTTTTTCCAATATTATTTGTGGTCACCTATTTGCAAGGCAGACAGTTGGTTGATGAGAATGCAAGCTACAAGGATTCTTTGCAGAAATCAACGAAGGTATACGAAAAAGCAAATACTTATTTCTTAATATTTTGGTAAATTTTCGGCAACCCCATAAGACCTTACAACAGTTATTACGTAAATACCAAAGTTTACTTAAATGATGACACTTTAAATTCTTAAAGCACTATTCTAGAGAAGGGATTCTGTTTTTATTGGCAAAATGTCTACTTCTACTTTCACGAAAAGAAATGTTAAGACAATATAAAATAATGCACTTTTTTTCAAAAGTTGCGCTTGTTGGTGATTACTTGATTACACTATAATTAATCTTGATTGAAAAATTGCGAGCTGTTGTCCCTGTTCTGAGTTAATTTTTTTCAATTCATTTTTAACTTCGGATAAATCTAAAACTAAAAGATGTCTACTAATTTTGTAATAATAGATAGTAATAAATAATAATATTAAAAACAATACTAATAAGTTTATTGCAAATATTTATAATATAGGGGGCAAATCTTATTTATGAAAATTATTTTAAATTATAAATATTTAAGAACACTTTTTATAGAAATTTGCAAGTATTCAATAAACGCTACTTTCTTGATGTTAGATATATTAAAATTCTGAAATAAATTATATAATTTATTCACAATGATATTAAGTAACATTAATTAGTTAAAGCATTTTCAAAAATATTTTTAAATCGTTTGTTCCCAATATAAATGTTTTTATTTCAATTCTATATTTGTTTTATTTAGGTTTAAATTAATCGGGAGATAATTTCTTTAAATTATTATCAAATCAATTTTTTATAATTTAAAAATTTTTTGTTTTCTATTTAAATTGTCTTAATTTGTATCGGTATAAAAATATGCAGTATCATCTGCAAAACTATGAATTTTCCCATCGCAATTTATACTAAATAAACCATTACTATAAATATTAAAAAATAATGGTCCTAAAATTGTTCCTTGAGGAACACCGCATTTAAATGCTTTTGGATAGCTTTCTTCTTTATCTATTTTAACGTAATCATGGGTCTGTCAAAATCGGCAAATCAACAGATCAAAATTTTAGCTACATTTTATTTTGATTCACTTTTGATATCGAATAAGAAATTTCTTGCAACCGCTTTATCCCTTCGTGGGTGTATCCAGTATAATAACGCATGTTTTAAGGTTCAGCTTGCAAACCTCCATAAAGGATTTTTCTGGCAGCGCTTGTGCTTGATCATTAGAAGAAAATCGGTATTTCTCGGTGTGTTTTTCTTGAGTATTAAACCTGGACTATTTTCAGCTTGCGGTTGAAGCCGTTGGAAACTTTAGGACTGTGGTATCTTTAGGATGCGAAGACAAAGTTTTCCAATTGTATATTGACGAACTGATTCCTCACAGTAAGAGGAGTTTAAGAAATGCACACGGCAGAGCAATTGTGTTAGGTAAGTACACAGTATAATATGCTGAATTATCTCCAAGACGAACATGTTTTTGTATGTACCACAAATTGTAGCAAGCGATATTTTCACCATCGATAGATTCAACTCTAAAAATGACATATAATTTCACAAACCCACATGCTCTCACGCACCAACAGCACATACAAACTTTCCAGAGACTCGACAGGCTTTTACCCAGGCCGCTATAAAATTGCACAAATTCGATATTAATGAATAAACAACATAGCTTTTCTATCAATATGGAAATAATCCTAAATACTCATTGTCCTAAGAAAGATATGCCCAAAAGCCAAACAATATGTATTAGAAGTCAAAGACATATCGTCTAACTTAAAATTCATTTATTATTTCTAAGAAAAAAATGAGGAATTAGAAAAAATTATCTTATACAAACATAAGTTGTAAAAATACAAATAAGTAAAGTAAATAAACAATAAAAAAAAACAAGAAACCATGCAAATCATAAAATAAAAGTTGAACAATTTTTTAGGTTTATCCAGAGGTTTTATGTTATTTGCCTATTCTGCTTGTATGTATTACGGAGGGTTCCTAATTAAAAATGACAACGTGCCATATGGAGACGTATTTAAGTAAGTCGTAAAGTACTTTCCATCATATTTCGTTTGGCTTAATGACTGCAATAAAACCCCTAATAAACTCGGTTTTCGCTTTCGCAGAGACGTATTAACCCACATTTATTTTTAATGCCAGTTTATAATAACAATAGGTAGGTAGGTATATTACTTAATTTGTTCAAAATTAATAAACTGGATAATTAAGGTTTTCTAGAAACAACTTAATTATTAGGATATTTCTCAAAACTTTTTAGTAAACCTGAACTAACCTGTTTATATAGCTTATTTAAATAGTAAACATAATATTTGAAATAGATTAGTACCTATCTATTTTACTTTGAAACAGTAAATATTAAAAGTATGTGGAGACCTTGGGAATTTAAGTATAAGACAATAAACAAGAGACAAATTATTATGAAGTCTGCAAAAATAAAAAAAAATGAGATTTCTATACCTTAGGGAAATAAAAAAGTTTAGATCCGAAAAGCGTTCAATACTTTATCTGGATGAAACGTGGTTTTACACTCATGAGACTGTCAAAAAGGGATGGGCTGCTGTGATGGGCTGATTTAACTGAAAAATGCCAAAATAAAGCCTGTTCAAATAAAGGAAAACGAATAACAATAGTTCATGCAGGTTGGGAGAATGGATGGATCCCTGATTGTTTATTACTGTCGGCAAAAGATATAAAGGATTCAAGTCTGGACTATCATGAAGATACCAACGCCGCTCTTTTTGAAAGCTGGTTTAAAGACAGTTTGCTTTAAAATGTACCAATACACAGTGTTATTGTGAAACAGCTGTTAGAAGTGTTAAAAGTATTTAGTATTAAAAAATAGTATATGTATGATAAGTATGATAGTTACCCTTTTCACACTTGTTTTGTACTGATAATAAATTAATATACATATAATACAAGTAATGGTAAAAATAAACATAATAAACATTGCTACTATAAGGTATTACTATGGCTTTTTATTTAACTACAAAATCCGTTCCTGTGCAAAGCAGTACCCCTTATTTCATTTCATTTCAGTAATATGTATTAACAGTGATGCTAGCTGGGGCCAGGTAGATTTCGCTGGTTGGCACGCTCATTGACAGTTTTATATGGGTAATTTTATCAAGAAATTCTTTAAAAACGTAAGTTTGGGAATGGAGCAGGTAACGGAGTTTCTTTGGGTGTTCACAATATAATAAAACTATTATTGCAGTTGTTAGGTCAAACGAAATATGTTCGGATGGACTTTACTTAAATCACTTTTTCACTTTTTTACATACATATATTTAAATCATTTTGGCCAAAAAAAAGAGAGTAATTTGGTACTGGTAACCATTAAGTTAAGTGATATTTAACTATCTTCAAAATACCTAGTAAGCCTCTTTATAATGCCTAAATTATGAACATCACACTATCACCTTTTTTTTTACTTTAAGGGTTGCACAAGCCCTTATTATGGGAACAGCATCTGTAGCTAACACCTTAGCATTTACACCGAACTTGGAAAAAGGTGTTACTGCCGCAAAGAAAGTTATGAACTTACTTAACAGGATTCCTAAAGTTACGGATTGTAGGGACGCTATTGAGAAAACTGATGTAAGTACAAATTATAGGTACTAAAAGAAATGAATATTGTAAAATGTAAAATAAGATGCATGGCTTTGGCATCTACCTAAAATAAGGCAATAACAAAAGGTATAGGTACTTCTCAATTTATTTCGTAGAATTCCCATAAATTCATAAAAAAAAAACGTTTTCTTTTAAAATTAGTTTTTGCTCTTATTCTTCTTTTTATTTTAAAACTGCAAATTACCAACCCCGACGAGATTCACTCTTCTTATTGTTGCTTCTCTCTCTTTTGTCGTTACATCATTAAAATCCTTTTTGGGATGTGTTTTCAGCTGACTTGACAGCCTGATAAACCGAGCTGCCTTTACACTATTAAACTTGGTCTGTCCATCATGTCGCAATTCCACTGCGAGCTCTATTTTCCTAGACGGCTATTAGTCTTTCCAGATTATTTCCTTTGCGCTATCCGTCTCCCAAGAATTACAAAGTGATTGTTGACCTTCGTTCTCCTGATAATCCCCCGCTGGTTTTAGCAGGTTCTGCCTCTATGATAGTAGATAGCTTCTTTTCAGCGTGATGTTCATCGTTCGGGGTGTTTGGTCTTATGGCTTCGCTACTAGTTCACCGTGTCTCACAGGTAGATAGAGTGGCTCCGTCTTGTCCAAATTGGTTCTTTTCTTTTCTTCGTAACTCACCAATGCATTTTAGCCAGCATATACCAAATTATCAGCTTCTACTTCTGTTAGGGGTGGTTGGGGGTAACTGGACTCGTCGTCGTGGATGCTCCTCTGCCGTTGTGTCAACTTAAGAGGGGGATTAAGCTGCTCGGGAATCGGTAGGCGCCTCTACCATGTCATAACTGGGGGGTTGTTTTCCTAACGGGGCGTGAATAAAACACTGGCTAGAAAAAACACAGAGCCCTACATAGGTGGACGAGTAAAGGACCAGGGAGCGCTCCTGGGGGAACTAGGCAAGATCAGGAAAGAGGCTTTGGGTCTATAAGACGTAGAAGTGCTCCTGATCGTAAGGGAGGTGACCAGTGGGAAAGACGAAGGTGCCCAATGTTCGGGTATTTATACATCGAAAGTACTGAGTGTTGTTTAAATGATCTTGACATTGGGTGGTACAGTGGTCCGCGACTTCAATATACAGTGGTCTAGAGGTGTGAGAAATATAATTGTAATGTAGAGCTCGACATTTTGTTGACAGTATTTAACTTAAATAAAGCGTCAGTGGCGTAGTAACGGGGGGGGGGGGACAAACCCCCCCCCCCCGAAAAATTATTCGTTTCGGATAAAATTTACTTGAATGTGAAACTAATAGCTAGAATAATTTAGAATGTTTGATTATTCATAATTATAATTATAAATGTCATGACTTTAAACGTTTACACACCTTACGAAATAAATTAATGCTGTTAATATACAGAATTTGAACTTTTGAACTATGAATGTTACTGTGACCCCCCCCCCCAAAAAAAAAAATCTTACGCTACGCCACTGTAAAGCGTTGACCGATTTTGCAATGGAAAATTTGAAAACCTCCGCCAAAAATGTCTAACTATGTAAGGCAAATTATTTGGTAGTGAATGTTAATTTTGCAGTATTCTAAAAATCGATTTCTGATGGAATTTATATCGCTCTGCCATACCCACGAATGCTTTCTACTACATAATCCTTAGTTTGTGCAAGAATCTGCTATTTTCTTTTTGATAATCTGATCGGAAATGTCATGTTTATCGTTAAAGCTTTGCCGAGAGTAGCATTCTTGTCTTGAAACTATTGACTGACAAGTAATTAAACACGGTGAAGAATTTGCAGGCAAATGAATTTATGTTAACAATCCAACAACCTCTACGTCACGACTGTCTTGGTTATCGCTGTCGTTTTAATTGCTTCATGGTTTAATAACGCTGCAGAATTTAATACATATAACTAATGAGAATTATGAAAATATTTTTAGGCCGATGGCAACATCAATTACTCGCAAATACGCTTCTCATATCCAACAAGAGGCGAAATTCCAGTATTGAACGGCTTGGACCTCAACGTGCTTCAAGGCAAAACTGTTGCTTTAGTTGGACCAAGTGGATGCGGCAAATCCACCATTGTTCAATTGATTGAACGTTTCTATGATCCGCAGTCAGGAGTGGTTTCGCTTGATACAGATGATATTAAATCCATCACACTATCATCATTAAGGTTAGTCTAAAGTAAAATTGGTAAATAACGAGTGATTATTAATTATTTTGCTCAAGGGCGGCTGTGACCCAGTATACATAGTGTAGCAGTAGCGCGTAGATTAAATCATAGGGCGAATTTGCAAGAAAGCAGCGTTGTCACGTTGAAAACCTAAAATAATGTTTTTTGACGGTATGTAATATAAAATCCTGAGCTATCTTACTTTGAAAGCCTACTTTATATGGCCGCCTCCTACTTCTAGACACCTTCTGATGTTTCTTCTTACCCTCAGAGACACATTAACCAATACGTTTGGAGAATTATTAATTTCGGCAATTTTTTCTGAAATCCTTCGTTTAAGATCATTTATATCCCCAATTGGTGTTCGATAAATGGCGTTTTTTATAAAAGGCCACAAGAAGAAATCGCAGGGTGTAAAATCGCAGGAACGAGGTGGCCATATTTGTTGCGTATTTCGGCTTATAACTCTGTTTTCAAAAAATTCACTTAAAAAATTTAAATTTTCTCTGGTTACATGAGGTGTAGCGCCATCTTGTTGGAAGTAACCTTCCCGCAATTCATCATCGTGAAGCTCATTAATAAATGTTGTCAGAATTTCGATCCGATATCTCTCAGCTGTAATTGTGCCATCAAAGTAAATTGGGTCTACTATTCTTCTAGAACTAATTGCTGCCCACACACCAACTTTTTGAGGATGAATAGGTCTTTCTACAAAAACATGCGGATTTTGCGTATTCCACATTCGCATATTTTGTGAATTAACATAGCCTGATAAATAAAAATAAGCCTCATCGGTAAAAAATGTTTTTTCAAAAGCACCACTATTTTCTTCTTGAAAATTGTTTAAAAACCATTCACAAAAATTAAGTCTTTGGGGAACGTCATTGGGAAGGAGTTCATGAATAGCCGTAACACGATAAGGGTATAGATGCAGATCCTTTTTCAAAAGTGTTTGACATGTACTGTAGCATAAATCCGTTTGCTGAATTTGTTGAGATAAATGCCTAATAGAAGTTAAAGGATTATTTTCCATAATTTGTCGCACTTCTTCAATAACCTCAATCGATCGTTTCGTTGGTCTTCCAGCCCCTTTTTTATGTTGAACAGAACCAGTCTGACGAAATTTATCAATTAGGTATTGTGACCCAGTACGAAAATTATGAAAGGTCACCGCAACATCAGGAAACTCGGTTCGAAATTCATCAAAGCAGTCATGCATAGAGTAATTCCACACACCGCCTATTTTGTTTCCATTTCTAAAAAAACTTTCAACAATAAAAATTTTTTGTGCTTCACTAAACATTTTTACTGTAGAACTTTCAATCCGGCAACAAAGCTTCACCAAAACTTGATACGCTGAAAAATAAAAAAAAAATAAAAAATAAAATCATATCCTGCAAATAGCACTTTATAATAGTCAAAAGACGACTCCCCGGAGAAATATTAGTTAAAGCAATAGTAACCTACCTTCAAATAACTGCAAAAATTACAAAATTTCTCCAATTTTTAAACTTTACAAATACACAAATTCAAATAAGACGCAAATGTCATAAAACAATCATGTCATCTTATCTACGCAGTACGGCCATGATGCTTTTAAAATGCATGGCCTCCCTTGAGCAAAATAATTAAAAATCACTCATTATTAAACTTCGAAAATGAATGGATATTTTTTGATTTTGGAAAAAGTCGTCGTTAATTATTATACGGGACGTTGTATAATTTATAAACATTGATAATATTCTATGAACAGTTGTTCCTATAGGATTTTAAAACTCTGGGTGCATCATTTCCTAACAGAGTGGTCCAAAAATGTTAAAATAAATTAAACTAATTTTTGTAGATCACATTTAGGAATTGTCTCTCAAGAGCCCAACTTATTCAGCAGAACCATTGGAGAAAATATTGCCTATGGTGATAATTTGAGGGAAGTGTCTGATGCAGAGATTATTGAAGCAGCTAAGAATGCCAATATTCATAATTTCATTGCGCAGCTGCCATTAGTAAGTTTGCTTGAACATCAAATAGAAGTTAGATTTTTTCGCACGGTATTTACGATACAATTTGGATTTTTAGGGATACAAGACGAAACTCGGTGAAAAAGGCACACAGCTCTCTGGAGGTCAAAAACAAAGAATTGCGATTGCCAGAGCTTTGATAAGAAATCCGAAGGTACTTCTTTTAGATGAAGCCACATCTGCTTTGGACGTTGAGAGTGAAAAGGTATACGCTAATAAACAATATGTATTAAAACTCATAGATATACAGGGTGTTTCCTAACTGCGATACGAAACTTCGAAGGGTGATACGTAAGGTCGTTTTAAGAAAAAAAGTTCCTATGAACATATTATGTCCGGAGTTGCTTCGTTTCTAGTCATAAATATCCCTAAACCGATTTGGGTGAAACTTGGTTAAGTTATTTGAAGTAATAAGGCGCTTATTTGGCCCTAACTAGATTGAAATTATTAGGTCCAGTGGTGTCTCAGTGGGCACCACAGCCAATTATTATTGAGAAGAAAAAGTACGCTACTGCCCTTTTTTAAGTTTTTTTATTTGTGCATATTAAGCAACTATAGATACAGCTTTTTGGTCTTTTGTTTTTTTTTCATATCTGGCTTCGTTTGCAAGAAAAAAAATAAAAATCACTTTAACTCATTCTAAAAGCTTATTCATGGACAACATAAAATAACAACCAAAAATAAAAAATAAAAAATTTCGGCCTTACAGTAAATGAGCAAAATGTCCACCTTCTGATAAAATGCAGGACTGCTTTCAATAGGTTTACTTTTATTATCACATTTTTGGTTTACCACATCTGCTATTTATAACAAATTATTGCCAAGGCCAAATGAAGTACCTACCTACCTGCTTTGGAGAGCAGCTGACAGTGATAGTATTGTCATATTATCAGTAAAATTCAGAGTTGTCAATTAGCAGTGATTCCATCATGAGCAATTTTACTAACGCTGAAAGGGCTGGCGTGCACTTTATTTATGGATTAGCAAATGGAAATGCGGAAGAAGCACGGTGAATTTACCAATCAATTAACAGTAATTCCATGTGCTAAAACAATTAGAACGCTACATGCAAGATTATGTGAAACTGGGAGTTATAATCATAGACAAGGGAGATGCAGTTATGGTAGGGATAGATAGGCAACTAAACATACTAAATTGTTTCCCTTATAGCGTCATTCGTGTCTGGTTGAAGAACTAAATGTAGCACTGTGGGGTCGGCGCCAAGCATAAAAATTTAAATTTTACAACTTTGAATTCAAATTTTCGCGCTTTTAACTCTGATGTAAAAGTTAGAAGCGCGAACCTTTTGAATTAAAATCAATATATTTTGGGAGATTAAAAGTAAGTTGTAACTACATTTCTGATATGGCGACAAGCTTTATTAATATTAGATATTTACATAAAAAAATGATATAATAACAAGGCAAGTTTTACCTAGGATTGTGCTGTAAAGAACTAACATAGCAACATCGTTCAACTTTAAATAGGATCCTCTTCTGCCATGCTCAATTTTTTGGTCATATCCAAAATGTGTGTGACAAACTCTATAAGTTTTTTGAATGCCAATCTTGTCTTTGCCACGGAGTAATGGATTTTGAATAGCATTTACCCAAAGTTTATGCGCCTAAAAGTACACGGACATTATACTAAGTAAACTGTCATAACTCTAAGAAAATTAGTATATAAGTAATGTTTATGATTATTCAGGATCAGGTGTTCCGCATACATTTTTTTTAGATAGCAACAATATTCTGTATACAGTATAGGCGCAAGATGCCTTTTTGGCTCTTCACGATACGCCCTTTTTGTTTCTTCGCTGAAACGACAAAAAACTTACCGAGTCGCTTTTTGGAAACCTGTGCATTTTCACACGTTTTCCGCTTTGTACTTTACATCCGGGAACGCAACAATAAATCACCATTTTAGCAGAAAAAACTTAATAAACTTATACGTCGCGCCGCTTCGTTTAAAAATTTAATTTTAAAATGTCAATGTCGCTTGGGTCCGACTTCGGAAGATATTTTTATTATAGATCAGCACATAAGTCATATTTTTATCTTTATCGCACTTTAGCTGGTACGGTTGCATTCAGAGAGGGAAAGATAGAGAATGTTCTCCACGCTCATTCTAAATACATGTTTTGCCGCTACCAACGTTAAAATATGAACAACCTTATAAAACAAAATAGCGCCATTATCGTCTGGTTGAAGAACTAAACGAACGGGGAACGATCTTCACCATTTAAGTTATTCTAGCCTGGTCACGGCAGATACAACAATGCCTGGTTATAATAAAAATACAGGTGGTGGAAGACCAGTAACTATAACAACGCCTGAACTAGAACAAGCTATACTTGATGCGATAGAAGAAAATCCTTCAAATAGTACTAGGAAGATTGCACTGCAGCTTGAAGTCAGCCCAAAAACCGTTTGGAAAGTTCTAAAAAGAAACCTCCTGTACCCATGTCATCATACAGCGGGTCCAAGCTTTGCTGCCTCGGGATTTTCACCCAAGATCAATGTTTTGCAGGTGGTTGATTCATAGGATGGCACACAATAATAATTTTTTACCAAATATTTTAGTTACGGACGAGGCAAATTTTTCACGAGATGATATTATGAACTTTCACAATGACCATTTTAGGGCCGACGAAAATCCCTACGTTATTAGAGAAAGTCATTTTCAGCAACAATTTTCGCTCAACGCTTGGGTAGGAATTATTGGTGACTACCTAATTGGCCCATTTTTTTTACCGCCAAGATTAACAGGTGAATCCTACACGGACTTTTTGCGACATCATTCACCCATTTTGTTAGAAGAAGTACTCCTACATGTAAGAGTCAACATGTGGTTTATGCACAACGGAGCTCCAGCTCATTTTAGTGTTCTTGCTCGTCAGCATTTAGACATCACCTACCCCAATCGCTGGATTGGACGTGCAGGGCCTCAAAATTGGCCAGCTCACAGTCCTGATATTAGTCCTCTAGATTTCTATTTATGGGGTCATCTAAAGGCTCTTGTTTATAAAACTCCTGTACTAGATGTGAATAACTTGAGGAATCGGATAATTGACAATTGCAATGTCATAAGGAATACTTCAGGTATTTTTGAACGTGTCAGACAATCAATGACAAATCGATTGCAGTCGTGCATTTTATCATTTACTGTAAGGTCAAAATTGTTTATTTTTTATTTTTGGTTTTTATTTTATGTTGTCCATGAATAGCTTTTAAAATGAGTTAAAGTGATTTTTATTTTTTTTCTCGCAAACGAAGCCAGATATAAAAAAAAGCACAAGAGACCAAAAAATTGTATTTGTGGTTGCTTAATCTGATCAAATAAAAAAAAAACTAAAAAAAAATGCAGTGGCGTACCTTCTCTTCTGAATAATAATTGGCTGTGGTGCCCACTGAGACGCCACTGAACCTAATAATTTCAATCTAGTTAGGGCTAAATAAGCGCTTTATTACTTTAAATAACTGAACCAAGTTTCAACCAAATCGGTTTAAGGATATTTATGACCGTTTTATTTTTAAACTTCAACGCCCTGTATCTCAGGAACGACGCAACTCCGGAACTTTTTTTCTTAAAACGACCTTACGCCTCACCCCCTGAAGTTTCGTACCGTAGTTAGGAAACACCCTGTATGTGATAATAGCAGTAAAATTAATTTATATTAATGTTTCTGTTCTGTCAGGTCGTTCAAGAAGCACTGGATAATGCCAAACAAGGCAGGACATGCCTGACCATAGCTCATCGTCTATCCACGATTCAAGATGCTGATGCTATATGTGTTATCAACGATGGTGTTATTGGAGAACATGGAACACATAGCGAATTAATTAAAAAAAGGGGTCTATATTTTAGATTGCATACACAACAAAAATCGTAATTGGAAGATGTGGTTTATTAAAAAAAAACTTTATCTGGCATGACAATACAATATATTTTTTCTCTCTCTAAAAATATTTTTAAAAAAGTTATTTATTTGCAACTTACCTTCAGACCAAATTAATTTAACTGAATAAGGATTAGGATTATGAAAATATGAATAAGACTATATTAATTGTTTATTGACATTTTTTTTTAGAGAATCAATTGTAAATTGCATTGACGTAATAATAACTGTAATATTACAAATGTCTCGATAACCGAACAATAACCGAACAAAATTCTAAATATATCGCAATAATTTTGAGCACACATTAGTATAATAAATTAATAATCTATGTAAATAATGTAAATATTAAAGTAAATGATTTCTTTTGTTTTATTTTACTTCAAGAAGCCTAAGGCTGCTCTTGCCCGGCGCCATATCATTGCCATACATAGCGCGCGATAAATAGTCGCGATATGGTCCTAACTTTTCACAAAAGGGAGGATATACGTCTACACTCACCGACATAAAATTGGAGACAACCAAAACTTAGATCAAATGTTATGTATGATAACTTTTTCTTCCATAGTCCGATTTCAATTTTTTTTTTTTTAAATGTAGATAATTGTTTCGGTTTTAATTAATTTTAATCAATTTTCAAAAACACAGTTTACATGTTGAATATACAGGAAAATAAAAAAGTATATTTTTTTCATAAGTTTGTAACACTCTGTAGAGTAATTTTACAATGTAAACTACACTTGATATGCTTTTTTGCAGAGTTTGATTAATTTTTGAAATAAACATTACACTCTTTGATCAAGTATATTTTTAATTGGAACATAAAAGTAGGGATTTTAAAAGTTAGTACTTCGTGTTACCTCCTATAGCTCTTATAACCGCTACTAAACGTCGATTTATACCCCTAATTAGGTTCTGGATATCTTCTTGTGGAATAGTACCCCATTCTTCTTCCAGAGTATTTCGGAGCTGTTGGAAAGTTGGAAAGTAAATAACTGTCCTCGGCGTTTCCTGATTCATCTACCTAACATGTCCCCCACATGTTCTATCGGATTAATGTCAGGACTAAGTGCGGGCCAACGCATAACGTTTATTCTAACCTTTTCTAAATATTTTGGCAGTATGTGGACGGGCATTGTCATGCATGAAAACGAATTCGTTACCGATAAATTGTGCAAAAACAACAACATGTTCTTTCAGAATTTCTTCAATGTACCTTCGGGCAGTTACAGTTCCTCTGTCAAAAAAACAAGTTCTGTTCGAGCGTCAAATGAAATACCGCCCCACACCATAATGGATCCACCACCAAAGCTAACGCTAACCCTTTCGCTAAAATTACATTGGGCGAATATCTCCCCTTGTCGTCTCCATACTCTTTCTCGTCGGCCAGGAGACCTCAGGCAAAATCTGAACTCGTCTGAAAATAGAACTTGCCTCCACTCTTGAAGGTTCCAGTTAATGTGTTCTTGCGAAAAAGAAGTCTATTAACTCGATGCTGTCTAAAGAGTTCTGGTCCAGTTGCCGGTCTTATGGCCCAAAAATTGGCTTCATTAAGCTTTCTTCTTACAGTTATTTCTTTGACAGCAACTTGACGAACCCTTTGGGGTTAATTTCTTATCACTACTTCACTGGTATGCCGATCTCTTAAAACTGAGATGCGAATGAAGCGATCATCAAGGGCAGAAGTATCACGATTTCTTTCAGATCCACGTCTTCTACTATAACTTCCAGTCTCACGAAACCTTGCAACGGCTCTTTCCACGCTAGATTTTGTAAAATCTAGTATATCCGCCACTTCTCTAAAGGAATAACCAACATCATGAAGAGCAACGGCTCTAGGTGAATCTTCGAATGACAAAGGCATCGTGAAATAATAATAATAATAATAATAAGTTTATTTCAAATAGTTACAATATATATATATACATGGTTAATATGTTATTTTTTAATAATTTTATTAAAAAATTCCCCAGAGGACTTACTTGTTAGTTCAAAAAATAAATAAAAAATTAATTCGGAATTCACTCACGAAACGTTTTAAATGCTTTGAAATGTCTGATAAAACTATTTGACAAATGCAGAGTACGATTCCAAGGAAACCTAAACATTCCAAGAAAATCAGCAGTATTTTCAATAATTGTTGCAATGAGTGTAATGTTTATTTCAAAAATTCATATCTCTTAAACCGATAACGATACCGAGAAGAATAGAACAGCAAAATGTTAAAAATGAGTCAAACTCTACAGAAAAGCATATCCAGTGTAGTTTACATTCTACAATCTACAGAGTGTTACAAACTTAAGAGAAAAAATATACCTTTTTATTCTCCTGTATATTTTAACACGTAAACTGTATTTTTGAAAATTGAATAAAATTAATTAAAACCGAAACAAACAAAGATTAAAATCGGACTATTAAAGAAAAAGTTACCATACATTAAATTTGATCTAAATTTTGGTTGTCCCGAATTTTATGTCGGTGAGTGTATTATTGGCGCTAATTCTTAACCGATGTAGAAGAGTTAAACAAAGGAAGGCTCGACGCAGAAGCCGGCATTTCTGGGTTTATCCTTTGTTACAAGCCGGATACGTAGCAATCTTTTATATGCTTTTCGGAAAATGTCTTCAACATGAAGAAAAAATTTTACAATAACTTCCGAATGAGCCCAGAAACTTAGACCAGGAATTAGAATACGCCTTCTTTGTGGTGGTTTTATTTCCTATAAGCAATTTTTTTTAAATGTCCAATATTATGGGTAAGTGAGGTTAGTTGTCGTACATTGCAAAGCAATTCTGGAGTGATATAATGACACTCTTCAATAATACGTTATCATAAATATTCCAGTGATGTTGTTTAAGTTGCATAGATTTTACTTTTTATGTGACTCCATAAAATGTAACCTAATGGTGTTAGATCTGGTAAGCGCGAGGACCACTCAATGGCACCTCCTCGTCCAATCCATTGTTCTGATGGGAACCATTGTTCCAAATACTGCGGTACAGGCCAATTATAGTGCGGTAGGGCACCGTCCTGCTGGAAAACTAAATGATTTTCCATGTAATGTTTATAATTCTTAATCATTTCTGATAATGGCGGTTTAATCTGTCTCATATCTCGTGTTTTTATTGTCGCTCGCTTTTGTTGTTTTCGTACTTAATCCCTTTAGACGTGTACCTACTCAAGAACACAGCTTCAAATTCTTCTTTATGCAATATAGTTTAACAAACATTACTAGTATACTCGCAAGCTTACTTAATAATATTAATAATAATAAATATCTTTCTTTCAGATCATGATCACAATGAACAAAGAATAAAATTACGTCAAAATTACAGTTCAACACAATTTTACCCAATTACAAATCAAGAATAACGCCTAAACTAGAAAGTTCCATTATAATTAACATTCTCTTAACTTCCGATCTAAAATTTCTTTAATTCTATTTGGCAAAGCATTGAACAATTTTAAACACATGTAATGTGGGCATTTTTCAGTCAATGTTAGACGATGTATTGGATATGAAACATCCTTTGTCTTTGAATAATGGCAGATGTAGCCTTCAAGCGACATCTCGTGGCAATCAAATGCATCATCTGGCCCGTCTAACAAAAATCAGTCAGATTCGGAGAAGCAAACTCCTGCTAAGACCCGGCAAGCCGGTATTTCTACAGATGTCGCCGTCGGAGCGCGGCATTAAAAGCCAATTTGGTATGCGGACCGAGTACCAACAATTAGAAATCTAAAGGTTAGTTGCTTCCCTTCGCCGGCGAATTCTTGTTAGACGTGCCAGGTAATGCATTTGTTTGCCACGAGATGTCGCCTGAAGGCAACATCTGCCGTTATTCATCCATCTTTCAGGGTCAAGAAGACTCTATGGTGTTGCTTTCTTTCGTCGGATTCTATAGCCTCACTGACGAGCTGTTATACAGCGAAACGCGTCTGGGGATGAATCCGGCGAAAGGAAGCAACTAACCTTTAGAATCCTTTGTCCTTGTCATATAATCGTGATTTACTCTTAGATTAAAAAATTCCCCGTGTTTGAGGAAAAACATTAGACATTCATAAATATACACTCAATATACATCATTATATTTAGATTTTTAAATACACTTCTACAACTTTCCCTGTAAGATTCTAACTGTTCGTTTTTGAGTCACAAGAATGTTTTGTATCAAACTATGTTTGTATCAAACAATTCCGTACCTTAACACCGCTTTAAAATTAGCATGATACAACATTTTAAGGGACTTAGGTAAAATAATTAACTCTATGCCGGCCAAACAAGGCACCTGGTTACAGCCTTGTGTATACAATAGTCTTGTGGAAATGATTATTAGTAAAAATACAAGTGCATCCTACTCTTGAAATGATTTCTGATTCTAATAACGATTTCACTACGTGATAACAACTGATAATACTGCTGGGTTAACTCATTTTAGTTAGAAGAGTAGCTTTTTATTTTTTAGTGCAGACTTTTAGAACTAAATTATTGTAAAAGAGACGTGTAACAATGGAACTTATAAATATGTATTAAAAATTGATCAACCTAAACTTATTATATTAACTTTATCATTCTAACAATTTTAGATTAGCCTTAATAATGCAAATTTCATTGCGCCGGAAATTTTATTGATAAGCTATACATAGTCTTCCAAAACTAATAAAATAACGTTAATACATAATACATTTTTACGTCTCCGACCTATTTTGACATGGTGGCGGCAGACGCGGATCCAAAAATCATTACTAAAACATGGCGCATTATAATACAACCGTTTTATGCTAAATAAAAACGTTTAACAATATATTGTCCCCCGAAATTCAGCAGATAAGAACACCCCAAACTGTATAATTTTATAATATTTTATGAAATATAATTGCTACCGAAAACCTGAATTTTTTTTTTCCGGTCATGCCTCTGGCTCGTGGCATAGGTTACACGAGGTTGGAGAGAGAACAAAGTCTAAATTCCTATCTTTGCCATTAAACCCCCTAATAAAGGCACTTTTAAATTTAAAATACCTTAATGAAACTGCTTGTATAAGAGTTTAATACAATTATTAAGTAAAGCGTAGAGTGTAATCATCACGTTGTTGTAAAAATAAATAATTTCTAATAATTAATATTGATGTTAAGTACACCTAATATTATAAAATTAGTGATGCTCATCATTTTAAGATATTTTATCAATAAAATCAAACAAAAGTGCATAGCAGGTGTTGTTGTTATAATGATAGTAAGTTTATAGTTATCTTTAAAAGCTCCATATCATTATATTGTCAATAATGTTATTGATAAGGTGATATGTATATTTTTGCGAATTTGAATCTGCAAGCAAAGTGCACAGAGATTACAATAGGTAGTACAATATATTTTATTGTTGATTGCAGAGTAAGTTATGTGCTTTTTAGACAAAACATATAAGCATTACGATAAACCATTTTACAGTTTGTTCGGCTTTCTTCGAACCTTTACAGATTGATATGTTAATGAAAAAGCAATATATTGTAAAATTCAGAATCATTTTATTTAATAACTTTACTCAATTGTCAATGACTTTTGAATCCGTATCTGATAACAATTCAATAGATATGACCTATTTAAAATATTATACAATATACATTACGTAGAATAATTGAAGCCAGGCTACACACTATTCAAAATAATTAACAGTATTTATTCATCCACGTAAAATTGCACCGACAAGTTCTTCTTATAATCAACTTGCTTGAGCCGGACATCGGTCTTTTGCTCTTGTTGTTTGATGTATATATCTTGTAGATAACAATCTTGAAAAATTTTAATTTTCTTCCCATCTTCTTCTGTTTTGGTTTTATGTGCTTTTATTATTCTCTGTAATACATATCTATACTATTTATCAGGGGGGGAGGGAAGTCAATTATAGGGAATTTGTGTTTAGAGTTTGGTAAAAACTATATGCGTGGGTCTAAAATGAGCCGGATCGTGGATGCAATTCCTCGCGTATGGCATTTTTTAATAATTTTATCATTAACGGTATTTAATTTGGTCAATCGTAAGTCCCTGTATTGTACGTCCGTCAGTACATGTCTTTGTGTGTTCGTTATTATGCGTAAAACTCTATTTTGTAATGTTTTGTAATTTTTTCAGTCTTGTTATGGTGCACTATGTCAGTATACCGTATGTAAGTATGGGTCTTTTTATTGTCTTGTAATTTGTAATCGTTTTCGCCTTGACGCTTACTTTCCGTCCCTTATTCAATAATGTTTTTTAAGCTTGTTTTCTTTAATTCTTACTCTTGTATCGGATAGTTTTGTGATAGCGTTTGAAAAGCAAATTGCTTGGGTCTCACCATCATTAAGGCAAAGCTTTCAAGAGTCCATCCATCTTTCAAGGAGATTGGTATGACGTTACAGACAAAGGACTACTACCCAAGGTAACTTCGAGCTTGCAGGAATCGCAATCGATTTTTGCAAGTTGTTAGGTGTGACGTGTTATTTTAAACGGTCGTCCAAAGATAATGCATATGTGGCAATTGTTCCAGTATTGCTTGTAAGAAAGAAATAAAGCAATGACGTTGGTCCAAAGATTGATCAATGCAGTGGTCTAAATTTTCGCAGGAGATCTTACTACGCGAACTAAAATTCAATGAACTAAACGATTACAGAAATTTTTTACGAATGGGTAATGAAACATTTGAGGAATTGTTGGATATGATTACGCCCCTTATTATAAAAAAAAAAACACGGTTATGAGAAAACTATTACGCCTTAGATTTTGTTTGCCGTAATGCAGGTTGTTGCCAATATGACTCAATACATTCACAAATCGGCCCAATTAACCTTTATATCGATATGGCCACGTTTTGAGAATGTATTGGCCTCTCTACAAGAAAAGGTGGATTTTCCGAACTCCACTTTCTCATCAGCAGAGACGTAAAACCATGTCACAGCCGTTAAAAAGAGTTTCTTAAATAAAAACATGACCTGAGTTATCTGGGTGCCTGTAGTGACATATAGATTCTATTAGTATTTCTATATAATTTAGTCATCTTGTCGCCTGGAATAAACTTTAATGGTTAAAATTCGAAGAAATAGTCCATACTCAAAGAGGAGTTAAAATATAGGGAAAGGAAAGAAAGTCAAAAAGTCTTTCTCCACTAATTTAATAAGAGCAATCAGGGCCTCAGTTTTATGAAAGCGCGTCTACATGTTACTACCTTCGAAACATGAATTTAAAATGTCGCAGATATTCCTATATATATCTCTAAGAAGGATATTTTCAAATAAAAAAAGCATAGACCATTACTATGAATGAGTTGCTATAATATTGCATGTTTAAAAAAAAATAATGAATTATCTAGTTATCAGTGTAGTTTTAATTAATTTGTGATAGCGCTATAATCAGATTCTACTGAAGTATTATTGTTATATTTGATTTGGTATCAGTCTATACTACGTACGTTCAAGCAAAGAGATTGTGGCAAAAAAAAAGATTTTCTTAAGAGTGATTGGTTAGGTTAGTGGTTTAAACTTTAAACAGATCTGACCCATAGTTAAGGTAAGATATTGGCTTCCAAAGTAGGCCAATATTTTCAATTTTGGCACCAAGTTTTTATGAAGCAATTAAGGGGCCATCCTAGTTTTTGTCACGCTCCTCAGACTGACAGAGAATTTCGTCTCTTAACTGCTCATATTTATGGCCATGACAAATGTTTTTTTAGAATTTCCCAAAATAAAAATCAACAATATTTGTTGATTAGACATTAAAATTATTTTATTTAAATCGGAGTACTTTTCTAAAATCTAGTCATGAGATTTATTATTTACTGTTATAAAATTTAAATAATTGAACTGGTTTTAATTATTGTCATCGAAGCTAGTTATCATAATGTACGTTTCTAATAGGTATTTCTCCTAATTTTTTTATTCTTTCCTGTACAGAGAGCATTTGATTTTACGCAATAAAAATAGCGACTAACACGCAACCTAAGTGACTATGGCGTGTCGTCAAAGTATTAGTATTATTATATCTTTATAAAAATTTTCACCACCATTTATCAACGTGATAAATTTGAAGAAGCCCATTTTTAGATCATATCTTCTTTGTTTCTGCAGGGCAAACTACATTAAGTAAATTGTCATTAGAATTTAATTTTTTCACCAAAAAATGGATAGATACTACGTTTTATGTATGCCCTTAGTCTGTAGGGATCTGTCATTATAATTATACTACTTTTCTCACTTTTAATACTTATATATACAAAATAAGGTATTATACGTGAGTAATCAAGATCACACTATAAATTTTCTTCTTTCGTTGCATGCTGCATATTTATCTAATTTTTAGGGTTAATAAGTAATTGAACAATGGAAAGAAAAAGAGTAGAACTGGACAAAAGTCGAAAGCTCGATCATTCTTCTTCCTTTGATGCGTAAGTATTATTATGTAAGATCAAAGTGTGTAGATGACTGGCTGCTTTAGATTTATCTTTAATAATGAACCATAAAACAATTTAGTTTAATAGTAATAATTCGTTATTGTAAGACAAAAAAACTGTAGATATACTTTGGAAATATTTTATTTTAGGAAGTTCCAGTTCACTGAGGAGGAACATGGACTGGGCGAAGTTTTGGGGCCGGCATCCTTTTTTGGATTAGTAAGTATATGATAATGATATACATTTTGTCAATGCAGGGTACTCGAAGCTTCTTAGTGCAAGTCTTGTAGTGTATGAAATTACTAAAGATATCTCTTTAAAATGTTTAAAAAAATCCTGGGTTGTCCGAAAGACCAGCATAAAATTAATATTTTTTCTATAAGCTGTTTTAAAGAAAAACGTTGAAACACGAAAATTAATATAATTTGTTCTTCCTCTTTCTGTAATATTTTTAGCCCCCTCCCTTTAGCCCCCCACCTGTAGCTACCCCAACTTTTTCTTAATGGCAACCTTAATGGGGCTCTATGAAAAGGTATTCGAAAACTGAAACCAAAAAAGCAGGGCCTTGCTCATTTCGCACTTGTAAAACGAGACAAGGTGTTTGTCTTTTTATATCTAAGCGTTTGGTGGTTTGTGTCATTTTAAACACCTGATCCACTGATAAGGTTTCACTCGTTTATTATTCCGTTGTTAAGTTGTTCAAGTTTCTAGGCTATTTGTTCTGTTATTATAAAGTTTGTTACAATTTTAAATAAATTATAATTTGAAATACAAAAAATTTAGAGTCTTTCCAGTAGAGTCCAAATATGTAATCATATGAAATCCATATAAAAAAAAGTAAGTTAGTCTCTATGGCAACCAAACCAGAAATGACAGAAAAAAATTCATGTAGGTAAAAATGTGGGGAATAAATATAATAAATAATAATAAAGGAAGTACATGCTACCAATACTGTCAAATCAAAATTTCGGATCGTTGTATCAAGGGATAAATACAAAATTTGTTTTCAACTTTCTTCTTTCGGTCGCAAAATATAACAAAATATTTAAAATCTAATGAACGATTACTATATAAATTCAATGACTCTGGTTCTAATGTAGAATTAGAATTTGAAAAACCATAGACAAAGGTTCGTGTGCTTTACTGCTATTTATTAAATAGAACTACATAAAATGGCAATAAAATCTTTCTAAATATTGGCCCTACCATTAACATAATAAAATTCTCCTCTTTAGTTCAACTGGTTTTTCTCAATTCTAGTTCCGATTTGCCACAAAAACAGACAGAATGCTTCTGTTTGTTGGAGTAGCTGCTGCCCTAGCCTCAGGAGCAATACAACCTCTTAACAATTTACTCTTTGGAAGTCTCACACAAGACATCATCACTTATGCAAGAACTTGTATAGATCCAACGTCTCAGGCGTGTTCAGAAGCCACCGACGTGTTTATGGCAAGTATAAAACATTTTGCACTATGGAACAGCCTGATAGGGTTGGGGATGTTGGTTAGCAGTTACATCGCAGCTGAGACTTTTAATTATACTGCCATTAAGCAGGTAAGTTTATAAGAGATTATTCTTACTAAATGAGGTCGTTTATGTTAGTTAGATTAAATAGTTATATTATAACAAAATAGTTACTCCTAAAAGTAAATATAGTTACTAAACTCTGTATAATAATATATAAGTATACATAAACTTGCAATCAAAGAGGGACAAAGCAACCAAGAGGAATTTCAATTCATATATCGCAACTTCGTCACTCTTTCGTAACTTGCTTAGATTAAAATACCACCCGACTAACTTCCACATGGAAGGAGCTCTGAAACAGTGCCAAGAGAAAACCTTTTTGACCCTACTGCTTAGGGGATATCTCCAGGAGAAGCCGAAATACCTGCCCCTCTTAAGGCAATCCATATCCATCTCGCAATCACTCTTTATCTCTAGTAGAAATGTCTCTCATATCCTTTTATTTCATTAATAAATATTATTTCATTTTATCCTTTTATTTTATTAATCTCAACGCCCCTTTTCTAGTACCAAACACCTCAATTAGTTTCTTGGTCCAGAAAATAGTATCCAAATTTGTATCTGGGTTCTTTAGACATTTTCATTTATACTGCCTAGATTAAGCGTCATCTGTTTCGATCTAAAGTATGGCCACAGAATCATACCATCTGGCCATTACATATTAACAGCAATATCAGAATGATTAAAAAAAGTTAGGCCGTGAACTCTTTTTAACACCAATAGATCTTCTCTTATTAATATTTACCGTAAACTTAAGAGGTATTGCCTCTAACATTTACTTTCTAAGAGGATCAGAAGATAGCGTATCTTCAAGTGTCGGATTAGCAAATGTCGATATTACCGACTCATTTACTAAAATCGAGCAATATGACAACTTCAGAATTCGATGCGAGAACTTAAATACATAATTTGAAGTAAGGGGTCATTAACTAGAACATGGTTAGCATAAGACCAACTAACCCAGTTATTCTATATAATATATCTTTAATGTTGATTGAACTCAGTATATAGTATTGTGGATCAGGTACCCATTAATGTAAAAAAATCAATGCAACTGTATAATTTAAAAGCTGCTTCTTCTAGATTTTCTTTCGGAAAAGGCAGCAATGGCTTGATTTGTATGGTGCTTAACGGTGTTATAGAAATTTGTATTGTGTTAAAAAACGTCTAGAATATATCAGTATGTTTTTTAGGTATTTAGGTTGAGATCTAGCTATCTTAAAAGACTCCTAAATAAAGATGTACCTTGGTTTGACGTCCATCAATCTGGAGATTTTGCCAGCAGAATGGCCGAGTAAGTAAACATTTTTGCTTTAGCTATTTCAACAGCTATTCCTTCAGTAGGCATCTCATGGCTTGACTTAAGGGTATCTGATTTAGTGGCGTCATTATTTGGTCAATCGTAAAAAGACTGTGTGATATTTTCTTGCCTACCTTAATTGTCAATTTTAACTGTATTAATATATTTAAGGGTAGGGACGTAGACAGGATATTTACTAGAAAGTTCTTGAAAATAACCTTCGTATTCATATTTTCTTTATATTTTTTGTGAAAATATTAGCCTCTCACAAATTTTTTTCATAAGAAAAAGACACGGATTTCCAGTAAATGTTTTTTTTTTATTAACCATTAGATCGCTAAAGCAAGGAAGGTAAGCTTCCCATTCATGCATGTTTAAATGTGCATATGTAACATCTTTCGTGTTCAATCGGTTAAATTGTATTTACAATAACAACGATTGTTTTCTTCTGCCATGCCAACAAAAACAAAAAAAAAGTCAATATATTCGAACGATTTGAAATGGAACGTCTCGTAAACTGTTTTATTTTTAGCGACTTGTCAAGATTTGAAGAAGGAATAGGTGAAAAGGTACCACTATTTATTACTCTTCAGGCATCGTTTATTTCGGCTCTTACATTAGCTCTAGTTAAAGGCTGGGAATTAGCTCTGATTTGTCTAATATCCCTTCCAGTTTCTCTTATTGCAGTTGGAGTAGTTTCATTTGTAAGTATGATTATGGTTAGCTTGCCTTATTAATTGGTACAAAGCTAATTCTTTTACATATAGGGTGGCCCATTGAAAACGTACCGCAAAGCATTACACCTGTCACCTCGCGATATACGTCAATGATTCGTCCTCACAGATTTTCCAATGTGTTAGGTGGAGTGCTGAAAACTTTGCTTATCATGTGCCCCCACAAAAAAAATCTAAAGGACTTAAGTCGGGTGATCGAGTGGGCCACTCAATTGCACCCCTTCGACCTATCCAGCGTCCTGAAAACGTATCATTTAAATAATTGCGCACATGTAGCGAGTAATGCGGAGGAGCTCCGTCTTGTTGGAGAATCAGTTCCTGTTCATTGTGTGTAGGGTCGTTCTCTATGATATTCGTTAGAGCTGGGTCGATGGCATTTTTTAATAAATCCAGGTACATATCGCCTGTTAAATTTCCAGGAAGGAAAAAAGGGCCTACAATGGAATTTCCAAAAATACCAGCTCATACATTCAACTTCTGGGGGTGTTGTGTGTGTGTCTCGTGGAAAATCCTTGGATAGTAACGACAATTGTGGCGATTCACTAAACCATTCAAGAAGAAGGTACACTCGTCCGAAAAACATACATTAAATAGAAAATTACCATTATTAATCGCTCGCTCAGTCATAATTTCGCAAAATTGAGAGCGACGATCAAAGTCGTCTTCATTTAGTTCTTGCACTAACTAAATCTTATAAGGATGGAACTTGTATTTTTTTAATACTCGTTGGACATTTGTACGACTCACGCCCGTCGCAACCGCCAATTTTCTTGTACTTAGCGTATTCATTGCAACTTGCCCCAATACTGATCTCCGTAGGTTTATTTAGTACCAGATTTTTAAGCTCTCTCTTTTCGTTATGAACGGAACCTGATTCACGAAATTTAGCCACCAATTACCGAACAATTTTTCTAGAAACATGTTTGTCAAGTTTTAAATAGATTTTTGCATTTTGAGTCAAAAGTATTGTTGGTATTTCAAAGGTCCATATTTTCTAAACGAGTCGATCGATTCTCGAAATGTAAGCAGCGAGGGAATTAAGAGCCCTTTTGAATGAGGTGTCACTTAAACCCCATTCTCATTTGAAAATATTTGGGAGATGACACCCCCACTTAAGGGGTTGAAAGTTTTGCTATGATTCTTGCGTCAAAAGTTGTCCCCCTGACAAACAAACTTGACGTGGTTTTGGCTTTTCTCGAAAAGGCCTTTCCCAGCCTGTAATGCATTGCAGTACGTTTTCGATGGGCCACCCTGTATCTGTAATTGTGATATTGTTAATTATACTTTTTAGTTGACAACAAAATTCTCTCAAAAAGAATTAGATGCCTATGGAGCAGCTGGATCTATAGCCGAAGAAGTTTTAACATCCATACGAACAGTAGTTGCATTTGCTGGAGAGAAACTAGAAAAAAAAAGGTATATTAATTTCCACATTAAGTACAATAATTAATAAGTTTAATTTTTGCAGATATGATAAACATCTGATTTCTGCCAAAAACAACAACATCAGAAGATCATTTTTTGAAGCTACTGGATTTGGTTTACTTTGGTTTTGTATTTACTCAAGTTATGGTCTAGCATTCTGGTACGGCATCAAATTAATGCTAGATGGAAATCCAACGTATAATGCTGGAAATATGATCACTGTATGTTATAACTTAATAAGGCTCTTGGAATGCTCGACTGGGCTGGATTTCGCACTTTTATACTGTAAATTTACAGAATGTATTTGATTTTTAGGTATTTTTCAGTGTTATGACAGGAAGTATGAGTTTTGGCGTTGCATCTCCTTTCATTGAGGCGTTTGCCATCGCTAAAGCTGCTGGTGGCAAAGTTTTTCATATAATCGACACATTACCAAGAATAAACTTGTCCAAAAACAACGGCGATAGAATGGGTACTGTCAGAGGAAATATTAAGTTCAAAAATGTTTCTTTTCATTATCCATCTCGTAAACAAGTACCAGTATGTACATTAAGCCAAATTATTAGTTTTACCTAAATTAATGATAATTTAGGAAAACAAAGCTCCTTGAAAACCTAAAAAAAAATGATGTAATAATGTTTTAGATTTTGCAAGATCTTAATCTTGAAATTAATGCTGGTGAAACAGTAGCTTTGGTTGGAAGTTCTGGATGTGGCAAATCAACAGTTTTACAAATGGTACAAAGATTTTATGATCCAGTTAATGGAAATGTGAGTTCAACAGTAATTATTGTAGTCTGCAGAGCTTATTCAATTTAAGTTCGATGTGTTCCGCATATTAGAATAGATTTGTCAATAAATATTTGATATTTATTTTTTTATTAAAGATATTTATAGATGGTAAGGACCTCAAGGATTTAGATGTATCCTGGTATCGCCAATTCATTGGAGTAGTTAGTCAGGAACCAGTACTGTTTGATTGTACTATAGAAGAAAATATTCGGTAAGATTTGTCTTCATAAACATTATATTGTTTTATAGAATAATTAGAGTGATGATACTCTCTCTTATTTTTAATAACTTCTTCTACTGACGTTTTATAATAACCCCTTTTTAATTGTCGTTTTGATTTTTAAATACAGCATGCTTAAATGTTTTTTAAGCACGCTGTGCCTAAAAGTAATTATTTACAATTAGAAACTAAACACGGACTATAATTTTACCTATTTATTATAAATATTAAAAGTACAGTTACTTAGATTATTAAAATTAATGCTTGGGTAACCTAAAACAGTACGTTGAGATATTTCTCTGTGTAAAATAGATGAGAAATTTGAACTAGAAATAGAAAATGAATCTGCAACAGCAATATCAATTAAACCCATGCCACTAGTAGAGCTGGTAGAACATTCTGATTCATTGGATTTAACACGTTTGTTGTTAGCGTCCAAAGATTTTTGACCAAGAATTTTTTCGGAAATTTTTCTTTTGTTTTCTAAAGAATCGTCTATATACCCCTCAGCCACGGCATTTGACCGCCAACCTCCATGTCGCTTCAGCATCAATATATCCGCTCGTCTGCTAAAATGTTGCTGAAGATCTTCGAAAGCAGTGGTCTGTATAATCATTTGCCTTTGGAAGCCCCAAGAACTCAGCAATTTTTTTTGGTGTTGCTCCAATGGTGATGATGATAAAAAAATCTTTCATGGGTTATGTGTGCTGCACGTAATTGTGCGTACTTTCGGACAATATTCAAGAAGTTGATGCCGTCAATAGAGCCTTCGCTAATTACAAAGTTTCTTGCAACATTTTTTTTAGGGTTTGGAATAATTATTTTAATTAAATACTCTGAAATTTTGATATTATTCATCTTTAAATATGTGAGTTCTTCCCTGCGACATGCTCTAGAGATTGCCACAATAAGAATGACTTATGTCCAATAAATAGTTCTTATCGTCTGCTTCTTTGACAAATCTTTCTATTTGGTCCTTGCAAAAAAACTTTCGACTTTTTGGGCTTATGCCCCGTAGATTTCCTTTTCAGAAATACGATTAAGTTTGTAAATGTCTTTATATCAACATTTTTATTTAAATAAACGATCGTTTGAAGCATTGAGTAAGTAATCCACAAAGTTGATGGCTTATAGGCATTGGATAATCGATAATGAGTCTTCTAAATCACTCATTTTTTACTTAATATTTGCCGCAGTTTTTGACAGAAGAATTCTTTAGAATTCTTCAAGGAATTTTTTTTTGACAATTTTTTTTTTTATTTTTTTGACATGAAAGGTGTAAATGAAACACAGGTAATAAAATGTTTAGTAAAATAAATTAAGTTTTTTGTTATAAGATGCCCGTAGAGAAAATATCGTATACCATTCGCTTCGCCTCGTAGGACAATTTTCATGACGCGTGCCTAAAAGACCCTTATTTCGTAACTTGTTGTATAAATAGCTATTTTCCCACGTCTTAAAATACCGTAAAGACTGTTCAATGATAACTAGCTTCACTCCACAATAATTGACATACATTAGGAAATGGGCCTAAATGTCCTTATAATCAAAATCAGGGTTATGTAATTTCTTTAGAAATTTTTTTTTAGGTATGGCAATGAAGAAGCCACAGAACAAGACATATTTGAGGCAGCAAAAATGTCAATTGCTCATATTTTTATTAAAACCTTGCCACAGGGCTACCAAACTCTTGTAGGAGAACGAGGTACATATTCAAATTTTAATTAGTTTTTTAGACATTTCATTGACTTTTTGGAACGAAGTCATTTTTCCATTTTTGTACAAATCTGTATCCTATCCTGAATTTTCTACAATGTTTTCGTCTATGGGGTAGTCTGTAAAGAACTAATCTGACAAGTTAATTATGTCTCAAGGGTATCTGAATTGGCAATAAGTTTAATGGTGATTATCTTTACTTACGAGATATTTTATTTCACTTCAGGTGCTCAATTATCTGGCGGTCAGAAACAACGAATAGCTATTGCAAGAGCTCTAGTAAGAAATCCAGCAGTTTTACTGCTCGATGAAGCTACGTCGGCCTTGGACAATACTAGTGAAGCTAAAGTACAAGCTGCTTTGGACAAAGTATGTACACAAAGTTATAGAAAGTAATCATGCAATAAATACTTAAATAATAAAAAAGCATGTTGAAAATAAGGGCAGATCTAAAACCAGCAAATTAAATGTAGTTGGTGGGCTAACTTTACAAGACATTTTTAGATTTTTAATAACATAAAATATGTGTTGTTTCTGAGAAGAAAATGACTCTAATCTTAATCCGTGCTGAATCATAAAACGCGTTTTTTTTATCCATGTTTTCGTGTAATAAAATAATAATTTTGTTCCAGGCTAGTAAAAACAGAACAACCATAATTGTGGCTCACAGATTGTCGACTATCAGAGGTGCTAATAAAATAATAGTAATATCTAATGGAAGAGTTGTGGAACAAGGAACACATGATGAACTGATGCTGTTAGGAAACGAATATTACACATTAGGTACAGTGACGGAAATAAAATGTTGTACAATTCTTTTTTCCTGATGTAATGTCGGCTTTTGCATACCTAGATCACCTGGAAATGCACTTTACTTTTTGACAAATTCTTATCGGTGTCATCAGATTTGAAAATTATATTATTTCATTTTAAAAAATTTTGTGAACATGAATCAACTCGAGAAGGCGAGATTAATTATTGCTTTATTCGAAGACGGTGTTTCTCTACGAAGAATAGCTGAGCAATTTGGGAAACCAAGAAGCACTATAAAAAGCCTCAGAACTAAATGGGAAAATACAGGATCATTGGAAAGAAAGGCTGGAAGTGGCAGAAGAAAAATTTCAAACCCAAATCAAGATAATGATCTAATAGATTTTTTGCGAAACAATCCATTTCAGACGGCTGTAGAAGCACACAACCAAACTAATTTTCCTGGGACAGTAAGAACGGCGGGAAATCGTATAAGGAAAAATTCGGAATTGAGAAATAGGGTATCTGCGAAAAAACCGATTTTGATCGATATGAATAAAGAGCAAAGAATGGGGTTTGCGCTGGAATATTTACCGCAAGGTATGGATTTTTTGGAAAAGGTAGTATTTACCGACGAGAAGACTTTTCAGTCTTATTATAACGGGCAGATTAGAGTGTATAGGCCGCCAAATACACGGTACGAAGAAAGATATATCAAACATGTTAAAACAAGTAGAAGATTTTTAGTTATTGTATGGGGGTATATGACTTCCAGAGGGCTAGGAATATGCCACCGAATTCGAGGAAGATTTAATACTCAAGCCTATATACACATCCTTCGAAATGTTATGTTGCCATCGGTAAACAATATATTTCAACATTTTATATACCAACATGACAACTGCCCCGTCCAAACAGCAAGGAGAGTTGACTGAATCCGGAAAAATAACATTTCATTGTTACCTTGACCCTCAAGAAGCCCTAGTATCAATCCAATCGAAAACGTTTAGGGATATATCGTAAAAGAAATGAACAAGAACAATGATTTCCATCCTCAAAACAGTGATGATTTGTGAAATAAGATTGAAGAAACCTGGAATACCTACAATTTTTATCACGCCCAAATGCTGGTGGCATCAATGCCCAGACGCTTAAACTTATTAGTGGAAAAAAATGGTGCCGCTTTAAAATATTAAACCAATGTTTTTTTTTTTATATTTGAATAATCTGTTTTGTATTTAATTTTGAAGTCATGTATTGTATATTATTATCTTGATTTTCGTTTGCAATTTTTCTTCTGCCGCTTTCAACCCTTCTATCCAATGATCCTGTATTTTCGCATTTAGGTATGAGGCTTTGTATAGTGCTTCTTGGTTTCCCAACTTGCTAAACTATCTAGGAATTCTTTCTTCGAATAAATAATTTTGTATATAGCCGTTTTTTTATCATTACTGAAATAAGAAACGCAAGGTATAGAGGTGAGATAATTGTAAAAAGCCCAGTTTACCAAAATATTCAAAAATGGCATAAAATGTTAACCTCAGTGTACGAAATTTTATTTCCGTCACTGTACATATTTTGCAAGATCTGATCATATAAAGTTGAATTATTCACTTTTGTCAACTGGGCACAGTTAATTATCCTACTGTGGTTTACCAGAGATGTTGAACGGTATCTTTTTATTTTAGTAACAACGCAAGTTCAAAGCAGTGAGCAATTCAAAGATAAGCGTAAAGGCGATGATCAAAAGAAAGATACAACAGTTGATTTAATAGTTGATGTTGATGACGACGATACCGCTGTGGTGCCTGTAAAGGTAAATAATTATAATTCAAATAGTATCTATAAAACAACAAATGTAAAGTCCGTTCACAGATTTAAGAGAATGAGTTACCGACTCGTGTTGACGCCTGTTTAAACCCAGACTTGGGTCTACACAGGCCCGGACTGAACTGTATTTCAAGCATGAAAGATTTGACACAAATAATAAACAATTTTAGATAAAATATATTATAATTATATATTATAATTAATTAATGCAACTACAGTTTACTCATTTAATTCATTTTCACTGTCACTATCAACACCTATGTTAATAATAAATCTTTTTGTATTATTCCCAATTTGAATGTATGAATTTTCAACAGTTTTAAGATGCGAAACACAATTTTTCCAGCTTCTCACAGGCACTTTGTCCACTTCAGTAATAGTAATATCCAGTACCCTAGCGTTTATAGTGCGTGATACATTATTGCGTCTAACGGCAGATTTTAATTGATGCTATATGTGTCCTATGGGATTAAATATACAGTGATACGGCGGAAGCCTTAGCACTGTATGCCCCTTAGTTTTAGCGTAGCTGTTGAAGTAGTACTCCTTTTCTAGATTCAGAAATTGAAGCACATCAAGTAGCTCTCTTTTAGTGTAACTTTCATGAAAATATATATCATTTTGATACATAAACTGTATTGCCATTTTCGTATCTTTTGAACAAGGGTGCTTGCTTAACTGTCTACTGTGGTAGGGGAGACCGGGGTTGGTTGTTACAGATTTTATACTTTAATTTTTTTAGTAGGGTTGTTCAAATGATAAGACCTTCGTTTATATAGGTATAAGACATATATGTTTGGGCTATCATCTAGTTTAGTTACATTTCAAGAAAGTACATTTTTTCTTTAAAAAATTTTGATGAATATCACTCAGTGAAAATTGTAACAACTTGCCCCATAATGGGGTAGGTTGTTACTTTAATGGGGCAAGTTGTTACAACCCTAAATTTAACTAAAATAACTCAACAAAAATTTTGTTTCAAAGATTTTTATTGAAAATAAACTTCCAGCTTCTAAGATTTCACATTCGTGAAATCAGAAATAAAGAAAAAAACGAATGAAAAAATGTAACCAAAAAATAAATAGTAAAACTTAATCGGAGTCGCAGTGAATACATGTGAATAAGAGTGATCCATCGCTGCATAACTCATGAGCCCAACCTTTACACTGAATACATCGAACCCACTTCTCCTTCGACTTTGAATTGCTGAAAGGCTCGCAACAAATAAGGCAAAAACATTCTTCATCTTCATCGTCACTTTCTTCTTCGCATATGATTTTTTTCAATTTCTTTTTCCCTTTCTTATCAACTTTCTCATTTTCTCCACATATATTTTTTGTCACTTTCTTTTTTCCTTTATTGTCCACTTTCTTATTTCGCATTTCTTCCTGCTCTAATAAAGAATTTTTCTCCGGTGTATCAGTTAAGATCGCACTATGCCTTTTTCTTCTATTTTGTTGAGTAGTTTTTCTGGCCTCTGCTTTTGGTAAAGGTCGTATTTCTATTGGGCTGATAAAAACTTGCTTGGAGGTAGATGGCTGACAAAAGTGTCTTGATGTTGACGGTTGCTGTTCATCATTGATTTTGTTTATGTTATTATTTATGTGTGTCACTGCGGTATAAATATTTTTTGGTGAGGGTGCAATATTTGTTGGAGAGTGTGGCGGTGTCTGTAGCTCAGGATGGTTAAGGGTTTCTTCTCCTGGATTTTGTATCTCTATAGTTTCTATCGGATTTGGCCTATCGGTAATAGATGACGGTAAAAAATCTTCATCTGTGAAAATATTCCTGTTAAATGGGAATATTCCAGTCACACGGAAGCCAGACACGATATTTTTTGGCGTTACAGCCAAAGGTAATGCTTCCTTGACGACTAATGGTATATTGTAAATACTCATGGTAACTCCAGGATGCGACTTCATCCATCCATCCATCTGACTGTTAACAAACTTCTTAAATGGCCCAAATATCGACCTATCCAGTGGTTGTAAGCGGTGGGAACAGTGTGGTGGCAAAGTCAGAAGCACAATGCCATTCTCTTTACAGAAGTCGATAACGCTGACTGACAAGTGTGAGTCATGGTTATCTAGTATGAGTAGAACTGGGCTCTCTTTAGAACATCTAACATATTTAGTAAAATGCTTAACAAAAACACCAAATTCAACTTTTGTCATCCAGCCGGACGGATTGCTTGTTCCTATACAACCGGGCGGCCCATCAGAAACAAAGTATTCCCGGTAATTTTTCCTCGGGAAGATAAACATTGGTGGAACAGAATTACCACTTGCATTTATCGCCAGACACATTGTGACTAAGGTGCCTCGTTCCCCCGATGTTACTGCTCCCACTTGTTTAACGCCTTTTTTTGCTATTATTTTTGCAGGCTTTTGCACTGTTGTTACACCCGTCTCGTCTACATTATAAATGTCATTGGCACCAAAATTATATCTATTAAAAAGATCCGAAAGTTTTTCAAAAAACAAATTGACATTATGTCTGTTGAAACTCGTAGCGCGTCCCAAACTAGTCGCTTGTGGAGTACGAATTGACAGCTCCTTATTTCGCTTTAGAAAGCCAGTTAGCCAGTCAGCTGATGCGGATTCAGTTTTGGTCCAGTTATCAGGCACATTTATGTTATTTTTTTTGGCAAATTCATAGGCTAGCTGTTTGAGATCCTTTGGAGACAGACCATGATAAATTTTTGAGCACTCGCTTACGTAAGCAGCCAATTCGTTTTCAAGGTGGTCGTTAAATATTTGTCGATTCTTTAAATAACCACTAGGAACGGTGTCTGCTGCTAAAAATAAAAGTAAGATATTAAATACAAATTAATAAATAAAATTCAAAAACATTATACCTTGAAGACCCACTCTTCGATACTTTTTGACATATCTTTGAAGTGTCATAAAATTCATTCCATACTCATCAGCCACGGGTCTAAGATGTCTTTTGTTTTCTATAACCTCCGTTACAGCAGCTAAAATCACTGCCTTTGGCGTTTCTCCGCGATTTGTTTTTTTGTTATAATGTCGCATCTTTTATTATATATCTGCAAGAACAATAAATACCTACTTAAACTCAATAATACAGTATAAAAGGGGCAGGTTGTTACAGTAACAACTTGCCCCTTTTCAACTGTAACAACCTGCCCCGGGAAGCCATTTTGAACAAACATCCCCTTCTAATCATCGCTCTGTAAATATTATCAAGCAAATTGTACAAATATAAAATGCTATATATCTATATATCATGCAGTAAATTTAGTATGTATATATATTTTATACGAACCTAGCTAGAAATAAATAAACAGCCAGTTCCACAATTACTTTTTTTCTTAGAAACATGAAATATCACCTTACACGAGAACGGATTTCACAACACTGACCAAACTCCGTCGGTCTATTGAGATGTTGGTTTTACGTCACTGCTATCAACATTAATGCGCTGCCATCTAGTTAACGGTCCCAAATTAAAAATAACAACCTGCCCCGTGTAACAACCAACCCCGGTCTCCCCTACAACTTGCTTTGTACATAACAATCACACTGTTTGGAGAAACATTAGGATTTAACTTATTTACGAACCAATCCTCAAATAACTCCGCTGTGGTATCGTTATGGTAATCCAAACAGGAGTCATTTATATTCTTGGCTGCCAATAAAAGTGCATTTGGTACCCAACCATCTTCGGACCCTGCATGTACTATGGTTATTCTTTTCCTCTGTTTGATGGTGCCTTTATTCTACACCTGTCACTAGAATCAACCCAACCTTTTGATGGGGTATCATGGGTATCAAACCAGGTTTCATCTAAGTATATAATAAGTCTGTTCTCACTTCTGTATTGACCGATTCCTGTTAAATATTCAAATCTCCATGCCTTAAGTCCTTGCGATTCCATGATAACTTGCCGTTTATCGACTTTTTTAAATTTAAAGCCGATTCGTTAAAGACACTTCCACAGCGTTGTCATACCGCAATTAATATCTGTGTTGTCTTTTCAGTAAATTATTCGGTGTTGGTTCCGTATGCTCTTCATACATCTTATAAACTTTGCATCGGACTAAATCTTCATCGCTGCGATTTAATTTTTTACAAGTCCCAGAATAGTTCCTTCTTTTCCTTTCGGTGATGGGTTTATTCACAATTTTCCATACTGTTTTTTCCGAAATTTTAGTTAATGTGGCTGTTTCTTCAATACATTCCATTTTTCTCAACTTTTCACGTTCTATGAGAGTTGTATATACATTTTTTATAATCTCTTTAGAATCTAAAGATAAGTGTCTCCTTCCATTTTCATTTCCGCGCTGTGGTTGTACCTTTGTTGTATATTTGGATAATCAAAGCTGCGTTTTTATTTCACACGAACTATTAAAATGACTGGTTTTGGAACACTGATTTGTCTACTTATTTTTTCCCATTATTTAGTAAGGCTTTGTAAACTAATTAAGGCCAAGTACGGTCCCTACCTGGATAATAAAATCATTATCTCTATGATCCTTGAAACCCTTTCAACAAAGAATTTTATGATGAGTAATAACTAAAGGCAGGTAGTCATTCTCTTAAATCTGTGAACGGACTTTACAACAGGAGTAATGCTATCTATGTACCTGTTTTTAGGAAGAAAGCGAACAGATTGGAGATGATTACATTAAAAAAGCCTCATTATGGTCAATAACGAAACTAAACTCTCCAGAATGGTTCCTTTTGGTACTTGGAAGTATTGGGGCAGGACTTATGGGTTGTGCAATGCCCATTTTCGCTGTGCTATTTGGTAGTATATTACAGGTTAGTCAAGACTCAATGAATGATTGTTGAATCGAGTACAAAATAATGAACAGAAAATTTAAGTTTACTCGTTTCGGTACAGCAGTTGGTCAAAGTTTAAAACTCAAACTTACAAAGATGGAAGTTTTCTTAAATCTTTAAAATCTTATTTAAATTTTAGGTTCTTCAAGATGAAGATCATGATTATGTTAAAAGTGAAACTAATAAGTATTGTTTGTATTTTGTTATTGCTGGAGTGCTAGCTTGTATCGCTACGTTCCTGCAGGTAATATTTAAATAATCCTGATATATATTTTTTTTTTTAATTTATTTATTACTGACCTCGAAACAGATAAATCTGGTAATGAGGCCTATATATATAATAACAATACATTTTTAACAAATATAATTAATGAATGTTCCTTCTATACTCTTACTAAAGCTTAAATTATCAATACCAATCAATAATTAATTAATTTTTGGTGGAAGACAAAATGTATTTCCCAATCAATTTTGCGGTAAAATTTTCTTTCACATTTTTAGATGAATATGTTCGGTAGGGCTGGTCATCAGCTAACTCTCAGAATAAGAAGTCGAATGTTTGAAGCATTACTTAAACAAGAAATGGGATATTTTGATAGAAAGGAAAATGGCGTGGGATCATTATGTGCTCAATTATCTAATGAAGCCGCTCAAGTCCAAGGGGTAGGTTACTAATAAAATAATATTACAGACAAAGCGTAACTTTGCTATTTTATCCTGTTAACTCTAACTACAAGATATCTCCTAATGATGCTATTGTTGGCATAATTGTCATGGAAGTTAGCAACAGGCGATAATTTGAACTTTCAAATTTAAAACAAAAATATAAAACGTCTTTTTTAGGCCACCGGTCAACGAATTGGAGCCATTATGAGCTCACTAGCAACATTGATTCTTTCATTGGGTCTTGCAATGTATTACCAATGGAGACTTGGTCTGCTAGCTGCAGGATTTTTCCCCATAATATTCGCAGCTGTTTACTTACAAAGACGACAAATGGCTGATGAAAATGCCGGCTACAGAGAGTCTTTACAAAAATCTACAAAGGTTTGAACTGTTATATCACTCTAAGTAGATCTGATGTAGATATAAAGTCATAGTATTTTCTGGAAACCATTACAGAGTCACATTTATTAAACGAAGATATCAACAGGTGGCGTTTCTTTTCTGTTCTTCGTCTAATTTTTATATTTTATATTTTTAGCTTGCTGTTGAAGCTGTTAGTAACTTTAGAACTGTGGTATCTTTGGGATGCGAAGAAAAGTTTTTCAAGTTGTATATTGATGAGCTGGCTCCTCATATTAAAAAGAGTTTAAAAAATACACACAGCAGGGCCCTATTGTTAGGTAAGTGTACAACTATGCATACTTTAAGGGGTTACATACCCTTATTTAAAATTTCGTTTCATAGAGATACTGATAATAAATTATATAAGGCAATATCTCTGCAAAGTAGGCTATTTTAGGGTTGTACAGAAGTTGAAAATGGAGGACGCATTTAATCTTTACGAAGATTGTACAATGTAGTTTTAAAATGGAAGGATATTTCCTTTTAAATTTATGAACTGTTCAAAGCAGTCTATATAGCATGGGAAAGAAATAATAGCTATTGTCAATCATAATTTACGAAATTGCAAATATTTCGAAAATGGCTAGAAATAACTTATTGGCTTTATTACAAAAAAAAATTGTAAATGCATTCTACGTCAGAATAACTGAAAATTTGGTAAAATTCAGTTTAAAATGTGTCATTTTTGAAGCCATATTTTTCTTCTTTAAGTGCCTTGTCCTCTACGAACGTTGGCAATCATCAGCGCTATCTGTACTTTGTCGACTGTTTTTCTAAAGAGATCTGTCGTGGTTTTGCCATATCATTGTCGCAGATTCTTCAGCCACGGTATTTTTCGACGACCGGGTCCTCCCTTGCCTTCGATCTTTCCTTCTATTACCAGCTAGCTTGAGAAGTCTGTATTTTTCGTTTCTGAGAATGTGTCCGAAGTATTCCGACTTTCGTTCTTTAAGTGTGAGCATGACTTCAAGCTCTTTTGACATTCTTGTGAGTACATCCACATTGCGCACTCTGGCCACCCAGGGTATTTTCAACATCCGTCGATATGTCCACATCTCGAAAGCTTTCAGCTTCTTGCACATGGCGTCTATCAGAGCCCACGCCTTAATTCCATAATAGAGAATACTAGAGACGTAGCAACGTAGCACTCTAATTCGAATGGAAAGCGACAGCCTTCGGCAGCACAACAATAAGGACTTCGTTTTCACAAATGAAGCTCGGGCACAAACCTCCTGCATACCATCCCAGTCCTCGTTAACCCGGCATCCCAGATATTTGTGGTGAAAGGATGTAGCCCTGTCGAACACCCCTTCCGATTCTTACTCGGTCTGACATTTGTTGATCTACCTTGATTTGTGCGGTTTGGTTCCAGTAGAGATTTGCGATTATCTTAAGGCCTCTATCGTCCAGGCCTATAGTTCCTTAAGGATTTTCATCAGTTTTTCATGTTGCACTTTGTTGAAGGCCTTCTCATAATCTATGAAGGAGGCATAGACAGGAACAGAGACATCCCTACACGAAATCCGAACTGAGATTCGCCCATAAAGGACTCACACTTTGCATATATTCGCTTATGGATGATCTTCAGGAAGATCTTAAGAAAGTGGCTCATCAGACTGATAAGTCGATAATCGCTGCATTTTTTGCTGAACTCCCTTTTAAAAGCGTCAGAAATGTTGATTGAAGCCAATCGTAAGGAATGACGCCCGATCGGCAGACCACATTGAAAAGCTTCACTATGACACTCAGTGACTCCTCGTTCTTCAAGATTTTAATGACTTTCGAGTAGATTCTATCTGGCCCTGCAGCTTTTCTATTTTTTGATTTCGAGGTTGCATGTTGTACTTCTTCTTTAGTTATATCTAGGCCTTCCCGTGTATATTGTTCGGGGATGTCTGATCTCTCGTCTTGGAAAAGTTTTTCGATGTAGCTGCACCACTGTTCGACTTTGAGTATGCCCGTTCGACGAGGCCATATACACCAGCAGCTTCCTTAATTTTCTTGTGCATATTAAAAGTGTCATATTTAGCCTCCAGATCTTCGATTTCGCGACGCTGCTCGTTAAGCCAATTTTCTTTGGCCAAATCTAATTTTGTTCCTTATTTCGCGGTTCATCAGGTTATATTCTGGATGATCTTTCTTCAGTCGTCTTTCCTCCGTCAAATGGAGAATTTCATCAGTCATCCAAGATTTCTTTCTTATTTTAGTATTTATTTAAGGTAATTTCAAGCTTGCGTTTGAAAAAGCTTCTTTGATGTTGGTCCAAACGGTCTCCACTTCGGAGTTCTCCACGGTGCTCACTCTGCTTAGCCCACCATTTAGTTCGTTTCTGACTTTCGCCAGCGTTTCTGGGTTGCTCAGCCCTGTCAGATCCGGTCTAGGACAGTTTCCTTTTACTGTACACTTTTTCAGAGTTATCTGAATATTTGCTACAATGAATTGTAATATGCGTAATTGTGTGATATTTTAAACACCCTTTATAAACTAGACAAATACTTCTAGATTCATAGTATCTCTAAATCACTTTCCATAAATCTCACACAATTCTGTGATTAAAAAAAATGGTTTTAGGTCCTTTATTAGCTTTTGCTTGCAAGGACTGCAAAACATTTTTTTTAGTTTGTAGCTTATTGCCTTTAAACTACCAAAGAATATCAAATAAGATTAGTAATGGCGCTAACACGAACCTAAGCAGGCAAGAAAATACGGGGTGTCTCATTTAAAAAAGTACCACCTATGTTATCACACTTTTTTGGGCCACCCTAGAATATGCGATAATAATTCCCTTACAGTATAAGTGAGCATATCAATGAAATTCCTAACCCACTTCTTAAAGGAGCTGTGAAAAGCCAGACGCAGTGTTGCAGGACCCTGTATACAGGGTGTTTTCTAATAAGAAGGCATTTGACACAGTGAATATTGAACTTTTGATGAACAAGCTATACAAAATGGGCTTTCGAGGTACATGCCATAGACTACTGAAAACTCAAGCGGTAGAAAACACTACACTGCAATAAATGGTGAACATAGCGAAGAACAGATACTAAATACAGGTGTTCCACAGGGATCTGTTCTCGGACCACTGTTATACTTGTTATACGTGCACAATCTGAAATTCACCAACCTGACAGCAAAATATTTCAAATTTGCAGATGACACAGTGCTAATATATTCTGGAGAAAGTGAAAAACAACTTGAAGAAACTGTCAATAGTGATCTAGTAAAGTATTTTAACTGGCTGTGTTACAATAAACTTTCTTTAAACGTCCAGAAAACAGTATTTATGGTTATTAGGCAGAAAAGTAAACCACCGTGCAATCCCCAAATCAAAATTAATGAAACAAATATCAAAAGAGTTACTGAATATAAATACCTTGGACTAACTATCACAGATAATCTATCCTGGAAAAACCACGTAAATGGTGTGATAAACAAAATAGTTCCTATGTTGGGCTCTATTAGAAGATGTGCTCACCAACTCAATAAAAAATCTGGACAGCTTCTCTACAACAGTTTTATAGAGCCACATATGCGATACCTAATGCCCTGCTGGGGAAATACATGTACTAGACAGTTGAATCAGCTCCAAAGACTACAAAACAAAGCGATTAAAGTGATATTCGGGATGAATTACTAGACGCCCAGTGAGGAAATATATAAAAAAGTGACATACCTGAAAATAAATCAATTGAAAGTATTTGAACAAACCAAACTAATACATGATATACAAAATAATAAACTTAAAACCAGTGTAAAACTACAAAATAACAGACAATTCTACACATACAACACAAGAACAAACCATGAATTAAGAAATTCATATGCTAGAACTAAAAAGGGACAGGACTCACCAATATATAGAAGTATACAGGAATATAATAGGATTCCACAAAGAATACTCCATGGAAATACCAAGAAACTGACGTGCAATATTAAGAAATATATAAAGGAAAATAGAGTATAGACATTTAAGTGGCAGGATAAAGAAATATAAACTACATTTTTTTGCCTTTCAGAATAACTTTATTTGAATGTTAATAATTATACCATACAATTTGTAGGCCTCGGTGCCAGTTTTATTGTAAACTGTTTTGAGGTCAATAATAATTTAAATAGATGGTAAAATAAAAAATATAATTTTACACTTTCCACAGATTTTTATTTTGACTCGACATATGTTTCGCAACACAGTTGCTTCTTCAAAAGAGTACTATTAAATGGTATTTTAACAAGTATATACTTAGGTGTAAAATTTTTATTGCAGGTAATTTTTAGGTACGATTGTTGGAAAAACCAATAATAATATTTACAAACTAATTAAAGAGATTTAAAAGAGGTGATCCATTTAAATCCAATTGATCATTAAGGAGAGTATTGTTATATTTAAGCCTATTTATCTCTAAAGATTCAAGCAAATTTAATTTTATACTTTTGTTTTCAATATGCAAGATATCGTAGTTAGGATTAAATGTATGATTTGCTTCTAACAGATGGTTAGAATAATTAGAATCTGTTTTGTTTTTTATAAAACTTGTATGATGTTCATTCACACGTTTTTCGAAGTTTCGACCTGTTTGTCCGATATAAACTTTAGGGCAATCATTACATTTTAATTTATAAACGCCAGACTTATTTCCTTTGTTCAGTTTACTTTTATTGTTTTTAATGTGTTTTCCTAGAGTATTGTTAGTTTTGAAGGCGATATTAATGTTCAAGTTTTTTAAAAAGTTTTTAATTTTAGTGCTAATATGACCTATGTACGAGATAACTTTATAATTGTTATTATTCTTATTTGCTGTTGGAAACACTAGGTTTATAGCCTTTTTGTATAATTTTTTATTTAGGATTTTATCTATTGTTATCGCGGAATAACCATTATTAACTGCAATTTGCTTAATGATATTTAATTCGGTTTGAAAATTAGTTTTGTTTAAAGGTAATGTTACTAGTCGATGTATCATACTAAAGAAAGAAGCTAATTTATGTTGTACTGGATGGCAAGATGTGTTATGTATAGTAGTATCAGTATGAGTAGGTTTATGGTATATTGAAAAATCATGTTTATTTTCGAATTTTGTTATCGTTAGGTCTAAAAAATTAATGGAATTATTGACTTCTTTTTCTATTGTAAATTTTATATTGTTGTGTATATTATTTATGAATTCTAAAAACTGATCCAATTGCCTTTCAGTACCTATAAAACAAGCTAGAACATCGTCCACATATCTATACCAATAAAGAAATTTTTTAAACAGTGAATGTTTCGAAATAATAGACTCTATATTGTCCATAAAGATTTCCGCTAAGAGGGGACTTAGAGGATTGCCCATAATAAGACCTTCTTTACTAGTATAAAATTCGTTATTAAATTCGAAATAGTTTTGTTGTAAACAAACCTCTAAAGTATTCAAAATGTCCTGTTTTTTAACAGGATTAACTTTATTTGTTAATAACAATTTTTCCACCAGTATCACAGAGTCTACTACAGGAATACTAGGGAATAAGTTACTGACGTCAAAGGAAACAAACTTAGCGTTACTAGGTAAAATAACATTTTTGATCTTGTCAACCAAATCATATGAATTTTTAATAGAGTATCTTGCCGAAAAGTTAGTATTAATTTTAATAATATCGATTAAATGTTTAGAAAGTTTATAAGAAGGTGCTGAAAAAAATGAAACAACAGGTCGAATTGGATTACCTATTTTATGTATTTTTAAGAGAGAGTATAACTTAGGGGACAAAGGATTCATAAGTGTAAATTTGCGTAAATCCATATCAAGAAATAAGCTTTTACAAGTATTTATCGTGTGTTTTATGATTTTTTGGTATTTATTTGTAGGATCTACTTTTAATTTTATGTACTTAGTTGGATCTAAAAAGTTTAAAGTCTTTTCAATATAATCTAATTTATCAATGGTTATTACAGTATTTCCTTTATCGGCTTTTGTAAAAATGGTGTTTTTAGATTTATTTTTAATTTGTTTAATAATTTGTGTTTCTTGTTTTGGGGTAGATTCTTTTATAAATTGTTTTTTTAATAAGGTTGATGTTTCATATTTAAGATTTATGTTGTTGGGGAGACTTGCAAGTGCTAGGTCTGTATCAACACCGAGAGTCTCTAAAGATTTAACGGTATTAATATCTTGAATGTTATGTTTAAAGCCTTTATTTAACAAACCAATTTCATCGTTTGAAAAATTAGTGGTACTAAGGTTTACAAATCTATCAAAGAATTTATGATCAGAAAAAATGGTATGACTAGGTTTTAATTTTGCTGAATTGGATTTAGAAATAAGGACTCTAAGTTTTTTCTTTTGTGTTAAGTATTTTTTGTTGATAATTTTACTTACTTTTTCTCTAATATCATTATCCAAAACAAGAAACTCAATGTGGTGAAGTTTGTTCAATAATTCTGTATGAACTACTTTAAGATAAACACTATAAGTCCCTCGTTTTCTAAACTGGGTCTTCTTTTCCATTAGTAACCACTTTTTCAATCCTGCTATAGAACCTGCTTGGGCTGCTCTGCTCTTGTTGCTGGATTTAAGTTTCATATAGTTCGGGAACACATTTTTGCGCGAACACTGATCAAAAAACCACAAATTTTGAGAACAAATTGCGATTTTGAGTAAGAATTTAAAATACCAGGTAGCCAGGAAACTTACTGAAGCTTCTTTAAACAATTGAATTGATTCGGCTTTTACTTGGTGGAAATCCATTGTTAATTTAAATAGATGGTAAAATAAAAAATATAATTTTACACTTTCCACAGATTTTTATTTTGACTCGACATATGTTTCGCAACACAGTTGCTTCTTCAAAAGAGTACTATTAAATGGTATTTTAACAAGTATATACTTAGGTGTAAAATTTTTTTATTGCAGGTAATTTTTAGGTACGGTTGTTGGAAAAACCAATAATAATATTTACAAACTAATTAAAGAGATTTAAAAGAGGTGATCCATTTAAATCCAATTGATCATTAAGGAGAGTATTGTTATATTTAAGCCTATTTATCTCTAAAGATTCAAGCAAATTTAATTTTATACTTTTGTTTTCAATATGCAAGATATCGTAGTTAGGATTAAATGTATGATTTGCTTCTAACAGATGGTTAGAATAATTAGAATCTGTTTTGTTTTTTATAAAACTTGTATGATGTTCATTCACACGTTTTTCGAAGTTTCGACCTGTTTGTCCGATATAAACTTTAGGGCAATCATTACATTTTAATTTATAAACGCCAGACTTATTTCCTTTGTTCAGTTTACTTTTATTGTTTTTAATGTGTTTTCCTAGAGTATTGTTAGTTTTGAAGGCGATATTAATGTTCAAGTTTTTTAAAAAGTTTTTAATTTTAGTGCTAATATGACCTATGTACGAGATAACTTTATAATTGTTATTATTCTTATTTGCTGTTGGAAACACTAGGTTTATAGCCTTTTTGTATAATTTTTTATTTAGGATTTTATCTATTGTTATCGCGGAATAACCATTATTAACTGCAATTTGCTTAATGATATTTAATTCGGTTTGAAAATTAGTTTTGTTTAAAGGTAATGTTACTAGTCGATGTATCATACTAAAGAAAGAAGCTAATTTATGTTGTACTGGATGGCAAGATGTGTTATGTATAGTAGTATCAGTATGAGTAGGTTTATGGTATATTGAAAAATCATGTTTATTTTCGAATTTTGTTATCGTTAGGTCTAAAAAATTAATGGAATTATTGACTTCTTTTTCTATTGTAAATTTTATATTGTTGTGTATATTATTTATGAATTCTAAAAACTGATCCAATTGCCTTTCAGTACCTATAAAACAAGCTAGAACATCGTCCACATATCTATACCAATAAAGAAATTTTTTAAACAGTGAATGTTTCGAAATAATAGACTCTATATTGTCCATAAAGATTTCCGCTAAGAGGGGACTTAGAGGATTGCCCATAATAAGACCTTCTTTACTAGTATAAAATTCGTTATTAAATTCGAAATAGTTTTGTTGTAAACAAACCTCTAAAGTATTCAAAATGTCCTGTTTTTTAACAGGATTAACTTTATTTGTTAATAACAATTTTTCCACCAGTATCACAGAGTCTACTACAGGAATACTAGGGAATAAGTTACTGACGTCAAAGGAAACAAACTTAGCGTTACTAGGTAAAATAACATTTTTGATCTTGTCAACCAAATCATATGAATTTTTAATAGAGTATCTTGCCGAAAAGTTAGTATTAATTTTAATAATATCGATTAAATGTTTAGAAAGTTTATAAGAAGGTGCTGAAAAAAATGAAACAACAGGTCGAATTGGATTACCTATTTTATGTATTTTTAAGAGAGAGTATAACTTAGGGGACAAAGGATTCATAAGTGTAAATTTGCGTAAATCCATATCAAGAAATAAGCTTTTACAAGTATTTATCGTGTGTTTTATGATTTTTTGGTATTTATTTGTAGGATCTACTTTTAATTTTATGTACTTAGTTGGATCTAAAAAGTTTAAAGTCTTTTCAATATAATCTAATTTATCAATGGCTATTACAGTATTTCCTCTATATTTTTTATTTTACCATCTATTTAAATTAACAATGGATTTCCACCAAGTAAAAGCCGAATCAATTCAATTGTCAATATTAATATTAAAAAAAAAAAAAAAAAAAAAAAAAAAAGTGTCTAAAATTTCACAGGACGTTTCGTAATATATCTTTAAAATCAAATACCTGATATGAGCTCTTAATCACTTTGCAAATAATATCCAAACAAAAGGCAACATATTTCAAAACTAATATTTTTTTAGGTTTATCCAGGGGCATTATGTCATTTGCCTATTCAGCTTGCATTTTCTATGGTGGCTATCTTATTAAAAATGAAAACCTGCCTTATGGAGATGTATTCAAGTAAGTCTGTAAAGATTGGAATGCCGCAATATTTCCTTTTTTCATCAGTAAGCCTTGTTAATTTATAGTAGCAATAATTACGTTGCCTCGTAAATACGAGTGATTATTAATTATTTTGCTCAAGGGCGGCTGTGACCCAGTATACATAGTGTAGCAGTAGCGCGTAGATTAAATCATAGGGCGAATTTGCAAGAAAGCAGCGTTGTCACGTTGAAAACCTAAAATAATGTTTTTTGACGGTATGTAATATAAAATCCTGAGCTATCTTACTTTGAAATCCTACTTTATATGGCCGCCTCCTACTTCTAGACACCTTCTGATGTTTCTTCTTACCCTCAGAGGCACATTAACCAATACGTTTGGAGAATTATTAATTTCGGCAATTTTTTCTGAAATCCTTCGTTTAAGATCATTTATATCCTCAATTGGTGTTCGATAAATGGAGTTTTTTATAAAAGGCCACAAGAAGAAATCGCAGGGTGTTAAATCGCAGGAACGAGGTGGCCATATTTGTTGCGTATTTCGGCTTATAACTCTGTTTTCAAAAAATTCACTTAAAAAATTTAAATTTTCTCTGGTTACATGAGGTGTAGCGCCATCTTGTTGGAAGTAACCTTCCCGCAATTCATCATCGTGAAGCTCATTAATAAATGCTGTCAGAATTTCGATCCGATATCTCTCAGCTGTAATTGTGCCATCAAAGTTAATTGGGCCTACTATTCTTTTAGAACTAATTGCTGCCCACACACCAACTTTTTGAGGATGAAGAGGTCTTTATACAAAAACATGCGGATTTTGCGTATTCCACATTCGCATATTTTGTGAATTAACATAGCCTGATAAATAAAAATAAGCCTCATCGGTAAAAAATGTTTTTTCAAAAGCACCACTATTTTCTTCTTGAAAATTGTTTAAAAACCATTCACAAAAATTAAGTCTTTGGGGAACGTCATTGGGAAGGAGTTCATGAATAGCCGTAACACGATAAGGGTATAGATGCAGATCCTTTTTCAAAAGTGTTTGACATGTACTGTAGCATAAATCCGTTTGCTGAATTTGTTGAGATAAATGCCTAATAGAAGTTGAAGGATTATTTTCCATAATTTGTCGCGCTTCTTCAATAACCTCATTCGGTCGTTTCGTTGGTCTTCCAGCCCCTTTTTTATGTTGAAAGGTACCAGTCTGACGAAATTTATCAATTAGGTATTGTGACCCAGTACGAAAATTATGAAAGGTCACCGCAACATCAGGAAACTCGGTTCGAAATTCATCAAAGCAGTCATCCATAGAGTAATTCCACACACCGCCTATTTTGTTTCCATTTCTAAAAAAACTTTCAACAATAAAAATTTTTTGTGCTTCACTAAACATTTTTACTGTAGAACTTTCAATCCGGCAACAAAGCTTCACCAAAACTTGATACGCTGAAAAATAAAAAATAAAATAAAAAAATAAAATCATATCCTGCAAATAGCACTTTATAATAGTCAAAAGACGACTCCCCGGAGAAATATTAGTTAAAGCAATAGTAACCTACCTTCAAATAACTGCAAAAATTACAAAATTTCTCCAATTTTTAAACTTTACAAATACACAAATTCAAATAAGACGTAAATGTCATAAAACAATCATGTCAACTTATCTACGCAGTACGGCCATGATGCTTTTAAAATGCATGGCCACCCTTGAGCAAAATAATTAAAAATCACTCGTTATTACAAGTAAGGAAAGTGCTATTACACTGGATGAGAGGGCAACCATTGTTTACTAACTTTCTACGACTCTATGCCTATTAACCCGCAGTGTTAAAAATACCAGAACAATATTAACAGTGGCAGATTCAGAAGATTATATCGAAAATATATATTATTTTATTAATTTGAGTTAATTAGATTTAAACTTTCGGTACTCCGTCGGGTAATGTAACAGATAATAGTAATTTACATTACAAAAGCGGAAAGTACAGTTTCACATGACGAAGCAGGCAGTTTCCAGTGCAAGTCGCTAGTTAGTTCTGGAAGCCTGCAAGTCCTGCAGGTACTTTCCATGTCGTAATTTTAAATGAAACATTTTTCATAAAAATTATTTCTTTTCAAAATTACGTCACACACACATTCGGAAAGTACTTTTAGGACTTTTCGGCCCTATAACGTACATATCTATTCCCAGGATTCTTCTGCTTTTCGACCTGGTCCCGTAAAATGCGATTTTCTGGCCTTAAAATCTGCTTGAAAGTGCAATTTTCTGACCGTTCAAAAAAATATTTTTCTGACTGACACAAAAGTCAGCTGCTCTCGCAATGAAAAATTAGACCGCTGTTCTTAAGACTGATGTAAGTAATAACAATATTTCTTTTCATTTTAAGGGTGGCACAAGCCCTTATAATGGGCACAGTATCGATAGCTAATTCATTAGCATTCGCGCCGAATCTGGAAAAAGGCCTAATTGCTGCAAAGACAGTTATGAATCTGATAAATAGGATCCCAAAAGTTACAAATCATAGCAATGCTATTGATAAACGTGATGTAAGTACCAAAATATATAACAGTATACAAAACTATCCTGAATCAAAATAAATGTGTGGTAGTAAAATATCGATTATAAGAAGATGAGGCAGAAGCCCTGCCAGAAAAATAATTTGTGGCGCTATGCGTGCGGCTCGTGTGCGACGGAACCTACTCACGTTGATTTAGAATCGTTGGAGGTTGTATTTGTTGAGGAACACGATCTTAAGAAGATTATTCCAGAGTGATGACGTTTTTCAGGCGAAGGGTTTATTGACAATGTCATCCCCAATCAATCTTCGATGTTATAAGCTTTCAAGGCTGACAAACATGTCATGGTCGCCGATCAAACGAATGGTTCTTCTTTAGATGGGATCAAACGGTTTTAAAGGTTGTTTAAGAATAGAGTTGCAATTCTGGCAGTGATGACCGAATTTGGGCGTTATAGAGCATTAAAATTTATCAAGATGTTCTTGGTTCTGAAGAGTACCTACCTCAAATGTCTGCATAAGAGGTGCTTTAAATCATTAAATTCTACTTGGTTACCCCAAGACAAAATCACTTTTAGGTCTTTGTTGAGATATGATACTTCTTGCTGAGTATTCACATGATAAAAGAAGGGCGCTGTCATCAGCAAAGCGTCATATTATATTTTGATTTTTTTTTGAAATGGATAGAAGAAATCCGGGATTATTGATTGTGTCTGAAATAAATCCCTCATCCATTGTCATTGGCAGAGAAAACTCTTTAAAGGCTTAACTGACATTGGTGGTGAATATTCCCTTTAAGTTTGGTCACTGAGCCTTTTAGAGAGATCTGGTTTTTCAATTCTTTGAGCCTCTATCAATGGCCAATATTCAGCTACAATTTACGTTCTTATATAATTTTTCTCTTACCTTTACTAGTTTTTCCTCATATCTGTTAAAGGTCAGGAGACCTTGCTGGCCAAAGGATTAGATGCCGTGGGCTTATAATATTTCCGTAAAAAATATTTTGCAAGTATTCCCTAACCATGAGAGAATTATGGGCAAGTCCAAATAGGTTACTGCTGTAAGGTTGCCTACCATAAAAAATGGTCCAATAATGTGATATCCTACAATTCCCGCCCAAACATTTATTTTTTTGTGGATATTACGTTCGAATATGAACAAGATGATGTTTATTTTCTTGACTCCAATACCGGCAATTTTGAACATTTAGTTCGTTGTTGAGGGTGAATGTACATTCATCGGTAAAGCGAATATTTCTCAAAAAATTCCTATTATTATTTGCACTTTCCATTACCTCAAAACAAAATACCACTCTCCGTTCTTCATCACCTTGCCGTATCTCTTGATGTTTTTCATACTTGTAAGGAAAATATTTATGTTTTAACGTGCGCAACACTGTGGTTTGATGTTTTCCTACGGCTTGCCCAAGAATCCTTGTGTTAATCATTTTATTTTCCTCCACGTGCAGTAAAATATCAAAATTTCTACTATCCCTTTCTTTAGCTCTATTGACATCCTGAATTGAGCATTTACAGTTATTTATTCCAGTGCCTTTGTACTCAGATTTACTAATGATAAGTTGAATTAATGAAATGGAATGGATAGGCTTATCAGGGAATTGAACTGAAAACATTTCAGACACTGCCCTTAAACTGTTTCCTGTATAATACCATTTAATCATAGTTACTTATTCCTTAATGGAATAGCTCTAAATATTGTCACTGACGCCACTTTTCGTTTTGTCAATGCCAAATAATAATTTGCTGGTCTTTGCTGTATTACCTAAACTATGAAAATTTCGTAGTTTTGCCATCACATTTAATTAAATAAGTTAGGATTGGCTTATTAAAATTTATTCAAACTTGGCACATGGGTTTATAATATCGGCGCCTTAAAAAATTATAATACAATTTTTTCCTAAAATGTACAGAGGAGTCAATATTTAGCCACCTCAGAATTTACATGGGATTTCCTTTTAGAGGTGAATTTGAAATTTTTTGTTTCAAATCTTGGGTGCAAGAAATTTCGGTCTCCAGTAGGGAAGGTGTAAACTACCTGTTGAGTTATTTCTGGAATATATGAAAATTCTTCTGTATCTACATGAATGAAACATGTGTTAGGTTGGGTGTAATAAAAAAATTGATTATTTTTAATGTAAACTTTTAAAAAAAGTTAAAGAAATTAAAAAATTTGTAGGTAGGCATATGTATTTACTAAATACCATTTTACTTCTCATTACCTAATGTATATCATTAACAAAAATATTTTCAGGCTCATGGAAATATCAATTACTCACAAGTACACTTTTCATACCCAACAAGAGATCAGATTCCAGTTTTAAGAGGTTTAGATCTCAATGTCCTTCAAGGCAAAACAGTCGCCTTAGTTGGGCCAAGTGGATGTGGCAAATCTACCATTGTTCAATTAATTGAACGTTTTTATGATCCTAATTCAGGGGTTGTCTCACTCGATAATTATGACATAAAGTCCATGACCCTACCATCATTAAGGTATGTCACAATAACGAAACACTTCGGAGTAAATTAGTGTGAAGCAATAGAGATGTCCTGTTAATTGAACGTCGTTTTTAGATCGCACTTGGGAATTGTTTCTCAAGAACCCAATTTATTTAGTAGATCCATTGGAGAAAATATTGCATACGGTGATACTGCCAGGGACGTGTCTGATACAGAAATTATCGAAGCAGCCAAGAAAGCAAATATTCATAATTTTATCTCACAGCTGCCATTAGTAAGTATGATTTTCTCGTATGTGAATCACCATTCTTGTCAGGGGCGTGCGGTGAGTTATGAAGAAGGGGAAGCAGCGCCGGTAGGCCCGCCGGAGGCGAAAAATTTTTTGAGGGCCACGCCCAAATATTGGCAATTTTTCGACGTTTAAATACAGGTAAAATACTGTCATGTAGGTACTGTCGAAAATGTGTGATTATGTACCTATGATTTTTTAATATTTCTTCTATTTTCTAAATGGCTAGGTACCTATGTTTTTTTTTATTAATTCTTACGTAATTTGCCCGTCGAAAACCAATTCTTTAGTGACCCAACCCTGCCTAAGAGTCGTTAAAAACAAGTTAACAAAATTTCATAACAGAAACTAATACAGAAGACTATCTATACATTTTTACTTTGAATTTACAGTTTGATTTAATTTTAAACGGATTTTTTAGCCGCCTTCACTTCTGTCTTTAAATTAAAATCTGGTGTATGCCTACCTGTTGCAATAATATTCCTTTTTTCATCAAAGAAAAGCGTTGAAAATCCTTTTTCCAATAACTTGCATACAGAACAGATACACTTTACATTTCCCGAACTCGATGGGCCGGCAATTGGTTGCTCCATGACAAAATAAATCAAGAAGTAAGATAAACAAAGTCAAGTCACAGATCCTCTACCGTGTAGCGCTTATTCCTGGCGAAAAATCGCGACAAACAATCGTAACTGCCGAGTACAAACACGTGGAAACTAAATATTTTGGCGGCTTCGTTCTGGCGTCGCATCGCGGCGAAGGAAATACCGAAGTCTAACGATTTACCCTTTACTTGGCACGGCAGACCATATTAATTATTACTCGTATACGCGTATAGAGTGTAGTATACACGTATTGAGATCACTTCGATTCTTCGATACATTTAATATTGCGTTGGTCAGGGATGCATACAGGGCCGGATTTGGTTTGGAAATTAGATAGAAATAAATACTTGGGTATAAAATTTGTTTTGTCTTATGTCTTATGAAAGCGGTAGGGGAAGCAGTGCTTCCATCGCTTCCATGGACCGCACGCCCCTGATTCTTGTAATATTGTGCGAAAGTTAGAATATACATTAATAAAGCCTAAAAGGAGCTGTAGGAAATATGTAGGAAGTCGTGATATGTCACAGCTGAAACTAGTATTGCCCTGCAATGGGATACAGTTTGTAACATACACATTATTTTAGGGATATAAAACAAAGTTAGGTGAGAAAGGCACTCAGCTCTCTGGAGGTCAAAAACAAAGAATAGCAATTGCTAGGGCTTTAGTAAGAAATCCAAAGGTCCTTCTTTTAGATGAAGCCACATCTGCTTTGGATGTTGAGAGTGAAAAGGTCTGTATTACAAGAAACTGCCCTGGAGAGGTAGGTTTGTTCAAAGTACAGTTGCAATATAAATTTTGATATATTATAGGTTGTTCAAGAAGCATTGGATAATGCCAAACAAGGCAGAACATGCTTGACAATAGCTCATCGTCTGTCAACGATTCAAGATGCCGATGTTATATGTGTTATCAATGATGGTGTTGTTGGGGAATATGGGACACATAGCGAATTAATTCAGAGGAGAGGTTTATATTTTAGGTTACATACACTGCAGGGGTCATGAATAGGAAGATTAATTTAATTTATTTATTAAGATAGAAGTTTGTGATTTTCCTTTAGCTCAAAGTTATTTCTTTTAAGTTAGGCATCATCATAGCTAAGGTGCTAATAAATTATGTCTAAGCAAAGAAAGTCATTCATCTAGCTAAATTAAAAATCCTACTTCTATTGTATAATATACTCAAAGAGAGAGATCATTGCGGTATTTAATTTGTATTTCAAACTTCATTTTATTTAAATCACTGTAGAAATTCCACAAATTGTTATGAGAATTGATATTATATATGCGTATATTCCAGTCAGTGAGTGTTTTGTTTTACAAAAGGTGTAGGGAAGAGACGATTTTGAAATATGTCGTTAAAGTCGTAACTCTGATTAAAAATACAAGTTTTTGACCTCGGTGACCAGCCGTCTTTAATTAAATGTGAAAAAAATACGTTTCACAAAACAGCTCGTTTTTCATACGAAAAATTTCATAACCGCTTTGTAGAGAATCAAATTTTGCCATTTTTTTTATTTATACTTTTCTTGTAAATCTAACAGGGACTGAGATACAGTAGAGGTATGATGCAATTTAATGAAATGTTTACAAGGTATATTTCGGTGGATTAAACCAAACCGCTGCATTTAAAAACACTGCCACAAGGGTTCAGAAGAGGGGAGATCGCCCGCCCTTCCCCCTTTGCTGCGTCAAGGGATCCAACTAATTTGTCATTTAAGATTCGAACGTACGAATCAGTTCATGAGGAAAACATGTACAACAAGTATTTTTTTTCGAGGGGAAATCTTTTAAAGACGCTGTTAACCCGTATCAATGCTTCTATCCGGACTACCGTGATTTGGTTTTCTTCGGATAAACGTTTTGTCTTTTATCAACGTCTTTTTTTCTCGCGGCAGCTTTCTCTAACCATCAACGGTGCTAATGTTCGGATAGAGAAAAATGCACAGAATCCGAATCCGGTGTCAAAAAAACGATATTGACATTTATTGGCACCTAGCAATAGGACTTTTGAGGAGAGGGGGGGGAGGGACGCCAACTAAACGGCGACTACTATCCACTGTGAAAGGAAAGTAAGGGATGCAAGAAAGAAAGTGTATAAGTGTTTTGTTTAAAACACTTCTGAGTAAGAATGGCGGTTAAAGGACAATTCCAATAAACTATAGCAAAACGGTATAAATAGGCAGGAAAGAGAACAAACGTAAAAAAGTGTTGTTTAGATTTTAGGTTACATACACTCCAGGGGTCATGAATGGGAAGATCCATTTAATTTATTTATTAAGATGGAACTTTTTGATTTTCCTTTAGCTATAAGTCATTTTTTAAGTTAGGCATCATCATAGCTAAGGTGCTAATAAATTATGTCTAAGCAAAGAAAGTAATCCATCTAGCTAAATTAAAAATCTAACTTCTATTGTATATTATACTCAAAGAGAAAGATTACTGTCGAATCAGTTCATGAGGAAAACATGTAGGTACAACAAGTATTTTTTTCGATGGGAAATCTTCTAAAGACGCTGTTAACCCGTATCAAACAGTAGTGCAAGACTCTGACTCGCTAAAACACCCTCCCTTTACTCCTGCTTCTACCCGAACTACAGCGATTTGGTTTTTTTCGGATAGACGTTTTGTCTTTTATTAACGTCTTTTTTCTCGCTGCTGCTTTCTCTAATCATCAACGGTGCTAGTGTCCAGATAGAGAAAAATGCACAGAATCCGAATCCGGTATCAAAAAAACGATATTGACATTTATTGACACCTCAATAGGCCTTTTGGGGAGAGAGATGGGGGGGGGGAGGGGGGACGCAAACAAAACGTCGACTACTAACTACTGTGAAAGGAAAGTAGGGGATGCAAGAATGAAAGTGTATAAGTTTTTTGTTCAAAACACTTCTGAGTAAGAATGGCGGTTAAAGGACAATTCCAATAAATTATAGCGAAACAGCATAAATAGGCAGGAAAGAGAAGAAACGTAAAAAAGTGTTGTTTAGAAAAAAATAAAAAACAATATGCAAGAAGTACTTCATAAGTATGGAATAATGCATTGTTGCAAGGCGGACTAAGGATAATTTGCTAAATAAAAATTTTTTTGCTTAGTATGGTAAAAAATTAAGACGTAAGAAAGTATTGCATTTGTGTGTGGCAGATGTATTTACTGAAAGGGGGATAAGAATGCAGGTATTTTGAATTTCGATTTATATAGCAATCGTGGCCCAAAAAGGGACCGATTTGAAAGTACCGTTATTAAGACTCTGTTAAGAAGTGGTGTATTTTCATATATTTTCTGCCTGTTCGCCTCTTAGTAGTGTGGAAACTTCTAAAATATTGCTGGCTTCTCCTAATTCTGTGCAGCAGCGTTCCATGTTCGTTATACGGCTTGCATGTGTGAAACCTTGTTAACCCCATGTTTCCGCTACTGCTTCCGTTTTCGCATAGAGTAAGCCAATGCTTGTTTGTAGATTTTGTTGCATTTAACTTAAACGTTGTGTCATTGTCCTTTTAATATCATATTACGATCGCATATTTCTTGCCTTTTCTCGACCGCTCTTTACCTTGTCTCCCTTTTGGCTTCAGTTTTATCACCATCTGCTTGATATACATAACTTTTTTCTTCTGCTTGAAGTTCTATAGGTGTAATTCCTGCGACAACCTGCCATGCCCTCGTCGAGGCCGTCCGATACGCACTCACTACCCAAATATTTATTCACTTTTATTATTTTATGCTAGACGGAGGCTCCATACATTAATACTAAGTGCATTACTGCACTTGGTACAGCTCCTTTTCTTTTGGCTTTTTGGACTATTTAGATTAGACAATAGTTGTGATAATGATGTTATTTTCTCTGGAGCTTTCTTTGTAACCGTGTTCATATGCTCTCCGTAACTTCTGTGGCAACCCAGTGTGATTCTCAAATATCTAACCGCTTTTCTAAGTGATATTTGCATTCCCATCTATTCAAACCATACGTTTTCCATATTTCCACTCCCCGTTAAAATTACTGCTTCAGTTTTCTCTGGAACTAACTCTAAAATATTATGTCTAAGTCATCCGAGCACCCTTCTCAGGGCCTTATCAGTTTCATGATGTAGGAATATTCAGCCTTTACAAGAATCGCAGGGTCATCGACATAGCAGATAAGTTTCACGTTTTCTCCAAGATAAAGCTTTGGAATACCGTCAAATATAATGTTCCACAGAATTGGCCCGAGCACAGAAAACTTTGTGGAACCCCAACTGTCATGTTCTTTCTGCTCCTGCCATTTTTAGTTTTCGCTTCTTAAAGTAGTCCTCGATTATTATTAAATATTGCGATATGTGTCTTTCTCCGAGTTCGCTGACAATATAACTCCATGATTCGTTTCTTACGTACAGTGTAATGGGAACACACCACCTTTCCCTAGCCTGTTTTACCAATTTTCACCACTGTTTTTACCGCCTGAATTGTTGACCTTACCCTTATAAAACCAAATTATAAATCGGATAGTTGTTCTTTAGCTCTTTCATCAATTTTCCCGCTTATTATTGTTTCAAAGAGTTTTCCCATAGTATCCAGGAGACAGATGGCCAATAACTTGAAGCTTCGTCTAATGGTTTTTTGTTTATTTTTCTACAGTAAATATATTCTTGATATATTCCATATATCTGGCAACTACTGGTTTATTACCTGCCTCATTAAAACTAGTTCCGTTGCCCTCCCAACCATTTCTTTAACCGGTTCTGTCCGGACCAGGTCCCTTTCCGCTTTTCACTTTCTCGCTCCCTACGCAGAGTTTCTCTTTACTCTCTAGTGAAAACTTTGGCATTACTAACAACTGTTCTTCTCTCCCACTAGTATTCTTTGTACGGAAAAGGCTTTCCACTACCTATCTTTTTTTTTCTCCTTGACTGTAAAACATAACCGGATTTCTAAGGTACTTCAGAGCAATTTTAGACCCGTTACCCCATAGGTTGTCATTTAATTCATTACATAGGGTTTTTCAGATCTCTCTTTTTGTCTTGCTTACTACTCAAATAGTAGTATAATAGGAATCACACGTCCAGACTTCCTTGACCACCCTCCCCCGTATCTACGCCACGCCACTGTAATGATTACATATAAAAGAACTACGTGCAACATCTCGCATTTATGTATATTTACATTATGCGTTTAAAACACTGTAAGGTCCCTTTTGTCAGACTACATAGCCTTGCCGAGGAGCCGTAATACGGCGAAACGCGTCCAAGGATTGGGTCTGACGGAAAGAAAATGGACAAACATCTTTATTATATAAAAAAAAGTTTAATAAAACAGGTCTTTGAATTTACCCCAAAGGTCAGGTGCGCCACTTTCTTTGGAACTGAGTGTGTTATTTTTTAAACTTTCTTTTGCTCTGTCATTTGGAATTTATTAAACATACTTGTGAAAAAATACTTTTGTTTGATGCTAAATAAGGTTGTAAAGAATAAAACAATTTTATTTACGAATATTTTATTTTATTTTATTATTCAAAAATAGACATGCACTTATTAAAAATATATGAGGTAGTTGCAATAGAGCCCAAGTACTTAGAACTTAAAAATATCAGTGAACACACTTTATTCACATAGTTTTTTAAAATTTATAATCAACGGGCAACTTATTTGTATTAAACAGACGAGAGTTGCAGCACGTTGCTACATCTCGTGGCAACCACACGCCGATGAACCGTAGACGGCGAAACACGTCCAAGGATAAGGGACAAATCTGTACACAAACTTATTCTAAGTTTGTTGTTTTTTAATATTTAGCTTTCGGTTGCTAAACCGACACATTGGCTCCCAGCGCCACCCAGCGTAGCTTGCCCGCGATGGGCCGCCATGCCAGCATTTGAACCTTAATGGATTCTCGCTGAACTGATGCGTGTGGTTGCCACGAGATGTAGCAACGTGCTGCAACTCGTGTCTCTTTAATTGCATTTCTGTGTCAAGAGCACTTTGACGTCCCTCACCTTTTCGTCAGATTGAATCTGACGGAAGGATAAGGGACAACCCTGTACACGAACTTACTTTATGTTTGTTGTTTTTTATTATGATTTGTATTAGAATTAAAATTCCTCTTATGGCGTATACTAAGCTTCTATGGTGTTAGGGCAGCGTGTTGTAGTCAGGTGAACGGGCCCCAAGTTCTACAAAATGTTTTTTATGTTATAAGAATCGTCGTCATGGTATTAAAATGTTCACTCACCAATACGATATAGATACGAGGGATAAAGAAATAATTAAAATCTCCCATTTTATTCTACCTGAATGTTGTGGGTGTCAACAGTTGTACTGATATTATTCTGAGGAATTATTTGATCCTTTGTCTCTGCGCTGTCATTATTATTGGAGTTTGAATCGCTTTTTGTTTTCGGAACCCTCTCAAAAAGTGCAAAAATTCTAGATGCCGCTGTTACACCCATATGCATCTTAGGATATAATGAGAAGGTAATACCAAGTGACCATCCGCTCACTACCATTACTTGAAGAACCCTTTGAAAACGTAAATATATTGGATTTAGAAATTTAAAAAAAATCTAAGTACATACTTGAACAATGTTGTCAAATCTAGCTCGCCTCTTGACACCATTTTACCACAATAAAACATTCCTCCTACGTGAGCACAGAACTGAAAGCTTTGTGCGCATCCTACAATCAAATTTTATTCTAACAGTGTTTTACTTGGTATTAGTAACTTGATTACCTAAAAGCACTCCTCTCACATGAGCTCTTTTCAATCTGATGCTTTTATAGTAACCAATTTGTTTCAAATACGATTCATAAAGCTGGTTCTCACATCTCAAAGCCTTTACAGTTAAGATATTGTCTGTTGCATCTATGGCAACCTAAAAATGAATTAACTAAAGTCCAATCTATTATTGAATTTGGTGTCGGTATATACAGGGTGAGATTTAAAAAAGTACAATGCCTATTACTACACCATAGGAAACCTTAAAATAATGTAAAAAGTTCATATTAATGAGGCTCCACAATTTATTCCTTCCCATTGTAATTTTAATTACACAGTGTGTATAGAAGTTGTAGGCCTTAAAAAAAACTATCAAATTAGGATACCTGTAATTATACAGGGTGCCTCAAACATTCATGGTAAACAAAACTTTGGTTTATTTAAATGGAATGACCCCTTTTTAGTCACGTTTTCTGATTCCTCTAAATTAATATACTAAACAACAATTATGAAGCATGTCATATGGAAGCCCATTAGTTTAAGAAATAATTGAGTTAATGGACATAAATACAACAGGTAAGATATTACCTACATTTTGCATTTTTACAAGCTGGTACCAGAATGTTTTGCGTCACTGTCATATTAATTTCCGAAAGTGTCTCTCAACGAAAGGGAACTTATAACTTTACTAATGATCAGAGGTTTTGGAGACCGACAAAGATCATTTACCGAACAAAGCAATTTTTTAATATAACTTTTCCAAACCGACAGCCTATATCAAAATCTACAGTTGTGGGAACATTTCAAAGATTCGAGGAAACCGGTGTTGCAGAGATAAAGTTTATTCCGGAAGACCAAAATCGGCAAATAGTGATGAATAAAAATTAGAGAGATTACTTCATTTTGTTCAAAATCCACATTTTTCGTTGAAAAAGCTGCTACCCAAGTTGATGTATGTTTTAAACCAGTTGAAATTATTTTAAAAAACAGTAATTTTTACCCCTATAAAATAACTTTAGTCCAGGAATTATCAGAAGACGATTTTGAACGTAAAATGGAATCTTGCGAAGTAATGATGCAAAGACAGGAAAAAAATAACAATTTCTTTAATCAAATAGATTTTTCGGATGAGGCAACATTCATGTTAAACGGGAATGTCAATTGACATAATTGTCGTTACTGGGCTGATCAGAACCCACATTGGATGAGAGAAACACACACTTAACGCCCCCAGAAAGTAAATGTGTGTGCCAGTATTATTGGCAATAGATTAGTGGGACCTTACTTTATAGAGGGGAATTTGAATGCAGAATATTATCTCCACATGCTGCAAAATCAAATTGTGCCAGCAATAACCAATAGAGTAGGACCACAATTAGGGCATAAGTGGTTGCAGCAGGACGAAGCTCCTCCTCATTTTGGGCGAGCTGTAAGAGTTTACTTAAATAGTAGTTTTCCTACCCGCTGGATAAGGAGAAGTTGCCTCATAGAATGGCCCGCTAGGTCGCCAGACTTAACGTCCCTTGATTATTTTCTCTGGGGACAACTAAAAAATAAAGTGTATGTGACAAAACCTGCAGATCTGAACTAATTAAGAAATGTTACAAAACGTCATCGACAAATTTTATTATAACCTAGCCCATTGTCAAACTGTGGGAGGGGGACATTTTTAATTAAATAACGACTTACTTAAATTTATTTTTGTTCTTGTAAATTTGTTATTAATTTTACTGCTTGTATTTAATTTAATTGTTATTACATTTTTGACAAAACTTGCGTGGGTACATTTAGCACAATCTTTATGTTTTTTTACAGTTTTAACGCAAAACGTTCCGGTATCAGCTTGTAAAAATGCAAAATGTAGGTAATATCTTACCGGTTGTATTTATGTCCTTTAACTCAAATTATTTCGTAAACTAATGGGTTTAGCCATATGACATGTTTTATAATTGTTGTTTAGAATATTTAGAGGAATCAGAAAAGGTGATTAAAAAGGGGTGATTCTATTTAAATAAACCAAAGCTTTGTTTATCATGACTGTTTGAGGCACCTTGAATAATTACAGGTGTCCTAGTTTTATAGAGTTTTTTAAGGCCTACAACTTTTATACCGGAGGTTTTTTATATTGTGCGCAATTTTCTAAATAATTGACCAGTCCGGGAGTTTTTACACACTGTGTATATTGTATGGATGTCCAAAATGGACGCATAAACTATATCTAAAACAAATATAATTATTCGTAACTTTACCTACTTTTTCTCAGTGTATGCAAATAAATGTCAATTATTTTTTTTTAATCGAAAACCGTTGGATAAACAAAAAAAAGTCAAGAGGCCATTTTTGCTTTTTTGATAAAGCGCAATTTTGAAAATAGTATAATTTTTTTTTAAATAAAACAGTCGCGTATAATTTTGTTTGGTAAAAATATCAATATTCATATTAGCGCGGACGCTACTAGTAGATATTAAGCAAATCTTTTTTTATAAAAATATCTGCTTTATTCCTAGTACCTACTAAAATTCAAAATAATATTTAGAGCGGTCTCAAAAATATTAAGGAAAAAACGATTTTTTATAAAAAGTCGCTGCGGACTTATATTGATATGAACTTACATTCCTTTGAGATCCTCTATCGTGTGGTACTATGCATTGTACTTATTCTAATGTCACCCTGTATAAGGGTATTTACCTTCGCCGTCTCTTTTGATAATTCTCGTGCCAATTGAGTCTCAAAAACTGCATATTTCTTATGATAAAATGTAAACAGTACTATCATTGGATAGAAAATTGCCATTATTAGTGTTAGTCTCCATTCTAAGTAAAGACTAGTCGCTATTGACAGAAATAAAGTGGAAATTGTAACCATAGTTAAACAGAGTCCTAGAATACCGGTCTAAAAAATAACAAATATTGAGGTGTAATAAAACCGGTTTCGTCGCCAGGTGGAGGCGACTAAAGGCACCCCATTATTATCATCGCTTAGCTTTAGTTAATATCTCATTTAGTCAGAGTTGGGAGAGTATACAAAATTTAAGTAAATAAAAGGAACAAAATGTATCATTCTTGGGCCACACCTCTTATATATATAATCTACACAGTTTTTGTTTAAAAAAAAATGCTCTGTATCTCGTCTAGAATTCAAGACGTCTTCCGTCCACCCACTAAATGACCACTCTGTATATGGCATATGACACTGGCCGTTTTGTTAAAATAGAAGAAAAAATATAAACAAATAATTTTGCTCTCTTATATAATATTTTGTAACAATAACGTCTGTCTGTAGGCACCATAGTCAAAATCGTCAAAAGAATATATAAGACCTTAGCAGAACAAAAAGGGAAATAAAGGATTCAATTAAATAGCAAAACCGATCATTTTTCTAAAACTACTGTTATTAATTAATTAATTAATAGAGATCGCTTAAAACCCCCACTGAATAAGCAGGTACAGTCATCATCTTACCAATTGCACCAATCTAGGATCTACAGCGAGTCGGATGCTTAAAGCCAAGGTACTATTTTCTTTCCGGTCAAACCAATCGATTTCTTGTTTAAGCATAGTGGCAAACAGGTTGGTCTTTAGTCTGCAGTATAGTTTTTGCCCTACATAGCCAAAAGCAATAGTCTAACGAAAAGAAATGTAAGTTAAAACTAATTAAAAAAACTTTGTGTATCGATTATTTATTTTGATTTGTTTTGCTTTGTTACCTGAATAAATAATGCAATTCCTGAAGCTACTCCAAGATACAAAAAGTCCAAGCTATTCATGTTGGCAATATTTCTTAAATCTATGATATCTGTTTTTGCAAATGCCTAAAAATGTAAATATTTATTATTTAACTTCGTAGATTGCAAATAACTCATGCGTTAAAGTGAAAAGTCATATTACTCATCTATAATATTCTATTGTAACAATCTTATTTTAAAAATCCTTACCCCCAACACGCTACCCATAATTAATCCATAAAGTACTGGTACCGCACCCATCATCAAGGATGCGATACAACCTATAGTGGTTTGCAACCATTCTGGTCTGTTGAATCTGAGTAACTTTAATAAGAGGTTTGTATAGAAATTAAACTCAGCTGGTATATTTTCCTAAAAAATTGTGTGTTTTTTACACTTTCATTAAATTTATTTTAAGCTTCATTCCGAATTAATTCTTCGTTAAATATTAGTTTGAAGTCTTTCGAAAATATTATTCCTAGATGTCAAAGGTTGCGATTTAGATCACAAACGATGTCCGAAGCGATATTATATTATCATCCGACTGCGATTATGAAACCATTATAGCACTCGATAATAAGTAACACCAAGGGCATGGATGTTAGGCTGGGATGAAAAGAAAATTCTTTTTCATAATCTTAAAAAGTTGTAAACTTTACCAAGAAATTATTTGATTTTTTGTTTGTGCCAGAAAAATACAAATTGACCGCGCTCCTCCAGCCCTAAATGGACCGAAACTTGAATTTGTATTTTAGGGCTGTCATAGTGTCAAAAGTAGTCACATATTTTTTGTGGTAACACAGAATGGGAAACATATATCTCAATATTTATCCACGCCCCTAGGAGTGTTTCGTTAGGAAAATTAATAAAAAAAAAAATCAAATAGGGTAATATCCGGAGACCTCGGTGGCCATTCTATTGTGACTCATTTATACTGGGGTGTGCAAGACGTAAGGGGAACGCCAATTCCAATTTTTTTTTCTACGCCCTCGACATGTAATACGCACTTATGCCAATCTGCTGCTTGTACATTCGCTGTTGCCGTTTTCAACAGTTCTTTAACATCTTTTAATTTAAAAGTTTTATTTTCACGCGCTACTTCGCCTTTTATCTGTGCCCATATAAGCTCGATTGGATTTAGTTCACAATGGTAAGGCGGTAAACGTAATATTGTAACACCTCGTTCACGAGCCATTTCATCCACTACATATTTCGTATATTTTTTTTTGTGAAGTCTTGCAAGATCGAGCTACTGCACTTTTAGCATTTTTTCGCCATATTTTTTTTTTCGAGCCAGTCGACAATCTTTCCTTTTCCGTCCTCTTGTTTCCTTCTGATCGGACACTTTAGTGCTCCTATTGTCCTTGATAGTTCTATAAACAGTACGGCAAGATGTCTTAGTCAATGTGGCACAAAGTTCTGCTGCATCAGTGAATGATATTCCACTGTGTGTACTTAGAATTCCCTCATACACATTTTTTACCATTGTACGCTCCCCAGGTTTTAAATGACGTCGTTTTGTAACTTGTTGGTTACTATCACTTGAAGAACTCGCCTGCATTATAATATTTGCTCTTTTGAATAACCACAAAAATAACACCAAAATAATAAAACTGAATTGCTAATATCCTCTTGATTGAAACTTGTCTACGACACTGAACGTTGGTTAGAGGCGATAAGAATCAATGTTAATTATTTTCGCCGCACACCGTTAATGATTATATGAACAGTTTTGCCAATTATTTTGAGACCGTAGTATATTTGGAAATATTTGGCTGGCACGTGTGGATCCAAAGCATTGGGAAACAAAACTGCTAAAGTTGTATCAAGTTCTCGCTGTAGAAATTAACATAATAAACTTTTTGGGACCACAAGGTATGTACTTCCCTCGTCCAATGGATTCATATCTGCCCAATAACGGCAACTTTCTCGATAACATAAACATAGCTTCATCAGAAAATAACATGTTTTCAACATTTCTGTCAATTAAGTCTATGGTTCGTCCTTGCGCCCGTCGAAATAAATACCTACCTTTTTTGTTCAGTTTCCTGCGTATTTTACTTTTGTCTATGATATTTACTGAATTATCTGCAGACAATAGCCAAAAATCCTCTAAAGCTGCAATTGCAATTTTTGCTATGGTTCGATTTGAAGCTACTGTCATGTCTGCTATTTTGATAATATTTGGTAGAGAAACTTTAAGTTGCTGTGTTTTGTTTTGCCTACTTTTGGCACTTGGCGAGTCTACTAGATTTGGTAATTTTCTAATTTTAGATCTTCTGAGAAGTCTTCTTTACTTGAGAAGCTTTCTTCTAAAAAGTCGTATGATATCCCCTTAGTTTCACTTATTTGTGAAGGTTCTGCTATTTGTGGTGTGTGTCTTTATAATCTCTTTTCTTCATTTTCCGTGGTTAATTTGTCTACGCCACCAATAAGCATTAATTTCTCCATTCTTTGGTCGCGTATCAATGCATATTAATTTAAGGGAGCTTTTTTATTCTTTTCGCATTTACTTGAATTGTAGTTACCACCGCATTTATACAAACAAGCATCAAATATTTTTTGTGCCTCTTCTTCACAAGCATCAACTCTTCATAAAAATGCTGTTTTACGATTTTTTAAAGGTTTTATAAGGTTTCTGTATTTTTTGTAATAATATGTCTGTAATTATGTGTGAAGAAGTGAGTTTCCATAATATGCTGAATTTTCTTTGCAACAATGTTGGCCGTCTCAGATTCGGAAGGTTGCTTGCTTAAATCTCTCTTTAATTGAGCCTAGACGTGGTAGGTGAAAGCGTCATGAAGTCGCAGACATTGCGAAGTTTTATTACAAAGATACTACAAAGAGAATCGAGATTGCTGCTACTGGTTATATAATTATAATTATATATATAATTTATATTTATTTAACCGGGGCGACAGATAATTTAGGTAGGTAAGAAAAATAAAGTTACTCATTCATTACCATGGTAGAAAAAGATTGCCCACTATGACGTAAGAAAAAGCGTAATCACCTACATCAAAAATTAAAGATTGTAAAATTAAAGTTGTTATATCATGGTTGGTAAATAATTTGTTTACCTCTTTAAAGACAATATCGTCAACCTCGTCTTCTTTATATAGCTGGGATGCCAACTCGTTAGGTTCTGCAAACGTATGATTTTCATCTAAAAAAGCAATAATATGGCAGAGATAATAAGTATGTATAATTTAAAAATGTGTATTACCTAAAATAATAAAAATATAGATAGTTATATTTCTAGTGCGTTTTTTTGCGACCTCATATTTAGGAAAACTTGAGAAATGCTTTTAGATTCTATTTCTCCGATAGATAGGCATTTACTTCAAAACATTTATTTGTAACGCTTACAAAGTTTGAAATATGTCATCAAAATACATACAGGGTGTCTCAGAATATGTGGGCAATTTCAGATAGAACACATAAAAATAATGTGACAAGTTCCTATACATTTTTTTCCTACCGTGCCTCCCTTCGCCCATACGGAAATACGGGCCCATAAAGGACGCCCCTGGAAATCGTTTGTTTTTTAAATAACTTTTGAAGTCATCATCATCATCATCATCATCAGTCAGCCTGGTTGCGTCCACTGCTGAACATAGGCCTCCCTTAGTCTAATCCAACGTCCCCTATCCTGTGCTGCTCTCATCCAACTTGACTCCACTTTCCTAATGTCGATGTCGTCGGTCCATCTTGTTGGTGGGCGATCTCTGTTCCGAAAGGCTTCTTGTCGGGGTCTCCACTCCAGAATCAATGCCCAGCCCAGTTCCACTTTAACGTTGTTATGCGTTCAATCGCATCTGTTACTCCAGTCCTTTGGCAAAGTTTAACATTAGAGACTCTGTCACTTAGCGTTATACCTAGCATTGACCTCTCCATGGCTCTCTGTGCAACGCGAATTCAATTTACTACCTTCTTTGTCAGTGTTAATCTTTCTGCTCCGTAAGTTAACACCGAAAGTATACACTGGTTAAAGACCTTAATCTTTAAACAAGTTGGAATATCTGATTTTATAGTGCTACTCAGTCTACCAAAGGCTGCCCAGCTTAAGCCGATTCTTCGTACTATTTCTCGGGTTTGGGTTGTCTCTGCCTATACGAATCTCATGACCTAGATATCTATATGCATCTACTTGCTCTATATGGTTAGCACCCAGGGAAATTTGTTCGCTTATCACTAGGTTGGTCATAATTGGGTTTTACTGTGGTTAATTTTTAAACCTGCTGTTCTCGAAGCTTCGTCCAGTCTCTTAAGCATCTCTCTCGCCTCATCGATTTCGTCGGTTATTAGAACGATATCGTCTGCAAATTTCAGGTTGTTTAGTCTCTCACCATTAATGTTCAGTCCCATTCTTTCAAAATCTATCTTTTTAAACATGTATTCCAGGAGCGTCGTAAAAAGTTTGGGAGATATAACATCGCCCTGTCTTACACCTCGTTCGATGGGGAAATCCTTCGCATAGTCGTACAGTTTTATGCTAGCTTTGGCATTTTCATAGACGTGTTTAATTACATTTATATACCTGGAGTCTATACGGCATTCTGCTAGCGCGTGTAGCATTTGTTGTTGATTTATCATGTCGAATGCTTTTTCATAATCTACAAAGATGAGGACTAAGGGTTTATTGTATTCTATGCATTTTTCTATAAGAGCCTTAATAACCTGGAGATGGTCATTTGTGCTAAACCCTGATCTGAAACCTGCTTGCTCTCGTGATTGGTAGAAGTCTAATTTGTTGGTGATTCATTTGGTAAGTATTCGCATAAATAGCTTGTACAGATGAGAAAGCTTATTATTACTGCTCGTTCCCACTGGGAAGGTGTTGTTCCATTTAACAAGCACGCGTTGTATAGCTTGCAGAACATTTTATGTAGTAAAGTTCCTCCTTGCTTTACAGCTTCTATTTCAATCTGATCGTCGCCAGCTGCCTTATTGTTTTTCATTTCTCGCAGGGCTGCTTTGAGCTCATCCAATGTTATATCTGGGATATCTTTAGATCCTTGATTCATTACTGTTGATATATTAATATTGCCAACGTTTCCATCCGTGTTGCTGTAAAGTTCCTGGTAAAAAGACCTGAATACCTTCAGAATCTCGTCTTTGTTTGATGTTATACTTTTGAAGTACTGGGTGTAATTTAATAATTTTTTAACATGATTGTTACTAGGTAAGTCTTCTTAAAATGGGCCCTTTTAATCACATTTGGCTTATTTACTTTGCCAGAGACGGACCAGCTCTAACATAGTATTGATATTTTTTTACATCCTGTACGATAAAGGCACAACAATAATATTTTTGGACAGCTTAAACCTTAAACTAAAGAAGGTATTCTTGATCGGCATCGATAAAATAAACTGTTTACCAAGAAAAAAATATTTTTGTTCAATACGGTATTTTGCTTTGGTTGTCATCTTCATAAAATTCCTTTTTTACTGTTACGGATTTTTTGACCGTTTTGCCGATTTAATAAGGATATTTATTCCAGTGTCAGTTGAAAATAGAGAATTTTAAAATTTTCGATCTTTTTTCTTCTTGTTTAGTTAATTAGTAATGGAATTTACGTTTGCTGAATATACCTACATGCATTTAATATATGGGCTTGCATTATGTAATGCATTATAAGCCCTTGATAAAGAACGATTTTCAAATAGAATATTTCCTGATAGGAATGCATTTGAAAGATTATATCGTTGTTTGAGAGAGACAGGTAAAAGCTACGATGTTTTATTGTTTACTAGTAGTTATCGAATGATAGAGACTTAATGTAAAGTGTCGTAAATAATTTTAGGAAAGTCAGCCACAATTGTTGAAATCAAATCCGCTTTTTTATGTTCATGTTTTGTTGATTTAACAAAACAAGTTTGTTTTCATGTCCTCTACCACCCCTTATAGTTTGTCGGTATGTTTTTGGGACACCCTGTATTGTTAAATAAAGCATTATTGGTTATAATTATTAATATATTTAGATCGTTAATACATTTAATACAAGCCATTATAAAAAGGTCTACCAGCATACTTGCAGTTATGTTCAGAAAATGCCTTAGGTATTTAAAGAAAAGCTTTCCCTGATACAATGAGAATGATCTCTCTGTAAGTGGGAGAAACAAAAATGTTACAGGTATTTTAAATTTAATAACAGAGTTCTGTGACTCTATAATCGCTGTAATGGCGATTTGCTAAGGCAAGCCGTCATAACAACCAACATTTATCATATCATTAAGTACCATGGTTATTTTGGAGGAATCAATATCCATGTCATTAGCTCAACATCTTAATAAGTATAATATATTTAAACAAGAGGGAATTACCATACGAGTTATAAATGTTTAAACCCATATTAAATGTAATCTAATAAAGTTATCCTTACTTTCATTAGGTGGCTTTAAAATCTTCCCTGAGTCAATCATATTGCAATAAGTTCCTTTAGCTTCGACAAGCTTTTGATGGGATCCTTCTTCAATTACGGTACCCTCCTCAAACACTATTATTCTGTTGGCATTACTAAGAGTAGATACATTGTGCGATATAATAATTTTCGTAAAATTTTCACCAATCTACAAAAAATATCCCGTGTATATACGTGTCAATTTAAAGTGCATATAAAATAATTTTGTATCAAAAGAGGTACAATAACAGCACTTACACCATCGAAAGCAGATTGTACTTCAAGTTCCTCAGCAGGCTCGAGAAGAGAAGTCACTTCGTCCAGTATCAACAAATGGGGTTCTTTTATTAATGCTCTAGCTAATGCTATTTTTAGCTTTTGAGCTTCAGACAATTGGGCATCATCATCACCAATTACTGTTTCGTAACCACAAGGCAAATCACATATAAATTTGTGAGCTTTAGCTTTTATTGCAGCTTTAACTAAAAATGTTTACTTGATTACCACCTACGTTAAAATTACATAAAAAGTTTATGTTCAGGGTAGGGGAGGGGGTGGATCATTCGGTCAGTTTGCCTTAACAATTTTATAAAAAATCAGGTTTAAAGAAAATAACATTAGTTTGTGTACAGGTATGATCCTCAGGCATTTCTAGATCAACCTAAAAAAGAACTTGGCTAAAAAATATGTTATAGAATTTTGGGAGTTAAATAAAAAATATATGTACTACCACCAGAGGTAGATTCGGCTAGTGCCCGAGGAGGATTCGGCTAGTGTTTTAAACTCTTTCAACAAGTGTTTATTTTTATATATTTGGGTATGTACTTACAAAATAAGTTTATCTTAACTGAATTAAACTACATAGGTATATTTCAGCAAACTAGAAATACAAAAAAATATTCTTAAATAGGTATTCTAAAGGTAGTTAAAAAAATTATTAAGTTTATCGAACATCCAGTCCTTTGAAATTACAATTAAATCGAAAAAGTGATTGGGTTCTTGCAGTTCCTGTCTTTTGTGGTTCTAGGAGTTTAGCCTCAATTTCGTCAATTCGAACTAACGCTATATCATCAGCAATTGGAAACTTGTTGAATTTCCCTTTCGCCTTAAGAACTTCACTTGATAACAACCATCATTAATTTCGAGAACTTGTCCTATGTAAAAACAAATGTAATTTTTTCATTTCTGAAACTTAACTAGGAGAAAATCATTGATGTGAATATTTTCAATTGGATCCATGTCTTGCAGTGACATAAAAGACTTCCTACTATCTGAAGAATCAGCCATTTTTATTGAAAATTCGGATTCACCAGATGATTCTTTAGCCGACTTCTCTGTTTCTTTTAAAAACACTTGTCTCTTCACTGTCTTAACCCTTTTCTTATTTTCTCATTCCCTCTTAAGAGTTTGTTTAGCAATTAGTTCTGGAGTGACTGTATATATTTTTGTTTTACTTTCTCGCTTTCTTTTCTTAATATGCGCTTGACCTTTGGGAAAGGTCGAATGACCTCAAGAAGGCTGATGTCACTAACCATATAATTTTCATTTGTGTCCCTTGACGTGGATGGTTGTGGATTATCATATATAACAGTACTCTTTAACCTTTATGGCTGTGGATTATCATAAGATATATTTTTGTTATTTAGTTCATCTTCAGATTTGGATTTTTTCCTCTGTTCGGTGCTGGATGGTGTTCTTTCACGCGTTTTTTGGACTTTCAATAGACTATGAGTTGTGTTTTTATCTTTAGCTGTCGATTTATTTGGATATTCATTATTAGTGACAGTACTTGGCAAAAAATCAGATTCGGAGAAAACAGAGCTATTTAATGCCTAAATCCCTATATTTTTAAATGAACTTATTATGTTTGAGGGAGTAAAAGAATTTAATTATGCTGTATTCGCAAGTTCTGCTATATTTGCAATGTTAATAGCTTTTCCTGGTGTACTCAACATCCAGTCATTGAATGCTACAGCAAGTTTATTTTTAAATGGTCCATAGATGCCCACATCCAATGGTTGCAATCGATGGGTCGTATGAGGAGGAAACGATAATAGAACTATCCCGTTTTCTCGGCGGAATTCTATAGATTTTACACTTGTATGTGACTCGTGGTTATCGACTATATCTAAGTATATATTGCACGGGGATACACAAACAGGAGGAACGGTATTACCTGTAGCAGAAATGATGCCCACAAAGGTTACTAATTCACCTCTTTCTCTTGACGCCACTTGATCGACTTGTTTCTTGCTTGTTGATACTACTTTTATAGGCGTCATAACAGTTGTAATGCCCGTTTCGTCAAGATTATAAATTTGAGTTGCATTAGAATGATATCTTTGCTAAACATTTTTATAATTAAAAGCACACGAGCAGGTGTACAGTTTTACCGAAAGATTGCTTGGAGAACCAAAAGCAATAAGCAGAGGAAGCATATGGAGGAATGAAAACTTAGCTTTATTATTTAATTTTTTTTAACTGTGTACTCACCTATGTCGTCCATTGAAGCTACTGGCTTGCCATATCGTATATTATTAGCAATACTCGTGGGAAATAGCGAAGGCACTTTACTGACTACAGCAGTATTGTCTCTCCAAAAGTTTAAAGCAGTGATTTTTAAATCAACTCCATCGATCGAAATCTAAAAAGCATTATTATGCATTACCCACTTAAAAATTTTTACGCGTAGCTACAGGGGGAGGGAGACAAAGAATATGTGAATTACATTTTCTCAAACGTACATTTGCATACAAGTGAAAAGAAAATGGGCTTGAAATTAAATAATTTATCATGCATCTGTTCAATGCAAATATTAGAATAGCAGATAAAAACGAAATGTGGCCACTACCGCCCAGAAAGTTAAAAATAAATAATACTTACTGAACCCGAAGTTGGATCATAAAACCTTTGAAGCAGTTTGATCATTGCTAATTTTCCAGACTCCGAAAGTCCTACTAAAGATATTATTTCTCCAAACCTAAACTCTATGGTAATATCATTTAAAACCTATAAAAATATAAGACACTATCAATATTGAGTAACATGAAGCCTTTAAAGTAAACATCAAACCGTAAGAATTTATACTAAAACCACAAATCAAATTTTAAAACTCAATATTGAATCAATCCTTTTAACAAGAAAAAGCAAAATGAAATCATATTAAATCAATACTTACTTGCTCCTGAGGTTCAGCTGGAAAACTGAAGTTAACATTCTTAAAAACAATATCTGACTTGAAGTTGGGCCTTATACCAACTTCATTATGTTTGAGCATGATGGGATCACTATCCACTATTTCAAAAACTTTCTTTGCTGCGACCCTTGCATTTTTAAATGACAATAAATATACACCACCGGCACCAAAGTGCCAGTTTGCCAAAAGAAGTAAGAAATATATCTAAAAATTCGCAAAATAATAAATTAGAAGGAATATTTGTGAATTTGAAGGAAATGATTAGCTAGGTCCGGGTGATGAATGGCTTAGTTGAACATAGGAAATCCTATGTAAATTTAGAGGTGGCTAAATTCTGGCTCCCCTGTACATTTTAGAGAAAAATTGTATGGTAATTTTTTGATAAGGCCTATATAATAAACTCATGTGCCAAGTTTCAATAAATTTTAATAAGCCAATCCTAACTTATTCAATTAAATGTGATGGAAGAATTACGAAATTTTCATAGTTTAGGTAAAGAAACTAATAGCTATAAGTTTCTTTGGTTTAGGTAATACAGCAAGCATCAACAAATAATTTCAATGACGCTATTGTCAAAAATTAACGTAAAGCTGGACATAACGAATGAAGATTATTTCACAATAAAAACACATATTCGTTTCACCAATCCGGTAATCACACGTCCAGAATAAAAGACACCATTATGTTTTTCTTACTAAGCTTTTAATTTAACATAACATACCTAACACTACAGATTTTCACTAAAAACATTAATTAATTAAATGGTTAACCTTAGACGGGGAGGCTTTGTATATTCCTCGAGTTAGGTTATTTCACTGGCTCGTTTTATATATTGGTTAGGTGAATTAAACAGTTAGATCCCATTTAATTTGGCGTTTATTTATCCAATTCGGCACTTGTTTACACAATAACTTTTTAACACATGATTAATTACTAACTTTTAACATTACTTACTTTTTATAACATTACCACACTTATAACTTGATGCTTTTATTTCAGCGAATGCAATTTTGTCATGTCCGTCGGACGATGACCCACTTTAATTTTGATGTACGTGTTGACCTTTTAATAGTTTAACCCGCAGTGGTTCTCGAGGAGCCGTCAGTGTCCTCATGTCGCTAGAAACTGTCAGACTGGCCAATCACCAGGCAACATATTTCGTGCGTTGTGTTCCAATTGGCTATTTACTGTTCCGCCATGTTTTCTCTGGACCAATGGTTAATTTTCCCGCTTTGTGTATGGCGGTGAGCTTGATCTCTTAGCGACAGAGCATATATACGTTTTTACAATCTTCAAAAATAGACTTTTTACCACTGAATTGTGTTAAGAACAATTTCTTGCTAAATTAACCGTAGCGAAAGGCCGCTGTTTTAGGATAATATGTGCAAATTTGGTTGCTGGGCGACAATATTATTTGTTCTGAAAACATTAAAAAATGCATTTTGTTGCGCTGTTTCTCTGACCGTTGAGGAATTGTGTTGCTAATGGAATATTTGAAAAGCATTTATTTCATCTAGATAAAGAGTAGTATTGATTCTGAAAACATTGGTTGCATTTAATTTCATTACTTTTATTGCATTTGAGCAATCGTTTCCCCAACACCTCCATTAACAGCTAAGAAATATCCTAACCGTTCATAAAATTCTTCTAATTTTCTAACATTACTGAGTTGATATTGAGAAATTCTGTCACATTCTAACAAAATACAGTTTGTTAGCTGGTCTAGATTTTCAAATTTTACATCTTTATAAACAAATTTTTTTAAGTGCCCCCAAAAAAAGAGGTCGTTTGGCGAAAGGTCAGGGGACCTGACTGGCCAAAGGATTAGATGCCGTGGGCCAATAATTTTTGCGTTAAAAGTATTTTGCAAGTATTCCCTAACCATGAAAGACTTATTGGCAGGACAATCATCCATTTGATACCAAATCTCCTGATTTTCGCGTACAACTTCTTCTAGTGCGCGTTCAATTCGATTTTGTAGTCAGTCCAAATAGATTTCTGCTGTAAGGTTGCCGTCCATAAAAAATGGTGCAATGTCCTACAATTTCCGCCCAAACATTTATTTTTTCTGGATATTGCGTCCGAGTATGAACAAGACGATGTTTATTTTGTTGGCTCAAATACCGGCCATTTTAAACATTTGGTTCGTTGTTGAGGGTGACTGTACATTCATCGGTAAAACAAATATTTCTTAAAAAATTCCAATTATTATTTGCTCTTTCCATTATCTTAAAACAGATTCTCCGATCTTCATCACCTTGCCCTAGTTCTTGATGTTTTTCATACTTGTAAGGAAAATATTTATGTTTTTTAAGTGCGCAACACTGTGGCTTGATGTTTTCCTACGGATTGCCCAAGAATCCTCGTGCTAATCCCTTTATTTTTCTCTACGTGCAGTAAAATATCAAGATCTCTATTATCCCTTTTTCAGCTCTATTGACATTCTAAGTTGAGCATTTACAGTTAATTATTACAGTGCCTCTGGACTCAAATGGTAAGCTTAATTAATAAAATGGAAGGGATAGGCTTATCAGGGAATTGAACTGAAAACATTTCGGACACTGCTTTTAAAATGTTTTCTGTATAATACCACTTAGTCTTAGTTACTTTTTCCTTAATGGAGTAGCTCATATTTAGCTATAATTAAAGCGCCATCAATGAAAATGTTATCACTGACGCTACTTTTCGTTTTGTCAATGCCAAATGATAATTTGTGGTGTTTGCTGTCTTACCTAAACTATGAAAAGTTCGTAATTTTGCCATCACATTTAATTGAATAAGTTAGGATTGGCTTATTAAAACTTATTCAAACTTGGCACATGGGTTTATTATATCGGCCTTTCAAGAAATTATGATTCAATTTTTCTCTAAATTGTACAGGGGAGCTGAAATCAGGGAGCATTTTGGCTGATCCCATTTACTTTTTATAAACGTATGTTTGATTGTTGCTAGTGAAATTATTCTATAATAATAATACAGTTAATATTCTATGGCTTTATCGTTAAAGAAAATCTATACTGTATACTCTTTTCAAGTTTATACCCTTATCTAGTCCTGTGGAATACAATGATTATTATTTTAATGTTATGGACATACCGCCACAATATTTCCTGCTGTATAAACTCTCATTTCTGCTGGTAAGCTCCTGTCTTCTATAGCTAAACTTACACCATACCAAAGAGCCACGGCGTAGCAAATATATGGCACCACTCGAGAAAGACATAGTTTAAATCCGTTGAAATAGAATTCTTTATTCTTAGTTTTTCGAACTTAAAAAAAAGGGAAGGAATAACAGTTACATTGTATGCACATATTATATTTATAGATTATCTATACTGTTTTTACCTTCTTCAATTTTTTCGTCATATTTTGAAGAGGATCTCTCTTCTGCGCCAGAAGCAATTACAGCTTTAATCCTTCTGAACACCATACTTGCTACAATTCCCGCTGACAGATATGTTACCTTTTTCGGTTTAAGAACTTTTTTGATGTACTAAAATATCATTTATCTAATTTCAAGAATAGGTATTTTATATTAATTTTATTGGTGAGGTATGGATGGAGGCTATATCTCAGTAACCGTTGGCCAAGAGGAATCGTTGTAATAATGTTTCTGTTTCTAGGTTTGCCGCCAGAGGGCGTATTACCATAATTGTAATTAAAGAAAAACTACTTTATTCATAATTTGCCTAGTTTCGGTATATTCAAAATAGTTGCATTGTATAGTCCATCTTTTAATGTCGCGAAGTAATAAATGCCTATTAAATATGCAAAACGCATACCCGGGGTATCAAGAACAATTTAAACACCATCCCTCAAAATCTATTGTGTTTAATTAAAATTAAAATTATTTACATTTATCTGGAATTTTAGAAACCAATTTTATCAAAACTACTTAGAGTATATTGTCACAACTGGGGGTTGTTTCCCTAACGGGGCGTGAGTGAAAATGATTTGGCTAAAAAACAATACAGTTCTTTATTAATACTTCGTTATAAAATTTACCAGGAAGCTCGGAGAAAACCCAGCATGTCTCCGGGGGTGCGGACCAGTCCGGCACTGTCGATGGGGGCTCTCACGGGGTGTGCCTGAGGGGCTTTACGTGGCTCTGCCTCCAGAGGACGGGAGTCGGAGAGGCCTGGAGCTTCGGGGACTCTTGGGGAGTACTTATAGATCGGTCAGGAGAGGGGCCTCGAGTATATATGACACTTTGGGCACTCCTGTCGCAGGGTAGTTGACCAGTCGTTGAGACGAAGGTACCGTGTCCATCCAATGTTCGGGTATTTATACACCGAAAGCGCTGATTCTTGTTCAATTGAACTTGACATTGGATGGCACAGTGGTCCGCGACCTTAACGCACAGTGGTCTAGAAGTGTGAAAATTATAATTAAAATGTGGAGCCCACCATTTTGTTGACAATATTTTTATTTATTTGCTTACTTCGTCTTTACATAAATCATTTTTCGTCGATCCATCATTTCGGATTTGAATAAGCAGCTACTTATTCTGTTTCTGCTCTAATCATTTTATTCCTTTTTTTTTGTACCTAATCCTGGTTACCTGTTTGCTAATTATGTGGTTAATATGTCTTTATGGGTGCCTCTATTGGAATAATAAACCTATTTATACAGTGCGTCCATAAAGTCTTGCACAAATTCATTTAAAATTCAGGTATTTACTTTTTAAAAACGCTCGGACACGTCAATTAGTACTTTTGTTTGCGCATTTTTTAACGTAAAATGTTTTTATACAGGGTGTCGCACGTATGAGGTATGAGGTCATCAATAAATGTGTTTAAAATAAATTTTCAAACGTCAATATTTCGGAAACCGTGATTTCCAGAGGTGTTAAGTGTTCATCATAGAATTCAAAATTGATATAATATACAGGGTGTTCCATTAAAAAAATCCTTGATGACCTCATACCTCATACGTGCGACACCCTGTATAAAAACATTTTACGTTAAAAAATGCGCAAACAAAAGTACTAATTGACGTGTCCGAGCGTTTTTAAAAAAAGTAAGCCCCTGAATTTTAAATGAATTTGTGCAAGACTTTATGGACGCAGTGTATATATACATACCTACTTTGGGTGTTGGTTTCTCAGTGAAACTAGTCAAACTGTGAAGTGTCAGTGTTTTTTTAATTACATATGTAGAATCTTCAACAATAGCCTAAACGCCCTAGAGTCGGTCCATGTACAGTAAATGAAAAAAAAATTAATTCTTAACTGTTACGATTCTATTAAAAGGTAGAATGCGGATTTGAGTGTTGACAATGCAGAGCAATTTACACCACATATGCTAACAACAATATATAAACTTTTAAGAGAAGAATAAGTGTTGGCGTTAAACTTCCAAAGACTTCTCCAGAGCGAACAAAACTTGAGCTGGATGACGTTTTAGTGCAGAGAATAAGGCGAAAAATTCATAGTTTCTTTTTAAAAAAAGAAATTCCCACGCTGGACAAAATCTTATCCTCAATCCGAGAAGGCCAGGGCTACCCATTCATGTGTAGAAATATGCTTCGGAAATTATTAAAAACAATTAAGTTTTTGGTGCAAAGAACATAATAGGCAATCGATTTAATAGGCAAAAGCGCGTATGTTGGAGAAGAAATTACTTAAGAAGCATCCGAAAAGTCAGAGAAGAAAACAAAAAAATATTTTAGCTAGACGAAACATGGCTAAAAGTGTTCTAGTTCAATAAAGTTCAAGGCAAGCTTTTTTGGAAGGATTGTCAGACCGCCATCTAGAAAAAAACATCGACTTACCATAACCCATATTGGAAGTTCTGAAGGCTTCGAAAGGTGGTATACTGATGTTCCAATCTTTAAATGCAGGAGACTCTCACGAAGATATGAATGCCGATATCTTTGAAGAATGATTCGAGCAAATGCTGGATCTTGCACCAAAAGATGCAATAATTGTATTGGATAATGCAAGTTATCACTCTAGGCTGACGGAACAATTACTGACAAGTGCGTGGCGTAAAAGTGAAATAACAGAATGGCTAAGTTTAAGACAAATAGAATTTGTATTAGATTCCTTAAAAGGAGAACTATTGGTACTAGCCAATTTACATAAAAATGCATTCAAAAAATATGTAGTCGATGAAATGGCAAAGTTAGGAGCAATATCTGTGCTCAGACTCCTTCCTTACCACTGCGAATTAAACCCAATCGAACTTATATGGCTCAAATAAAGACAAATGTCGCCAGAGAAAACACGACTTATAAAATGGTGGATTTAAAAAGACTCTTTAATGAAGCTATGGGTAAAATCAGTGCGAAAATGTGGAAAGAGTGTATCGATCATAATATGATAGAAGAAGAAGCCAAAATGTGGCAGGTAGATATAATAATCAAAGAAAGGTTAAATCGCTTATTATAAACGATGTTAATTTAAGTTCATCTTCCGAATCGAACTATGATTAAGCCAGAACGACAAAAGAGTAAGATAGAACTAAAGTTAATTCCTGACTTGCAGAGACTTTGACATACCGACACATGCAATTTTATGACAAAATACAGTAGAAACTCCGTTTTTTAACTTGCAATTAGTGATACGCCCTCTTGCGGCCAACCTAGAAACTTAAAGATTGTTCTCAGCGATTTCTCTTGTCCACTTTTACCAAAAATATTTGTGTCTCAAAGTTGTACGTTTAGTTTTCAGAGAAACAGCCGGCGTCCATTTTTAGTGGCCCACCCAATATAGAGTGACCCACAGAACATGAAAACGCTTTTCAAATATGACACTCTGCTATAATTTTTGTTTCCTATATTATTTTCTTACCCATCCAAGAATGAGAGCAGCGATGAATTTTACAGCAAACAAGGACATACACACTAAGGCAAACTTCATTCCTCTCATTTGTGCCCAAAACACACAAACTAAATAAGTTATTTTTATGTAAATAAGCAGCCCAACATTTTCTCCAATGCCTTTCTCGATGCTCAATATATCGCTAAAAAGTCCAGGCTTAAAAAATTTTAATATACGAGGTGGGGATTTTAAAGTATTGCGAAATCCGAAACATAATTGGAAATATTTATATCTGGCTGGTGACAAATTTGAATGTAAAGCCCATCCGAACATATTTCGTTTGACCTAATAACTGCAATAATAGTTTTATTATATTGTAAACACCTAAAGAAACCCCGTTACCTGCTCGATTGCCAAACCTACGTTTTTAAAGAATTTCGTGGTAAAATTACCCATATAAAACTGTCGATGAGCGTGCCAACCAGCGAAATCTACCTGGCCCCAGTTGGCATCACTGTTTATATTACCGAAATGAAATGAGATAAGGGGTACTGCTTTGCACAGGAACGGATTTCGTAGTTAAATAAAAAGCCATAGTAATTAATACCTTATAGTAGCAATGTTTATTATGTTCATTTTTACCATTACTTGTATTATATATACAGGGTGTTATGGAAATGACTTATTATATTTTAAGGGGACACTCCTGGGGTGGCCTAGAGTTACACTTGATAGTTTTTTTTTCTAAAATCGGAAGTATTTTGAATTTTGTAAAATACCTTAAAACCGGACCATCTGTGCCTCTATGAAAGTTCATTACCCCTAAACACGTGTTTTTGACATGACAAATTGGCGGAATTTCTACAGACAGCTGATTACCTTGCGACGTTGCCAAGTATTCGGGAAAATCTTTTTTTTAGGTTTTTTAAAAAAGATTAAATCAAAAACTATACTGCGATTTCAATTAAACAAGCCTTATTCAATAGGTATAGTTTTTACTCACCCCATGAAATTGTATTGCTATCATAATACTTCGCTGAGTAAAAATCGTAGATACCAACAAGCCCTATGTCTGGAAATTTACACAGATAAACTATCACATCACAAAACATTCCCATCACATGTGTATTATTATATAAAGTGGGCTTTAATTAATAACAACGAAATTCATATTTAGTCTTTAATCTTGTAAAACTTTTGTGCAAATGATTATAAACAAATCTACTACTTTCTTGATGATAACAATACCTTCGCCATGTCTAGAATAACTCTCATAACATAAATTCAGAGGGCGCCACGTATATCAACCACAGAATAACAAGAACAAGCAATATATCTATCATGTATCACATTATTCAACAACTATACACTCCAGCAGCAAAACGCAAACAAATTTTATGCCGTTGCAAGTAAATGAATAATAAGAAATGATATTAAAAACAAATTTATGAAGCCACATATGAAGCCATTGACTTTGAACTGCTCAGTACCCAATCACAGAACAGCAACAAATCACATTTCCCGCCCCCTGGACTATCGTGTTTAAATGTTGTGTGTCCAGTTAAGAGGACTGGATTGGATACCGTAATTATTATTCTTAATTGCAATGGCCAAAACGCACCATAAGAAAATGGTTGGCAAAAGCAGAAGTACTGACTGAACTGACAATCCGGGCGTAAAATTTCCACTAGAGTTCAGGAATAACTTGGTTTAGGACCATTTTTTATTGCTTGTTTTCCTTAACAGTTTGTGAATCATAAAATAAAGAACTATTGTTAATTCGCTTAATATTTTTAAACATTTCCCACATCTCGGGTTGAAGCATTCACTGCCAAAATTAGACCTTGAGGGCTTGTAAGCCCTATCTGTGATTTGCCTTGAGGTCCTTTTTTTGAAAACAAAAAATTGAGCTGTTCAATCAATTACTTTCTAAAAATTATTAGCAAAAAGGGCTTACAAGTGCTTCGAGGTTCCTGAAGGGTTTCAGGCTATTTTAAACTAAAGTGGTCCCTACTACCCATCTGAAAAATCTACGTGGATACACATACCAAAGGAAAGGTGTAAAATTTTAGTTAGATAGTCTAAACCGTTAATTTTAAATAAACTAATACTTTATCCATACCTGCACTAAACACGATTCGGTGGCCCTACTTAAAAGGCAATTACATTATAAAAATATTGGATAACTTAGATACCAAGCCCTTGATATTTACAATACATTTAAATACTTTTATTTGAGTGGGTAGGTATACAACTCTGCATTCTACTTATACATTTTTTTAGAGCAAATAGTGCCAATATAAAACTTCTTTTGAATAGTTTGTGGTCAGTAAATATTAGTTACGACTGGTAATGCACAAGCCTTCTTAAACAATGCGAGTGCAACAAAGTGGGTCAACATTTTTTTCCGAGGGCCCTCTCAAAAATTGTCGTTTTATTTTTTTATGGATATTGCCTTTCTAAAGTATTAAAATTCAAGACTCATCTGTAACATTAAATATGTATGCTGCTATCCTATTCTAACACCTAGAAATTCCTAAATTGATATCATTTTATAACATTTTTTAAATTAACTCATTTAAATCGCGCGCCAATTGAAAATGACGACCAATCGGCTTAGCGAGCGCTTGACCGCATCTGATTGGCTGATTTACATAACCGTATCAAACGTGTGTCTCGCGGGGCAGTAATGCCACCGTCCAAAACGCGTTGTGTTCAATCCGGATTTTGTTATAAAGTATTAAGTCTGTAACTAGTAATTTCTTGTATTAATAACACAGAATTAAAGAGCTAATAACTTGATAATGTCCCGAACAGTTAATGTGTTGTTAAAGTGAATAAATGTCCCGCTAGAATCATTTGAAATGGTAACGGTATAACGTGGATTTCTTGCCGATATGTTTTTTATTTCAAGGTATGTACAAATAAAACTAGAGCAATACGTAGACAATTTTTCGTGTAATAGGGTAGAAACTAAAGCATATTAAAGTTAAGTAGAAAAAATTAAATATTCAAAAAAGGTTATCTGATGAAACTGATGTAGTAAATGTGGCAACACTGCTCAAAACACATGTTTTGGGCTGACGATATCTAAAGACAATATCTGACAGTAACTGTCAGATTTTTGTCAACAATTTTTTTTTTGACAAGTAGTACGAATCAGCTGTTTGATCATTGGCGCGTAGGTGTTTTGAGCTAAATTTTTGAAGGCATTTTTCTCGAATTTCTAGCTTCGAGCGCCATTTAACGCAATTTTTCCCCAATTCGGCTCGACCTATAGATTTACGGGTTAAAAAATAATAAGTAATTTCCATAACACCCTGTATATGTATATTAATTTATTATAAGTACAAAACAAGTGTGAAAAGTTTGCGTGCGGAAAAGGGCAACTTTTCGCTTGCATTTAGGTAAAAGTAACAATAACTATTAATATACCTACTTAAATAAATATATTTACATATATACACATAAGGTTTAATAAATATAAAACGTTTTAATCTATTCCTAATTTTGACTCGCTATCCCTATCATCCAAAGTTGCCGGCTGTGGTAGTTTGCATTGTCCATCACAATAACACTGTGTTCGGGTACATTTAAAAGCAAACTCTCTTTAAACCAGCTTCTAAAAAGAGCGACGTTGGTATCTTCATGATAGTCCAGACTTGAATCCTTTATATTTTTTGCCGACTGTAATAAACAATTAGGGATCCATCCATTCTCCCAACCTGCATGAATTATTGTTATTCGTTTTCCTTTATTTGAAAGGGCTTTATTTGGCATTTTCAGTTAAATCAACCCATCCCTTTTTGACAGTCTCATGAGTGTCAAGCCACGTACAACCATATAAAGTATTGAAGTTTTTTCGGATCTAAACTTTTTTATTTCCTCAAGGTACAGAAATTTCATTTTTCTTAATCTTTCGGACTCCATAATAATTTGTCTCTTGTTTATTGTCTTATACTTAAATCCCATATCTTGCAACGCGCGGTGAAGACTTGCCCTGCTACATGATATCGTTTTATCGTCAGATGTTAACCGTGTTTTTAAAGAATCTAACGTGGGCACAACATTTTCTCGATACATTTGGTATATTTTCCTGCGAATAACATCGTTGTCACAATCATCTACGCACTTCATTTTTCCGGTATCTTTGTGAACTTTTCTTTTAAAATGTCTTTTTACCATAATATCTCATACCGTCGATAATGGAACTTTCGTCATTTCACTGGTATTCTTAATGGCAATTACTTTAGGGTGGCCGCTCTTTAATAACGATTCACATATATTTTTCACGATCACTCTAACGTCAGAAGATAAATGCTTCCTGAAATGTTTAGGCTAGCTAGATATCGCATTAGCTGAAGATTCCCAAAGTCCCCACGTACTTTTAATATTAACTTGTTGCACACTGTTTCAAAGTAAAATAGATAGGTACTAATCTATTTCGAATATTATGTTTACTATTTATATAAGCTATATAAACAGTTACCTGTAACTAAAAAAGTTTTGAGAAATATCCTAATAATTAAGTTGTTTCTAGAATACCTTATTAGACAGTTTATTAATTTTGATAACAAATCAAGTAATGTACCTATCTATTGTTATTATAAACTGACATTAAAAATAAATGTGGGTTAATACGTCTCTACGAAAGCGAAAGCCGAGTTTATGAGGGGTTTTATTGCAGTCATTAAGCCAAACGAAATATGTTGGGAAGTACTTTACAATATTCATTGTTTTCGATATTTGATTTCTCCGTCAACAACTACGTGAGGAACGTCTTAAATTTATCGAGCGTTGTACAAGTTTAATTGAACTTGGCTTTCTTAAATAAATTTTAGTGCACAAATTAGCAAGGTCGGACTAGAGTATTTTCGAAATTATCCAAATATATTTTAAATGAATGAAAACTTTTTATCATAAACTTATTACCTTTTCAAAATAGTCTGTCATAGACACGGAGTGATTGATACTTACTCATTAAACATTTTTGCAAAACTCCCAGTTTGATTTAGATCATGCCAGCTTATCTCGTGGTCTAAAATAGTTCCAAGTAATAGTTTCCTTATCTTATGCGTCTAAAAATTAGTTAACAAATGGCGAGGTTGTTTGTGAAGTAATATTATTTTATTACGTTGTGATTACTTAAGGAGTTCTGAATATCCGTAACACTGGGTTTAGTTATTTTGACAGTGACTATATTTAAATAAATACAGTTTTCTATGATCGTCTACAAGTTGACATATTCCAGTATGTTAACCGTTGCTTAGCAATTAAACATATAACAGTGCCAGAATATTATATTTCCGGCCTTGGCCAATATAGGTACTATGTTGCGAATTTTATTGGAACATCACTTACTTGTCGTGAAGAACTGTAGCTAAAGCATATTGTTGCCACATAGGTACAAATAATAATAACTGCTGTTGCTTCAAATGTATTCACGGCAAAATTATCAGTTTCATACAAAAAACTCTGAGTCTTTACAACTTCTTCTTCGGCAGTTAAATTCTGACCTATGCTGGCGGTATAGTCTGCGATTACTCCTATGAAGTCGCCAGAAAGCACTGTGGCATATGGTACCGTAATGCCACAAATCACTGAGCAAATTGATCCGACCCATATTAGGAGGGTATCAAATGGGGTGGAGTATCTGTACTGCAAGAAGATGGATGGATGGTATGCTTATATTCAGAACTGTCGGTTATTCAATTAAAATAATAGAAAATTCGAGTTGGTAATTGGATTGTAACTCAATTACTTTTTGGAAATGATAATTGTATTTGGTTTTTCATTTACTAGGATTAAGTAATTGTAATTGGTTATTGGTTATCAGAAATCTAAGGTAATTCAATTACTTATAAGGTACTTAATTGAATTACTTGCAAATAACTGGATTACATAAAAAGTAATTGAATTACTTCCGAATGATGAAAATGCATCAAAAGTAATTGAAATTCTATTTTTTTCTATAATTTCATTATTTTAAAGAGAAACTGAACATTGTTTGATTAAAGCGAGGCTACAGGTTTGTCTTTGAACTTGGGGACCGCTTTTTGATGCTTTACCGCCACGTCAAAGTCATTACATATATTTTATAAAGAGTTTGTGGGGGTAGGATACTAATTTTAATAACCTCGAAAGCAAAGGAAGCAACTATTGCATCTTTCACGCTACCCCAACTCAAGCTACGGTGGAAAAATTGTTTCCAAAGCTTCGTAGAAGAGGATCTAATAGAAAGTAGCACGAAATGTATTTTTGAAAAAGGACAGGATATGAATTTAGAAGATAACTTGGGGTCAGCGAAGAGGACTACAAATATTCTAGTAGTAGTATTAATACTTTTTTTTTTCAATTGGTTACTAGTAAGGACCTACAGAATGAAAATGATAAAAAAAAATAGAAATAAGAAGATTGCAGTTTTTTTTCTATAATGATATGAAGAAAGAGTAATTCAATAGGTTTCAATTATCAAGATTTGTAATTTAATTAAAGTAATTTAAATACTTGACGAGTAATTTAATTCCCAGAAAGTGTGATTTATAGATGTAGACTATTTCAATTGCTTTTAAAATAGTTCAATATAGTTTTTATTATTAGAAACTACTAGTAATTCGAATGCGATAATTGATCGGCAATTATTTATTGTAATTGATGCTTTTTTCAAAGTGAAATGGTTAATTGTAATTGAATTACTTTGTAATTGCGACAGCTCTGCTTATATTTACAATTTCTTTAGCTTACCAATTTACAATATGAGACGCTGGCATCTTCTTTTTTTTTGACAGTCTTCCTGAAATATAAAGATATAATAGTATATTACGTACCGAGGTGGAAAGTGTTTCATTACTGTCGAGAGAGTCGGTGAACTAAATCTCGAGATGGTCATGAAACTTTACACCGAAGCTTGTATACTAAGTTATTTACAACCACTTCATCCACTAATTATTTTGAATTAGAATTATTAATAAAAGCGGAACGTCATTTTGACTTTTCAATTTAAAAATAAGAATTTCAAATAACCGCAGGTAGTAAATAGTTATTTACATTACTAGATGCAAAAGTTAATTTTTTGGTGTGAGGAGGTTTTTGAATAGCCGAGGATATTCAATACCTCAGAACATCAAAAAAGGCTTTCCCATCGGGCGATGTATTAAATTTTTTCTCCTACTATTCTCTGATCAATATATTATTAAGTAATGAACTTTGATTTTATTCAAATTATAATGATATATGAGGTTTTTCCACCTGTATAATAATCCATGACAACTAGTTATTTCAGTACTGTCAGAGTCTGTCAGTTCGAATTTTTTAATTTCGCTAGTCTAAAATGTTCTCCCAAGACCAAAACGTTGCTATTCAGAAGGCGGCCGAGTTGGCATGTGCCTCACTGTTACCTGAGAAGTCGAAAGATGGATACTATCAAACGTACAACCTGTTTCTGGAATGGTTCCTATGAGTATTCGTGTTTTTTTGTCCTGGCACCGAAAGTAGTACTTCCCTAGCTAGAAACATACTACTTTGGTAGCTAGTAACGTATAATATTCAGGTAACTCTAATGTTTACTTTCGTGACCTTTCGTCTTGCTAGGGCCCGAAGGTTTATTTATTTATACAGTAGTAGAGAAATAATAATTCGCATCAAGATGGCAAATATAATTTTTTTAAATATGGTTTCCATGTCACTAAATAATACAACGTGTGTATTAAGTCTGGAAACAGCTTAATAACAGCACAGTTTATTGGCCGATTTAAACCAAATTTGGTACAGTTGTGTAAGATGATCTGACGCACCGAATGACGATATTGACGTTGTTGCCAGCTTTTAGTTTGTCTGGAATTCGAGCGAATTTTATATTTTTTCATTTATAGTTTTTACTTTAAATTTGTTACACTTTTGGTATAACATACTTTGTTCCTAATATCAGTAGTTTTCGAAATAACTAGTACAATTTAGAAAAATTTTTTTTTTTTATATTAAATGTTCAAACTGTTTTCCCTGTACAGCTTGACAGCGTGCTAATTGAAAATAAAATTTTTCAATTGTGTTGTAAATCATTTCTGGCGTTATTCATTCAAATTCGTCCAAAATTCTAAATCTTGAGGTTTTGTGGTATAAACTCTGTTCTTCAAGTGTCCTCGTAAAAAGTAGTCGTTAGGCGACAAATCAGGGGACCTAGGTGGCCACTTGATTGTACCCCTCTACCGATCCACCTATTCGGAAAAGTATTGTTCAAAAATTCGCGCACGTTTTGACCAGTAGTACGAGTAGCTCCGTCCTGTTTCACGATTTTTAGAATTTAGAATTTTTGGAATAATTCAATTCCCGGATTTAAGGTACCTCTACCACTTGCATGAAATGAGTTTAGTACAGGTAAGGAGAGGGGTAAGAAAAATCAAATTAGGTAATTAATAGCTGGGACATTCGACCATACCTACTAAGTATTTTCGAACCACCCTTTCATCAACAAGCGTTTCCTTTTCTCTATTTTACGATGATATTGAGAAAAAAAGACAGTCAAATAAATGTAGCAGAGGGCTAAACATGTTTATTATAAATTGCCTTCTTAATATAGGTAATATTCTTCTTTCACCTTTTTAATAAATGCATTCACAACAGAACAATCTAAACTATTTTTAAAGAGTCATCTTGGAAAACAGGTACCTACCTACTCACTACTTAAGAACGACTTTTATTAAGACAGTGTATCATTGGGAAATACGTTTATAAATACAAGTATTATACGAAACCGAGGTTGATAATTTAATCAATACAATAATAAAACAAGTTTAACATATTCCGAGAATAAAGAAGAGAAATATGTACTAAAATATTGGGTTTTTTTGAGCATCACCCAGCTTTTAGTAAAAGGCTCGGTAAAAGGCAATGCTGTCGTCATATTTTAGTAAGGGTTTTGCAATACTTTACTTTGTGTATATGCACATATACCTACATATTATAACAATAATAATAACTATAATTTATTTCCAAAACTATTTGGGGCTAGTGCCTGATATAAACACAGATATAATAGTAAAAGAATAAAAATATCGTCTCCAGTTTTTCTAGCTGAGCTATCTGAACAAACCTACTCATATCATGAACCAAATAATTTGGCATGTTATTGATTTTTATTATTTTGAAAAATTTCTTCTCAGGATTTACTTTCAATCAACAACAACTATTCTGCTACCTATGTATATGCACCTCCAAGTATACATATTGATACCGGTACCACCAGAACTGTGGTCACTTATAAAAGAAACTATAATAGGATATCTAGTTACTATCAAATTATCGAAGTTGTTTAGAGGCAACTAACTTCTTTTTTCAAGACCGAGCATGTAACTTTATTTTGGTTAGTTCAATAGAATCTTATTACGTTCCCACTTAGGTACCTACTATCCTGGTCTAGACTATGCGAAGTGTGATGTGACTAATAGTTCTTCTTGTCTTTGCGAAAATGCAATAATACAAAAGGTATATCACGTAATGTGATTATTCGCAAACTCTAGGATAGAGGCCCAGAAATATATCTTAATAACTTTTGGAGTTTCTAAGCTAGTTCAAGCACCTTAGTTAGAGTTAGCAGTCACTTTTAAGTTAACCTAGTTATGGTATCTAGATCTTATGTTGGTATTTAATACCTAAGATAATTTTGCCAGTAAGTAGCCACCTATTTTTTCCTTTTTTATGAAAGTGTAAATACTTTTTTGGAGTACTATCTTTAACATATTTGGGCTTTGGGCATTAAAAGTAGTAGTTATTTAGTTACATTGCTAAGAGTACCAGGTGGGTACAACAAAACCTTTAACACTGACTTCAACAAACATTTGTATTTTTAACATTACAACATACAAAAATAAAGCTTACCCTTTAATGACAGTACTTTCGTTGTCCATTTGTTTTCCTTACAAAGAAAAAATTAAAAACACCGTAGTTCTAGCACTTCATTTCGTACGCGAATTTGTTACAGACTTGTTCGAGGTCACATAATGTTGTGGTTCCCATCGTCAGTAGCGTTCCATTAAATAAAGTATTAGTATGTGGTCTCTGGTACCTACTAGTGCGGTACGCTAATTACGCAGTACAATACGTTCTGTCTCGCAGTTCGCAATTAAGCTTAACTATGCAGTATCAATGGACTTCATTTTTTACTTTTTATTGTCTACATAGTATTTCAGTAGGTATACGTACTTACCTATCTAGCTACTGTAACTCCTTATAGTAACGTAGTAGCTCCAGTAAATACCAAGTAAATTAAATGCTTAGTGGCTCTATGAGGATGGAGAAAGTAAGAAAAAATAATGTTGATAAAAATAAGTTTGGGTAAAATACGGAGGGTGAATTGGTTCGAAAATGGTTCAACCGTCCCCGGTCTGCCCTACTTTAAGTGCTTACCTTCTTATCTAGTAAAAGTAAAGTTTAGAACTGGATTAGACTGATGAGATTAATTGATTATAAAATCGACAAAATGGTTTTAAATTACCCTACATTACCAATCTGCCGGAAAAAGTAAAGAAACAAGTATCTAATGAAAACTCAAAAATTACCTTTTATAACACAAAACCATTGGAAATCCCCCATTTTCAAAGACCAAAGACACGACCAAAAAACTTAATACAATAAAACGAGATCCCAAGCAACAATTATTGTTGAAAAGTACACAGAGGACAAACCTTACAACATTTACAAAAAAGACTGTACATTTTATATATGATCCTACATAACCATTATAAACAACCCCCAAAAAACAGCACTAAGTATGCACCAATTAGTTGAGATTCACAATTTTGTCTTTGACCGTGTCAAACTTTTGGATGTAGAAAAAAAACTCTTAGTCGAAATTGCACATGTTTTAAAAAACAAGTCCACCGTCATGTTAAAAACATATTGCGATAATTTAAGCCGCATTTACCATAATATTTTAACCAATTTTCATCCCTGATTTTATAAATACTATTGTTCGATTTAGTCAAATAGCAAAAATATAAGGAAACCTATTTTCATCAAAAAACAAAATATCTATTTATACAAAAACTAATTCCTTTTAACACAAAAAAACAGAATACAATTTATCCTTCAAATACAATGTTTAGTTGCTAACGCGGCACAGCACAAAACGGTGGAATTTGCCAGTGTTGTTGTTTTTTTTTTCACAAACTCATTTTTTGATCGGTGATGTGCTTTCTGATTGTTTATCTACCCCGATGGAGTTTTTTCGGGACCCTACTAATGTTTATTTGAGGGTAAGTCCCATACGATGTAAAGATTTTTGGTGGATCCTGGAGTTCTACTTCATGAAAATAAGGCGTGTCTCCACAGGGTGTTTCAGACGTACGGTACATAACTTAAGGGAGTGATTCCTTATGATATTCTAAGAGAGAAAGTTCATATGAACATACAATTGATTAGTTATTAATTTATTCCAATGACAGAAAAATAAAATAAAAAATCTAGAAGATCTGTATTAACAACATAAAAAGGGATATAAAATGTACGTTTATCTGCATATAAGGCCCCGAAAACTCGGTATAGGAAATATATCAAGAGATTTGCATCTGGTAGGATAATTTGTGGCGATGTATAATAGTTATTTATATTACTAGTACGGTATGAGCTTCATTAGTCGTAGACCGAGTCGTAGTAACCACACGAGTGCTGTAATGAGCCTTACCGTACGTGTGATATACAACATTTTATATAGGACCTAGAATTTTGGTTTTTTTATGTATTCAAAATGATTTTCATATTATGATAGTGACATTACACCAAAAATGACAGTGACTGACGGAACAAAAAAAATTTATAGTTTGATTAAAAATGAATAATGTAATAAGTTCATTGCATCACTGAGTGATGTAATGAGTTCATTACATCACTCAGTACGATAATATAGTATATTACATAACGCAAACAGGCTAAAATGGGTTATGTAATAAGCTCTTTTCGTATGAGTCTTATATAAAACTTATAAAATAATTGAGGAGAAGTAGAAAAACATTATATGAGTAATTATTTAATTTATTTATATAGAACCTATAGAATGACAAATTGTATACACTTATATTAAAGTTTGTTGACATAAATTAACAAACAGCCTCTGTATATTTTTAATATCGCTAACAATTTACTAAATAATACCTATAATTTAATAATATGCCATCAGAAACTCTATGACAAAAATGAGATTTTGGTGAAAAAAACAAACAGTATTTAATATGTATTAAACCAGTAGGATTGCTATCTAATGTTGCCCTGATTGTATTTTATAATACTCATAATAATGGCCTTTCATGGAAAGGAGTTGATTATGTGTGCCCATTTCTGCAACTTGTCCCTCTTTTATGACACATATCACATCTGCGTCTTGAATTGTTGTCAGTCTATGTGCAATTGTTATGCAAGTTCGTCCTTTTCTTGCATTATCAAGAGCTTCTTGAACAACCTGTGAATGATAGAATACGAATATGTTTAATATTGATTTTTAGAAACTATTATAATCGCTGTTTCGCTGTTCCAGGCTTACTTTTTCACTTTCATTGTCCAGTGCTGACGTAGCTTCATCCAGTAGTAATATCTTCGGATTTCTTAATAATGCTCTAGCTATGGCTATCCTCTGCTTTTGGCCTCCAGATAACTGTTTTCCTTTCGTACCAAGCCTTGTTTCATAACCCTACAAGTAATAAGTGTATACATATTTAGACGTACAAAACGGTACAAATGTATTACTGTCTTAATATTATGGCGTTTAAAAGGTGGCCCTACAATATTTTTGACATAAAAGGAAAGAGGGTAACTGTAAAACATTTTATATATCCTGAACTGTATTAAATCTTGAACATGCTTACCAAAGGAAGACTCGCTATAAACGTATGTATATTTGCAGATATCGCAGCTTCTTCAATTTCCTTCATAGATACTGTCCTATCATTTACTCCATAGCCAATGTTCTCTGCTATTGTTAAATCAAAGAGATTTGGCTCTTGACTTACAATACCCAGCTGAGATCTAAAAGCAAATTTTATGTGTCAGAAACATTTGCCAAATGTGAAAATGTTTTTCTTCCTTGTAACTCGCCCTCACTACCTAACGGAACCATGTGTTAACATTCAGAGTGTGGCACTCATTTCTTGTCGACAGTTGTGAGCTCTACCAAATAGCAAGCAACAACATGGTAGCTGACTGGACAAGATAATGGAAATTCAAGTTCAACGATCTTAAATCAATCTATATCAATTTTACTAACAAGAAGCTAGCACAGCTTCTCCTAGATGTTAACGGTACAATTGTGACCCATGAAATGAATGCTAATATCTCTAATATCTGGGCACGACTTTTGATGCTAAACTTCGGTGGAAAGAGCATGCCATGAAGAAAAGAACTGACCTAGATTTAAAATATAAACAACATTATTGGCTTTGGGAGAAGTTCAAAATTATTAATCTACAATAAAATCCTTATTTACAACCAGATGCTTAGACCAGTGTGGCTTTACGTTCACCTTTGAGGCCGTACCTGTAATAGCAATATTAAATCGCTACAGCCGTTCCAGAACAAAGTGCTGCGAAACATAGTTAGGCTCCTTGGTATGTCTCTGATCTTCGTTGAGACCTTGGAATATCAACAGTGAAAAAATAGATCAAAAGGTGTCCGGCAAGCATGAAGTCCGATTTCATCTACATATCAACGCAGAAGCTCTATAGCAGTTGGACAATCAACATCACGTCCGAAGACTAAAGAGCTCCAAATGCGAGTGAAAGTGTATCCCCCAGCTTGAATAGTCTAAAGTACATCAATAGATAGACTTTAGTTGATAAGTATATTTAGTTTTTAAGACTTATTAGAAAAAAATTATTGGTTAGTCTTATAGACAGGTAAAACACCAGCAAAATATTAAAAGTCCATTTAAAGTGGGACAGAGGGTTTAAACTTGTACTACAAACTATGTGAATATGTGAAAATATGGACCAATTTGGAGAAAATGTTGGGGAATTCTAATTGGGTTCGGAGGTAAAGCAGTATTAAAATTTAGAACATAACTTAAAACTTTAAAGGCGTTTGTCTTACTAATAATATTATATAGAACTTATTGTTTTTTTGGTTTAATCTAGTAACTTATCTAAACTACAATAAAAAAAATGCTCAAGTAATTCGATGTATTTTTACGTCAGGATTTTATCCTTTGGCATCTATTATTGATTGTGAACTATTTAGGTATTGCCGCTTGTAGAAATTTTGATATGGACTCTTGGCTTAAATAATTTTGGTTCGTGCGTTTTGATTTAGAAGTCTTTGTCTGATAAGTTTTGGCGCCTTTTTCTATTGTATATCATATTATAGTGCCTCTCTACTATGGATTTGGATTTGGACCAACAGGAAGTCAGTCTTTTGGTAGTTTGTATGTCGTGTTTTGTCTAGATCTCAAATGCGAGTCTGCGATTAGTGGTTTTGTCGATACGTCTGTGCTTTATTTATCGTCTGCATTTGAATAATAGGAATTACCTTAAACAATGTAATTCCAAATTCCCAACGTCATCTCCGTCAACACTAACTTCTCCATATCCTGGATCATAAAATCGCATCAGTAGTTGAATGACTGTGGATTTTCCGCATCCACTTCCACCCACCAAGGCCACCGTTTTACCGTGCATAATTGAAAGGTCAAGACCATTTAAAATTTGAACCGCCGGTCTTGTCGGGTATGAGAAGTAGATTCGAGAAAATTCAACATTGGGATTTTCCTAAAAATATAAATAATAACCTGTTAGAAAAAAGAAGAAAGTACTTACCTGTATAAGCATGAATTGATAAACACGAAAACTCTAATCAGATATGTGGAAAACCATTCGAAAAATATGTAATAAAAATCTAAACATAAAAATATATACGAAATTAATATTGAAAATAGGTCACTAAACAAGCATATAAAATCGAGAAATGTAATTTAACACATTTTTAGATAAAAAAAAATGAAAAAAATGAACAATATAAACTCATTTTATTTAGAAGAAACTAATCATCAAAAAGTTGAAAATATTATTATTGATAAGTAGTTTAAAAATAAAAAAATATTCTGGTATTACTGTAGAAATATTGAAATGTATTAAAACTGCATCATTTTCTTATAAATAAAATTTTTAAAAAACAAGTATATATCCAGATCTAGAGGCTTTTAAAATTGGTGTAATAAAACCTATCTTTAAAAATAGAGATTGAAGTGAAATTAGTAATTATATGCCTATAATATTAATACCTTCATTAGCTCAAATTTTTGAAAAAATGTTAATTAGAATCGACCTCTTCTGGATCTTTCTCTCTCTCTCTCTCTCTCTCTCTCTCGCTCTCTCTCTCTACCAAGTCAGGCATTACCTTTAACTTCTATTAGTCATTAGGAACTTCGTTGACCAAACATCAAATACGGAAGGAATCGATATCTATTTGTTTATTAAAAAACAATTTCGGTTTCAAAAAAATAAATTTACGCAAAATGCTATTAGATTGTAAAACATCCTTGTATTTGTATTTTTCTGGATATAGCTTTTGATATGGTTAGCCATAATTAACTATTAAAAAATATGGAAAATGTTGGATTTAGAGGTAAGCAATTAGAATTAATTAAAAATATCTTAAAGTTATGTTAAAATAGATAAAGAAGAGAGCTATCCAAAATTATTTGAATATGGTGTTCCAGGACTATTACTTTTTAAAATTTGTATTGATGATTTATTTAGTATAAATTTCGATGGGAAAATTCGTAGTTTAGCAGATGATATTGCTATTTTTTATAGCAATTGTGACAATTTAAATAAGAAAATAAAAAGATTTTAAACTATAAAAAAATTTCTAGTAATAATAATAATTTTTTAACAATTAATATATATAAATAATTATATATATTAAAATATTGTAAATATAAATTTGTCTTACGTTCATCGTTTTTGTTTCTGAGTATAATTATTTTTAAGGATAACGGTAGTCCTTATTAAATATAATTGTCAAAAATCTTTTTTGTAATTAATTAATACTTCTAATTTTTTAACCAAAGTTCTGTATATTCCTCCCCAACCTAAAATTCCGTAATTTAAATGAATTTTAAAACTAATGCATACTGTAATATTTCTAGATGTTTTGTATCCAGAAATTTTTTAATTTCTTTAAGAATTGGTAGTAAACTTCTCAGTTTTTTAATCAAATATTCTACTTGAAAATTCAAATTTAATTTACTGTCAAGAATTATTTCTAAATATTTTACATGATTAACTTTTAAGATTTGAATAACATCGCTTCTATTGATACTATTCGTATTTTGTGATACATTATTTAGGTTTAAAGTAAAAGGAAGATAATTTGTTTTATTAAAATTAATTGTTAATAAATATCAAACCAATTTTTTATAATTTTGAAATCTTTTTAAATTTTCCTATTTAAATTGTCCTAATTTTATCGCTGTAAAAAATAGCAGTACTATCTGCAAAACTGTGAATTTTCACATCTCAATTTATACTGAACAAATCATTAATAAAAATATTAAACAATAATGGTCTTAAAATTGTCCCTTGAGGAACACCATACTTAAATACTTTTGAATAGCTTTCTTTATCTGTTTTAACATAATAAGTTGGTCTATGTTTAAGATAGTGTTTAATTAATTCTAATTGCTTTCCTCTAAATCCAATATTTTCAATTTTTTTAACAGTAAATTATGACTAACCGTTTTAAAGGCTTTTGCTAAATCCAGAAAAATACAAGCGCAAGGTGTTTTATCACCTAATGCATGCAAATTTGTTCTGTTAGATATTAAATATTATCTTGCGTCGATTTATTTTTTTGAAACCCAAATTTTTTTTTAAAAATAAAATGTATTTTTTCTAAATAATTATCAATTCGAATTTTTAAAAAAATTTCAAAAACGATATATATAAAGGAAGGCGACCACACAACTGAACCATATTCCAAATGGGCTCTAACTCTTCTACTCTTTTACATACCCATCGACGCTGAATTGAATTTGAGAAGCTTTTGATGGCAGGTACTCTGTCAAATAAAGCAAAAATTCTGGAAGCTGCCGTTATTCCTTTTTGCATATTGGATGAAAATGATAATGCGTTGCCTATGGACCATGAACTTGTGACGACGACCTCTAAAACCCTTAAAACAAAACCATATTATGTAAATATTGCAACATGAAATATTTTATGCAAATTTTGTGTCGAGGATCAAAGTCATACTTAAAAACTGTAGCTGAGTCGACTTCGCCCTGTGTTAGGAGCTTGGCACCATACGTCAACCCTCCTGCATATGCTAGAAACTGAAGGCTTCTAGCGCATCCTACAAAAAATGAATTCGATTTACATTTGCGACGTATTTTTAAAAACAAAAATGTTTAAATTATTTTAGAAAATATGGATCATTATTTTTTTTTAATTTGAACGAAAGTTTTTATTATTTACTAATACTAACCTAAGATTACCGCCCTTATATGAGATCTTCTAAATCCAGTTTGCTTGCAATAAACAAGTTCCTTTAAATAACAATCACAAAATACACTTTCACATCCCAAGGCTTTTACAGTTCTGATATTGTCTATTGCTTCTACAGCAATCTGAAAACAAACTCACAATTTCACAAAAACATTTTCTCTCTGTGATATGCAATGTGTCTTATTTTTTAACTCTGGTCATGGGATTTCTCGTGCTAAATTTTCAATTTAATGTTGGGAACTCTTCTGTTTTATCAGTACAACTGAAATTTTTATCCAGCAAAGCTTAGAGTTCTTACATTAAGCTAACTCAATATTTATTCTACAGGGCTTTCATTTCATAACGAACCACCCTTAATATCTCTTGATTTTGAGGAATATAGAATTTGACAAAAAAACCCGTCACTTTTAGTATCGAGGGAGAAGGTGAATATTTCTATTGGTTCTGTGCACAAAATTTTAAAAAATAATAAATTCTTCCATTGCAAAATACAGATTTTACACGAACTCAAGGAATACGATACGGGAGAAGGATCGAATTTTGTGAATTAATGTGCCAAAGGAGTGACGAAGACCGCATCCTAATAAACAATATTTGCTTTAGCGACCAGTCAACTTTCTTCTTATATGGGTCATATCATATTGAAAATTTGCCATGTCACTTTTATCAGCTCTCTCCAATGCTGCAGTAACTGATTTTATCAGTATTTAGATTACTTTTTATGAAAATTAGACCAAATGTTCAGCCTTCAAGAATTCCCGCCCAAACGTTTAGTTTCTGCCTTGAAGACCAACCAGACCTGGTGGTATTTATAGAAAAGAGGTAAATAAAAAATCAGATGAAACCTCTAAACAACAGCGTTGTGAAATGCGGAGTCTGGTTGTTCTCACCCCAATCGATCTGTACTTGCAGGGTGTTGAACACCAAAACCTTACTACTTAAAACAAAGATTCCAGAACGCTTTGCTTAATAATATTGAAAACTCTACCACATCTGTAACAACCCTTAGAGAACTTTATTGTGATGTTCCTCAGGCAGCACTTCTGGATTTTCGACTGGCGTTTTGTAAACGATTGACTTCAAATGTCCCCACAAATAAAAATCAAGGGGATTTAAATCTGGGGACCTTAGTGGCCACGGTTGATTTCGTTCCTCAACTCCCCTACCGATCCATCGATTTGGATAAATTTGATTTAGATGCGGCCTGGCCACTATGCTAAAATGAGCGGGAGCTCCGTCATGCATAAACCATATACGTATTCGAGTTTCTACGGGTACATCATCCAATAAGGGAAAAAGTTCATTTTCCAAAAAGTGTCGGTACGTATCGCCATTAAGCCGAAGTGGAAGAAAAAAAGGTCCTATCAAGTAATCGCCAACTATTCCTCCCCACACGTTTAATGAAAATTGGTACTGAGAATTTCGTTCACTAACTGCGTGGGGATTTTCCAAAGACCAGATATGGTTATTGTGATGATTATTATTTCTATTTTCAATATATACAGTCGATTTGGAGGGTATCCCGGAGCAGTGTCAGATTTATATGTTTGCTGATGACATCCAGCTTATCTTCCAATTTTCAACAATATACATGGATCGTGCATGCTCTTCGATTAATCGTGATTTGAAGCTGGTTAAGGTCTGGGCTGATAAAAATGGTTTAATACTAAACCCTTCAATCTCCTGATTGGTTCTCCCCCAATTTTGCAACTTTGCAGAGAACTTCCTCTTCACATAGGTGGTAACTCAATCGCCACTGTAGAGTATGCAAGGAATCTTGGGCTCGTCATCGATTGGCACCTTAAGTTTGACAAGCACCTTAATAGTATCTGCCAGAAAGCATACCTCAGTCTTAAACATCTTCTACCATTCAAAAATCTGCTTGATTGGGAAACCAAGAAAACCCTTGTTGTCTCCTTGGTAATATCATATTTTAATTATTGTGACATTGTTTATGCATTACAAATGAGGGTCGAAGCCAGCTTCAAATAATGTTTAATCGTGCCATATCAGTAGAGAGAAACGGAGAGTTCGAGATCAGGTGGTGCTGGTGGTGCTGGTGGTGCAACTAACCCAGGTGGTGCAGGTGGTGCGTTTTACGATCTAACCCAAGTGGTTCGGTGGTGCGTTTTATGATCTAACCCGGGTGGTTCGGTGGTGCGTTTTATGATCTAACCCGGGTGGTTCGGTGGTGCGTTTTATGACCTAACCCGGGTGGTTCGGTGGTGCTGTTTACAAAATAACCCGAAATTAAACCCGACTTTTTACGACCTAACCCGGATGCTTTCATGAGGCGGCTTCTTATCTAACCCTAACTTGAACCTGAATATTTATGAACTGACCCGAGATAAAACCCGACTTTTTACGACCTAACCCGGATGCTTTCGCGAGGCGGCTTCTCATCTAACCCTAATTTGAACCTGAATATTTATGAACTGACCCGAGATAAAACCCGACTTTTTACGACCTAACCCGGATGCTTTCGCGAGGCGGCTTCTCATCTAACCCTAATTTGAACCTGAATATTTATGATCTGACCCGAGATAAAACCCGACTTTTTATGATTTAACCTTAGTGAAACGCCGCTGTTAAAGCGATATAGTAAAAAAAACTCGATTAAAATTTTATCTTGTTCGCTAGACCAATTAATTTCCAAATATTATAATTAAAACATACAATCACTACACTGGCGCACCGTCAAAAATCGTGCTTGCACTATCCCAACGTACAGAGCGTCCGCTTCAGAAAATACGGTGCCGTATGTTTTGCGCCGAACGCTCTGGAGGAACACACTCCGATTTGCAAGTACATACACGCTTTGTCGCGGCAAAGCTCGCCGTCAAATTACGGCCACTCTTTTGCGGTACCGCTTTGTAGGAAACCAAAGCTTTAGTGAAACGCCGCTGCCCCAGAACTCTGTCCATATTCCTCTACTGTGTTAATTTATGCGGGTAATAAAACCGACAAGGGTCGGATCGGCCTGCATACTTATAGAGGTAAAAAAACCGCTTTAGAATGTTTTTGGTATATCTTTTTTAGATAATTTTGGGGGAAATAATTTGCCTGAGATGCCAATTAAAAAAGCCTACATTTAATTGTATTTTAGATTCTTGAATTTTGTACATGGATTAAAAATCTACTATTTCTTGAAATTGTATACATTATGTTAGATAATTATTAATATAATGTTATTAAGACTTTGTAAATATCTGTAAAAACTGTTCTAAATCGTGTCATTTCTGAAAATTGTATACTGAGTGTTTAGAATTTAGTAAAAAATTAAAAAAATGTTTTAATGTTATTAAGACCTGTGAAAATTTGTAAAACTGTACAGAATTGTATTATTTTCTGAAAATGATATACTGAGTGTTTAGAATTTAGTAAAAATTAAAAAAATGTTTTAAATTTGTTAAATCATGTGAAATCTTGTATAAAATGACTAGAACCGTTCTTAATCATGTCATTTCTGAAAATTGTTTACTGAGTGTTTAGAATTTAGTAAAAAATTAAAAAAAATGTTTTAACGTTATTAAGCCCTGTGAAACTTTGTAAAAAATGACTAAAACAGTCGCAAATCGTCCTATTTTCTTAAAAGTGTATACTGAGTGTTTAGAATTTAGTAAAAATTAAAAAAAATGTTTTAAATTTGTTAAATCATGCGAAATCTTGTATAAAATGACTAGAACCGTTCTTAATCATGGCATTTCTGAAAATTGTATACTGAGTGTTTAGAATTTAGTAAAAAATTAAAAAAAAATGTTTTAACGTTATTAAGCCCTGTGAAACTTTGTAAAAAATGACTAAAACAGTCGCAAATCGTCCTATTTTCTTAAAAGTGTATACTGAGTGTTTAGAATTTAGTAAAAATTAAAAAAAATGTTTTAAATTTGTTAAATCATGTGAAATCTTGTATAAAATGACTAGAACCGTTCTTAATCATGACATTTCTGAAAATTGTATACTGAGTGTTTAGAATTTAGTAAAAAATTAAAAAAAATGTTTTAACGTTATTAAGCCCTGTGAAACTTTGTAAAAAATGACTAAAACAGTCGCAAATCGTCCTATTTTCTTAAAAGTGTATACTGAGTGTTTAGAATTTAGTAAAAATTAAAAAAATGTTTTAAATTTGTTAAATCATGCGAAATCTTGTATAAAATGACTAGAACCGTTCTTAATCATGGCATTTCTGAAAATTGTATACTGAGTGTTTAGAATTTAGTAAAAAATTAAAAAAAATGTTTTAACGTTATTAAGCCCTGTGAAACTTTGTAAAAAATGACTAAAACAGTCGCAAATCGTCCTATTTTCTTAAAAGTGTATACTGAGTGTTTAGAATTTAGTAAAAATTAAAAAAAATGTTTTAAATTTGTTAAATCATGTGAAATCTTGTATAAAATGACTAGAACCGTTCTTAATCATGACATTTCTGAAAATTGTATACTGAGTGTTTAGAATTTAGTAAAAAATTAAAAAAAATGTTTTAACGTTATTAAGCCCTGTGAAACTTTGTAAAAAATGACTAAAACAGTCGCAAATCGTCCTATTTTCTTAAAAGTGTATACTGAGTGTTTAGAATTTAGTAAAAATTAAAAAAAATGTTTTAAATTTGTTAAATCATGCGAAATCTTGTATAAAATGACTAGAACCGTTCTTAATCATGGCATTTCTGAAAATTGTATACTGAGTGTTTAGAATTTAGTAAAAAATTAAAAAAAATGTTTTAACGTTATTAAGCCCTGTGAAACTTTGTAAAAAATGACTAAAACAGTCGCAAATCGTCATATTTTCTTAAAAGTGTATACTGAGTGTTTAGAATTTAGTAAAAATTAAAAAAAATGTTTTAAATTTGTTAAATCATGTGAAATCTTGTATAAAATGACTAGAACCGTTCTTAATCATGACATTTCTGAAAATTGTATACTGAGTGTTAAGTATTTTAGTTGAAAATAAGATCATAAATCATCTATACAAAACAAGCGCCCCTTATGGATTTGAACGAAAATCATAGATTCGACTATTTTCATGAAAAATAAATCTAAGTACGGAATAATGCAGGAAGATTATCTATTTTCTTGGTTTAGAAAGTGATGTAGTTAAGATTTATAACTTAGGAATAAATAAATTATTATTAATCTTTTCGACCTATTTCTCTTGCATATTTAATTTCTTTGATAGTAAGAACTAATCTTTTTATTTTACAAAGTAAAAAAAAAAGCTAAAGGTCGGCGTTGTCAGTCAGGTATAAGAACTGATTTAACACGATGGTTTTTGTACAAACGTTCACATACAATTGTATGCTTTTTAACCGTTTGTGTCGGAAAAAATGACGATTTATAGATTAGATATTTAGACGAAGAGCTAACCTTCTCAATAAAGTATTGATTATTGCCCTGCTAGCTAGACAACACTTTTTATGTTAGTCAAAAAAAAATTTTTTTTTTCGGACGCTATTACAGATTTCATCGTTAACTAACAAACATTAAGACCAAAAAATTAGCGTGCAAGATGAAATGTATAGGTTCACTTCATTTCTACATTATTTTACAACTCTCAATCGCATTAAAAACAAGATCGAATAAAAAATAACTTATGACATATGGACGAAAAATGTTTTTCGGGCTATTTAGGTTAGCGACCGCATTACGTCTGAAATACTACATTTTTCGAGCTTATAACATAATTTACTATTTTAACGTTAAAATAGGGGAAATGATGTATCGAAGTGGGTACTTTTTTTTGTCGGTCACGAGATTATAGTTTCTTTTAAAATGAGCTCTAATATTTACAACACAAATTATCCTTTAAGCCACATTAGTTTAAAACTCGTCTGTCGCTTTCCCTCTATTGTGAGTTTGATTAAAGTATAGCGTAGTATATATTTAGATGAATTTCGTAAATGTTGAATACTTTCAAAACTGAAAAAGCCGCCCTTTGCAATAAATATCTCCGTAGAGTTAGGTACCCTGCAGATTAAGGGTATTTCAGCGGATAATCATATACAAATTCAAATACCTCATTTGTTTCGGAGCAGTAACCATCAACTTTTACACCATTTAAAACAGCTTCTTTACCATTAGCAGCATGTAAGATGTTGATTTTTCTGTGATTCTCGGTCCAAAGTAACCAATCTATGGCAATTTTGCTCTGCCTGTTTCTCCATCGGTATCCATTTTTTGGTATGATTCCTATAGTATTAGGCTTCAAAAAATGTCTTCTAAAAATTGTATTGCATGCTGAAGCAATAGTTGTAGCTTCAGTAAATGGACATACATTGGTAGTTTGTATAAGTTGTTCTCTAAACTTTAAACATGATTGCGCAAGGATTTCGACATCCGATACGCAGTAGTCTACCAGATCTCTTTGCATATCGAAACCATCATTTTCATGTTCTACAAACCATTTAAGAAATTTGGCTCTGTCTTCTTCTTTCATACTATCTGAGGAGTAATATTGAATTGATGGTAGAGGTCCTATATAGTTTTCATTTGCCTTTGTATTAAATAGGTGCGGGAAGTAGCCTTTTTTAAAAATATCCTCAAGTCCAAATGCCTTTGGTAGTTTGGCTTAAGGCATAGGGAAATAGTTAAGTGAGTCGATAAATTTTACATTTTCAAGTTGCATCGTAATTATTTTGGTACCTCTCATGATTAACTCAGGTGTAAAATCTGTCTTTGTCATAATATAGTTTAATATAAACTGGTGATCAAAAGCCTGACCATTATGGGCTATTACAATAATTTCTTTAAAGTTTTTCCTCATTTGTAACAAATGGTTAGTAAATGTTCCCGCTGGGTCTATACCTCTGACTTTTTGTAACTTTAGACCACATTTTTTTTTTTACAAGTATCTGCTTCAGAATCCATGCACTCATCGCAGTATTGTTTGAAAACACAGAGATTGACTTGATGTAAAAACATTGAATTTTCCAATAGTTTGTCTTGGCTCGTCTCTAAATCGTAGAATACAAAAAAGATCATCTTTAATCTTAGGTTTTCCCTTATCAGGCCGAATATAACATAGATGATCCTCGGATGCATGTTTATTACAAATTTTACAATAAATTTCACCACATGCATGTGCTCTTTTGGCTTTAATGGTTTTTAAACAAATAGAACATAGTTTAATTTGTTCGCATACTGTAAATTTGCCTGACGAATAATCCTTTTTATGATTTTCGTAACAGTTTTGACTTCTAAAAAATCATAGACAGTCCTGGCATTTAATTTTTATTGCTATTTCGCAAGCAGAGGCTTGCTGACATGCCTGACAGCTTCCACCACATCGGTGCTCATTTTTGTGATCATATGGGACGTAACACTTTTCACAAAAATAGTTAGAACAAAAAGCTGCTGTCAGCGATGTAATTACATTAAAATGGCTTTTGTAATGTAATAAGTTCAGCCGTTTATTGCTTTCAGTTGAACCTTCAAATATAATATTTCGTCCTTTTGATCCATAGCTATAAACAACTAATTTATATTCTTTTAGATGATTTTGAAATTGTATTAACTCGGGAATTCCACCTCCTGCCTCAGGAATGCTAATTTTAGCTCTCTCCAACAATGATCTTGTTCTTTCGGTTTGAATTTTACTAATATCTCTTCTAACCTTACTGAATTCGGGATCTCTTTTATTATGGGCAATGGCGACTTCCAAAGCACGTGGTAAACACAGGTTATCGGTATTTTTAATACTTATAATACCTCGTCGCTTGTCGCATTCCTCATGAAAGCTGTTATAATTTTTTCCTCTTCCCCCACCAACAGGTAATCTAACAGTTGTCACACTAAGACAAAATGATTCTGTATTAAGACCTGCTGAGTTTGACTGATAAATGCCACTTATAACACTCCAAACATCTTATATGGTTATGTATTTAGCTGCTTTGAAGCGAATCTAACCTTCTCCTCGGTTGAAGTCTTTAGAGCAAAAACTAAAAGCCACACGATCTAAGGGTTGTAGGCCTTCTGTAGCGTTTTCCACCCAACCAACTGGTTCAACTCCCTGTGGAACAGGTTTTAACTTAAACTCTAGAGTGCGTCCTGTAAGGTTAAATTCTCGTAACTTTTTAACAACGTCTTTAACAATAATAAACTTCTCCATCTTTCTTTTTTTTTTGTTGTTTTATAGTCTACTATCTACCTACATAAAAAAAAAAAAAAAAAAAAAAAAAAAAAAACAAGTATATTTTCATATTTTTATCGGTCTTAAGTTCGATTTCAAAAGCACACTCCCTCTTTTTGATAATTTCACAGTCTAAGCACATAGATCTTATATTTTTTATTTACGATCAATTCATCTTTATTCGCCAATCATCTCAAACGAGTCTGCTTTTGAATGTAATATAGCCTTAGTATTCAGAAAATATTAATGATATCGGAGCCTAAAACATCCTTAACACTAAAAAAATCATTGTGTTTCCTAACAAAACCCATCATCTTGTCTATTTAGCTTGCTTTCCTATTGTTTAGCAGGTTAAATAAAATTATTATTTCGCTCTTTTTGTCTGTACTGAATCGTTAGGGGAATACGATTCTAGTCCTATAAGAGAGACAGTTAAAATTTATGTAAGCAATCAGAAATCCTACACTATGAGCTACTTAGTTAAAATTTCATATTTCCTTCCTGGATCAGCTAAAATTTGTGTTGTGTCGGTCAAAATTTATAAAATACGAAAAAAATGCTAGATACATTTTATCATGACTTTCTATCTAATACCATCTTATTTCAAGGTATAATTCGGTTGTCAAAATGAGAATCTAAAAAATCCTCGTGTTTCCTCACAAAACCCATCATCTTGCCTATTTAGCTTGCTTTTCTATTGTTTAGCAGGTTAAATAAAATTATTATTTCGCTCTTTTTGTCTGTACTGAATCGTTAGGGGGATACGTTTCTAGTTCTATAAGAGAGACAGTTAAAATTTATGTAAGCAATCAGAAATCCTACACTATGAGCTACTTAGTTAAAATTTCATATTTCCTTCCTGGGTCAGGCAAAATTTGTGATGTGTCGGTCAAAATTTATAAAAATACGAAAAAAATGCTGGATGCATTTTTAGCGTGACTTTCTATTTAATACCATCCTATTTCAAGGTATAATTCGGTTGTCAAAATGAGAATAAAATAATCTTCCCATGGTTTATGTCATCTTAAAAAAGTCAAAAGGTTATATTCTGTAGAGGGTCAGATACATTCAAATTTAAAAATTTTCTCCAAGAAGAATTTTAAGATAGTATTATAGTAAATAAAAATTCTATACCTCCAATATTTCTTGGAAACATATCGTGTTCTAGCGACATAACCCAAAAGTACCTCTATTCAGAAACGCATCGTACTTTTCTTGTCAAACTTGACTTTGTTGTAATGTTGTATGCAGAGCACTTTGAAAACAAAAATTAGATTAGAAACCGCCGCCTCTTAAGGTATACTTTTTTAGGTCTTACATAGGGTACACTGGTATACAGAACAAATGTCATCTTTAATTGTCTCATTGTCCCATCCATTACATTATTATAATCTTAAAGCACCTGTTACCAGCATTATCTGTTTTTATGGTTTTCATAAAACATAGCGATTACCGATGAAAATTAAACGAAAACTTAATAAATAACTTTTTTTCAACTGAAATAGACTGATTTTCGATGGAAAAATGTTACTTATAACTAAAAATGAATATAAGACATATACGCAATGATATTTAGAATAAATCAATCTTTTCTAAAATTACTATGAAATATTCACAAAATCGTTTCGTTATAACCAAAGTAGCAAGGCTTACAGATTTCGTATAGAGTTCAAACGCGATACTGGGATGATCTTTTTTTTTTTATATTTTTGTAGGATAATGCACCACTACGTTGTAAGTACTTGAGAGAGGACTTTCTTGAAAAATCCTCAAATTTCTCTGCAATTTTGTTCCTTCTAGAGTTAAATTCACACAGAAAACCCCGTATTCTTATCTTTCAGGTTGGTATATTAAAAAGGGCTTATTAGTATGGTTTAGAAAACAAGCAATATTAATTAACGGATGTTTTTTCGTCATATGAAGAGTTGAAAAATTTTTTTTTTCCACTCCAATGGTTGCGATGCAGAGAGTCGGGTTTCATCATAATCTTTCAGGGTAGCTCAGGTTTGATTGCATGTAGAGAGTCGGGTTTCATCATAATCTTTCAGGGTAGCTCAGGTTTGATTGCATGTAGAGAGTCGGGTTTCATCATAATCTTTCAGGGTAGCTCAGGTTTGATTGCATGTACTAAGGTTAGTGCTCCTTGCAATCGGTTTCAGGTTTGACGCACCCCCCTCAGGTTTGTTCAGGTTTCTCAAACACTTGAGAAACCTGACCAAACCTGAGGGGGGCGCGTCAAACCTGAAACCGATTGCAAGGAGCACTAACCTTAGTACATGCAATCAAACCTGAGCTACCCTGAAAGATTATGATGAAACCCGACTCTCTACATGCAATCAAACCTGAGCTACCCTGAAAGATTATGATGAAACCCGACTCTCTACATGCAATCAAACCTGAGCTACCCTGAAAGATTATGATGAAACCCGACTCTCTGCATCGCAACCATTGGAGTGGAAAAAAAAAATTTTTCAACTCTTCATATGACGAAAAAACATCCGTTAATTAATATTGCTTGTTTTCTAAACCATACTAATAAGCCCTTTTTAATATACCAACCTGAAAGATAAGAATACGGGGTTTTCTGTGTGAATTTAACTCTAGAAGGAACAAAATTGCAGAGAAATTTGAGGATTTTTCAAGAAAGTCCTCTCTCAAGTACTTACAACGTAGTGGTGCATTATCCTACAAAAATATAAAAAAAAAAAGATCATCCCAGTATCGCGTTTGAACTCTATACGAAATCTGTAAGCCTTGCTACTTTGGTTATAACGAAACGATTTTGTGAATATTTCATAGTAATTTTAGAAAAGATTGATTTATTCTAAATATCATTGCGTATATGTCTTATATTCATTTTTAGTTATAAGTAACATTTTTCCATCGAAAATCAGTCTATTTCAGTTGAAAAAAAGTTATTTATTAAGTTTTCGTTTAATTTTCATCGGTAATCGCTATGTTTTATGAAAACCATAAAAACAGATAATGCTGGTAACAGGTGCTTTAAGATTATAATAATGTAATGGATGGGACAATGAGACAATTAAAGATGACATTTGTTCTGTATACCAGTGTACCCTATGTAAGACCTAAAAAAGTATACCTTAAGAGGCGGCGGTTTCTAATCTAATTTTTGTTTTCAAAGTGCTCTGCATACAACATTACAACAAAGTCAAGTTTGACAAGAAAAGTACGATGCGTTTCTGAATAGAGGTACTTTTGGGTTATGTCGCTAGAACACGATATGTTTCCAAGAAATATTGGAGGTATAGAATTTTTATTTACTATAATACTATCTTAAAATTCTTCTTGGAGAAAATTTTTAAATTTGAATGTATCTGACCCTCTACAGAATATAACCTTTTGACTTTTTTAAGATGACATAAACCATGGGAAGATTATTTTATTCTCATTTTGACAACCGAATTATACCTTGAAATAGGATGGTATTAAATAGAAAGTCACGCTAAAAATGCATCCAGCATTTTTTTCGTATTTTTATAAATTTTGACCGACACATCACAAATTTTGCCTGACCCAGGAAGGAAATATGAAATTTTAACTAAGTAGCTCATAGTGTAGGATTTCTGATTGCTTACATAAATTTTAACTGTCTCTCTTATAGAACTAGAAACGTATCCCCCTAACGATTCAGTACAGACAAAAAGAGCGAAATAATAATTTTATTTAACCTGCTAAACAATAGAAAAGCAAGCTAAATAGGCAAGATGATGGGTTTTGTGAGGAAACACGAGGATTTTTTAGATTCTCATTTTGACAACCGAATTATACCTTGAAATAAGATGGTATTAGATAGAAAGTCATGATAAAATGTATCTAGCATTTTTTTCGTATTTTATAAATTTTGACCGACACAACACAAATTTTAGCTGATCCAGGAAGGAAATATGAAATTTTAACTAAGTAGCTCATAGTGTAGGATTTCTGATTGCTTACATAAATTTTAACTGTCTCTCTTATAGGACTAGAATCGTATTCCCCTAACGATTCAGTACAGACAAAAAGAGCGAAATAATAATTTTATTTAACCTGCTAAACAATAGGAAAGCAAGCTAAATAGACAAGATGATGGGTTTTGTTAGGAAACACAATGATTTTTTTAGTGTTAAGGATGTTTTAGGCTCCGATATCATTAATATTTTCTGAATACTAAGGCTATATTACATTCAAAAGCAGACTCGTTTGAGATGATTGGCGAATAAAGATGAATTGATCGTAAATAAAAAATATAAGATCTATGTGCTTAGACTGTGAAATTATCAAAAAGAGGGAGTGTGCTTTTGAAATCGAACTTAAGACCGATAAAAATATGAAAATATACTTGTTTTTTTTTTTTTTTTTTTTTTTTTTTTTTATGTAGGTAGATAGTAGACTATAAAACAACAAAAAAAAAAGAAAGATGGAGAAGTTTATTATTGTTAAAGACGTTGTTAAAAAGTTACGAGAATTTAACCTTACAGGACGCACTCTAGAGTTTAAGTTAAAACCTGTTCCACAGGGAGTTGAACCAGTTGGTTGGGTGGAAAACGCTACAGAAGGCCTACAACCCTTAGATCGTGTGGCTTTTAGTTTTTGCTCTAAAGACTTCAACCGAGGAGAAGGTTAGATTCGCTTCAAAGCAGCTAAATACATAACCATATAAGATGTTTGGAGTGTTATAAGTGGCATTTATCAGTCAAACTCAGCAGGTCTTAATACAGAATCATTTTGTCTTAGTGTGACAACTGTTAGATTACCTGTTGGTGGGGGAAGAGGAAAAAATTATAACAGCTTTCATGAGGAATGCGACAAGCGACGAGGTATTATAAGTATTAAAAATACCGATAACCTGTGTTTACCACGTGCTTTGGTAGTCGCCATTGCCCATAATAAAAGAGATCCCGAATTCAGTAAGGTTAGAAGAGATATTAGTAAAATTCAAACCGAAAGAACAAGATCATTGTTGGAGAGAGCTAAAATTAGCATTCCTGAGGCAGGAGGTGGAATTCCCGAGTTAATACAATTTCAAAATCATCTAAAAGAATATAAATTAGTTGTTTATAGCTATGGATCAAAAGGACGAAATATTATATTTGAAGGTTCAACTGAAAGCAATAAACGGCTGAACTTATTACATTACAAAAGCCATTTTAATGTAATTACATCGCTGACAGCAGCTTTTTGTTCTAACTATTTTTGTGAAAAGTGTTACGTCCCATATGATCACAAAAATGAGCACCGATGTGGTGGAAGCTGTCAGGCATGTCAGCAAGCCTCTGCTTGCGAAATAGCAATAAAAATTAAATGCCAGGACTGTCTATGATTTTTTAGAAGTCAAAACTGTTACGAAAATCATAAAAAGGATTATTCGTCAGGCAAATTTACAGTATGCGAACAAATTAAACTATGTTCTATTTGTTTAAAAACCATTAAAGCCAAAAGAGCACATGCATGTGGTGAAATTTATTGTAAAATTTGTAATAAACATGCATCCGAGGATCATCTATGTTATATTCGGCCTGATAAGGGAAAACCTAAGATTAAAGATGATCTTTTTTGTATTCTACGATTTAGAGACGAGCCAAGACAAACTATTGGAAAATTCAATGTTTTTACATCAAGTCAATCTCTGTGTTTTCAAACAATACTGCGATGAGTGCATGGATTCTGAAGCAGATACTTGTAAAAAAAAAAATGTGGTCTAAAGTTACAAAAAGTCAGAGGTATAGACCCAGCGGGAACATTTACTAACCATTTGTTACAAATGAGGAAAAACTTTAAAGAAATTATTGTAATAGCCCATAATGGTCAGGCTTTTGATCACCAGTTTATATTAAACTATATTATGACAAAGACAGATTTTACACCTGAGTTAATCATGAGAGGTACCAAAATAATTACGATGCAACTTGAAAATGTAAAATTTATCGACTCACTTAACTATTTCCCTATGCCTTAAGCCAAACTACCAAAGGCATTTGGACTTGAGGATATTTTTAAAAAAGGCTACTTCCCGCACCTATTTAATACAAAGGCAAATGAAAACTATATAGGACCTCTACCATCAATTCAATATTACTCCTCAGATAGTATGAAAGAAGAAGACAGAGCCAAATTTCTTAAATGGTTTGTAGAACATGAAAATGATGGTTTCGATATGCAAAGAGATCTGGTAGACTACTGCGTATCGGATGTCGAAATCCTTGCGCAATCATGTTTAAAGTTTAGAGAACAACTTATACAAACTACCAATGTATGTCCATTTACTGAAGCTACAACTATTGCTTCAGCATGCAATACAATTTTTAGAAGACATTTTTTGAAGCCTAATACTATAGGAATCATACCAAAAAATGGATACCGATGGAGAAACAGGCAGAGCAAAATTGCCATAGATTGGTTACTTTGGACCGAGAATCACAGAAAAATCAACATCTTACATGCTGCTAATGGTAAAGAAGCTGTTTTAAATGGTGTAAAAGTTGATGGTTACTGCTCCGAAACAAATGAGGTATTTGAATTTGTATATGATTATCCGCTGAAATACCCTTAATCTGCAGGGTACCTAACTCTACGGAGATATTTATTGCAAAGGGCGGCTTTTTCAGTTTTGAAAGTATTCAACATTTACGAAATTCATCTAAATATATACTACGCTATACTTTAATCAAACTCACAATAGAGGGAAAGCGACAGACGAGTTTTAAACTAATGTGGCTTAAAGGATAATTTGTGTTGTAAATATTAGAGCTCATTTTAAAAGAAACTATAATCTCGTGACCGACAAAAAAAAGTACCCACTTCGATACATCATTTCCCCTATTTTAACGTTAAAATAGTAAATTATGTTATAAGCTCGAAAAATGTAGTATTTCAGACGTAATGCGGTCGCTAACCTAAATAGCCCGAAAAACATTTTTCGTCCATATGTCATAAGTTATTTTTTATTCGATCTTGTTTTTAATGCGATTGAGAGTTGTAAAATAATGTAGAAATGAAGTGAACCTATACATTTCATCTTGCACGCTAATTTTTTGGTCTTAATGTTTGTTAGTTAACGATGAAATCTGTAATAGCGTCCGAAAAAAAAAATTTTTTTTTGACTAACATAAAAAGTGTTGTCTAGCTAGCAGGGCAATAATCAATACTTTATTGAGAAGGTTAGCTCTTCGTCTAAATATCTAATCTATAAATCGTCATTTTTTCCGACACAAACGGTTAAAAAGCATACAATTGTATGTGAACGTTTGTACAAAAACCATCGTGTTAAATCAGTTCTTATACCTGACTGACAACGCCGACCTTTAGCTTTTTTTTTTACTTTGTAAAATAAAAAGATTAGTTCTTACTATCAAAGAAATTAAATATGCAAGAGAAATAGGTCGAAAAGATTAATAATAATTTATTTATTCCTAAGTTATAAATCTTAACTACATCACTTTCTAAACCAAGAAAATAGATAATCTTCCTGCATTATTCCGTACTTAGATTTATTTTTCATGAAAATAGTCGAATCTATGATTTTCGTTCAAATCCATAAGGGGCGCTTGTTTTGTATAGATGATTTATGATCTTATTTTCAACTAAAATACTTAACACTCAGTATACAATTTTCAGAAATGTCATGATTAAGAACGGTTCTAGTCATTTTATACAAGATTTCACATGATTTAACAAATTTAAAACATTTTTTTTAATTTTTACTAAATTCTAAACACTCAGTATACACTTTTAAGAAAATATGACGATTTGCGACTGTTTTAGTCATTTTTTACAAAGTTTCACAGGGCTTAATAACGTTAAAACATTTTTTTTAATTTTTTACTAAATTCTAAACACTCAGTATACAATTTTCAGAAATGCCATGATTAAGAACGGTTCTAGTCATTTTATACAAGATTTCGCATGATTTAACAAATTTAAAACATTTTTTTTAATTTTTACTAAATTCTAAACACTCAGTATACACTTTTAAGAAAATAGGACGATTTGCGACTGTTTTAGTCATTTTTTACAAAGTTTCACAGGGCTTAATAACGTTAAAACATTTTTTTTAATTTTTTACTAAATTCTAAACACTCAGTATACAATTTTCAGAAATGTCATGATTAAGAACGGTTCTAGTCATTTTATACAAGATTTCACATGATTTAACAAATTTAAAACATTTTTTTTAATTTTTACTAAATTCTAAACACTCAGTATACACTTTTAAGAAAATAGGACGATTTGCGACTGTTTTAGTCATTTTTTACAAAGTTTCACAGGGCTTAATAACGTTAAAACATTTTTTTTAATTTTTTACTAAATTCTAAACACTCAGTATACAATTTTCAGAAATGCCATGATTAAGAACGGTTCTAGTCATTTTATACAAGATTTCGCATGATTTAACAAATTTAAAACATTTTTTTAATTTTTACTAAATTCTAAACACTCAGTATACACTTTTAAGAAAATAGGACGATTTGCGACTGTTTTAGTCATTTTTTACAAAGTTTCACAGGGCTTAATAACGTTAAAACATTTTTTTTAATTTTTTACTAAATTCTAAACACTCAGTATACAATTTTCAGAAATGTCATGATTAAGAACGGTTCTAGTCATTTTATACAAGATTTCACATGATTTAACAAATTTAAAACATTTTTTTTAATTTTTACTAAATTCTAAACACTCAGTATACACTTTTAAGAAAATAGGACGATTTGCGACTGTTTTAGTCATTTTTTACAAAGTTTCACAGGGCTTAATAACGTTAAAACATTTTTTTTTAATTTTTTACTAAATTCTAAACACTCAGTATACAATTTTCAGAAATGCCATGATTAAGAACGGTTCTAGTCATTTTATACAAGATTTCGCATGATTTAACAAATTTAAAACATTTTTTTTAATTTTTACTAAATTCTAAACACTCAGTATACACTTTTAAGAAAATAGGACGATTTGCGACTGTTTTAGTCATTTTTTACAAAGTTTCACAGGGCTTAATAACGTTAAAACATTTTTTTTAATTTTTTACTAAATTCTAAACACTCAGTAAACAATTTTCAGAAATGACATGATTAAGAACGGTTCTAGTCATTTTATACAAGATTTCACATGATTTAACAAATTTAAAACATTTTTTTAATTTTTACTAAATTCTAAACACTCAGTATATCATTTTCAGAAAATAATACAATTCTGTACAGTTTTACAAATTTTCACAGGTCTTAATAACATTAAAACATTTTTTTAATTTTTTACTAAATTCTAAACACTCAGTATACAATTTTCAGAAATGACACGATTTAGAACAGTTTTTACAGATATTTACAAAGTCTTAATAACATTATATTAATAATTATCTAACATAATGTATACAATTTCAAGAAATAGTAGATTTTTAATCCATGTACAAAATTCAAGAATCTAAAATACAATTAAATGTAGGCTTTTTTAATTGGCATCTCAGGCAAATTATTTCCCCCAAAATTATCTAAAAAAGATATACCAAAAACATTCTAAAGCGGTTTTTTTACCTCTATAAGTATGCAGGCCGATCCGACCCTTGTCGGTTTTATTACCCGCATAAATTAACACAGTAGAGGAATATGGACAGAGTTCTGGGGCAGCGGCGTTTCACTAAAGCTTTGGTTTCCTACAAAGCGGTACCGCAAAAGAGTGGCCGTAATTTGACGGCGAGCTTTGCCGCGACAAAGCGTGTATGTACTTGCAAATCGGAGTGTGTTCCTCCAGAGCGTTCGGCGCAAAAAATACGGCACCGTATTTTCTGAAGCGGACGCTCTGTACGTTGGGATAGTGCAAGCACGATTTTTGACGGTGCGCCAGTGTAGTGATTGTATGTTTTAATTATAATATTTGGAAATTAATTGGTCTAGCGAACAAGATAAAATTTTAATCGAGTTTTTTTTACTATATCGCTTTAACAGCGGCGTTTCACTAAGGTTAAATCATAAAAAGTCGGGTTTTATCTCGGGTCAGATCATAAATATTCAGGTTCAAATTAGGGTTAGATGAGAAGCCGCCTTGCGAAAGCATCCGGGTTAGGTCGTAAAAAGTCGGGTTTTATCTCGGGTCAGTTCATAAATATTCAGGTTCAAATTAGGGTTAGATGAGAAGCCGCCTCGCGAAAGCATCCGGGTTAGGTCGTAAAAAGTCGGGTTTTATCTCGGGTCAGTTCATAAATATTCAGGTTCAAGTTAGGGTTAGATAAGAAGCCGCCTCATGAAAGCATCCGGGTTAGGTCGTAAAAAGTCGGGTTTAATTTCGGGTTATTTTGTAAACAGCACCACCGAACCACCCGGGTTAGGTCATAAAACGCACCACCGAACCACCCGGGTTAGATCATAAAACGCACCACCGAACCACCCGGGTTAGATCATAAAACGCACCACCGAACCACTTGGGTTAGATCGTAAAACGCACCACCTGCACCACCTGGGTTAGTTGCACCACCAGCACCACCAGCACCACCAGCACCACCTGATCTCGAACTCTCCGTTTCTCTCTACTCATATCTATTTCATGCCGAGATCCGCTCATATTACACCTTATGTTTATGAACTAGGTTTGCTTAAACTTCTGGGTGTCTATGTCTTAGCGATGAGTACTAAATTAAAGACGGAAATTTTAACCAATAATTATATTCGTAATATCGATTTAAATCGCTTCTAGCTTACAGGACTATCACCTAGAACTGCACTGTTTGTTTAAGATATATTATCTTTAATAATTTGTACTTTTAATTTGATTATTTATACATATTATGTATACCTACACATTATCTTAGCTTAAGAAAATTAAGGTAAGGTTCTTATATCATTTTATGTACCTTGTCCTTTTGTTACAATAAATATATTTAAATTGTTTATTTTTTAAAGATATTTTCCTGAATAGAAGTTGAAAATTTAGCACGCGAAATTCCATCATACTGTTTAAAAAACAGCAGAGTATATCAATGATTTTGCCCTCACCTTTGCCGATTTTTCTAACAATTTCTGCGTAAAGCTGGCCTCTTGATTGAGAGACTTCCTTTCATAAGATATTGAAAAAAATACTAAAGGAAAGAAAACGCCTGCTATTAGTGTAAGTCTCCATTCAAAGTACAGACCTATTACTGTGGAAAGGATAAAAGTGGACACCGAGTTCATAACTAAGCCTATTCTTGATCCTCCAGCCTAAAAAAAAATAATATGTCGAAAGTTCTGGCAGAACACACTAACCAAAATAGGTATTTATGATGTAAGTGTTATAAGTAAATTTTAAAGGCGCAGATTTGAAAGTTTGCAGAGTGAGCTACGCGTATCACTAGTGACTAAAGGGCGGAATATATGCAAAGTGAATATATATGCATTATTTGCATATTTTTCCCAAATTATTATTTTATGAGCGTATTTTTATGTTTTCGGCGTTATCAAAAAATTAAAAACGCCCGGTCATAAAAACTCGTAGATTATAGGTTTGTCCAGTCCGACACTTGTTTTGGGGATTCTCTAGTCTAAAGATAATTATATAATAATTAATATTTACATTATGGTTATACACAATAAATCTATTGGGGGTTTCCGGGGTTTGCAGGTATATTGTTAGGGGTTATTTATTGCCATTTAATAATGCCTCATTGTTACTTGCTTAACAAACTGTATTTATATCAGGTTGTAATACGTGTCTGTTGAAAACAACGCTGCATAAATCAAGTTACAAAAAATGAAATCTGAGCCAGTTCAGCTGAGTGTAAAAAACGCATTTCAAAATGTTGGAGAAAAATCGAAATCTGAAAAGGAAATGTTTCAAGAAGACTTATGCAAGACTTTGGTCGCAGCGAACATACCCTCAAAACAATTGCAAAATCCCCAATTTAGAGGATTTTTGAAAAAATATTGTCATCAAACCATTCCTGATGAATCCACGCTTAGAAAGAAGAATGTCCATTTAGTATACGAAACCGTGTTAGAATAAATAAGAGCTTCACTGGGTAATACAAATTTTTACATTATTCTTGATGAGAGCACAGATGCTTGTGGCAGATATATCGCACATTCTATGATTGGAGCACTTCAAGAAGATAAAGCAACAAACCCATATTTACTAGCTTCTAAGCAGCTAGACAAAACTGATGTGACAGTAACCCGATTTATTCAGCAGTCCCTAACGAGCTTTTTTTTACAAAATCCAGTCCCAAATGAGAAGTTTTTAGTGCTTTTGTCTGATGCAGCACCGTATATGGTAAAAGTAGGCCAAGCCAAAACTTAAGAATCTTTTAACCCAATATGGTACAAGTGACTTGTCTTTTCCAGGGATTAAACCGAGTCGAAGAAACCGTCAGAACTTAATATTCTTTAGTAAATAAATTAATTTTAAATGAAGAAAGAAAGTGTTTCTAAAAGCACCTCTAAGAGTGCAGATGTATATAAGGAGAGATTACCAGGAGTTAGTTTACCTCCAGAACCTGTAATTACCCGGGTAGAGAGTAGAAATTTAAATTTAAGAGACTCAATTAGTATTGTTGAAACTTTTTCCGCTAAATGTAACAACATTCTCGGTAAAGTAGGAGGTCAAGTAAGGAACAAATTGGATATAACTGTAAAAAAGAATCAAGGATTTAAATACTTAACTGCAGTGAAAAGCATTTATGAAGGTAAACCATCCAACGAAGTTGAATCTTGGCCTCATACTTTACTACCTAAGTTGCAGTCCGATTACATCAGTAGATGTTGAATGAAGCTTCTCTTTGTATAACCATATTTTTACTAATAGAAGACAATCCTTTTTGGTTGAAAATTTTAAAAAATATTTAGTAATAAATGCCTTTCATACAATTTCAGGTTATAAAAATTGTTTACTTTTATTTTTCTTTGTTCTTTTTGCATTTTTTTTTTAAATAAATATCTATTTTAGAACCCAGGATGTTTCTTTACCATAATTTACTACAATAAATTAAGAAATATTGCATACCAGTATGCATATTTGGTCAAAACAATGCATATAACTGCATATTTAAAGGCAAACGAGGCAAATACATGGGCATATTTTGGCTGACTTTAAGTGCATAATTCCGCCCTTTAACTAATGACTATAACATAACAGCTAAATGCCACTGTGAATTTGATACAAAGAGGAGGCAAAAGTATACTTACTCCTTGTACACTGGCTGCATCACCTGATAGTTGGGCGCAGAGAGCCCCTACACCATTATCTTTTTTGTCAAACCAACCCATTTCTTGTTTTAGCATTGTGCTAAACATATTATTTCTTAGCCTATATGTCAGTTTTTCTCCGGCGTAGCCGAAGGCGAAAATCTAAACAAATGTTTCTATGTTAAATTGTCAGGATATTTTTACTTTGTTTTAATTTACATGTAAATTTAAATCATATTATGCTATATCTACACTGTGGCTCAGATTAAAGGAGTACATTTTTTAATTGTCCGTATTTTTTTTTCATTTTGCACTGATTTAATTTATTTTTGGAGTGATGATAACTGAAATCGTCTCAGTAGAATGTGTAATTTTTGTCAAAATATTTTGAACAGGGCCGGAATGACAGGTTTTTCTTCAACAAACGTGCGCTTATGTTCGGTGCGATCGGAAACTGATTTATTTAAATTTCAGATGATACGTTTTTTTAGTAGTTTCACTATCGAAAATTCTCCAGTATAGGTCTAATTGTGAAAGATTTTAAAATTCAAGAAATATAATTTATTTTGTTCATTGATGTACTACTAAAACATTGCGGTTATCATTTTGGAAATTTGAAATCGTTTGAACCATGATCGCAGCATCCATGACAGTTATTAAAAATCATAGTATCCATGACTGTTATTAAAATAATAAACAATGTTATTCTTGATGTTTTGTACGCTTCGTGACAGCTAATTCGTACACAATGGCAGTCTTAAGTGAAGAGGATCGAATTATTATCAAGAATTTTCGACAAAAACATAATTACGGTGCAAGAAAAATTGTAAAGGAGTTTCCTGAAACAAATTGGTATGTTGGAACAGTTGGAAAGTTTCTAAGACGTCTTAGAGAAAATAATGGATCCATAAAAATAAAAGTTGGAAGGGGAAGAAAGAAAATTTCAAGAACTCAAGGAAATATTACCTTGGTAGGAAATATTATAGAAAATGTACGACCTAAAGAATCTGTGGGTACCAGAAAAATAGCGAAAAGAACAAGAATTCAACGTTCTACAGTTCAAGGAATTATAAGAAATGATTGCCAACTCAAAGTCTTTAAAAAAGTTTACTGTCAAAAACTTATTGCCAATGTGAAGGAGAAACGATTAGAAAGATGTAATCTATTTCTACGAAGATTTCGTTCTCGGGAAAATATCGCAAAGATATGGTTTTCAGATGAAAAGATGTTTTACTTGAGGCCGCCAAAGAATACACAAAATAATCGGGTATACGCAAATGTGCGAGTAAAGAGGGAAATCCCTTTGGAAAATCTTTTAATCGATAGAAGTCACTTTTTACCTGGTGTAATGGTCTCTGTGGCAGTTTTCAAATTGAGGAAGTCAAGTCTCATTGTTGTAGATGCCGGAGTAAAACTCAACTCGGACGCGTATCAACCACAAATTTTACATCACCTGCTTCCTAAAATTGAAGCGATCTGCGACGATTACGTGTTCAAACAAGACGGTGCTCTTTCCCATACCTCTCGAAGTACAAGATTGTTTTTGTTTGAGCAATGCCCCGATTACATCCAACCGGAGATGTGGCCACCTCATAGTCCAGAATTAAACCCTGTTGACTATTCCATATGGGGGAATTTTAGAGGCAAGTGTTCACAATGGTCAAAGGTTTAACACCATCGAAGAGCTAAAGGAAAGGTTACAGTTCTGTTGGGCTAATTTTAACCAGGGCATAATCAATGCCGTTATTGACCTATGTTGAAGGCGACTGAAATAGGTGATAGAGGATCATGGTGGTTATATTCATAATGTAATCCTGTAAATATTTAGACTACTTTCGATTTCAAGTGTTAATATTATTAAATTTGTTAATTAAGATTGACCAAAATAAATTGTATTTCTTGAATTCCAAGAATAAATTAAATCAGTGCAAAATGAAAAAAAATATTCACAATTAAATGTACTCCTTTAATTTGAGCCACAGTGTATATTATACCTATCAATATTATGATGATTTTATTACCTGGAAAAACATAGCAACTCCACTGGCTATTCCTAGATACAAAAAGTCCAGACAATAGAAGTTCGCTGTACTACGAAGAATTACATTTTCATTTATAGATAACACCTAAAATGAAAAAGTATGAAAGAAGGAAACAATTTATATAAAATTGATCAGCTAACCGAGCTAGCTGATTTTATTATTTTTAATTTTAGGAAACAGAATCACTACGATCCCTTAGAGTTGGGAATATAAAAGGACAAAAAATACAACTTCACAAGTTAACTATAACAACTGATTTTAATTTTATTTCAGTTAGGTTATTGACGTTTTAGCTAAATCAATTTAATATTCTTACCCCCAGAAGATCTCCAAATATCAAACCATATAGAGGTAAAGATGCACCATTCATTAAAGATGCCAAACAGCCCGTTATCATCGGTAACCATTCTGGTTTATTTACTTGTAGTATTTTTAAAAAGACATTAGAAGACTGAGTAGGTAATTTTTCTTTGTCCTGAAAGATTTTATTGGTATATGAATGTGGTTTTTAATAAAGTCGGCTTCTACTTAACTAGGCGCGTTATGAATTAGAAACTTATATAGTGTTGTCTTGCTCAAACCAAGGTTAAAACGGCATTACAAAGATATCCGTAATATAAACGCAATAAACTTAATGGTTATTTATGAATCGGAGAGAGAAGCACATCTAATTTTCAGTAATTATCAAAATGTGTTGAAGAACACATAATGTCGTTAATAAGCTCCCTAGCCTCGGCAAATGTGTCATTTATTAAAAAAATTGTGACATAAAATGACGGATATAAATCGGCTTGCAGGTTTTTTGCATCCCCAGGCGAAAGAAATGGCTCTCAATTTAATAGATTATTTTAAAAATTAACAGGAGAAGGCTACTGAAACCGGCGAGTTATTAAATCCCAAGTCTATTAAAGAAAAAGTCTCGGAAGCACTAAAACTAAGTTTAAGATCAATACAGAGGATTGTTCATGAAAGTAGTAGAAGTAGTATACCAATGAAGAAAACGCAACAACGATCAAGGAAAACGAAGAGTAAAACTTTACAGGAAAGTAAAAAAATGGATGTAAGGAATGTTATACACGACTTATATGCATCACAAGTTGATATAACGCTTTCAGTTTTAAGAGATGCTTTGAAGGAACGATGTATTTTAGAAATAGGTCTCAGGTCATTGTCAGCACTAATAAAAAACTTGGGATTTCGTTATAGAAAGGACTGCAACAGAAGATATTTGTGCGAACTACCAAGAATTGTAAGCCGAACGAGTCAAATTTTTGAAAAAATATGTTGAAAATTGTCAATCAAAGTTTAAGAAAGTAGTTTTTTTTTTAGATGGAACTTGGGTATTTTCGAATGGAAGTGGGTTTAAATCATGACAAGACGACTCAGTGAAATCAGTAAAACGAAAAAGAGGTTGTGGTTCGGGAAAACGCTACGTTATATTAAATGCTGGCTCATCTACTGGTTTTATAAAGGAAGGGAGTTTAATTTTTTCCTCTAAATCAAAGAGCGCCGACTACCACGATTACATGAATTGTCAGCTTTTTGAAAAGGGGGCTAGAGGAAAGCTGACACCAAATTTGGATGAACCATCTCTAATTGTACTAGACAATGCAATCATTCTCGGGTAATAAATAAACAGCCAAATTCATCTTGAAAAAAAATGACGTGTTTCAGTGGTTAGTTCAGGAAAATGAGAGTCCATCACCTGATTTATTAAAATCTGAACTGATAATGAAAGCGAAAACCATTAAAAAACAAAAAATATATGTCGTTGATGAAATTTTGCGAGAACACGCTCATGAGGTTTTGCGGTTACCACCGTACCATTGCCAATTTAATGCCATCGAGCTAATTTGGGCAGGCGCAAAATCGTTCTATGAAAAAAATGTTGGTAATGGTCTAAGTTCAGATAAGGTAGAAAAAGTTTGGAAAAACTCCCTAGCAGACATCGGGGGACTACTGAAGGAAAGCTGTGGAACATAGAGAAAAAACTATCCTGGACTGGTGGAACAGAGAAAAAGTATTGGATGTTTAAGTGGAACCACTTATTATTTCAAATGCAGAAGATAGTGAAAGTACTACTGAAGATAAATTTGACGAATCAGAATTTGAAGAGTTTTAAAGCTGTGTTAATTTTGTATTTTTTTTTTTTTTATTTTTCAATCTTTATTTTAAATTCTGTAATAATAGTTCAATTAGAAAAATGTCCCACATAAGTTACTGGTCCATGGGGGGCTTAAAGTTAGATTAGGTACGTCTTATATTTTATCTTGACGAGACTTGAAATATTATTTTGCCTTTTCTTCATTGGTATACTTCTACTACTTTCATGGACAATCCTCTGTGTTGTTTTTAAACTTAGTTTAAGAACATCCAAGTTGGGGATTTGATAACTCGCCGGTTTTAGTAGCTTTATCTTGTTAATTTTTAAAGTAACCTATTAAATTGGGAACATTTTTTTAGCCTGATATTACACAACAAAAATGTAGCCAATGTGTAATTTAATTAGAATTTTTTTGGTATTTACTATATTATCTGCTGATATAAACTAAAATTTGTTTAATTTATCTAATATTCTATTTACTTTGCTTCTTTAAATTAAAAATGATTAAAAAAACTATAATTATTAAAAAGATATATTCAAAAATCATATTACATGCAACCTTTTGCAACAATACGAATGCACCTTTGTGACATTAATTTTATCATTATCCATGATGAGTTTGAATTTTGCCATAAAAACAATTGTAACTGAAAAGTTTTTGCGTGTTTTGGGGCTAACGTGAATTTTTGAAATTGGCGGAAGAAGAAAATATCTTTCTTTAGATAAATTTGAAATAAATTTTTATTTGTTTACTACTACCTAGCTTACTGCGTCGTGTATATAGTATTTTATATATTTTTTGTTTTTGTGACTTGTCTAAACATATTGTATGTATATATTATATACTAATAAATTATTTGAATTTGCAATAATATATACATTAGTTTAGTTGAAATAAATGTAGGTACACAAAAACATTCAAAATTATATACAATGTAAAATGCAGACCAGTTCTGATGTTTTAATTTTTCTCTATTAAACAACCACCCCTATTTACCGACCAACATTTGATTCCCGAGGGTGGTCGCTAGTCAGAGGTTTTATAAAATTATTGTGTCGACCGTGTGCAACAATACGGAAGCACCCCTAATAAATTAATTTTGAAAAGAGACCCGTCACCCGTCATTTTTATTATGACTGATAGCTTCAAATTATTGTTATTGTTAACCTATTAACATTCAATTTTATAAAAAATCAGCTGTCCATATACCGCCATATTGGTTTTTATATATTGAAACATTTTTGAAACCTCTGATTCTACTGATTTGATTCAGAGATTATATGCGCCTAGTTAAGTGGAAGCAGACCTTTTTTTTCCTACTTAGTTTAACGGAACAGAAATTAGAAAAATTAGAAATTTATCTAAACTAAAACCAAAGTACATAAATATGTCCTTTGTAATTAGAATTTTGGTACCTAAACTAGTTTTGGAAATATTTACAGCAACAACTACTTTGTTCATTACCTCTTTAACTTCATCTTCAACTTCACCTGCTTCGTATGACTTAGCAGAAAAGCTTAAGGATTTAAGCAATTTATTTTTAGTGCCATCTAAAATAAATATTTGCAATTATTTTACATAATAATATTATAATCTAATTGAAGACTGAACCAAAATAAACGAATAATTATTTATTGTTCACTTACGTTCATTATTTAATTCTGTGTATCCTTGAGAGTTAATCATATTATAGTAAGCCCCTTTGGCTTCTATAAGTTGGTGATGTGATCCTTCTTCAACTATACTCCCTTGATCAAACACGATTATCCTGTTGGCATTTCTTATTGTAGATAACCTGTGAGCAACCACGATTTTTGTGCATTCCCCACTAATCTGTAACAGAAACATTACGTAAGCTAACATACTCACAATATCCTAATATACTCACAGCATCCAGAGCAGCTTGAACTTCCAGTTCATTAGTGGTGTCCAGCGCAGAAGTTGCCTCATCCAATATTAGCAAATTAGGTTCTTTAATAAGTGCTCTAGCTATGGCTACCCGTTGCTTTTGTCCTCCAGATAGCTGGGCTCCTCTTTCGCCAATTACGGTTTGATAACCATGGGGTAGGTTTGAAATGAATTTATGGGCGTTAGCTTTTTTCGCTGCTTTAACTACATAGTAATAATTAAGTGTAAATTTTTGTCTTTAAACTGTGTCTGCAAGTGTTAATAGTTTTTTTTTTCTTATTTTCATTAATGTCTCTATTTCAAGTGATGATGTATTACTGTATTATAACGAAATAGTATACCAATACCGCTATACAGGGTGATGCATGGCTTAGTTGATCATGGGAAATCCCATGTAAATTTTGAGGTGGCAAAATATTGGCTCCCCTGTACATTTTAGAGGAAAATTGTATTATAATTTTTTGAAGAGGCCGATACAGTAAACCCATGTGCCAAGTTTGAATAAATTTTAATAAGCCTCCTAATCCTAACTTATTCAATTAAATGTGATGGCAAAATTACGAAATTTTCATAGTTTGGGTAATACAGCAAGCACCAGCAAATTATTATTTGGCATTGACAAAACAATAAGTAGCGTCAGTGGCAACATTTTCGTTGAAGGCGCTTTAATTAGAGCTAAATATGAGCTATTCCATTAAGGAAAAGGTAACTATGGTTAAGTGGAATTATACAGGGAACAGTTTAAGAGCAGTGTCTGAAATGTTTTAGTTGAATTCCCTGATGGGCCTATCGATTCCATTTCATTAATTAAACTTATCATTAGTAAATTTGAGTCCAAAGGCACTATAATAAATAACTGTAAACGCTCAACTCAGAATGTCAATAGAGCTGAAGAAAGGGGTAATAGAGATCTTGATATTTTATTGCACGTGGAGGAAAATAAAATGATTAAATGGTGGTGGAACGAAATGTGTTTTTAATGTGAAATAATCTTTATTCCTTATGTCCAGCTTTACGTCAATTTGTGGCAATGGAGTCATAGAAATTATTTGATGGTGTTTGCTGTAGGTATTACCTAAACTATGAAAATTTCGTAATTTTGCCATCACAGGATTGGCTTATTAAAATGTATTCAAACTTGGCACATAGGTTTATTATATCGGCCTCTTCAAAAAATTATAATATAATTTTTCTCTAAAATGTACAGACGAGCCAATATTTAGCCACCTCAAAATTTACATGAAATTTCCTATGTTCAACTAAGTCATGCATCACCCGGTATAGATAATAAAATACTGAAATTTTTGGTGTATGTATAAGAGAAGGGAGGGTATAGAAGTTCGCTTAAAAACCATTCTTTTGATTTTCTAGAAACAAGCATTTAAAAACAAAATGTAGGTAATTATAATTATTATAACATGCGAAGAAAACAACATTTTTTTCAAAGACATTATATTCTTTGGTGAGGCTATATTTTATTTTAATCTATTTATTATTTATCAAGATCCACAGTGGATACGCGAAGAACATGCACAACATCCTCAGAAAGTTAATGTGTGGGGTGGAATAACAATAACAGAATTATAGGACCATATTTCTTTGATGAAAATCGTACTACTCAATATTATTTAGATTTCTGATTTGATTTAATACCTGTATTAGCAATTATTTTGCCAAACGAGGATAATTCAGATATTCCCCAAAGAATATAATTTCAACAAGATCGCCGTACTTTGGTGTAAATATGTTCGATGAATTGAACGTAAAGAAATATGGATTCGGGTCTATCGTGATTTTTCGGTTGATAAAACACGGCTTCCACGAGAGTTTATTGTTTTTGTGTTAGTGAATTTTCTGAAGGTTTGTTTACTTTTGTACTTTGTTTTTGAGTCTTTCTTTGTTATTTTGCGACGGAATGGAGAAAATATAGAATGTTGGGTGTTAATTGCGGTGTTGCCACCCTCTTCATAATTTAAAAAGAAATCTGAGAAAAACAGTCAAGTCTGAATGTCTCCAAAAATCTGATTTAAATTGAATAATAATGGGTTACGGTTTTCGTAAGGAATGACAGAATAATGATGTCTGAAAAAACTGGCCATAATGAATACATCCAGAGTGTTTTTCACGGCGGTGTCAATATTGCTTTATTTGAAGTAACATGCATTCATTTGTTCAAATGGAGCAATCTGTATATTAATGCACCGTATTGTTAAGTATTTTAGGCTCTATAAATTCGCAATTAAAAGTTATGCCCTAAAATCGACTGGTTTGCCACAATTTTAAATGTTAATGGAAAATGCAAATATATCGTCGTTCTTTGTTAATTCTTTGTCTTGGCAGGCCATGACTTCAAAGCTCTCAAAGAAGATTAATCTGCCATCTCTTGGGTTGCAAGACCCATAACCATTATTATTCATGTAAATAAAGCAATACAGTCTTCCTCCACAGTTTAATGATTAACGTTAATAAAGAGCTCTCTACACGTTTCAAGTGCTAAAGCACTCATCATCAGGGGATACTAAAAAGAATAGTAGTTACGCAGTTAAAAACGACCAATAAATATAAAACAAAGTTTAAGAAGGACTTACCTAACATCGAGTTTAGTAGAAGTGTAAGTTGTCTAAAATTAATAAGTACAACTCACAGGATAATACATGCAAAGGATGAAGACCCGGTGTACGAACTAGTTAATTGTATTAAAATTGAAATACAAATGAAGTTCTGATCAAATGTGAAATCTAGATCAGCGAAGAAACATTGTGGATAAGATAACAAATTGATTTATAATATCTGAAGGAGAAACGCTTTCTTTTTCATCTGAGTTATGAAAGTTTCAAAGATTTTAAATCATAAATTTAATGTAAAATTTAGCTGTTAAAAATAAAAAATAATTTTTATCGTAATGTCGACATTTATTGGCGTAGATAGGGGGGCAGGGGGGGGGGCCGCCCCCCCTATAAAACTCCAGGTCCCCCCTAGAGAAGTGGTCTAAATGCATATAGGGTGTGTACGGTGATTTGGGTGCCTAGGACGCACGTACCATTGTAGGCATTGTATCACATACATTTATTCACCACAGTAGTATGACGGTATTTATCTCAAAAATTCAACGTCACTTTTTAAAAGTCTGTCCACAAATTTACAATCAAATACCCAGAGATCTGAAATTAGAAAAAAATGAATAACCCTATTTTTGTATCCTTTTATCCACTCCAGATCCAGATGGAAGATAATACTTTATTGTTAATTTTATTTTGTATTATAATTATATTATTTATACTGGTCAAGCGTAAATATTTTCTATCAGATATTGGACAATATAATTGCCAACTTGAGACAACGGTTTACAAATCTTCCATTGGCAAATGCAGTAAATGCATTCTTTAAATTGGGTCTAGAGAATGCAGATAAATTTATCAAAAATTATAAGACTGTTTTGAAAATTGATTCTGAAGCACTGAATGCGGAAGCTACAATTATGAGAAATATGATTGAGTTAAAAAATTGTGAAATAAATATAGAAAATTTAAAAAACCATATCAAACAGGAGTTTTTCCCCAACTTGTACAAGTTGCTGCAAGCAGCATTGGTGCTCCCAGTGAGCTCTATCAGTTGCGAAAGAAGTTTTTCTGCAATGCGGCGAATAAAAACCTGGCTTAGAGCAACTATGCTCCAAAATCGTTCCTCGCATATATCATTGCTACATATAGAAAATGAAAAGTATGTATGTATGGACTATTTTTTCAATTTCATTATTATTCCATTTAAATCAGTTAATTCTTTTAGAACATTTTGAATTGGCTGTTTTTCTTGGATTTCTTTGTAAATTATAAATAGCATGGTAACACCGCAACAAACGCCAAATAAAAGTATTAAAGTATGTTCTAAACTTAATGCTGGATTAAATTCCGTATAAAAAGGGGGGGTTGTCATTAAAAAAAGTATACATTTGTCGCTCTGCCTTTTTGGGTACCCTGTATACTAAGAAATATTTTTAAAATATGCACGTCCCCTATATAACTTTCGCATGTAATATTTTTCATATTTCTGTTTCTAACCGATATATTGGACTTTTTCGCACTACTACACTAATTGCATTGTTTCCTTTCCAATCAGCGAACTCTGCGATACTGAAACATAGTATAAAGTGCAGAATTAGCGCGCTCGTTTTGACATAAATGAACAGATGACGCTTCAGTAGTAATTAAGAATAAATCGCGGGAACTGCTGTGCCCCATTTTCCCTTAAGTAATTCTTTTGCGTAAGTCTAGCGAGTGATTTATTAAATTTGCTTACATTATCCAAAAATATATACAGTCCAAACTAGGGTTCTTGCCCGTGCGTCAAGGATAAACGATCAAGAGACAACGTGATTTACAACAACATCCCATCTTTATTTATTATAGCGTTGAAGGTGAATAAAAACATAATAGGGGTTGCGCAACACGCCTCGAATTCTAAGTAACGTACTAGGCAGAGACAGAAGATATTTGGAGAGTTGTCCATTGATGTCAAAGTCATCGTTTCGATCTGTCAACATTAATTTGTTTTTAAACGTTTTTGTGCCTTGACATTCAATTTAATCCTATAAACTGTTCTTTTCAGAGCCATTTTTATCATATTGTCTTGACGTTTATGAACTTAGATTTTGCTTTGACTTTATAATTCTCATAATTTTGATTAGATTCATACGGTTTTAGTCACGTGGAAGTAATGAGGCACCGGCAAAAAACCACCGCTTCGACTGTATCTTACTTATTTCTTCCATAGTGGCGCTTAGCTTGCCATATCTGATATTCTCAGCAATAGTTGTGGCAAATAGCGAAGGCTCTTGACTGACTACACCTACATTCTGTCTCAAGTAGCTCAGGTTGATATCTTTCAGGTTCACATCATCAATAGTAATCTTAAAATGGGTACGTTGATATTACCTACAGTTTTTTTTTTAAGTTATATCTTTCAAATTAAAATATACATACAACACCCGAAGTTGGATCATAAAATCTTTGTAGTAGTTGCACAACTGTTGATTTGCCAGAACCTGAGTGCCCCACCAAAGCTATTGTTTCTCCAAATCTGACTTCTAAATTAATCCCTTTTAAAACCTAAAATAAAAACCTGTAAATGATTCGCAGAAAAACCATTATCTGAACTTAAATTATAAATAATCCCACCTTAATCCACAGAAAGACGAGTTAAAGATATACAAATCACCTACCTGCACTTCCTGTCTTGAGGGATACCTAAATTTGACATTCTTAAAAACGACATTTGACATAAAATCGGGCTTTCTTCCAACACCATGATGTTTATGCATTTCTGGCTCACTGTCCAATATCTTAAAAACTTTATAGGCAGCTCCCCTTGCCATTCCAAAAACTTCCAGGAACGGTCCAGCGCTGCTGAAATTCCAACTCGCTATAAGAGTTGAAAAAAATACCTGAAAGTAATTTAAAAATACACTGCTTTATTGAAGATAGACGTTTAACGAAACTGGTCAATAAAACCTGTATTAAGAATATTTAAAAAACCATAAAATTTTAAAATTATATTACTTTTTTTCTAATTATTTTTGAAACTTTAACGATTTGTAAACAATTTAGATCCAGATTATCAATATCCTGTTAGTGATAACAGTCACATGGCTTTCATGACAACAATAAAATTGCTCCACAACAATTCTTAGAAAATATCTTTTTATTAAAGTTAACATGACATTAATAATCTGAAGCTTAAGGTGTTAGATCGGACAATAGCCCAGCTCAACGACATCTTTATAGGCGAGTTATAAAGTTATAAGAATCCGTAGATCCAATGGCCCCCTGAACGTCATAGTGGATTTACTCGCAAACTTTAGCCGATATAAAATAAATTGTGTTACTTTTCAGCCTAGAATTTCAGGCTTGAAAATAGGCAACCAAGCATACACCATGTATCGAAGTTAAAACCCAGGGCTGGCAACTTCGTACTTGCCGCTAAATTTAAAGTGAGGTTATGGTTACGTCTAATACTCATTATGGAATCGACAGGAAAGATTTTCTATAACGATGTGTTGTTCTTAAAGTTGTTGTGATTATTCTTGAAAGATATAACTAAATTAGTGTAAAATAAGTGGGAGAAAGTGCTATCTGCTGTTTGTCGCGATTCTGCAACTTCTTATCTAAACTCGCCTATACAGGGTGAGTCGAGAGGAATGGGCCTAACTCTAAGGGTGTAATCTATGCATCAAAATAATAAAAAAAAAACTCAAATGTTGTTATTTAGTATTCATTTGTTTTCAAGTTATAAGGCAATAACAAAATATTGCATTAATTTAGCTTTCCTGTAATAAATGTTATTGTTGTTTGCTTTTGATTGTTGTGCTGTCACTATCCTATTAGTGTCAGTATAAAATGTTACATTGATTTACCGTTAACTTTCGGATTTGTATCATTTTAATTTTATAAAATGCCACACATTTATTCACATCTCGAATACGCCAATATGGTTTTTATTTATGGTTTGTGTAATGGGAATACTACAGCGGCTGCTGAAGAATATCGTGAAGGATTTCCACATGAAAGAACATCGAACAGAAAGGCCTTTATCAGAGTTTTCAACAAACTCTGCGAGACCGGAACGCTTCCAAGTGCTAATGTAACATCCGAACGAGCCATTTAACAGGATTTAGAAGAGACAGAAAATGTTCTAGCTTCAGTATAAGAAGATGCGACGACAAGCTCACGAAGAATTGGAATTCAGTTGGGGATTCCCCAAAAAAGAGTGATCAATACGCTTCACGGGCAAGGCTTATACCCGCCCCATGTACAGCGTGTACAGAATCTTCAACCTGGATACTACGCCAAGCGCATGCAATTTTGTGAGTGGACAATTAATAATAATCGTCATAAATAATAATCGACGTGACGGCATAAATAATAATCGAAACTCCCATGTATGGTCGGACGAAAATCCTCACGCAATAGTCGAAAGTAATTTTCAACACAGGTTTTCAGTAAACGTGTGGTGCGGCATGATCGATAATAATTTAATTGGCCCTTTTCTCTTGGAAAATCGCCTTACAGGGGATCATTTTTACAAAATGAATTGCAAGGACTACTGGAAAGGATTCCTTTAAATATCAGAATTCAAATGTATTATCAACACGACGGACCGCCTGCTCATTTCGATCGTCGGGTCAAGCGATATTTAGACCAAAGGTTTCCAGGGGTTTGGATGTCGCGGTGGTCCTATTAGTTGGCCTCCTAGATCGCCAGACCTCACGCCGTTGGACTACAATTTATGGGGTTGGTTAAAAACTGAGGTTTACAAAGTAAAAGTAGATACTAGGGATGCATTAATTAGACGAAATAGAAATGCTGCACTCAATACTAAAGAAAGGCACGAATGAATTAGAAGATCCACGCGCGCCCTTCGTAAACGCAGCAGGAAGTGTTTGGAAGTCAATGGTAGTATTTTTGAAAATTTACTAAAGCAATGATTTATTTAAAACAATGTTAATGTTGGATATTTTGGTTTAACAATATTATTATTTTATTTAACGCTGTAACTTGAAAACAAATAAATATTGGATAACAACATTTAAGTTTTTTCTTATTATCTTGATGCATAGATTACACCCTTAGAGTTAGGCCCATTCCTCCCGACTCACCCTGTAGAATTAATAGAATAACAGTTTTGAAAAACACGATATCTTTTTAACGGCATACTTCTGTTCAGTGTAAATATTAGAATAAAGAAATTTTGGCGTGGTCTATAAAAACTGTGGCACCTTCGCCTTTCCATCTGTCAACCCACGTCTTCGAGATATAATATAGTGCATTATAAACTAACCGCCATCATATTTCCTGGTGTATATGTTCTGTCTTCTACTGGCAAGCTTCTTTCTTCTATAACTAAACCCACGCCATACCAAAAAGCCAAGGCATAGCAGCTGTATGCCAAAAACCATATAAACGCTTGGTTTATGGCGTTGAAAAGGCAGCGGATAATATTGTTATTTTGCGCTAAAAACGTAAATATAGGTATAAAACTAAAAACAAATTTGTCCTCACATTATAAATTATTATACTAGATGTCCCGTAAGTACCTCCTCTCCTCTTTATCCAAAATTTTGACCAGTTTCAACTTATTTTGTTTAATACCCTAGTAAGTCGTCTTAAAAATAGGTACTCATAATAAATCAGTTTTCAGCGAAAGGGGTTTTCTTTGGTACTCATCTAAGTTTCGACTTCATAAAAGTATTATTTACCTTGTTTAACATACTGGTCATATCTTTTACATTCTCTTTCTTGACCATCAAAAGCTACAACTGTTCTAATGGAGCTAAGTGCCTCTTCCGCAACAGAGCCCGCGGCACTGTAGGCTACCATTTCTTGTTTACAATACTTTGCGGAAAACTAAAAAAAAGATGTAATGGTGATACTCTGTATTTATTGTTTATGGTTCGTAGAATATTACCCAAGAAATGGCTCCCAAAACAGCAGTTTGTAAAGGAAATGAGGCCAAGCAAACCAAGGCTAGTTGCCATCCTCTTATCAATGCCCATATAACGCCAGTCACAAAAGTTGTTTGCAAAAATACCATTTGTCCTACCTTATCTCCTAGACCATCTTCAATTTTAGGAATATTGCTTAAAATATGTAAGATAGCTATACTAAACGGTCTGTATTTTTTTTTTGTGGATTACGAGTCTATTCGCATTTGAGTTGAACTTTCAGTGAATAATTTAAAGATATACAGTGTTTTTAAGTATACATTAAGTCAAATTGACAGTCGTACACTCAAACTTTATTTTATTCCGTTGTAGGCATTTTGAAGCGATTTTTAAGTAGAAAATTAGGAAATAAAAGTGAAAGTGAAAAGCATTGAGTTTCACTTTGACGTAATGTACATTTCTTTGGTCCAATAATGCATGTGATTGGGCTCGTACTAATTTTGAGTTCATGGGATTTATTCCAAAGTCTTAGTTTTTTTGTTTAAAAAAAAATCATCTCTCCTAAGAATAGTTTCTTTGCGAGTGCTTGCAACGGTTTCAAAGCCGATAGTATAAATAAGTTCAACATCTGGATAAATTAACTGCTTGCACACTTACTCGGTAATGATACTAGCAAAGTCTCCAGTTTGATTTTGATCATACCAGCCAATGTCTTGATTAAGGGTCTTTTCCAGAAAGACTTTTCTCATTTTAAATGTCTGAAAATACAATTGTTTGTAATAAAGAAATACCACAAGAATAGCTTTCGGATAATATTTTAAATTATTATATTCTTGAACTCAGCTGAACCAAAATAAAACATCGTATAATGACTAAGAATTGATAATGGTAACATAACTAATAATGAACCGTTTTGGGGAAAACATAATTGAAATCAGAAGCATTCTTCCCAAAAAGAAAACTACTGAAGCGAATTTTTTATGACACTGTAATTATGAATATGAATTAGTAGATATTTATCAATGTTTCTAATCTGGATCTCAGGAGGATATGTCAATATTCTAGGTACGCATTCGGGGACCCAAAATAAACATAAAAGTTCAATAATAATTTAATATTTAAATTAAAATTTTTATTAAATTATTTATAACATTAGACTAGGTTTTATATTTGTTTTATAGTTTTCAAAAATTCCACCGTCTACTTCTAAACACAAGTCAGCTCTCTGATAAATAGCTCGGCTCGCTCTATGAATGGATGCGGTTATGTTTCTTATAGTTGCTGCTGCATTTATTATTCGATCGAGTAATGCATCTCTAGTGTTTACCTAACTTCCAAAGAAATTGCAAACCACCCCCAAAGACAATAATCCAGAGGATTTAGGTCTGGCAATCTAGCTGGCCAATTATGCGGACCACCTCGACCAATCCGCCGGTTTGGAAAGTTATTGTTTAAAGAATTTCGTATACTCCATCATGTTGTAAATACATGTTCTGTCGTTCATTAAGTGGAACGACTTCTAATAGGTTTTCCAAGTGATTCTGTAGAAAATTTAAGTATACTTGTCCTGTGAGATTACCGTCGATTATGAATGAACCGATTAATTGACTATTTAACATACCACACCACACATTAATGCTGAATTTATGTTGAAAATTATGTTCTATAGTAGTGTGAGGATTTTCATAGGACCATCGGTGTTCATTGTGAAGAATATTAATACCATCGCGAGTGAACTGTACTTCATCAGTGAACAGAACATACTTATAGAGTCTTTCATTGCACTTGGAAATATACCAGATTCTCCAGCAGTAGTAAGTAAGTAAACTTGTTGAAAAAAGTCTGGTACTTTCTATCTGGTACTCTCCGATTCGGAAATCGACGCTGGCGCTGGTACTCGGCGACTGCAAGATTTGATTGATCAAATGTGTTTATTATCATTTTTTGCCAATAGACTTTAGACATTACAGCGATACAAAATAAATAAAGTAACAGTAATACATTCATTTCAATACACACTAAGAGAAAGGACAGAGAGAAGAACAAATATAAATAGAAATAAATAGGTAAATAGACAATGTATTCGAACGAAAAACAATGCTCATAAAATTGCAGGTACCATCAACAAATCCGATTATGGTTGAAAAAAGTTTTTAAACTCTTGCACGCTATAAAATATATTATCTTTCAAGATTCTCTTTAGTTTTCTCTTCAACAGATTTTTGCTTTGATTTTTTAATTCTGTAGGTAACAGGTTATATAGTTGCATTCTTTGGTAACAAGGACTGTTTAAAAATTTAGTCGAACCCGGAAAATTAGGCCTTAGCAGATCTTTTCGGACACTATATGTATGAACATCGGAAGCAGATGTAAATTTTCGTTTGTTCTTGTGTATAGACATCAAAGTTCGGTAAACATAACATGATGAAAGTGTCATTATCCCAGTCCTTTTAAAAACATCACGACAAGATGCCTGTGGATGCATTCTATTCATTATCCTTAGGCTGTTTTTCTGAGTTCTAGAAATCCCAGCACTACGACTCTGATTCTCCCAAAATTCAATTACATACACCATCGTACAGTGAAAGTAACCGTAATAGGTACATTTCAGAACTTTGTCTGACACCACGTCATGCAATATTCTAAGAGAAAAACAAATTGAATTCAATTTCAAACTAAGATCCGACAGGTGTGTATCAAATTTAAGATTAGTATCAATTGTTAGCTCCAAAATTTTAATTTCATTAATTCTGTTAATTATTTTTTCCCCTACTTCCATACTAGGCATAATCGAATTAGGCATGTTTCTGTTTCCAAACAGTAATATATTTGTCTTTCCAATATTAAGCTTCAACCTGTTTGCATCAAACTAATCTACAAGCTCTTTAATAGTTTGTTTTGTTTTATTCTCCAACGTGTCAAGTATTCTGTCACTTACAATACATGTGGTATCATCAGCATACATAACTATTTTATTTGATACGTGATTTGGGAGGTCGTTAACAAACAGGTTAAATAGCAGAGGACCCAGAACAGAGCCCTGGGGTATTCCCGCCGACGCTATTTTTTCCTCAGAGTCAAATGTATCCATTCCTAACACTAACAAACATGGTTATGTTATACAAGTAAGGTTCAAACCATGACAGCATTCTACCTCTCATACCATAATTCGACATTTTCTCTAGTAAGATTTTGTGGTCTATCATATCAAATGCTTTGGTTAGGTCACATGCAATCATAGCACAGTAGTTTCCCTCATTTCGTTGCTGATAAATTTCACACAGAATATCGTACATGGCACTCTCTGTCGATAGGACATCTCTAAATCCATGTTGGCATGATGTCAGAACCCTATATCTGTTTAGAAATTTTATAATCCTATTATAAACTGCTTTTTCTATGACCTTGGTAAGCACAGACGCGAGAGCAATAGGACGATAAATTGGAAATTACCTCTTATAGTCCTTTATTTTTGAAAATTGGGATTACCTTCGAAGCTTTTAGTTGAGCCGGGAAATATCCAGCGTCAGAAGACTGGTTGATCAAGTCAGAAATTATAGGAGCGAGAGTATCAATGTGCATCTTTAACAGAGATACTGGAATATCGTCTTTCCCTGTTGAATTGGTGTTTTTTAGTTGAGTGACTATCCTTGTTATCTCCTCACTATCAGTTGGGCTTAAGTATAAACTATTATCGATTGTAGAAGTTTTAGGTATTTCCCTGCTTTCAGAGTGGTTATTATTGCCTATGCTTGAGAAATAAGTTGCAAACTGATTAACTATATTTTGCTTATTTCTATTTGATACAGTGACAAATTTTATTCTTATTAATACCTAATGGAGTTTATTGCTAAGCAACAGTGCAAAGGCAACAGAACATACGTTTTGAAAACAAAGCAAATATGAATCCTAACCTACATGTTATAAATAATTTAATAAAAATTTCAATTTGAATATTGCTTACCCCTGTACTTCGGTAACGACTGGGAATAGGACTCATATTTAACAGGAAAGAAAAATCCAAATATCTTCACAAATATTTAATATTTCGCTCTAAGGGTAACCTGTGCTCGCCATTGTGAGCTTGTTTGTGTCCTTGATGTAAAGTTTGTGTTTATATTATATAGCTCTTGAAAATGGTTTAAGAAACCAAAACGCGTAGAGCGAAATATTAAATATTTGTGAAGAATTTTGAATTGTTCTTTCCTGTTAAATATGAGTAATCTTCACCCCGGAGATATCTATGATTTAATTAATAGGACCCATGTTTATAGGAACTTTTATATTTATTTTGGGTCCCTGAATACGTACCTAAAATATTGACATTTCCTCCTGAATCACCCTGTATATTTACATGAATCCTAAATTTTCTGCGCTCATTCATCAATTTAAAGTAATTTATTCTGATAATGTCAACCAGCATACAAATTTATAAAACCAAATCTTATAAATTTCTAAATGGCAATACAAGATAAGTACAATAAAATTGATCTTTATTTAACTTAACTTATAATTGATGAATCAAATTAAATAAACCTTGAAACAATTAAGTAACTTTGACGCAACAAATAAAAATATTTTCAAGAAACGATGTAGGAATGTGAAGCAGGAAAAATCCGAACGTGTGGAACTAAAGCGATTTCCGTTGGTTCATATTGCATCCTTGAGAGGTTGTAATTTTTGCAATAAATTTTTTGAGAATACTCACCTGTCTTAATGAGCTGTGAGTAAAACATACCACAGCAATGTAAGTGCAGCCAATGATAACTACCGCAGATACCGAAGTCATAACAGCAAAATGATGAGTTCCAGCAAAAAGTGTATCAGTGGCTATGGTTCTTTCTCTTTCCGTTAAATTTGGATTACTGATTGTGCTGGTATAGTCCACGATTACTCCAGAGACGTCCCCGAAGAGCAGCATTAGGTATGGCTGCAGAATGCCGCATACAATAGAGCCGAGTATTCCGAAACATATTAGAAGTATGTCTAGTGCTGTAGCGTATTTGTACTAGAACAAAAAATTGGAAAGTGTTTTATTTTCAAATAAAAATTTTTCGACGTTGACGAAATAAAAGGCTCTTTCAGTGTGATTGTGCATTTTTAAAACTTGGTGTTGAATCGGCAAATTATTAAAAAATGCCAAATTATTATCGGTTTAATTTTTTGACAAAGATCATTTTTGGTAAAATTATTATTCGAAGATAAGTTTATGCATAATATTCTCTACATTCTATGACTACTAAGCTTACCAATTTATAATATGGAACGATTTCTTCTGATGTTTTGTCGGTGTCTCTGAAATATTTTAATAACAATGATTTAATAAGATCAGGAAAGCCTACACATCTTTTAATATACAAGGTCTTCGGTTAGTAAGGTCTGTTCAGAGATATAAGAAAGTGACTAACTGATCCCTATTAGGAAAGACTCTGTCCAGCTGTAAAGTTGAAATATGGCCGAACAGGTCCGTATTTTGCTTATAATTTAATCATGGTTTGTAATAAGAATAAGTAAGACATTTAATAATATTTTATTTATGTTTAAATGTGAAATTACAAGTTATTCTATTATTAAAAATTATATTTATGATTACAAAAATATACAAATTATTCGGTACTTATAATAATTATTGACTTAATATATCAATATTACTATCGTTATCATCATCTGTTCTAATTATTATTTGTGCTAAAAATATATTGTTTATATGGATATTATAGGATTTTTCCACTTTTTCAACATGTGTAACAGAATTTGCCCGACTTTGTAAAGGGAAGTTAAAAACTTTAGTTTCTATAAGCTCAAGTAAACTGGCAAATTTTAGTTGGTGCCAAACATGTTCGATGGGATTAAATATACAATGGTATGGTAGAAGCCTTAAAACTGTATTCCTTTTGTGGTTTTAAACTTTGTACAACCTCAATTAATTGCCTTGTGGTGTAACCTTCCTAAAAATAAATGTCATTATCATACATGTAGTTTTGGATTGTTGCTTTTGTGTAATTTGAGGAGGGAGTCTTGGTCAACTGCCTACTATGGTAGCTTGCATTGTCCATTACAATTACGCTATTCGGAGGTATATTTGGAATTAGCTTGTTTTTAAACGAATCTTCAAATAAATCAGCAGTGGTGTCCTTATGGTAATCCAGAGAAGAATCTTTAATGTTTTTTGCAAACAGAGAAAGTCCATTTGGAATCCATCCGTCTTTAGATCCAGCATGCAAAATCGTAATTCGTTATTTTTTTTTGATGGCGCGCTTGTTTTACACTTGCCGCTTAAGTCAACCCAACCAGGTTTCATCCAAGTAAATAATCGGCCTTTGCTGATCTCTGTAAATCCTAATTTTTTGTAGATATTCGGATTACCATTCCCGAATTCTACTGGATTCCATTAAAGCTTGTCTTTTGTAATTTTTTTAAATCTAAAACCCATGTATTGGATAGACTTCCATAACGTTGTTCTGCCACATTTAACGCCGGTTTCATCTTTTTCAAGCCTCTTAATTAAAATACCTAATGTAGGCACGCTCTGTTCCTCGTATAACTTGTAAACTTTACGCCGTATTATATCTTGATGATTTCCATCTACCTTCGAGAAAATGCCAGTAACGGTTCTTTTCTTTCCTCGCTAAAATGGGATTATTCACAATTTTCCATACAGTTGATGTTGGAATTTTTGTTGTTGTGGCCGTTTCTTCTAACGTTGCTTGCTTGCTGGCCGCACGTTCAATGAGAGTTGAATAAACATTGGTTATAACTTCCTTAGTGTTTTCTTCTTTTTGACAGGGTTATCTCCTGAGATACATTGGGCTCGCACATATTTTCCATGACTCACACACGATTAAACAAACGCTGTATTACACACGAAGTAAGAATAATTACTAAGCTTAAAACTAACTAGATTGGCTATATATACAGTCTTTAGAACATAATTTATTTTATGGGATTAACCCTCTTATTTTGAATCAGGTAAAAATCGGTTTAAAATCACCAAACTATTACTTTAATAGTGAAATTACGTCTTCCGGATTTGCAGTTTACTTTAAGACATTTTTAAGTACGCACCATAATTTACCTGCATTTATTCATTCATTCATTGTTTGTTTATGGCCACCCTTGGATAATCCCATTCAAAGGCAAAGTGTAACTTTCTTATATCTCTGGACAGGCTTTACCTCCTATTTTCTGGGGAGCATATAGCGGAGGTCAAAATAACCCTGATTTGTCATAGAAAAAAATTTCTAAGGTGCCCCTTGACGGAAATGCAGAGCCCCTATAAGATTACCTATTGAACAGACTTATACCGGGTGTTGCATCGTCGAGCGGGACATAGGAAATCCCATGTAATTTTAAATGGGGTCAATTATTGGCTTCCCTAATTATTTTAGAGAAAAATTCTATTTAGGTTTATTAAAGAGCACTAAAACCCACATTCAAAAGAATAACTTTAGATATTTTTGATGAGCCCGTTTACGGGTTATCGCCGATTTCTTTTTAACTATTTCTCCTTTTTATGGCCCCGTATTTGCGGGCACCAGTCAAGGTAAAAGATGACTGTCAAATAAAGTTGTCATTTTGAAATGTGTGCTTTATTGTTATAAAAACTCGTACATCGAAAATATTAAAGGTGTATTTATGAGTACAAATTAATCTGAATAAAGCTAAAATAAAGTATCCAATTACAAGGTTAATTATGACATTTTACATGTTTCAATATTTTACTAATTAATAGGTAGGTACTATTAAATTGTTAGAACTTTAGGATTTAAGAAGATGTTCAAATATTCCTCCATTGGACTGCTAGACAATAACCGAGGCGATCATAAAATTCTCTTCTTACATTCGCTAGTTGGTAAACTGAAATTCTATTGCATTCGGCAGAAATAGCATTTTTTAACTCGTCTAGATTTGGGTATTTTTTATCTTTGTATATCCTGTTTTTTAAATGGCCCCAGAGAAAGAAATCATTTGGCGATAAATCAGGAGACCTGGCTGGCCAATTTACTGTATGATTTAAGCCAATAACATTTCCATTAAAAGCACGGTTTAAATATTCCCGGACAGCCAGGGTACTATGTGCCGGGCAGCCATCCATTTGGTACCAAACTTCCTGATTTTCCCTGGCGGCATCATGTAAAGTAGGTAAAATATTACCTTCAAGTAGTTCCAAAAAATATTCTGCATTTAAATTTCGTGTAAGAAATAATGGCCCGATAATATTTTCTCCTAAAATCCCAGCCCATACATTAACTTTTTGTGGATATTGCGTCCTTGTTTCCACAAACCTGTGTTGGTTTTCTTTGCTCCAATATCGATAATTTTGAACATTGGGTTCATTGTTTAAGGTAAATGTGCATTCGTCAGTGAAACAAATGTTTTTTAAAAATTCCCTATCCATGTTTGCTCTTTCCATCATACCAAAACAAAACTCCTGTCGTCGTATTTCGTCCCTATCTCTTAGCTCTTGGTGCTTTTCATATTTGTATGAATAATATTTATGTCGTTTCAAAGCTCGTAACGCTGTGATGTGATCTAATCCTATGTCATCCTCAAGTTTCCTTGTGCTGATCTTCCCATCATTTTCTTCCACGCACAATAAAACTTGCAAGTCCCTATCATTTCTTGCATCTCTTCTTTGTTCCTGCCTTTCTTCACATCTGCAGTTATTTATTACAGTGCCTTTTGTCTCAAATTTCTTGATAGTCCTTTCGACTGCAGGTATCGGTCTATTCGGATACAGAGCAGCAAACATGTCTAACACATTTTGATAACTATTTCCTTGATAATACCATTTAATCATCAATATTTTTTCTTCAGAAGTATAATTCATGGCTAATATTTTGGATGTACGAGTTTTTATAACAATAAAGCACACATTTCAAAATGACAACTTTATTTGACAGTCATCTTTTACCTTGACTGGTGCCCGCAAATACGGGGCCATAAAAAGGAGAAATCGTTAAAAAGAAATCGGTGATAACCCGTAAACGGGCTCATCAAAAATATCTAAAGTTATTCTTTTGAATGTGGGTTTTAGTGCTCTTTAATAAACCTAAATAGAATTTTTCTCTAAAATAATTAGGGAAGCTAATAATTGACCCCATTTAAAATTACATGGGATTTCCTATGTCCCGCTCTACGATGCAACACCCGGTATAATTTAATGAAATTTTATAGAGGCCATAAAAAGTCATTAAACCATACTACATTAAATGTTTTACGTCGTCGGAAAGTCAGGAACGGACTTGTCACCTTACTCGTTGGTTCAAAATTTTGACCAATATCATTTGATAGAGCTGAAAGCCGATTTTTTGAATACTTTGGTCATTCCTCTTCAGAAAGGTACTCTTAATTTATTTCGATTAAGCTAACGGTTTTCGAGATAAATTCCTTTTTATGCGAAACACTCAAAAGTTACTAATGCTAAACACAAACAGGTAAAAATCAGGTTGTTATTGTTAATACCTACATAATAGATTAGGTACTATTGACGGAACTTATCAAAGCCGCCTTCAAGTAAAATTAATTAAAAAAAAAATGGAAGAATATTTTTACGCAGAATATGCATTTAATTTACTGTGAAGCGCTGTCCAACTCTTCGATGGCAAGAAGATTTTATTCTGAAAGATTTTCAGCCCGAACATTGCCAAGTCAAAAAAACCTTTCAAGATCGAAGCCAAAGGGAAACAGGTTAAAGACAATTAGGAAGTGATTATTAGAGTTAACTAATTAGATTTTGAAATTTTTTATTCAAGGTCATTTTAGCCGCGACGTGGTAGTGAGAGACCTCCCAGGAGAGCATGAGACCCTCACGTAGAGGAACAAATTTTGTAATAAATTGCTGACAACCCTTCAAACAGCATAAGAAAGATCGCGACACAAAACAACGTACTTCCCCCGTACCATGTTCAAAAAATACACCCTATGCCTCTGAATGTAGCAAGAAAACGTAAATCTAAACTTTTCTAGTCTTATTTTGTTTACCGATGAAGCCGGTTTTACAAGAGATGGCATAATAAATTCGCAAAATTTTCATTTTTGGGCTGATGAAAATTCGCACGCCATAATTCAAAACAAACACTAAATGGCAAATGTGCGGGCTAGCATTATCAGAAATAATCTTATAGGTACATTTGTTTTGGAAGAAAGACTCAATGGTGAGATGTATTTAGAATTTTTGCAGCAAAATTCGAATAATTTATTGGAAGACGTGCCTCTTGATAGAGTAATGCAAATGTGGTAGATGCATGATGGTGTTCCACCTCATTATAACCGTATAGTACGTCAACACTTAACAAGCGTTTTCGTCAAAAAGGTCACCAGGGTCTCCAGACCTAAATACCTTAAACTTTAAAACTTCTGGGGATATCTAAAAGAACTAGTTTATTTAACACCAATAAATACTAGAGAAGAACTACTAGCGAAAATAACACTGGAACAATGGAAGTTCAGAAAAAAGACGATAAAATATTTCGATAAACACATTATTCTAGCAAATATAAATATTAAAGTTAAGCTTCTTAACCCCTAGCTAGAATGTATTTGCAATCTTCTCCACATGGACTGTCAAGTTCTTTTAATCAATCGCTAGGAGGTTGTTTCTTATTGCATTACACCCATCAACTATGCGATTTCCCAAATGTTCTTAATTTTTTACTGGAGTGGTGTAAACGAATGAGTTCAGTTGGCTCCATAGCAAATCATATGAAGCATTTAAGAGAGAAAATCGGCAGTGAGATCCAGATCTACCTTAACTAATTCAGAATAATTGAGTAACTTGCATTTAAAAACTTACAAGCGACCAGACTATAATGCCCTAGGGCACCATCGTACCATATATATTTCTCGTTGTCACCAATGGTTTGTTCTCTAGAAAGGCATTAGGTAAGAACTGTTTCAAAAAATTGTGGAAATATTAGTTAAACTGATAACTTTCAAAGACGAAGAATGAATATTCCAGATCGAGACGTACCGTAATACTTGGATACCCCTGGTTATCTTGGGCATCTATGTAATTTTTTATTATTATATTTTTTAATGTTCTTTATTTTTTATTTTCGATTCACTCAAATAATTTTTAGTTATCTCGGATAACTTTTGAATAAATCGGTACGCAACTGCCAAAGAATCCTAGACTTCAAACAGTATTGCAATTTCAAGATCCAAGCTCTGGAAAATGCCATAAAGTTGGAATATCAAAAACTTGCAACAAAAACATGCAAGGTACCTCGCTCAACTTTAATTAGGAAAGTCCTTGCATATAAGGGATTTTTGTTTTTTTTCACGAAAGCGAATGAAGATTTTTTTTGTGTTATTGCTCTGGGTAATTCCAAATAACTAACATTTTTCTTGGTCAACTTAAATTAAAGCTAATTTAATCTTGCAATAAGCTCTCCTCGCCGATTTAATGTGTAATGCAAGCTAAAAATATTCAAGCAAAATACCTAAGACATTTTGTCACATAATTTTTATTTATAATAGTGCAGCATTGTTTTTTTTTAAGTACTGTTTTCAAATGATAGTTACAATCCTTCCTCTTTGCAAACGATTTCTAAAATAACTATAGTTAAAAGAGGCTTGTAAACTGCTATTCTAATTTGTCGTTTTTTTCATTACTAGGTATGTCATAATTAAATTAGTGAAATAAAAATGTCTTGTTGCCATTTAGTAAATTGCGTTTTTCTGAAATAACTTCCAAATGTTCCAAACTGGCAACACTAAGGAAGATATTTTTCCCCTATTTTTCTTATTTAGGGCTATAATTACGTTTCAACAACCAACAGCTGACTTTTGTAACTATTATTCACATACACACTTCTGCAAACTGTATTTATATCAATGTTATATTGATGAGCAGCTTCTAGAACATGATGATTCAAATTTTGTGGATGAAGACTGTGTCTACTTTACATCATCTTTTATCCACTCCACTAAAAATGGACTAGGTACTTCTTAAAATTTAAAAATAATATTTGTATAGGGCCTCTTTTTATTAGATTTTAGCTAACTGTCTGTCATTCGAGGATAATTTTGTAACCGGAAATATAAAAATTGAGGCATATTAATTTAATAATTGAAAGTAAGGCTGGCTTACCCATTTTTACTCTCTGTATCCGGTAAACCCATTTTGTACACTACCTTTTGACATTTAACTACCTTTTTTTAAACTAACATTCTGCAGAAAATTAAGCAATACTTTTCATTAATTGTTAAAAATGTAAAATATTGCGTATATTTTTTTAAATCGTTGTCTATATAAAAGATTTATTAGAACTAACATTTGATAAACATTTGGCGCTATATGTATAATTTCTTTAATTAAAGATTAAAGAGATCACACTTAACAGTTATTGTTGCATTGGCGTAGTCAATCGAAAAAGATTGTTGATTTTCAGGGTGTCCCGAGATTAAGGTCGTAAGATACGTCCAAAAATAGTAATATTTTTCTCCATCGAGAATTGCCTCCCAATTGGCGAAACTAATGTTCATGGTAGAAACAAAATTCTTAAAATGTAGTCAGTGGCGTGACGCTTGGGGACATAGAGAGAATAAACCAGTCAAACTTTTTTGTGTATAGATTTGAAACCTTGAGTCGAATTTTCTGTTAACAAAAATTTTTATAGAAACTGAAAACTATTAAATTTTTTATTATCGCTATTATGCGCTACTACAGTGTTTAACATGCGCATAACATAACCAAGGGCAACTATTTTATTAAATCTGTAGCTAATTTGTCTGTTTTATGGTCTAAAGCACGGACTAATCTTTGGTTTATCAACCTTTTCAAAAATGCCTATTTTAAAATATTAGTAAGTATGTATTGTCATTTTTGAGCATGTTGACATTCCTGACAATTGCCATAATTTCTAGTTTATAGTTTAAACCATAGATTGTGGTTTAACTCTTGCACTAAAATTGATGTATTTGTAATAATCCATGGTTTATAGTTAACTACAAGTTGAAAAAGCCGCCCTTAACTGAGCATCTCTTAATCAAAGTAAACTTTTTTGGCAATTCATTTTAGAGTAATAAAATGATAATAAAGACAATAATAATAAAAAAAATATTAATATTATTTGCTTAGTATGTAAACCGTTTAAGTTGCTGCTTATCATAACACAATAGAATCATTTACTATTATATAAAAATATAGAAACATAAAATAATTTAAAGCGCGATTTTTGTCGGAAAGTGTAAGCCATTGTTCATTTTGGTTTTTGTTTCGGTAGTTATTGCAGTGGTGGCAGGGCCGTCTTTATCTTATTGGAGGCCCTGGGCACTTTGGGATAATGGGGCCCCTATGACTATGACAGAGGAGGACTATTTAATTGAAACTGCTAAAAAGAGTAGATAAACCAAGTATTTTATGAAAAAACGAAGATAAGCAAATGAATCAAAAAAGAAAATGTAAAGGAAACATGAGACCTTCATTTGACTATGCTATTGCGATAACTTACAATGGCTAGTAAATGCCACAGGGGGTTTTAAATTTCCATAAAAAAAAAACACAACATTTTGTAACACCCGGTATAATACCAAAGTTAATTTTTTAAGCAAAACAATAAAGGCAGTGATATGCTTAAGAAAAAAACCTACAATTAGAAAAAAAAATGAATAAAAATGAATCACAAATTTGGAAAATACGTAACATCAAGATTGAGGCAAATTTTTCGTTATGCTTTAAATAAGCCGCGCAGTGTATATTGAAGGTGGTCTCCACTAAATATTCAGATTTATGCTTTTTAATAGGTATAAATTTCAGAAACCTTCCAACAGGAACACGGTTAGTTTTTTACGTATCGAATGATAAAAGTTAGCTGGTCAATATGATACAGATCAGGCGTGCTGCCAGGAGTGCCAGGCTCAAGGAAAAATATTTTGCTAATTTTACTTCATTTATAATTTTAAGGACCTGTTTTTCCATTACGTCAATAAATTCAAACGAAACGCTTTTCTTATGTCCAAGTAAAGACTTTTAATGAAACAATGTAAACTAAATTGTAAGAACCGACATCCCAAAAAAATCAACCCTAGAATTAGAACTATATGGAGAATTCTATCCTTGGTTTAGAATATATAAATACTATATTTATATACCTATAGGTACTCTAAGGTATTATTGTTTCTACACTAAAAATCAAATAGGAAATGCTAAAAGGATATGTTCTAAAGTTGCATTTTGATAAGCTTACTTAGACTTACTTACCCTTTTTCTAAGAATGCTTCATTTTCCATGGTTTTTAACGCATGTCGAACACCATTAATTAAAATAACACGCTATATAATATGCACTGTTATCCAACATTAAATGTCACATCTCACATCTGCAATGAACTATGGTGATTAAATGGTATAATATTATTGAAAGCTATTAATGAATAATGTACCTTGTGTATTTATTTGCTGTTAAGGTGCTTGATTAGCATATTCTTTATTTATCGCGTTAGAAAAATGATACTTATCTGTAGAATTTCTGAGCGATTTAATGTTTGTGTGAATATATTTTCAGGCTATTGGATGTGGTTATTTTTAGAAAAATGATTCGGGAAACACCAATAACTAAAAAACCTCGACTACAGCTAAAGTGTAGGTACCTACAATAACTATGGACAGTCGCATATCTAATCCTAGTTACCTAGCATAAACAAAATAATCGTAATTTAAAGAAACTACTGTGCATCCATAATTCTTTAACGCTCACCTCTATCATCACAAAAAAAAAATAAACGCAACTAAACTATAACGATCAAAAAAATACTATCTAAATGTACATTTTTTTAAAACATTTTATGGTACCTCCTAGGTTAGTCATAATGTAGAATGCTTGATTACATAGCAATTTGCGTGACTTATATAATTTATTACCTATATTATATACTACCTAGTCGATGCTATATAGTAAAAATGTATTTATTGTAATTTTTAGAGATAAAATACAGAAAACAAAATAATATCTAAACGTCGGTACCTACCGCAAACATTTAATAAATTTGCATGAAATTCACTGTTCGAATCCAGAGATTAGTCATATTGTCAGATTGTCACATGCAATATCTAATCCCGAGTGGGTCAAGGATTTGCAATCCCGATAAAAACTGAGATAGGGTTGTTGCTCTGAGTAATTAAACTAAAACAGTAGGTATTGGTGTATCTGTTCTTAAACTTTATGTTATTTTATGGTATATAGAACCTGATAAATTAATGTCAAAAATATATTTTCAATTCTTGCAAACTATAATCAGCTAAAGGGACTTGAAAGGTAAACTAGCAGGAAGTCTACAACATGATTTGCCGAAATTACAATAAAACTACAAGATTCACTAGAACTACAAAAACTCACGTAGGTAATAAATAAAAATGAAACGTCTTCATTGTTTTAATCTTAACAAACATGACGTAATAATATTTTTTTTTTAAATTAGATTCACGTTTTTATGCTAAACATATCTAGTCAAAATTGTATTAAACTTTTTTCAAGGTCCTTGTATGATGGATTTGCATACCAAATTTTATTATTTTCTAATAAGCCAATTAAAAGTTATTTAGAACAAACTCTTGGTTAAATTCTTAAATATTAAATACGGCTCTGATACACAGTGGCGTATTTAGGGGGGGTCCGGGGGGTCTGGACCCCCCCCCCGTGGACTCAGTAGTAAAGAAAACTGAAATTCACATTAATTTATTTGCAATAAATAACATGAAACATTATTTCAAATTTTCCATATGTTTGGGGATTTCCACAGTATTTTAGTTTCATAATTGTTGAATTTTATTTTTTGTTCCGTGTTTTCTAATTCAGGTGAGTAAAATAGTATACCGTTATACATACCCTCAAAAAACTAATATTTCAAATGCAAATATTGGCGTTTATATTTAAAAATTGCTTTATTTCAACGTTTTTTTTGAGCCGGGCTATCAAAACGTAAAATTTGTAAGTTTAGACAGTCCAAAAAAGGGCGTGGCACCTAAAAAAATTTTGTCTGCGGCGCATTTTTTTAGGGAAGATAAATGGACCCCCCCCCCCCCCCCCCGTGTCACAATCCTAAATACGCCACTGCTGATACATATCTCAATGAAACCACCAGTAATAATTATGATAATGTCAAATGTTACTAGACATTTTATTTATTGTTAGTTTCAACATGTTTTACGCAGAGGTATTCAAGAAAAAATAATGGAAGACTTGTTATAAAAACCGGGCTATATACCACCTAAATCAATATTTTGAGATACCTAATCAATATTTTTGGTATAAAATAGGGAGGAGCTCCGTCCCGTTGGAAAAATGTAGTTGCATAATTTGGACCCATCACATTTCGTATAGTAGAAACTATTTGCATTTCCAAGAGCTCAAGGTAAAGTTGTGAGGTCAACTCTCCATCAATAAAAAATGGACCGATATTTTGTGTTGTTGCGTTGTGTATGACCTTCTCTCATCCAGTGGGATTTTCATTGGCCCAAAACCTATAGTTGTGTCTATTGACTTTGCCATTTAACATAAATGTTGCTTCGTCCGAAAATACTATAAATTTGAAAAACTGGTTATTTTCGTCAAACTTTGACATCATAATGTCATTTGTATTGTTGAGTAAACGCATAATAAAAAATATCATTTTATTCAAAATAAATCTTTATTATTGAAATGAACAAAGTACAAAACTATTATTTTTACAAAGACAAAAACATCGATCAAAAATGTTCACCATAATAAACCCAAGTACCTATAATAGGAGATAGATGAATATCTTTCAATTGTCTTATTAGCAAATAATAAAATTTGGTGTGCCAGTCCATCATACTGGGATCAAAGAGTAACCCAACTAATAAGAGGCGAAAGCTTTGCCGGTTTCTTTGAAGTTTCATGTACCCAAATTCTATGGCCGGTTATGGCCACATCAGAGTTTGATAAATTATCGAAAGGTACTTCGTATTAGACATTACTGCTTACATAACTATGTTATCAAAAAAAAAACGGTAGTGGCGTACATATTTTTTGCTGCGCTTGAAAATTATCACACCTCTGTATCTCAAAAATAAAGCGAGCGATGGCACATATGTTTTTTCAAAAACCTTGTATAGGTATACTACATGGTGAGCAGTTTATTGGACCTATAATCTCCAGTGAAGAATAGAGAAGAAGACATTTTTCTGGAAAACTATATCTGAAGGGTAAGTGAATATTTTTATATTTTAAATACAATAATTGTAATTATTTTATTTAAATATCCATCAGTATTTCAAACGAATAAAATTAATACCTTACATGAAGTTTTTCTGTCTAACATTGGAGCATGTCACCCTGTACGAACTTTTTTGTTTAGGTATGTTTTTTTTATAGCATTATGAGCCTCGTTTGCAGTTTATTATATATTTGTTAGGTGTAGATATAAGTACAAATCTACTTAAATTCTTTAAAATAGCTGGGCACAGGTAGATATAGAGGTACTGCCGGTTACTGGCTTGGTAAAACCATTAGCAAGTATGATAACATGCCATTTAATTTAACTACTAGTTTTATAATTTGTGGGAACTAGACAAATTAATGACAATATACCGGATAGGTACCCATAATAATTATCGATATTATGTACTGCGTATCTATTTGTATTACCGCGTTGTATGATTGCATTACTATATTACCCAATAGACAATATTATATAGCCGCAGTCTCAGCAGGAACCAATCGTCCAGCTGGCACCTTTTACGGCTAGGTCGGCCCAAGGGACCTCAATTTTTTCTAGTTCGACCCTGCAGTTGGATAAGTCTAGGTTTTAGAGTCGTCCGGGGACGTCCGGGCGGGTTTTGATAACGGGTCCGGATTTTCGACGTCCCAACCACTTTTAAAGAGACACAAAAAAATCGTTTTTTACCCATTAAAGTTAAAGAGGTTTAAAAAAAATTTAATTTAAAAGTTAAAAATGAGTGCCTTGTTTTTAAGAATAATATATTTGGGTTTTACGAAAAAGCAACAGAATATTTTTTAAATAATTGGGATAAACCATTTGATGAACTTAAAGTATTTTGGTTAAATCTGAAAGAGAACATTAAGAAGCGGGAAACTGACATCATTCCCTCAGTTTTCTACCTTTTGGAAAAAGAAGTAGATATTGATAATACAAAACATATTTTGAAGAACCAAATGATCTGAACTCTCACAAGAAGTAGGTGTTGACACCGCCTTTACTTGCTTGCACCAAACATAAATTGTTTACTGTATTTCTCATAGGTTGCGTGGTTCAAAATATGTCAGTTGAAATAAAAGGCTTTTTTGTCACACAAAATATATCTATTTACGTCTGGTATTTCATTTACTCATCTTCACATCCGTTCTGAGTAGCAGCAAATTCTTTTTACTTTTACAGCTTAGTATGGTAACTACTTACTGCATTAAAGCAGCTATATACATTTTAAGTCACTAACAAACAATAATATCGCTATACACTACTCACTACTGTATTCTTAAACCTTCAAGAATTTATCGTATCTACGAACTTGAGACTGCTTTTTTACAACAGATAAACAGGACTTGAGTTGTAATAATCACATTAGGTACACCTTCGGGATACAAAAACCGCGAATTTTCCAACCTATTTCGATGGCTTGAATACCATAAAATCAACTAAAACCGCGCAAAATGCCACGAGAAGCCCGTGTGCTTTCTGCGACCACTGATACAGATCTCTCTTGTCCGCCCGAAAACCTAAAACACGTCAAGTCTTATTTGCGATACATCATCAGTCCTTCTCATACACACAGTAGCATCATGTCATACTGTTTCAACCCCTGCTCTCAGTCACGGACGTGGCCTGGGCGACCGCTCGTTTTGTAGATGGCGGATCTTCTCGGAATTTCGTTGCCGTGCTTTCTCTACTGTGAATTTATACTTGTTTTGTTATTATTTAATTAAGCAACTAGACAACTGACCTAAATGGCAGTTTTTTTATGCGTTAAGAGCACACGATGCAAATGATGAGAGGATTTTCTTATTGATTGCTGCTCAGTGGACCAAAAAACGAAATAGACTGAGCTGGAAACAATACCTTCTACATATGATTTTTACAAAGTTTTTAAATTACACTTGTTTAGAATTTTATAATTTTTTGCTGCAACCATATAGAACCAATCACAATTCCTAAATGACGTTCACTCGCACTTGCAAATTAAATATTTGTTGATTTCACACTTAGATATGTAAAACCAAAAACATGTCTTTGTGTAAAACATATCTACTTATTAATATTATTTTTAAGTTTTAAAATTTATTGTATTGTTTTAAAAATATTTTTAAGCTTTTCTTTGGTTTGTACAACAAATACACATACCGGGTGTTGCATCGTCGAGCGGGACATAGGAAATCCCATGTAATTTTAAATGGGGTCAATTATTGGCTTCCCTAATTATTTTAGAGAAAAATTCTATTTAGGTTTATTAAAGAGCACTAAAACCCACATTCAAAAGAATAACTTTAGATATTTTTGATGAGCCCGTTTACGGGTTATCGCCGATTTCTTTTTAACTATTTCTCCTTTTTATGGCCCCGTATTTGCGGGCACCAGTCAAGGTAAAAGATGACTGTCAAATAAAGTTGTCATTTTGAGGAATATTTGAACATCTTCTTAAATCCTAAAGTTCTAACAATTTAATAGTAGGTACCTACCTATTAATTAGTAAAATATTGAAACATGTAAAATGTCATAATTAACCAAGTAATTAACCTTGTAATTGGATACTTTATTTTAGTTTTATTCAGATTAATTTGTACTCATAAATACACCTTTAATATTTTCGATGTACGAGTTTTTATAACAATAAAGCACACATTTCAAAATGACAACTTTATTTGACAGTCATCTTTTACCTTTGACTGGTGCCCGCAATTACGGGGCCATAAAAAGGAGAAATAGTTAAAAAGAAATCGGCGATAACCCGTAAACGGGCTCATCAAAAATATCTAAAGCTATTCTTTTGAATGTGGGTTTTAGTGCTCTTTAATAAACCTAAATAGAATTTTTCTCTAAAATAATTAGGGAAGCCAATAATTGACCCCATTTAAAATTACATGGGATTTCCTATGTCCCGCTCGACGATGCAACACCCGGTATATGTAGGTATAAGTATACCTAGAGTTATATTTTTAAATATATTTTTTTTAATTAACTAGGTCATTAAATACAAGTGATTTCAGTTTTTACTTCTAAGTACGGTCCGGATTTTGTCCGGATTTCTAAGTAGCAATGTCGGAGTTTTTATACTTTAGAAATGACAACCCTATAAAGCATTATTGCGCGAAAACTTATTAATAGGAACAGTAGGAATACCTAAACGTATATACATATACAGTGGGATCATAAAGTAAGGAACAAATTCATTAAAATCCAAAAATATTTCGGAAAAATTCTCGGACACGTATATAATAATTTTTAATTGCGCATTTTTCTGGCATACAGTGTATAGATATAGATACTATTAGGTACACTGTAACTTTTTCCCTTTTAGGTATCAGATGATGTTTAAAAATCATCTCGTAGGTAACTGGTGGTAATAGGTATAAATAAAATAAACCTAATGTACCGTAGAACGGGGATATATGGAATCCACGGGGTTATATGGAATATTGTACTTATCATTCAAATTTCGCGCCCTGCGAGCATATGTTTGACATTTAGTAACTTGTCATTCTGGTGCACTGTTGCTAACATAAACATATCAGCCGACCAACAGGTTATCATTGTTGTGACTAAATATTTCAGGTAAGCTATTAAGAGAGTTATCAATATTTGGTAGAAAATGAAATGGCCTGAGAGTCTCACCTGCACCTCAGAATCTATTGAAGTTACAAAATTCTACGAGATAAATTAATTGTAGTATATAACCTCAAATATTAGGCAGGATTCTTTTTATTGTCAAGTTTTTATTCTACGATCTACGCCTAGAGGAAGCAGCCACGAGGCATGGGGTGCCAAAAACCACCCTGTACAACAAATTTCGTGGGAAAAATACCGACAGGTTGGGAAGACCGCCTGTTTTAAATGACATAGAAGAAAAGGCCATTGTTAAAGCATTGCTGACTGCGGCTGATTTCGGATATCCATTTACCCAGCCAGAAATTCGACAGTTTGTGCAGCGATATCTCAACAGAAAAGGAGTTCAGGTGGATCGTTTCCAAGATATCTTACCTGGGTTGGATTGGATGGAGAGCTTTGAACGGAGAAACCCCGAGTTAACAAGAAGGATCAGCGAAAATACGAAGAGAGTAAAAGCGGACGTGAATGAAGACATGATCAACGAATACTTTGATCACTTGAAAGAGACGCTGACAGATGTCCCACCAGGTAACATGGTCAATTATGATGAAACTAATTTGACCGATGACCTCGGAAGAGAGAAAGTTTATGTGGCAAGAGGAAATAAACATGCTAGAAGAATCCTAGACACGTCCAAGTCTTCAACTTCTTTAATGTTCGCTGGAAGTGCAGATGGTGTAATGTTGCCCGTCTACGTAGTGTACCAGGCTAAACATATTTACCCTGAGTGGATTCAAGGAGGCCCTGATTCAACGGAATACAACAGAACATCCAGCGGTTGGTTTGACGGGAATGTATTTGAAGATTGGTTTGACAAGGTGACCCTCCCATATTTTCGGCGAAAGGTTGGCAAGAAAGTGCTGATTGGGGATAATTTGGCCAGCCATTTGTCTGTTAATATCATTGGAAAATGCGAGGAAAACGGCATTTCTTTTATATTCTTGCCAAAGAACAGCACACACGTCTGTCAGCCGCTCGATGTGGCAGTTTTTCGTCCGGTTAAAAGGGCTTGGGGAGGCGTTTTGCGTAATTGGAAAAAAAATCACCGTGGTGTAGTCCCGAAGTCGGAATTTCCTGCACTGCTTAAGAAGCTCCTTGAAGTGGTGGAACCTAATTTTTCTAAAAATATGATGGCTGGTTTTGAGAGTAGCGGTATATCACCCTTGAACCGTGACAAAGTTCTTCCAAAACTTCTTAAGTCTAAGAGGTCGGCAACAAACAACGATGCTCTGGCAGACTCGTTGGAAGATATAATGGTTCGGAATCGGGTTGAACAAGCAGCAAATCCCAACAAACGATCAAAAAAATTGAATGTGCCTGCTGGAAAAAGCGTGTCGCTTGCCAGTTTGTTGCCCGAAAATGAGCCAGGTCCATCCCGTAACCGTTCCGATGAAGAAGTTGAGACAACCCCAGAAGAGGATCTAGCCAATAACTCTGGAGAATCAGACACCGATCAGGAAATGGAAGAAAATGAAGTTCTACCTCCAAATCTTAAGACTGTGATCAATTCTAAAGAGGATTTGACTGAATATTTCCCTCATATTTTAATGTTCCCATAAGAGAAATGCAATTTTCGCAAAATTACAGCGAAAACAGCACTGCCAGAAATCGAAAATTGCATCGCAAGTTTATATTGTTGACGAAACGTCAAAGCGGGATTTTATTGTTAACAAACGTCAAAAAATGTAATATTCTGACAATTAACGTCATCTTGTAATTTTTAAGCATTTTAATTTTATTGTTAGTATTTTCTGTTAAATAAAATATTTAAATTTACTTGATTCGAGTTCTTAATTAATTTGGGAAATATTCAAATAAATTACACTCGTGCATAAAAATAACCAGATAATTTTTTTATTCAATGTGTTTTTTTTACAAATTGCAATCGTTTGTTTTCATATTTTACGAAAATGCCCTCCTCCTGCGGAGTCGGGCTTTTTCGCGAAAATATGAAAACAAACTCTTGCAATTATAAAAAAACACATTTCCTTCAAAAATTATCGGTAATTTTGATGCACTTGTGCACTTACCCCCGAAAACAATTATGTTATATGTAGCTTTACGTATAATAAGGACACTAAAAAGCAGCACTCAAAAGACTTTGTAGCCAAAATAACAAAGATTGCCAATCAAATATCAGTTGATTGCATGCGCCCTTTCAAGGGTGCCCGAAATAAATTTGTATTCCCTGATATTTCCGATGAGAGTGTCGTCGAAATTGATCAGGTGAAATTTAAACTGTCTGAGCCGGTAATTTGCCGAGGAATTCACACGTTTAACGACAACGTCTTTTAAGTGCCATTTATGCCTTTTTTTAATTTTTAAATTTATTTAAAGAGATTTTTCTGTTTTCTTTTTATTTAAACTATTTGTTGCTTTGTTTTTAAGTTCATATTATTTTATTTTATGAAATCCTACTTTATGCCTGTGTTTATATATTTTTCATGATTAAACTTTTTATTTTTTACGTATCATTTATTAACCCTGTTTTTGAAGGCCACCTGATGCCTACAGATGTAGGAAAAAAATGGCGCTGCGTGTTTTTTCGGTGTCCGCATGTTTCATAAACCCCCAGATGCAAGCAAACATCGAAAATTTTCATTCATAACGGAGATAAAGAGGTAATTCCATATATCCCCGACTACCGGGTTATATGGAACGACAAAAAACCAAAAAAAAAACATGATGGCGGCTCAAAAAACAATTTTACATATCGGAACTCGTTAGCCTAAACATTAAGCTACTGATAATAAAAAAGTGTAGTTCAAATATATTTCATTTAAAGAAGATATCAAAGAAAATGCGTAAAAATCGTTCCATATATCCCCGTTTTACGGTATTTTACAGAGTACCTACATAGTTTCACATATGTGCCTATATAACAATAACAGATTGATTCAGAAGTGTCTATTATAGTATGTTTCGTTCCGCATATTTTATTTGATTAAATGTAGTTGATGATTTAACAATAAACGATTATCCTTGAACTTATGAAATTGCAATAAAATAACAAATAAAGCTATTTATTTTTCGGGTATGCGTTGTGGATTGTGGCATTAAAATGTTAACCTTAATATTAACAGTGTAATGCAGATGAGTCTTTATAAAAGTTTATAACATTATAACATAACGGATCATTTTTATTAAATTTTAAATTCTTCATTGATTCGTTGATTCGCTCTTTCGCAACTAGATGCACCAGCCTAATGATTAATCTGTCATCGCACTTCAGTATATCAGCGACTACGAAAAGGGACCTTGAGGCAGTGAAGTAAAGAGAACCTCGAGAATAAAGGCTTTAATAAACTCAGAATACAAATAGGTAGTGATTGACATTGATAGCTAATATTTACTAACTAAGGTATGAAATTAATAAGGTAACGGTAACTGGTAGTGTCCAAGGTAAAGTAAATATATAACATTCATCCCCGCTCATTTTCTTATGTAATCTTCCAAGTAAGCAGGAGACTTCTTTTTGCGACTTGAACGGTTTTCCACATTATTACTTTCACTTGATATTTGTAGATCAGGTGTTAGACATGAATCCTGAATTTGATCTGTATCAATAACGCTTTGATCCAAATTATCTGAATTTTCTTCATTAATACTTTCATGAATTGTCGGTTCTTCGTAAATCTTATTATCTCCGATGGGTGCTAGATGACGTGTGGAAACAGTAGTTTCATTGCCATTTGCTAATCTAATATGAGCATAATCAGTATTAGCTTCTAGAAGTTCAACCTCTTCCACCAAAGGTTCGTATTTGTTTTGTCTCACGTGCTTTTTAAGACATACTGGACCAGAAACACTTAACCAGCTAGGCATTGATGCACCATTTGAAGATCTGCGTGGATGATTAAACATACGTTCATGCGGAGAACAATTTATTGCAGTACATAACAGAGATCTGATAGAATGTAGGGAATCCAAGAGTACCTCTTGCCATTGAGTTATTTTCCTATTCTTGGATTTTAAAGCCAACTGAATTGTTTTCCAGATAATTCCATTATAGCGTTCGCATTGACCATTTCCTTGTGGATTGTAAGGAGTGGTACGACTTGTCGCTATTCCATGGTTTGTTAAAAATATCTTCAGATCTCTAGACATGAATGATGTTCCTCTATCAGTATGTATATATGATGGTGTACCAAACACAGAAAAGAGGTGTGTCAGACAATTGATTATAGTAGATGAATTTATGTCAGAACATGCAAAGGCAAATGGAAATCGTGAATACTCATCTACTATAGTTAACATATAGTGATTGTGATTTACTGAAGGCAAAGGCCCTTTAAAATCCAAATTTAGTCTTTCAAACGGAGCTGTGGCTTTTATAAGTGTTCCTTGATTCTTGTAAAATCTTGGTTTGATCTCTGCACATACCGGACAAGAAGATGTGATTCTCTTTATGTCTTCTAAAGAGTATGGTAAATTTTTACAACGAATCCAATGATACAATCTAGTTATACCTGGGTGGCATAAAACGTCATGTAGATTGTATAAAGTTTTATCACTCGTAACAGGCATTATTGCTGAAGAAATTCTCGAAAGTGCGTCTGCCACAATATTTTGATTCCCTGCTCTGTATATAATGTCATATTTGTAGCATGATAGTTCCAGTCTCCAAAGCATTATTTTCTCATTCTTTATTTTTGAGGAAGATTTGTTATCAAACATAAATGCTACGGATCTTTGATCAGTTATTAGCTGAAAATGGCGCCCAATCAGAAAATGTCTCCATTTTCGTAAAGCTTCCACGATAGCGTAAGCTTCTTTTTCCACGGAAGAATGTCTCTGCTCCGATTTAGATAAAGTCCTTGAAAAGAATGCAACTGGTCTTCCCAATTGAGTTAATTGTGCAGCAATAGCATATTCTGATGCGTCGGTTTCTACTGTAAAAGTAGCCTCGTCATTAATTGAGGCGACAACGGCGTTTATTAAGTCATTTTTTAATTGATGAAATGCAGCGACTTGATGGTCTTGTAGTGGAAATTGTTTAACGTCGATAAGGGGGTGTATTTTCTCAGAGAATTTGTAAATAAATTTTGAATAATGGGCGAACATACCCTGAATCCTTCTTAGAGAAGCTGTATCTTTAGGCAAAGGCAAATGAATAAGGGGTCTTAGTCTATCAGCATCTGGTTTTATACTCTTTCTTTCGATTGTGTACCCCAATATGTTTATTATTGTCATTCCAAATTTGCATTTTTCTTTATTAAGAGTCAAACTATACTTTTCAGCAACGTTTAGAAATTTTTGCAGATTTTGGTCATGATTTTCTTTGCTTTTTCCGCAAATAGTTACGTCATCAAAAAATGCATAAACGTCCTGTAAACCCTCCTTTTGAATGATATTATTCATTATTCGCTGAAAACATGCAACACCATTAGTAACACCAAATGGGATTCTAGTAAACTGGTATAGATTTCCACACGCTTCAAATCCAGTATAAATTCTTTCATGTTCCAGAATTGGTATTTGGTGATAAGCACTGCGGAGATCAACGGAACTAAAATATTCGTACTGAGAAATCTTATGAACTAGTTCTTCAATTTTCGGTAATGGATATGCGTCCAGTGATGTAAATTTGTTTATTGTTAATGAGTAGTCTACAACCATTCGTCTTTTATGATTTTCATTCTTTGTAACAAGTACCTGTGCTCTCCAAGGTGAATTACTAGGCTCGATAATATTTTCTTTCAGAAGATTTTGTATTTCAGTTTCAATAAATTCTAAATCAGCAAAAGAGTATCTGCGAGACTTCACTGCTATAGGTTTACAGTTATCTGTTAAATGTGCAAATAATGGATAAGGTTTTACCTGTGCTAATGCCAGGTTACATATTGATATAGGTGATTTAGGCCCACCAAAATCAATTTGTACTTTTGAATGATGTCTTAATAAATCATGTCCTATAATAACATCAGCACATAGTTCTTCTAAAACGTAAAGTTTAATTCTATTATAAGTATGATTAAGTATTCTTAGTGTAACAATACAAAATCCAACTACCGGAGAACTAAGAGCCGACGAAGCCATTGTAACATTCAATTTGCTTGGAAATATTTCTATATTTTCTTGATATGCCACTTTATTAGAAATATAACTATCAGAGCTACCAGTATCTATCAAAGCTTCAAGGTTTGTTTCATTAATTTTTATTCTAATTAATGATTTTGAAAGACACGCGGGAGACGTGGTAGCCATCATTCCAAGTATACCAGCAGCAGATTTACTTAAAGTATTGACAGGTTTTTGACTTTTTGATTTACAAACTTTCGTAAAATGACCCATTTTACCACAAGAATGGCAGAAAATATTTCTGGCCGGACAATTGCTTCGGGGATGTCTGCTTTGACCACAAAAATAACATTTAGGGAGTGTTGCTGCTATTGTAGAATCATTTACAGACCGTATACTATAAGACTGAGACTCTGATTCCAAGCTTCTTGAGGTAACAGCATTAGCATGAGAGGTGAATGGTGTAAGGTAAGATTCAGAGTAGCGTTGAGCCATTTCAAGTGCTCTTGCCGAATCAAATGTCTGCGATAAAGTTAAGGTACTTTGTTCTAAAAGTCTCTGTCTAATGTGTGAAGAGTTTAGTCCAGCTATAAATGAATCTCTGATAAAATCTTCTCTATTTTGATCTGCACTAACGGCTTTAAAATTACAGTCCTTGCTCATTTGTTTTAATATTTGCAAATATTGATCAATAGACTCACCAACTTCCTGCTTTCTTAAAGATAAAGAATGTCTAGCAAATATTTCATTCTGCGGCTTTATGTATAGGGTTTTTAAAACGTCAATTGCTTCTTCATAGGTTTTACATTCATTTATATGTTCAAAAACCGCTGGGCTCACAAAATTTATAAGTATGTTTAGTTTTTCCTTATCTTCAGTTACTTTAGTAGCTTCTAGAAAGTTGATAAAAGTACGACTCCAATGTGACCATAGGTAAGCAGTATTTGTGGCGGAAGATTTAATATCCAGTCGTTCAGGTTTCAGTAACTTGTCCATATGATCTTCGTAATTAGTAGAGTCTTATTAAAATGAGTTTATTAAATTGAAGTAAAGAGAACCTCGAGAATAAAGGCTTTAATAAACTCAGAATACAAATAGGTAGTGATTGACATTGATAGCTAATATTTACTAACTAAGGTATGAAATTAATAAGGTAACGGTAACTGGTAGTGTCCAAGGTAAAGTAAATATATAACAGGCAGGTTATTTAAATAGTTATTTTATTACAAAATCGGCTCGCAATCTGCAACGTGAATATATTTGTTTACTCTGCCGTCTTGAAACACACAAAGTAATATATTTATCAAATATTTAATTTAAAATTTGTTGTTCTGGTGTTCTGGTATCAATGTATGAAAGAAATACACTTTCAAATCAGGATTCCGCCGTCAAAATGTCAAAACAGCTGATATCTGTCAAGTAGTGGTATTTGTTTATGCTTTTTTACTTTTTATAAATTGTTGTGTAACCTAAACCATAAATCATGATTTAAAATAAATGACCCACGTTCAAGATCAATAATATATTGTAATTAATGTTTTTAGAATAGTTACACACCTACATTCTTGCTTTTGATAATATAGTGCAATATTGACAAAAAACGCAATACTGAGAAAAAATAAAAAACCAATATTTTTTTACAGAGTTACTTAACGTAACGTAAATTGTTTGGTATTTATTGATGCCTGTGCCTTTCATGATATGTGATATTATTTCTACGATGTTTCGAAGGAAGAAGTCTGTTAATAAAAAGAGACTCGAGCACAAACTTTACATAGTAAGTATATAGGAGTGCTTTTTACCATTTTTTCTGTATTACCGCTTGGTTGACCTCTATCTATTTGTATATTTTTCTATATAAGACTTATAATTTAGTATATTTTTTTGGGAAGTTTCATTAAACCACACCCTAAAGAAAACTTGCAAATTCAGTACTGTAAGTTAAAGTTGAGATTAAAGTATACCGGAGGGCCTTTTCCTGATAAAAGTTGCATGCCATTTGCTACTGAATATATTTTATTTACTAATAAATCCAATAACTTGTCATTTTTTAGAAGGACTCTTATCCCTTACTCAAAACTAACTTTCTATTTATTTCCGACAGTTGCTTTCTTGCTTAATAATAATGGGACACCCTATATAACGTAAAAATAGGACATATCTAACATTTTTTGGCAATGCCACAAATGATTTGTGATTGCACTAGCACTAGATTACTTAAAGATTAAATAAATAAACATTTTGTTTTAGGCAAGAGAAACTCCGGAATTGGTATTTGATATTTCCGAGTGTGATTTAACAAATGTTCCCACTGGAATTTATTCACTGTGTAAAGTATTTCTTAAAGAATCTCTTATGTTACAAAATAACCAACTCAGCTCACTGTCTGGAGGGGGTGACATAAAGGACCTTAGTAATTTAAAAGTTTTAAATATAGGCAATAATTTTTTTACTTCTCTGCCAGAGGACATTTGTTTGTTGAAAAATTTGCAGGTATGTACCTAGACCTACATATATTTATTCGAGTATTGATTAAATGCATTTTCCAAGGACTCATATTTATTCCTCGATTTATTCTATTTTTAGAGAAATAGAAAGTATCATTCAAATGCAAGATAAAAAGAAATTAAGGCTTTAAAATCAAATGATGTTAGGTAGCATACATACATACTGAGATAAATACAATTCTACAATTTGTGTGCCTTGTAAAACTCCTTAATATATTTAATCAAATACATTTTTAAGTTACCATACCAGATACTTAGTAACTGCAGTTACTTTCTTAGGAACTAAGTAGTTACTTTTTTATGTAACATATAAATAATGTTTTCACTACCTATCTGGTAAATTTTTGGTATCTATAGTTACTTTTAGACTAGGTATCGTTGCAATCAAAGTACCTAGTTACTTTAACCAAGTAACTAAGAACTAAGTTACCCATTGTAAAGAAGTAACTATTACTTTTAACTATCTATATACATTTATGCAAAAGTATCTATAAAGTAACTAGTTACTTTTCTGAAGTATCTTTCACAACTCTTGGCACTAGTTAGTTTATCTTTAAAAGCCACTCTGTATTACCTTTTAAGATCTGTGTTTACAATGTCTCATATTCGCATTTTCAAAGCCAGAAACATCATGTCATAAATATGCCTTTGACTGCAATGGGTGATTTTTAAACTTTATGTTTATTTTTGTTTATATATAGGTACCTATATTTTTTTTTAGGAATTGTATATAGATAACAATCAACTTAAGTTTCTGCCAAACTCGATATGTCACCTAGTCAATTTGAAAACACTAAGTGCTTCAGACAACAAACTAAAATCCCTACCAGAAAGTATAGGCAGTTTAATAAGTTTACGAACATTGAAGCTGTTGAACAATCCCAATTTAAAATGTTTGCCAAAGAATATTTGTATGGCACAAAGATTAGTTTTAGTAGAAGTAGATAGTGATATATTCTTGTATCCACCTAGTGAAGTAGTTAGGAATGGTACTGAAGATATAATGAAATATATTTGTAATGGTAAGCAAACTAAATAGACATAGTAGGGGCGTCAGTCCTGAGATCCAGACTTGGGTTTTTCGCGTGAAAAAGGACAACGTCTTCTATATCACTTTGACTTTAAAATATTCCTGTCTTCTGTCGCTCTCACTGCTCTTAAACTGGTTCCTGTATAATACCACTTAATCATAGTTACTTTCTCCTTAATGGAATAGCTCATATTTAGCTATAATTAAAGCGCCTTCAATGAAAATGTTGTCACTGACGCTACTTTTCGTTTTGGCAATGCCAAATAATAATTTGCTGGCGTTTGCTGTATTACCTAAACTATCAAAATTTCGTAATTTTGCCATCACATTTAATTGAATAAGTTAGGATTGGCTTATTAAAATTTATTCAAACTTGGCATATGGGTATATTATATCGGCCTCTTCAAAAAAGTTATAATACAATTCTTCTCTAAAATGTACAGGGGAGCCAAGATTTAGCAACCTCAAAATTTACCCATATTTCCTATGTTCGACTAAGCCATGCATCACCCGGTATATTATTCGGGATATACTGATTCCCCATCAGTATTTCACCCATTATTACTGTAGTATTAGCGGAGCTTCTTAAATAAAAACAATAATCAGCAAATTATTCTTTTTATGTAATAAATAAATATGTATGACAATTTTATAGAAAAAAAAAACTGTAGGTGATAGAAACAAATGACAATTGATTTGGTTATTAGCACGTTAAAACTAACTTAAGAAAAAACAAAAATTGTCTAATAACAAATTCTTCGTAGGCCTGTGTAATCAGTGACGGAAGCAGATGATGCAATGACTTTTTCTTAATTTATTCTTATTCTGTGTCTAATCCCGAGAATAATCTAAAGAATTAGTGAGCTAAAACAATATTTAACTAAAAAATACTTAGAGGGTGCTCCATTTAAGTTGCTATTTTTTATTTACTGCTTGAGTGTTGTGGGAGGGGCATCGTCGTGAATAAACCACATATTTCTTATATGGTGCAAAGGAATGTCCTTTTAGATAAGCCCTAGAAGTTCATTATGTAAACATTCCAAATATCTGTTGCCATTTAATTTTCATTAACGAAGAAAGGACCAACTATTTTATTGCCCCACAAGCTTAGCCACGCGTTAACCGAATAATCGTACTGTGATCGAGTTTCTTTTAATAATTTAGGATTTTCAGAAGCCCAGAAAAGATAATTTCTTACGTTGTGTTGGGGAAGCGTGTATCGACACGCCAAAGAGAATAGGTTTGTGAATGATGTGTGCGACTACTAAAATCCTCAACGGGGTTCGCATTACCAGTGTGTTACACCAATTACTTCTAAATTGTTGTTGAATTGAAATAGTTTATACTCTTCTTTTAAAGGGAGCAATATATTGTTGAAAGGGAGCAATATTTAATTATAAATTAAATTAGTTTACTTCTAATTTCTAGCAGTAAAACGATAAAGTCACTATCAATTTCACTTATTTATTATAATATCAAATTTCTATCGGAGCCACCAACAATAAAATTTAAATTCACAAACGAATCTCTTCACTTACTCATTTAAATTACATATAATCCTAACGTCGACACTGACTTTTAGAAATGCGCTCACTTTACACTTTATTCAATAAAACTTTTTGCGTTACCGTGCCAAGTCAATAAGTAAAGGTTTCTGCCGCCACGACAATACATTACGATCTAAGTGTGACTTTGGGTCAATGCACTTTCAACTTCCGAACTAAACTTTTCGTTACTACACTTGACTATTACGGCACGGCAACTTTCGACGGACGACGGCACTAACTTAGGTATTTGAACATTACGGCGGGGAAAATATAGGGGAAAGTTGATCAAAACAACACCTGAAAATGCTCGCAGATGTTTACACAAGTGTTCCAGTTTCTGGAATTCCTTTGTCGGTATCAGAAAAAAAAATATTTCGACTTTTTACAAAGGCAATTATCTTAATTTATTTGACAGTTATTAGAAAGCAGTTGCAGCTAGACGGCAGATGTTCTGCAGGTGTTACTTGTTAACACCAACGCGATCCGTCCCCATTTCGCGATCTATCCAGATAAGACTAGTTTAAGTTATAGTTTTGACCAATCAGGCATCCTACTAGTGCGTCTTCTCCGAGACGGGGAGAGAGATTATTTAAGTGTTGGCAGGTTAATTCAGGTAAGTTCAAATTTCATCAGTTTCTCTCGTACGGTACTATTTGCTCGGTCAAGTTAAAGAACTTCAGTATACACCCGTTTGAATGTCTTCCTACTTGGAACTCGCTGACTACCAAATCGTCTTCTAAAGGATTTTATGACTATGGTAGCGGTAGCACTATAATGACTCCTTATATCTTCAAAAATGTACATTTTTTCTTTTTCCGTAAAGCGCATTTTCAGACTATTTTGACGCTGACAAGATTATTTTTATTTTATATAATTAAGAACATTTTTGCAGGTATTCCACAATACTGTATTTAAGTTTTAGCATTAGGATAATTAGCACCATAGGTATTAAGCTTTAAAAACGGGCAATTTAAATGGAGCAACCTGTGCAATATTAATAATTAATTAAAATAACTTTAAGTAGGTACAAAAAAGGTTGAGGTAATAAATAAACTTTATCGGCTACAACCTAAACTTGATTCAACGTTTTTTGTTAATGATGAGTGTATTTATAAATATTTCTATACTTGCAGATGTAGATTTTGAGTATATTCCACCCAGTGAATTACCCGATGTAACTGTGGATAAAGAAGATGGAGGTGAAAATGTAGATGAGCATGATAGATTTGAGGTAAACAGGCAATCGTTCAAAACGCGTATAGGTTGTACTGAGACGCTTAGATAGATTCGTGTGGTTAGAAAAAGCAAAGTATATATTTCAACACAATCTCGTATTCGAGTGGGCTACAGGTGAAAAATTGATTAAAAATGATGCCCATTATCATTCAGATTCATTTATATTTAAAACACTTCTGGTTTACTATCACTCGACATTTCTTTGATCTTCTAAGCGAGTCTGGTACCTTATTATTAGTAAATATAAGCGTAGTGTCATTAAACAGTTTTGTTTATCTGTCATAGATGGGACTTACTAAATACCTATAGTAAATAAATGTAACATTGTGCTTAATCCGGCTTTAGATGGAAATGGCTTTTAAAATGTTCTTAATTTAACTATAAGCTAATTACAAATTACCACTCATCAAACATAAAACCTATAGTTCCATTTTAGTTTGCCCTTCATTAACTACTCTTGTTCACGGTTTTACTATCGCCGACTATTTAGTTCTAAATATACAAGATACGTCGTAAGCGGTTCTTTTATATTAAAATTTTTATTTTCGATTTCTTCGTGAATTAATTCATGATGTTTCTTGCTATTTTCATCATCACTTTGTACTGGCTTTCATAAAGTTCTTGGCAATCCAAATGGCAATACACAATATTATTAACATAGTATGTACTTATTTTATTGGTTTAAAGGTATTAGGTTGTCATCCTCGCTGTAAAATATAACATGTTCTAGTTCGTGAAGAATGAGGTCAGAGTTACCGTTAAGGATAAATTTTGCTTTGTCTACAATATGTTTTTTTGACAATAAAACATAATAATAGGAACTCTATTACCAGCGCTATAACCTCAGATACTAGGGAACTATCGGGCACTTCATACAGATTGTCCGCAACACATTGGCGGCTCCTGTATAAAAGCTGCAGAACCACCAAACTTTTAAACCAAAACTATCAGTTAATACATTTTAAATCGTATTATAATTAGTAGACGCAATGAACCTTAGGCACGATAAATCCATGCGCCATTCCTATTCTATGCCTCCGCCGAATACTGAGACTGCCACCATGGTACAAATAAACGAGGTATTATATCTTGCGTTTCAATTTCGTACAGCGCGCGCAACGGCGTCATCGCGTGAGAGATGTTATATGGAGATGCATGTGGTTATTAGCTTTTGAACGTTATTTTATGATTATATAGTTATTTTTACCTAATAGAAATATACTACACATACAATATTATAAAATAGAGAGAAGGGTAGTCTTGACTGAATAGTTGAAAAACGAGTAGCTTAGTTCTTGGGGTATCAGCCGCGTTTGGGTTTGAATAGTAAAACTGTACTACGCCGAGCTTTCGAAAATGTTTATTTTCTATCTCCAAGGCTACAAAATTAAAGTTCTTACATTCAAATTTTAATGAACAAAATAAAATTTCAAATTTATTTACCGAGGGTGCAGGTGAGCTTTAGTGAACATTATTGGCAAATTTGTGTCCAGAATACACCATTTTTACACATTATGTAATTATATATTTTTAATATCATTCTCTCTCCCAGTAACTCGTGTTTTAGATTTCGCACATAGGTAATCATCTTTATTAAAATATTTTGAGCACATTCGTGCGGAAGTAACATGAAATCCATATGTACGTTTAGACAAACGTATCAATTCTAATTTTGTTTTTTTCTCCCTAGGAAAAGTAAAAACCTTTTTCATCAAAATTATTTTTCTGGTTATCCAGATCACGCCCGCACAGAGCACACCTTATATTATGGATATTTATTCAAATAAATGAACAAAAACCAGACCCATTACCACTAAAATTCGTGAAAATTCTGGTTAAAATTCAAAACACTCTTTGAAATCATGTGGGAAGCGCTTGATAACAGCCCTCACGCGATGACGTCACTAAGCCACGCCTCGTGTTATATTATTATGGCGCATCCACTTAAGTTATTGTGGTTTTCCTTTGCATTGCGATATAAACCCGAGGTGGCGCTCTTGTCCTTTTACTGTTCTACATTTAGTAGTTAATGCACTGGAGGGTCAGTGTTGGTACATCCATGTTGGTGCCCCCCCAGTTTGGTGCCCAGAGCATGGCAATCTGATGTAATGGTAATATCCACGAAACAGTCGTCATTGTCTACCGGACCCAAAAAATTAATATTTTACGGCTACGGTAATTTTATACAAATTGCCAACTTATTATATCATTTTATACACATGTAATAGGGTAGTTTTTCTTTTAAAGATAGCGGGTAGAACATGCTCTAATTCGTGAAGTAATTCACTAAAAACTTTTCGAATTCTTTAAGGTTAAGGCACCGTTTAACATTACTACTAAAATAACGTCGCAGTACAACTTCATGAATTAATTCACAATTACAAAATAAAATTTGTCTTAGTCTAAAAATATTTTTGTAAATTCTGTTCAAATTGTCGGAGTTTTTTTTTTTGTTTCAATCATGCGATTATGACCGTTTACCCCTTACAAGCCTGCACTTAACTATAGACTATAGAAAACTTATTTAAATCTGTTTGATGTTAAATTAACTCTGAATATTTTAATTGTAAATGTTTACCATTTATCATTTAGAAGCTAAACTAGTTATGTTATCCTAGAATTTACATCATTGTTTCTTTTTCTTTTCTAGGCGCAAATATGGGACCGTGAAAGACTCAAGGCATGTTTTTGTTTTTATTTTTTCTTTATCCATTGCTTGCTCTTCATTTTTTTTCTTACATTGATTTAAACCGCAATGCTTAAGTAGCTCAGCATGAAATACCTTTTGCTTAGCCGAATAAAGGCGTGAAGAAATGTTTTATATGTTTATTGTTATTTACAGTTGAAGAAAATGCAGGAATTTTTGGAAATAGAAAGAAACAACGAATTATTGCAGAAACAAGAAGTTGAGCTTGCAAGTGTACATAGAGCTAATAGAGAAAAGGTAAGTGGGCTTCAGTAGAATCAGCAGTAAGAGTAAGCGTGTGGTTTGGATGTGAACCATACTAAAAGAGTAACTTTTTGTTTAAATATTAACACTAAAATACAAAATATAAATTGAGCTTTTAAACTGCATATATAATATTTGCGAACAATTTTTAAAAACCTCATCATATTGTGCAAATTTTTCTTGAACAAAACAAACTTCTGGAGGAAGATGCAACATTAATCTGTGGCAACATCGCATACATTTGTCACACATTTGTTACTATTTTTTCCTGAACTTTGGGCCCCATTTAAATGAGTTTCTGTGCATTGTAGGTGGTTTCCTTGATAAAATTTAATTTTCGTTTCATGCCAGGTGCAATAAAAATGTTTTTTTTTTCAAAATTCGTATCACATTAGCAACAGTAACATAACATACGCCAGTTGAAATTAGACTGTAGCTATACTCCGGTACCAAAATAATTGGCTGTAACTCATTTTTACCGGGGTGTGCAAGACGTAAGGGGGCGCCAATTCCAGAGACGTGTCATTTTAAACAATAATAATTCAAAAAATATATGAATTTTTTGTTTATTATTATAATAGATTTACATTTACTATAATAAATATAATATTATACTGAAAAATAAATTAAGCTTTTACATTTGGTGATCTAATGAAGTAATTAGAGAAATTAAATTACGCAGGTTCGCAGGTATAAAATCCAAAAAGAATAATAAAGCAACGGTATGTTATTTTCATAATGTTTTTATTATACTACATAATCATAGAAACATATAATAGTGGATTAAGGGCAAAACCTAAACCTAAATTATAAATTTTCTAACTATTGTTACCTAATGAACAGTAATTGATAATAATTTGACAAATTATATTTCACGCCGACATTAAAAAGTGTTATAATGACAATACGTTACAATTTTAAATTCATTATGACCATTACAGCGATTATTCACTATCTGACGATGAAAACATTTCATTACTGTCGCTGCTGCTGTTATCTGCAGGATTTATAATAATAGGTTCTACAATGACTTCAACGCATACCTACATCTAAGTCCCACATTTTTTTTTCTACGCCCTCTACATGTAATACGCACTTATGCCAATCTGCTGCTTGTACATTCGCTATTGCCGTTTTTAACAAGTTCTTTAACATGTTTTAATTTAAAAGTTTTATTTTCACGCGCCACTTCGCCTTTTATCTGTGCCCATATAAGCTCGATTGGATTTAGTTCACAATGGTAAGGCGGTAAACGTAATATTGTAACACCTCGTTCACGAGCCATTTCATCCACTACATAATAATATGTCGTATATTTTTTTTGTGAAGTCTTGCAAGATCGAGCAACTGCACTTTTATGGCATCTTTTCGCCAGATGCAATATTTTTTTCGTTGCGCCAGTCAACAATAATTTCTTTTCGCCACGCAGAAGTTGGCAAAGCTTCCACCCGACGGCTGTGGTATGGTGCATTATCCATCACGATTACCGACCCACGTTCAATACGCGGTAAGATGGATTTAAACCAATCTTCAAACACTCTCGAGTTCATATCCTCATGATAATCACCGGTTTTGCGAGATTCAAACACGTTTAACCCACATTCAAGAAAACCAGAATTACTCCCGATGTGGGTTATAATTAACCGACGACCTTTTCCTGAAGGAGCTTTTTTCAATCCAGTGGACAGTCCATTGATAAAGGCGTTACGTGCATCTTTAATGTTGAGATCTTGCCGAATGTAACTCACAGTATATCCTTCATTTAACCATGTCTCGCCCGTAAAGTAAATTCTTTTCCCTGCACAGCGATATTGTTGTATTTCTTCTAGATACTTTCTACGCTTTCTTCCTTTTCCACCAAAAGACTTTTGCGATTTCGTTTTAAGAATCGAAAATTCAATTCTCGTAGTGTACGCATTAGAACTCTTCGTAAAATTTTTTGCATATTTTCATCCCTTTCAATTTCGGCAGAATTTTTTTTTAAATTCAGAAGTTCATTTCGAAAAAAAAATGCATGCACTTTCCGACGAATGGCTAACTTTGTTTGCTGATCAATAAAAATCTTTTTCCGTCCTCTTCTTTCCTTCTGATCGGACACTTTAGTATTCCTATTATTGTCCTTGATAGTTCTATAAACAGTACGGCAAGATGTCTTAGTCAATGTGGCACAAAGTTCTGCTGCATCAGTGAATGCTATTCCACTGTGTGTACTTAGAATTCCCTCATACACATTTTTACCATTGTACGCTCCCCAGGTTTTAAATGACGTCGTTTTTATCTTGTTGGTTACTATCACTTGAAGAACTCGCCTGCATTATAATATTTGCTGTTTTGAACAACCACCAAAATAATAAAACTGAATTGCTAATATCCTCTTGATTTAAACTTGTCTACGACACTGAACGTTGGATAGAGGCGATAAGAAAGCGTGCGAGCGCTTTTAGACATGGGTTTTTCCTACCTGCGTTGCCAAATTAAGTAAAACAGGTACCGTAGGGTGAAAAGGCCCTTAATGATATGCCGATTTCGGTAAATTTTATGGAAATTTCAGTGAAATCTATTAAAACTTGGCAACATATAATGACCTATTTATGTACAATCTTCCCAAGCGGTTTGGATTGCTTTTATTTAACTTAAAAGTGGGCGAATCAATGTTAATTATTTTGGCCGCACACCGTTAATGGTTATATGAACAGTTTTGCCAATTATTTTGAGACCGTAGTATACATATTTCTTTGGCATTCTCATTTTTGGTAGACTTCATTATCTCTGGGATTAGAGTAGATACGCCAAATTGTTTTTATACACTTTATTATCAAATACATTTTAATAACTATAATTTCTGCTATTATAGTCCATCCAGAAATTTCTAAAAAATTATCAAATCACAAAAATATTATAATTTTAAAGGTGTTCACGCATTACTGGGACGATACGGTAGAAAATGTATAACTATCTTTTAAAAGTCAATGTGCGATGCTTAGCAGGGCAAACAGTGTGTAAGTGAACATTACCCTTTTGACAGATGCATACCATTTTGCTGTGACATATCCTCGACATCTCCTACGTCTGTTTGCGGAACAACAGTCCTATATTGTCAAAATTAGTCAATACCACTTATCAATTGCGATATGACAGAGCTGTAGCAATGTAGGGATGAACTTCTCAACTTTTTGCTTCTTATTATATCTTAGTTTGTACGACCCAAAGTATTACTTACAGCAGTCCCCCTGTATTGTGATTATAATGCTTGGTACTTTCATGTACAGGGTGCTTACCACTTGTACTTTTTAGTTATTGGCATCTATAACCGAACAGCAAAGTCAACTTGATAGTAAGCTGAGCAAAATACAACAAGCAAGGGAATGTGATAAGTTTAGACTGATCGAACAATTGCAGGAAGGTATGACATTGACTTTTTAAAATTAACTTTTATGGTTTGTTTTGACTTTTCATTGAATCATTTAACGACAATAATACCTTTCGGGTTATTAAGTTTGGTAAAACATCAGTCCTACATGAATACTTACTGGCAACACAATCCTAACCTAACTTAAGGTAAATAATTTTTACAATAACATCTAAAAAAAAATTTCCTACGTTCAAATTTAAAACCTGAAGAACAGGGACAACTGAATAGAATATTCAGGCTGTTTTACAAAGTCAGTAGAGAGCAATGATGTACCATTTTTTTTATGGAATAGAATAGTTTTTGATTTGTTTTCTAATTCTGTCTAACCTAAACTAACATAACTTCTCTTAATTAAACGTTGAAAATGGCCTCACTGAAGAGCTGGACAATGTGTGTAATAGTTTATATATATTAAATTGTATGTCTGAAGGTAGTATTAAAATTTAGTAACTCAGATGGATATTTTAAATTTTCTGCATTATTTCACATACATTGAAGAAACAGTCTGAAAAGGTATCCTTATTATTATTTCAAAATGTTTCTTATTAATAATATATATATGGGCAAATAATGTAAAAATGTGGAACCTTGAGAAACCTGGTAGTGTCGAAAGTTGGTCGAGGAAATGAGGTAAACTTCAAAGGACTTCTGATAGTCTCTAAGCACAAATGCTGATAAAACTTTATAAATCTCTGCTATAGGTAGAATTTTCCCCTATTTCACATTTAATTTCTGTGTACAGCTTATTTTTTGTACTATAAGGATTTGTTTGCTGAATATACCCTTCACTAGGGTCGAAACATGTTCTGTATTTTTGATCGTTTACTATAATGTAGAGATCTTCTCCCTCTCCCCAACTTTTTACAATTAAGGATGTTTGTGGTTGAGACAGACTTTTATTCCTACCATTTAAAACTTTAACCACTGAGAAAATTAACTACTTCTTACACCTATATTTTTCAAATGGCCTCAGAGGAAACAATCCATCGGCGTAAGGTCAAGAGATCTGGGTTGCCATTCTATATTCCCCCTCGGCCAATCCACCGTTTATGCCAAATGCTGCTGATTTTAATTTTTATCGATAAAAAATGGACTTAATATTTGGTTTTGAATGATACCTGCCCCAACGTTGAGTTTTTCAAGGTACTTAGTATGTGCTCCGCGCGGATAGCGTTTAAACTGATGGATTTAGGTAGGGTATTAAGGAATGAGTAAAATTCGGTGCAGAATTAGACAACAGAACAAAAACTATAGTATTCTGTTAAAAATATGCAAATTAAAATTTATTTTTAGTTGAGAATATTGCAGATATTGCTATTAACCAATTGTTGGCTTTAAACAAAGAACCAACTGCACAACTTTTGGAAAAGGAAAAGGAAGAAGAGGAAAAGCTTCTGGCGGCAGTTAACAGGTTGGTTCAGAATAAGAATAAATGTTTCGGTAGGCTGATAACTCTTCATATTTTTTTTTTTAGATACAACGAAACTCTGTGTAAAGATGACATTCTCTCAGCCATGCAAGATATTCTAAGACAAGAAACGGAAATGTTTAACAAGTTCGATAAAGACAGAATCGAAACGTCCAGAACTATTTTGGAACAGTAAGTTAACAAGGAAACACTTAAAAAAACTTGAATCATTTAGCGTGTATTCTTTCTTTAGAGAATTAGAAACTGACTCGCAACTAGCTCACATTTTACAAGACCAAGACCTACACAAGGCGAACCTCGTAGCACAACTGATGGAAGATGGTCACTTGCAGAAAGCAGCTGTCGGCACTCTTTTGGAAAGGGGGGATGCAAGAAGTTGGGGACTGTTACAGCAAGTCCGATTGGTCGAGGCCCAGCTCTTTGCGCTGACGACAATTGAGATCGACAGGAAGAAGTTGGAAGTGGATGAACACTTGGTATGTTACAATAAAACAGTTACTACTAGGTCGGTGTGGGCCTATACAGGGTGTCTCTAAAAGGTCTGTACAAAATCTGAGCACATATTCCTGAGGCCAAAATAAGGCGATTTAAAGCAACTTACCTTAGTCCGAAATTGCTCCGTTTCCGAGACACAGGGTGGTAAAGTTAAAAAATAAAAATCGAATTTTTTAAAATTAATGAACATTTTTTAATGTATTACTTTAAAACTTGGTATCCGGGGTTTTTTTGGGATGCGAGACCCGAATACGGACACCTTTTCACTGTGGCCATTAGAGGGCGCTTCACAATGCACTTCTTATGGTTTAGAATGGCCATAACTTTTTTATAAGTGTAGTTTTTTCCTTTTTTTTTGTTAAGGAACTAATTTTTTGAACATTTTGAAACAAAAAAGGTCCTCTTGTGAAAATCCGCTAAAGTAAGCCGTTTTTGAGATATTTCGGTTTTTAGTGTTCGATGCCGCACCGGAATATTTAAATTATTCTGAATAAAAAATGTTTGCTGTTTCTTTAAGGATGAAATGTGGTCAGTGAATTAGCAGTGGAAAATGTATTTTTTTTTAGATACTTTTTTGGAGTGTCACATCCAAAAATCCTCGGATTTTTTTACCTGTTTGGTGAACACCTTTAAATTTTTTTTGCAATAGACTATTTAAATGTAAACATTTTTCGTATTTTAAGAATTTTCGCTATCAGTCTATGTTGTTTACAGTAAGTGTTTCAGTAAGAATTATCCAACGCGAGAATAAATAAAGTGTTTGAAACGTGTTAGTTAAATTTTAAATTAACTGTAAAGATGGCTGAAGGATACAGTTATGCAGAAATGACAGATATGCTATTGGTTTTTGGGTATTATGAAGGAAATGCCGCGAAAGTGTTAGGGTATACAGGGAAAGATGTCCAAATTGGCGCATACCAAACCATCAAACATTTGCTGCTATTGAGAGAGGCCTTCGCGACACCGGTAGCTTCACTCCTTTAACTGCCATTTATGGACCGCAACGTGCAATAAGGACTCCTGAGGTTGAGGAACAAATTTTGAAAAGAATTGCTGAAAATCCAAAATTAAGCACCAGACGCTTAGGTTTAGAGGTAGGGGTATCTAAGGATGTAGTTCATAGAACATTAAAAGAACAGCAGCTTCATCCATACCATATCCAAAAGATACAAGACCTTTTGGCTCCGGATCTCGATCAACGATTGGACTTCTGTCGATTCATTACCGAACAAAGACAACAGGATGTGAATTTTGTTAAGCACATTTTATTTACTGACGAAGCATGTTTTACAAGAAGTGGTGTAACCAACTTACATAACGAACATGTTTATGCTGCTGAAAACCCGCATGCCACGAAAGTAACTCATTATCAACATGAGTTTAGAACTAATGTGGGCAGGAATCATTGGCAATTTCATTATTGGTACTGTCATTCTATCGCCACGACTAAATGGTGTGGATTATTTAGAACATTTAGAAAATATTCTGCCACATTTATTAGAAGATTTGCCATTACAACTTCGACGAGATATGTGGTTTATGCATGACGGTGCTCCACCACATTTTAGTTTAAATGTCCGCAATTATTTGCATCGACAGTATCCAAACAGATGGATCGGTAGAGGAAATGACTCTCCTGTAAAGTGGCCGCCACGCTCACCGGATATGACTTCGTTGGATTATTTTTTATGGGGGTCTTTAAAAACGATGGTATACTCCAGACCGATTAATAATGAAGAGTAATTGTGGGGAATAATTCAAAATGCAGTCAACATATTAAAGAACGATGCGGGGTTGATGCAAAGAGTAAATTTAAACTTTTTACGTCGTATTAATCTTTGTACTTATGTTAACGGAAGTCATTTTGTACAATTACTAAAAGTTTATGCTAATTAAATTTACTTTAAAAATAAAATTTTTCCTCATTTGATTAAAAAAAAATCCATACTCAAATTCTTCTTGCTAAACTTGCTGTAACTAACCCAAGTGAAACATTTTTTCCTGCCGAAAATTTACTAATAGCGGAATTTTTTATTTAAAATAATTTAAATATTCCGGTGCAGCATCGAACACTAAAAACCGAAATATCTCAAAAACGGCTTACTTAAGCGGATTTTCACAAGAGTACCTTTTTTGTTTTAAAATGTTCAAAAAATTAGTTCGTTAACAAAAAAAGGAAAAACTACACTGATAAAAAAGTTATGGCCATTCTAAACCATAAGAAGTGCATTGTGAAGCGCCCTCTAATGGCCACAGTGAAAAGGTGTCCGTATTCGGGTTCCGCATCCCAAAAAAACCCCGGGTACCAAGTTTTAAAGTGATACTAAAAAATGTTCATTAATTTTAAAAAATTCTATTTTTATTTTTAACTTTACCACCCTGTATCTCGGAAACGGAGCAATTTCGGACTAAGGTAAGTTGCTTTAAATCGCCTTATTTCGGCCTCAGGAATATGTACACAGATTTTTTACAGACCTGTTAGAGACACCCTGTGTATCTACCTTATATTCAATAACTGTAACAAGCTCCATATCTCTTGTAAAATATGTTATTCTCAAGTAATTGTTACTTCTAGAACCATTCTTAAGTATACATAATTGAAACTGCTTATCAAGAAATCGTAACGTCGTTTTTTTGTCTTTTTTTAAACTTCTGTCGTTCCAAGATGGTTAGTTCAGGTTAGTTAGGGCAAAGATATAACTCACTGCTGCTTAAAGAATAAACAATCTGTAAGAATTTTAAAAATGCACTGAAAACCATTAAACCATCTGTAAGCACCGTCTCGATTTTTTTGACGGGGTCGGTTTTGTTAAATTTTTAGAATGATTTGTCAGAAAAAAGAATCAATCTTTCGATAATATTGATAGACCTATTAGATCAACAAAAGGAACGAAGATCTCAGCTACTGTCAACGCTTCAATCACTGGAAGAATACAATGTTGAACATATGGAAGATTTTTGGCTTAGGCAATATCAGCGACTCCTGGACAAGTAGGTTGATCATTTTATTTGTCAGTTGTGTTATTTTGTATTTTTTGTGCCCTTGCATTGTACCTGAAATGCAATGAGTTCTACTTCTATCTTTTATTTCAGGCTCCCTGAAGGGCTATCTCAAGCACAAAAGAATATAGACCCGAAACTAGCAGAAATATTATTAGCCAATGAGGTCTTACACTGTTTACCATTCTTGGCTAAACTGACTCAATCTAGATGTAAGTTTATAAATATTTATAAATTGTCATTGTGAAGTGAAGTTAAACTTTACCCACTGATGGATATCAATTGTTTATTTATAACTGCGTGAATTCTTCATTTTATTTTATCTCTTACAGATAACACAAAAAGCATAACTGAGTTGCATTTACTCGAAGCTGGAATCACGACGCCGTCAGATCGTCTAAAAATTCTAGATGCCCTGCACATTTACTCTAAGGAGCATATGTATTGTGAATATACTCCATCGGCTCCTGTACTAGAAAACGAAGGAGCTTCGGCTCCCATGCCTGAAAATATTACCGCTATAGGCAGCGTTGAGTGTGTTATCTGTATGGAACTTGAGGTAAAAATTGCTTTAAATGTCTTGCTCTAAAATCTTTCAGTAAAGATAAGGACAAGAAAGTTACATTATAAATCAGAGTGTATGGAGATTGTACTTGTCTCGCTACACGACGGGAGTGTGAGATGTTTTATTCTTCACCTTTTTTACATAGGAGGTTGGTAGTGAATAAAAAGACTTGTGCTTCTATTCTATAATATATTTAGATACTAGCCCTACAACGGCTTGGGATCACATTGGTTTGAGCACTTAACACTATATAAGCCTAAATCGTACAATGCACTTTGACCCAACAGTTGATAGATTTGCAAAACACTTGAAACCTATTCTAGGGCTAGGGCTACCCAAAATGCAAAGTATCTTTTTGTTCAGGTTAGTTCAGGTTAGGGCAACCAATTAAAGTGCGTGACGCTACTCACCCAATTTACACTATTGACCAAAAATCCGTCGGCCATGCCTGCTTTGGACAACAAGGGAGATGAATAAATTGTCTTAGGAAGGGTACGTGGGAATATCCTAAACCGTATTAAGAGAGAAACCAATAAAATTATCTATTGTTGATATAAAGATCAAAGGCAATGCACCGACATAACAATTACTTTTTAATAATATGAATTCAGGTAATGTCACGTACCTCTTCCGGTGGGAAACTTATAAAAACACAAATTATCTTTTGGCGACCGATGCAAAAAAGGAAAACCTATTGTGACTAAGAGGGTACCATAAAGCCGGTTTTTATTTTTTGTGAGTCATCTATTATTGCCCCAATAATATAATTTATATTTAATTTTAAAAGAAATATTATGTGTGAAAAAAAAACGCGTCCTGGTAAAACGTTGATGTTTTAACGCAGAGTGTCACTAAAATTTAATTGCCTGTAATTTTCATAAAACCCTGTAGTGATAACAAAGTGTTATTAGCGTAAGCATTATACAACTGACCAGACTTTTCTGTTTCAGTGCCATATTATTTTCGTACCCTGTGGTCATTTGTGCTGCTGCTCAAGCTGTTCGGTTAAAGTAGCAGAATGTCCGCTATGCAGAGGAATCATAGAGAGAAAAATCACTATGATGCCATTGACGAACTAGATGTAAATTAATAATAATACATTGTCGATTCGAATTTTGACTACACAAGGTAAATTATTTTTCCGGTTTTTCGGTCATACTTTACGGGTTAACTACACCAATCTGGAACTATGTTTTGGCATATATGTCAAAGGTTTTCTTTTCTGATTGTGTTTAAATCAGGGGCGGTGGAACGTATTTAAAGTGGGTGTTGAGTTGTTCAAGTCAAGATTCGTACTATTCGAGCCCCCCCCCCCCCAATGAATCTTAGTCCCTTTTTGGAAAACGAAATATAGAAAAAAATTGCAATGTTTCAGATATATGTAAGGGTTATACAGAAAAAGTTTTTTCGGTTGCATTTATGTATCAGACGCAAATTATCCAAAATGTAGATCAATTGCAATGGCTCGGTTTAGTAAAAACAAAATAATTAATTTTCAAAACCATCTAATTCAATCCATCTTTGTTCAAAACGTTAAAAACAGAAGCGCATTTGTATTTGAAAATATTAAAAAAATAATGAGCTATAGCTCCTACTCAACTCAAAATTTTGACATTTTATTGTCAAGTGGGACTTAAGCCTAAGTCATCTTCGGCTTATCTTTTATTTGATTTAAGTTCCACTTCAGGACATTTATAAGCCGTTAAGTGCCACCCCGGTAGATCCACTACCCCAATTTCGCCGAACCTGTGCAAGTGATCCTCAGTCAAAGTAATTTCCACCCTCCAATCAACAACATTAAATATAATAGTATAAAATATATGCAGCCTTGTGTATTTAAAATTTGAAGAAAATACCTTAGTGTACTCTAGGATGGCAGGCTGTTACAAGGGGACCAATACGCTAAAGTTTTTGAATTCTGCTAACTGCTTCTTTGTTCAGGTTCTGGTGTACATGTGATGTGATAGGACATTTTAAGAAAAATTGTGTTTCTTGACGTGTGTCCCAAAACGCTTTTACATTCCGTGCGTTTAAAAACAATTAATTGTTATTGCAGTTTTCGTAAAAATATGTCTTTTAAAAATACTTGCAACGTTACCCTTACAACGTTCGCGTGAACAACTGACGACAGTGTACTGTTGGCGGCAAAACGGTGTACTAAGAGCTTGCCTTAAATAGTGTTAAAATTGCTACTAAAAAACTTTAATAAGTTGCTACAAATGTCCAGGAATTATAGAAGATGAACGTAATCAAAATTTAGAAAATCCAAAAAACCGCAAAGCTTTTGAATCCAAAAAAAATATTTTAAAAATAGTAAATGAATTAAAAAAAATTAACATTTAACGACCAGAAACAAATTTTTACTTGGAAAAGCTAAAGAATTGATAAAATTTGAATATAAATTTGTATGGTGCAAAAATGAAAAAATATTTGTAAGAAAAAATGAAGGAGGAAAGATAATTCAAAAAACTTAAAAAAGCGGTCTTATAGTTAAATTATATTCAATTTTTTACTTATTTTCAAGTTTTTAAATTTAGTATATTTTATTATTTGTACTATAAGTACACATTTATATATTTTATTTATTTTATACATTACTTTTTAATATTTTTAATTTAATAATGAATGAATTATACAGTGTGTGTATAAATCTGGAAACGGCTTAATAACATCACAATTAATTGGCCGATTTAAACCAAATTTGGTACAGTTGTGTAGGAGGATCTGACGCACCGAATGACGATATTGTCCTTGTTGCCAGCTTTTTAGTTTGTCTGGAATTCGAACGAATTTTATATTTTTAAATGTGACACCCTGTATATTTTTTCATTTATAGTTTTTACTTTAAATTTGTTACACTTTTGATATAACATAGTTTGTTCTTAATATCAGTAGTTTTCGAAATAACGAGTACAATTTAGAAAAAAAATATTTTTTATATTAAATGTTCAAGTTTTTCCTGTACAGCTTGAGAGTGTGCTAATTGAAAATAAAATTTTTCAATTGTGTTGTAAATCATTCCTGGCGTTATTAATTCAAATTCGTCCAAAATTCGACGCTGCAAATCGGCCAAATCTTGAAGTTTTGTGGTATAAACTCTGTTCTTCAAGTGCCCCCCATAAAAAGTAGTCGTTAGGCGACAAATCAGGGGACCTAGGTGGTCACTCGATTGTACCCCCCTCTACCGATCCACCTATTCGGAAAAGTGTTGTTTAGAAATTCGCGCACGTTTCGACAAAAATGGGGAGGAGTTCCGTCCTGTTGGAAGAATGTACTTGCAAAATTTGGACCCATCACATTTCGTATAGTATGCACTATTTGCGTTTCCAAAAGCTCAGCGTTGTGTATGACCTTCTCTCGTCCAGTGGGGATTTTTATTTGCCCAAAACCTACAGTTGTGTCTATTGACTTTACCATTTAACATAAATGTTGCTTCGTCCGAAAATACTATAAATTTGAAAAACTGGTTATTTTGATCAAACCTTGACATCGTAGTATCACAAAATTCAATTCTTCGCTCATAATCATCTCCTGATAACTCTTGAACTACAGGTATTTTGAAAGGGTGATGTTTATGTTTTATTAAAGCATGATGGACGGATTTGAAGCAGACGTCACTTACTTGTGAAATTTTTCTTGATGAAGAAACAGGGGTTTCAACAACATGTTGTAAAATTTCTAAAATTTTCTCTTCGTCTACTACTGCTGGTCGTCCTGATCGTCGCCTATCTCTACAATTTCCAGTTTCTTCAAACCGTCGGAGAGTTTTTAGAACAGTTGCTTTTGAAATTGGATTTCGGTTTGGAAATGCGTCATTAAATAGATTTTTAACCTCTTCGTAAGACCTGACCCTATCGCCATATCCACTCATCATAAGAATTGTAATTCTTTCACTTTCAGTTAAAGACATTTTTGCATGTAAAAATGACAGCTTTTATGACTTTACATCAAAACTGAACTGGTGTTTTATTTAATATTAATAAATAAAACCCGATTTCTTGATATTTTCAAAACACGTCGCTATTTCGAAAACTACTGATATTAGGAACAAAGCATGTTATACCAAAAGTGTAACAAATTTAAAGTAAAAACTATAAATGAAAAAATATACAGGGTGTTACATTTAAAAATATAAAATTCGTTCGAATTTCAGACAAATTAAAAAGCTGGCAACAACGCCAATATCGTCATTTGGTGCGTCAGACCCTCTTACACAACTGTACCAGATTTGGTTTAAATCTGCCAATAAATTGTGATGTTATTATGCCGTTTCCAGACTTTATACACACACTGTATATTAAATTTTAAAAGAACAAGTGTTGAAACGCAGGCCATTTTATTCTCGAATTCGCCGAGTTCCAACTACAAGTTCCCTAAATATTGGCTGCCTCCAGCAATAGTGGAGAGGCACTAACGATGGAAGCCTCGACAAATTGAACGTTTATTTAAGCTGAGAGAAGAATAAGTCCAAAAAGACGCTCATACCGCCTTTTTAAACGATCCAGGGCTTCGCACAACTCTATTTCCTTATTTGAAGTTTGGCCAACAAAGGTCCCCAATGACTAATAAAAGTTAAAGGCAATGCCTGACTTGGAAGATAAAAATAATTTTAATAACTCAATGATAAGCCCCCATAATTTTTCATTATACCACAATAATATTAGAAGCATTTCAAAAAATTTTGACAAAACCAAATTATATTTATATCAACTCGTCCATAATTTTGATGTATTGTGGTTAACAGAAACTTGGAATAATTGTAGTAATTTTCTTAAAACTATCCAATGGAAAAGAAAAAATTAATATTATAAGTATACAGTGTGTCTACGTAAGCTGGCGGCATATGGGAAACTTTTTTATTATTAATTTTACGAAAAAAAGTTATTCTTCATAAAAAGTTCTGCATGGTCTAAAACCTAATATGCAACCATCAGATATCAAAAATCAGTTTTATTAGGTTATCAAAAACTATAAATTTTGCTCAAGAGTAAAGTACCTTTATTTTTGACAATATCGAAAATTATATCCTTTATTTGCCAAAAAAATCCTACAAAATAAGACAAAGCAACGTCAAAAAGGTTTTAGTTATATAATCGAATCCAGATTAAAGTTGTAATATACATTTTTTCAGCAGATACCTGGTAGTATGTATTTTAAATTCGTTTATATTATTCTCTAAACGTAGATTGAGAGGCAGCAGGTTATATGCCCGAACGGCCATGTATGAGGGGGCCCTTTGGTAGAACCTCGAGTTATGTGCGGGCACACTGAGGTCAGCCCTACCCCTGGTCACAACAGTCACACCCTCAGCGTAGTGGTCTGAATTTGTACTAAACAAATTTGGGTGTTTTTTCACGAACATCACCGAGGAGAGAAAATACAGTGACGGGACCGTGAGAAAGCCCAGTCTCATGAAGAAGGTTTTACATGAAGTTCTTGGTTGCAGTTTGAGCAGGCATCGTATGATACGCTTCTGGGCGATGAAGACCGACGTAGCGCCTCTTGAGGATCCCCAAAACATAACACTGTATGATATTTGAGACTGTACAGAAGCAAAATAAATTTGTTTTAGTGTATCTACGGAGTCTCCTCAGCAGGGCAAAACCACTATTCAGTTTTGAGACGAGGGTGTTTGTCTGATGTTCCCAGCTGAGACAGGGATCAATATAAACTCCTAAGAATTTGGCATTTTCTGTTTCTGGGACTGTTCTATGGTTGCAGCAAACATAGAGAGACCCCGACCTACTCGCCTTTTTCGAGAAGGAACCAAGGCCTGTTTTATCTGTGTTGAGCCTCAATGCGTGTCCAGTGCACTATTCCTGCATTGTACGTACTGACCCAGAGAGACACGCAGATAAATTGGATATAGTTTGTCATGATATTATAATAGAAGTATCATCTGCATATTGACATACAAGATTTTCCATAAATCCTTTAGAAAACTCATTTACATACAAAAGAAATACCAACGGGTCCAGGATGGACCCCTGTGGTACTCCCTGCTTTTGTTGACAAATATTTTTTACCGTTTTTGGAGATGCAAACCATCTGCTCTCTGCCATGTAAGTAGGAACTAATGAGACAGGCACATTTTCCTCTTATACCATATTTATGTAGGATTTTTATTAGAATGTCATGCTCAATCATGTCAAAAGCCTTTGATTATTATAAAGAAAAGATGTTTAGAATTAAAAATAACTTTCAAATATAATAATTAATTGTCAAATCCTACTTTAACTATCACTTTTAAAGAATGCCAGTGCATCCTAGATTAATTATGCAAAACCTAATGTGCAACTTAAGTTTTCAACATTATCGCAGGGAAAATGTCTAAGAAATAGTTTTTTAATGAACATTTGAAAGTTATTTTTAATTCTAAACATCTTTTCTTTATAATAATTTTCGATATTGTCAAAAGTAAAGGTACTTTACTATTCTTTGATAAACCTCGTTTACGACTGATACATTTTGATATCTAATGATTGCATATTAGGTTTTAGACCATGCTGAACTTTTTATGCAGAGTAACTTTTTTTCGTAAAATTAATAATAAAAATAAAGGAGATACGCTAATGTTAAAAGCATAGGATACGACTGCTGATAATTTTTTTTGTTGGTGTTTATTTTTTTTTATGTCAAGCAGTGAAGTCTCGATTTGTTGTCAGTTCATCGCGTGATAGATTTCAGTTAGTTTGGGAGTGTTTAAAAATAAAAATGGCTCATGTGTATGAAAAAATATCTCTTTATATTTTTATTTTTGAGTTATTTAAAAAAAGTTATTTGAAAAAGTTGTTTTTTTTTTTTAAGTAGTTGTATACACAGTTGAAAAAAAAGTATCACCTTAGAAATCACCCTGTATAAACCTCCCCCACTAGATGTTTTCGAATTTACAATAAACTTAAAGATTTTTTTTCATAATATCAAATATACTTGTAAAAATGAAACGGTAATTCTAGTAGGTGATATAAATATTGATATTTCTTCAAAATCTAAAGATAATAGTGAGCATTTAAACTTGTTGAGTGAATATAATTTTCTATCGTTTATAAATAAAAACACGAGAAAAATAAAAGTAGTAGTAGTAGAGCAAATTTTTTTAGAAATGAATGTGTTTTTAAGCCTAAAATTCAAAATGAATGTATGTGTAGTTTGGCTACTTAATGTTTTTAGTTAATGTTTTGCAACTAATCAAAATGTTCAGTTTAAGATTTTTTACATTACTTTAAAAAATTGATCCTCTTTTAACATCTGTCCTATGTCCTGATTCGCACAATTTTCTCGATGCAGGTTTGGCAAATTATATTACAACCAGCCGTTTCACGGGAACAAAAGCAAACGTAATGCCCTGTGTTAAGTAAAAAGAAGTGCTTGTCGCGCTGCTTTCCAATTCTACCGGCAATCTCTGTCAGTGGTGCTCTTTTTTTCCCGTTACGTGGCTGTTTGTAATAACCATTAGCTAAACCTGTATATTTTTCAGCATCAATGCTCTGATGTTATAAATTTACCATTTAATACAGGATTCTAGGTAAATAGTAAAAATAATTTAAGAGGTGATATTTCATGTCAAAACAACCCAGTTACAGTTAGGAGCAAAAACTACTGGTTTTTGTTCACATTTCAATAATACTTCTTATGTCCAGCAAGGCGAGTTTAACTTATTGGTAAGTTTCTTCTTAACTATTTTTATTTCTTCAGAATTCTGTATACCTACATTTTAAAAAGTACCTATTATGATATTCTTATTATTGTGATTATTATACCTAGTGATTATTCTATATATTTACCCTTTTTTAAATCGTTTTGATGTTTAAAGTACATAGTTTTAAGAATATCGAATCTATAAAGTCTATTTAACTTTGTCATTAATCATTTTCAACCTTTTAAGAACACTCCCTATGAATTAACGATTTCAATGATCTCAAAACAAATCATTGTGTTTTTTTATGTATGTACACAAACGGAGCTTGTCAAAATATTGTATACTCCGGTACCAAGATAATTGGCAGTGACTCATTTTTAGCCGGGTGTGCAAGACGTAAGGGGAACGCCAATTCCAGAGGCGTGTCATTTTAAACAATAATAATTCAAAAAATATATGAAATTTTTGTTTATTATTATAATATATTTATATTTACTATAATAAATATAATATTATAAATTAAACTGAAAAATAAATTAAGCTTTTACAGTTGGTGATCTAATGAAGTAATTAGAGAAACTGAATTACGCAGGTATAAAATCCAAAAAGAATAATAAAGCAACGGTACCTATATGTTATTTTCATAATTTTTTTTATTATACTACATAATAATAGAAACATATAATAGTGGATTAAGGGCAAAACTTAAACCTAAATTATAAATGTTTATAAATTTCCTGTCCACTATTGTTACCTAATGAACACTTAATTGATAATAATTTGACAAATTATCTTCCACGCTGACATTAAAAAGTGTTATAATGACAATACGTTACAATTATAAATTCATTATTACCATTATAGCGATTATTCAGGTTAGTTCTATCAATTAATAAAAACATTTCATTACTGTCGCTACTGCTGTCATCTGCAGGACTTATAATAATAGGTTCTACCATGACTTCAACGCATACAACTAAGTCCCACATTTTTTTTTCTACGCCCTCGACATCTAATGCGCACTTATGCCAATCTGCTTCTTGTACATTCGCTATTGCCGTTTTTAACAGTTCTTTAACATCTTTTAATTTAAAAGTTTTATTTTCACGCGCCACTTCGCCTTTTATCTGTGCCCATAAAAGCTCGATTGGATTTAGTTTACAATGGTAAGGCGGTAAACGTAATATTGTAACACCTCGTTCACGATCCATTTCATCCACTACATATTTCGTATACTTATTTTTTTTTGTGAAGTCTTCCAAGATCGAGCAACTGCACTTTTAGCGTTTTTTTGTCAAATGCAATATTTTTTTCTTCGAGCCAGTCTACAATCTTTCCTTTTCCGTCCTCTTGTTTCCTTCTGATCGGACACTTTAGTGTTCCTATTATTGTCCTTGATAGTTCAGTACGGCAAGATGTCTTAGTCAGTGTGGCACAAAGTTCTGCTGCATCAGTGAATGATATTCCACTGTGTGTACTTAGAATTCCCTCATACACATTTTTTACCATTTTACGCTCCCCAGGTTTTAAATGACGTCGTTTTGTAACTTGTTGGTTACTATCACTTGAAGAACTCGCCTGCATTATAATATTTGCTGTTTTGAATAACCACCAAAATAATAAAACTGAATTGCTAATATCTTCTTGATTGAAACTTGTCTACGACACTGAACGTTGGTTAGAGGCGTTAAGAAAGCGTGCGAGCGCGTTTAGACATGGGATTTTCGTACCTGCGTTGCCAAATTAAGTAAAACAGGTACCGTAGGGTAAAAAGGCCCTTAATGATATGCCGATTTCGGTAAATTTTATGGAAATTTCAGTGAAATCTAGTAAAACTTGGCAACATGTAATGACCTATTTATGCACAATCTTCCCAAGCGGTTTGGATTGCTTTTATTTAACTTAAAAGTGGGCAAATCAATGTTAATTATTTTCGCCGCACACCGTTAATGGTTATATGAACAGTTTTGCCAATTATTTTGAGACCGTAGTATAGGAAGTTTGCGAATGTTTCACCACGCTCTAGTCGTACGCGATAGACAGCGGCCAATTTTGAGGAAGAAACTTAAATTTTTACAACGTAGGATTTTGTCAGAAGAGTGTTCTTTTCATAATCAGTACAGTACTTGCTTGACCTGTCACTTTGTCGTACGCAATACCAATATAAATTGACCAGTATTTGAAGATATTTTCGCTTTTTCGTCCTGAATAGAATCTATCACCGTCAATCTAGTATTTTTGGAAATAATACGATCTTGCAATAAAATTGCTTAGATGGACCTAAATAGGCTGACTGTACAACCGCCCCAGATAAACCCATATCTGGGCTATCGCAGCGTGCACCTTACCCAGATTGCGTCCTCGCTCTGTCTTGTACGCAACTACGAAATTCTAACCTCTCTTCCTATATTTGACAAGCTCTATGTCGGGATTCAAGAACGTATAGGGTGTGCCACGTAAGCAGGCCAGCATATATTTGCGGACATTGTGTGTTTATTTGTTTTTACTATTAATTATCTGCCGAGACAACAGATTTTAACATTGACACTTAATGGGTAGTACATGCTATAAGTGGGTAGGGTATTGTAAGAAACAGGAGTGCCGTCTCTCAGATGGACTGTTACCCGAAGAGTTTGATGACGCCAAAATGCACGTTAATACAGTGTGTCCACCATAAATCCTATGTGCTGCGATTCATATTTATTTGGCATCCCTTAGATGTATGTAGGAGATGAATATTCGTGTTATGTTGACTATCGAATATTTTTTGTCATTTACCTATTCATGTGACTTATTGTACTGCAAATATTTTGTTTTCCTAGATGACCACAAAAATATACTTGGTTAATTTACGTGAGACATCTTGCATATAGGCTATGTGCAGAGCGACTGATGGCCGCCGCCTTTCGGCAGGTTAGCACCCTATTGGTATGCGCACTCGACACGTGTTCATATCTCAAGTTTTGGCGTTCTTTAGGTTAGGTCAAATTATATAGCATAAATAAACGGGCACTTCTTGTTGGTGGCATTGTTCAAAACGTCTTGATGTGGTGTGTTCATATAGACAACACGAGTTGCGAGCAATCGAGCATACCGCAATATTTCTACGTGCAAGGATTCTACTATACCGCCTCTCGCGAGCATTAGTATTTTAATTGGAATCCTAATTTGTGATTATAATTTACGGAGAAAGACAGATATCTATTATTTGAATATGGCTGTTTTACTAAGAGTCATTGAGGGCCTAATTATAATAAGATAAATACATACATATATTATCTGGACTGCTTATTTTCTTAAACATGGCACACTTTTTTCAACACAAACATCTTTCAAATATTTCCGCCCCCTTGCACATAGCCTATTATCGCAGTAAGCAATTATTTTGCTTTCGGATATATCAACTTGCATGGTGGTTGTCTTAAAAAATATATACCTTAAGGTTTAAAAAAAAATGTTATTATTGTGTGCGCCAGTCTTAAAATTACCGCTTTAAACAACCTTGCTAAATGATACAGTGTATTTTTATTTTACATTTGAAATATTTACTCCATTGCCATTACAAATTGGTTCAATTTTGTCCGTTTATCTTAATGTAAGTTCACTGAATGTATTTTAATATGTTATTATGCTACCAACTGATGGAACTGGCAACGCCCTTAAACAAGAGCTCCTAAAAAGGAGCTCCTGAATTTAAATGGAACCATAATTTATACCACCTATCTATTTTTATTTACAATTCAATGGGGCGGACTGCCTCAATTTTTGGCAGGTTAGTAGACTAGTCCACTCCTGCCCACAAATATAGAAATTGCTGAGAAACCATCAGTTTAATTTTGCATAAAGAAAAAAAATATTGATCCCAAACAATTCTTCTTCTTATGCTTTTTAATGTAAAACATTTTATATGCACTTTGTTAAAGTTTATATCAGATCCATGCCATTTTTCATGTTTAAATAATATATTATTAAACTTTTGTACTGTTCCTAGTCATTGTTTTAAGCATTGTTAATAGTTATTGAAAATATAAATTGTATACCTTTATTAAATTTTTATTTAAGAATCATTATCTATAACCTACTTACTTACTTAAATAGTCTTAACTTAGGTTCTCATACTTAACCAACTAAATAAGTGAGAGTCTCATAAATTTTACACACATATTTTCAAATGTCACTCAGCTCAAGTTTCTTCATCTATTACCTCCTCTTCATGCTCTTCATCTGCTTCTTCAGCTCCATTTTCAACAGATTTCTTTGCTTTCTGTGATTGTTTTTTTCCCTTAGATAGTTTGAATTCTAGAAAAAAAAGGTCTTGCTCAGCAAGTATGGTTAAACTCTTGAATGAATTAGATCTATATTAAATTTGGGTACCTATAGGTAATTATTTTCTTGATGGTTTTCCAATATTTAACCTACAGTCTGGTAAAAGGATATAATTACCATAATTAAAAATTAAACAAACCTTTTAGGACCGCCTGCAGTGGTTCAATGAAATCTTCAAATTCCAATTCCTCTAGTGCTTTTATAACATCTTGTCCGAGCAAAGTCTTTCGTTTCTCTCGTTGTGCTTCTTGAGAAGCCTGGGACGTAAGAAATAAAACAAATACCGAGGCGGCTCTTGAAAGTGCTGCTCTGGCATCTTTTCCCACGTTAACATTTTCCGGCAAAGATTCTTTGATTATTCTTGCCACTGTAGCTCCAGGAAGGTTTAGGTCTTCTAATTTTTCTGCCATGCCAGTCAGTATAGTAATTAACTGTTTCTGATGTAATAATGGATTTAATATAAGACTGAATAATATAGAAAGCTTAACTCCATATAAAAATTAATAATAAATTAATAATACTAAAAATTATTAAACACAACAAAAGAACAAAACAAAACTTTTAGGTTAGTTTCGAAATTTTGCCGCCGTGAAACGTCAAAAGTAGGGATGTTTTGTTCTAGTTCCCAACAATAAAAATTTGCTAGGCTATAGCAACATTATCAGTATCCATTAATTTTAGTAGCAACACGATGTTTCTTATTTTGAGGTTATGTCTTAAGTCTTAATAATTTAAAAAGTAACAAATGTCCTGCTACCTTGTGAATTTACTATTAAATTAAATTGATTTTTAAAATGAACCAGGCGTTAGATTTTCGAAGTGCTTGGAAAATAACCCGGACCGCTTTCCCAATATTGTGTGACTCCAATAAAGCACCCTATACTCTGGAAGAGGAATCCTTTTCAAAAAAACAATTTGATGAACTTTGCAGCTTTATGAAAACAACTCAGCTTCAGGAAACAGTACAAACTCTTGTAGTTAATAGTATCGAGAAGAGATTAAGGGACGAAATTGTCCCCGACTTTTGGTCCCATTTTAATAAATCTGAGAGCAATAATGAGGGGTTTAAACAATTTTATAATGCAGTTAAATCACTTTACGACAATTACAAATGGCTAGACACCATTATAACCAGATTGGAGCTTTTCAGAGAGTGTACTGAACTGAGAGAGGTACCATATAATGAACAAACGGTTCAGGACTCCTTAAAACTTATTTTAAAATCAACTTTATTTGCGCAATTACATGTAGATTATCAAACTGTTTCCATGAACTTTTATGAATCCGCTTTAAAAATGGAAGAAACTGAAGAGGGTAATTTAGGAGAAAAATGTTTAGTGTGCCTTCAAGATAACATAACTTGTTATTGTTTACATCTATTTCAGGAAACTAATAGGTAGGAATTTTTTTGCAGTAAAATATGACAACACAACATATAAAGATAAAACTAGGTCTTACTATAGGTAGGTACCTAAACTTTTACTATGTAGGTACACATGAAAATACAATACTATCAACAAGTGGACTTGCCTCATTTAGTAAGTGTTACATAAATAGTATAGGTATGCTCCATTCCACAATAATTCGTTGATTTCCCGACCGCAATAAAATTTAAACCCAGCCATAAACAAGTGCCTTTTGAAAGGGTACAGGTCCTGATTACCTACTAATTTCAATAGTTTAGGTAAGCTATTTTCAACAAAACAACAAATATAAAATAATAGGTAAGTATCTTTATTTTAATCATGTGATTAAATAGGTACCTATTAATATTTATACAAAAATACTAATCTACAATATTATAATATCATTTATGCCTAAACTAATATAGTGACGATAGTGATAGTGAAACGGAGCTAAACATAGAGTAGGTTAAGTTATGGTTAAGTTAAATATTCTATTATTATAATATTGTAGATTAGTATTTTTTTTATAAATATTAATAGCTATTTAATTACATGATTAAAATAAAGATTTTTACCTATTATTTTATATTTGTTGTTTTGTTGAAAATAGCTAACCTAAACTATTGAAATTAGTAGGTAATCAGGACCTGTACCCTTTCAAAAGGTACCTGCCTATACAATAGATATTTGTCAGGCAAGTTATTTATGGTTGGGATTAGGACTGAGGGTTGTCATTTAAATCTTATTGTGGTCGAGAAATCAAGGAATAATTGTGGAATGAAGCATACCTACCTCCTTTTACCCATTTTCCTATTCAAAATTAAATTTTAGATATTCACTATTTTTTTTTTAAATTTACTTAGTTACAAATTCGGGCACAGCTTTAGGTAGACTAAATATTTTTGTTGATTTGTAGGAAGTTGGGTGAAATGACACTGCTAGAGGTTCTTGTAGGACAAACATTAACAAATTTAAGTTACAACCATATTTATTCTCACATTCAAAAGATATGTAAGGACAATTATGAATCTTTTATATCAGGCTTAGAAAAGGTAAGTAAGTTTATTTTGTAGGTAAATAGCAATAGGATTTCTATAGTGTAAAAAGTAACTTATTTTACTCATAATTCAAACATAAACACAGTAATGTAATGTAACAAAATGCTAGGAATTCAATTGAAGATTTTTAAAAAATTTCAAATTATCCAAACTTTTAAACTTTTTAGTGGTTGCGCTCAGTAGTCATGTGGTTGAAAAAAATATACTATTTCGATAATTCGATATCCTTAAAGGAATCCATGGAGATGTTTGAAAAAAAGCTTGTAAACTATTTGTTCAATAGTTACATGAAAATTAGAATTGATCAGCTTTTTAATATTGTGATTGGTAAGAAGTGCAAAATAAATAGAGCTTATTCCAATAAGTTTAAATAAAATAGATTTTACTTTAGGTATAAGAAAAAATCATAAGATAATTTAAATACAGAGTGTTACTTATAATGTCATGTACCCTACCTACGTATTTTATTGGGTGTTTCCTCTAGACCAATTTTAAGTCGAACAGTCCTGTTCTTTGGTCTTTGATGTACAATAAAGTAGGTAGGTACTAAAGTTTTTTTTTTCTGATTTTTGGCAAACGGTTTGAGATATAAGATAAACCAGATTTTTGCATTAATTATTATACCTAATACAAAACACATTTTGACCCTTAGGTATTTTAGAATATCAACCAGAAAAATTGATTTTTTCAAAACAATTATTTTACTATTATCAATTATAATTCAATCCTAAACAAAAAATGTCTCTTTCATTTTTGGCAGAAAATAATAAAAATTATAGCAATAGTAAAACCTTTAGCACCTTGCATATGTATATCGAAAAGTATTTTAGGGTATTATGTTTATATGAGCTTCGACTTATAGTTGGTCTGGGAATTATGCACCTAAGGTTGCCAACTTTCGATTAAAAATTAAAATCAGACAATCCAGGACGGCAGCTCACGCTCAAAAATCTGCTTCTGGTCTCTAAAAAATTGTATGCATGCCGATTCAACAAGTTAGTTGGTTGGGGAGGAAACTGGATAAATCGAGCAATAACTCGATAAATAATAAAAATATTAAAAATTCTTAAAAGTTCAATATTATAGTGAAATTTATTTCCAACCATTTTACTATCTTTACTTTTTGTCGTAAAATCAACAGGAACCGAGCTACACGTGAAAAGCATTTACAACCCCTTTGACAATAGTCAAATCGAGCAATAACTCGATAAAAAATAAAACTATCGACAATTCTTAAAGTACAATATTATAGAGAATTTTATTCCCAACCAATTTACTATCGTCACCTTTCGTCGCGAAATCAACAGAAACCGAGCTACATGTGGAAAGCATTTAACCCTTCAAAATTGGTCAAATCAAGCAATAACTCTATAAATAATAAAAATAACGAAAATTCTTAAAAGAACAATATTGTAGAGAATTTTATTGCTAACCATTTCCCTGTCTTCACTTTTCGGCACGAAATCAACACGAATCGAGCTACACGTAAAAAGCATTTTCAACCCTTTCGAAAATGGTCAAATCAAGCAATAACTCGATAAAAAAATAAAAGTGTCGAAAATTTTTAAAAGTACTATATTATAGTGAATATTATTCCTAACCATTTACTCTTTGCACTTTTTGTCGCGAACTCAACAGGAACCAAACTACACATGTAAAGCATCTTTTATTAAAGGACAAAGGACGTTATTTCGAAATAAAGGACGGTTGGTAAGCCTACATGCACCCATTAAAATAAGTCGACAACATTAAGTAATATCCTATATAAACCTACCAAAAATAGTTATTTTTTAGAATACCCTGAATCTCTACCAGCATTAGAAGATATTCGTGTATGCTTACCAAGAACAGATCTTAAGCCTTTGCTGACAAAAAAATTACAAAAAGCAATGGAGACTAGATTATTACATCCTGGTGTCAGTACCACAGACATTCTTACTGCATATGTAGCAACAATAAGATCATTACGAGTTTTGGATCCCACTGGACTACTATTGGAAACGGTTACCTATCCAATTCATCAGTATCTACGGAGTAGAGAAGACACAGTAAGGTAATTACAGTACTTACTATTTGTGGTCAAGCTTATACTATCCAAGTTATAACTTTTTTACCATTCATTGTGGGTATTAATGATGTGCCGAAATAAGAACATCTAAATTCGAATCATTATTTGCTATAATAGCTATTTTATTAAGCATATTAAGTAAGTTTGCTTATAATGTCGAAAGTTAAACAATATATTGGTAAATTGCCTTTTTTTTCAGATGCGTTGTTAGTAGTTTAACGGAAGAAGGACCCAATGATTTAGCAGAGGAATTAAATCGTGGGGAACCTGTGGATGAAAACGCTCCTGTTGATGATGAAGATGAAAACTGGGAAACTTGGGTTCCTGATCCTATTGATGCGGTACCAAATAAAAGTAAGTGATTCAAGGAGAAAGTTCATAAAATGTCGATAGATAAAACCCGCCTCATTAAGAGCTCGGTAAACTTCTTCTTGCTTAAGCTATTCTCATCTTCCTAAACGTCGACTTTTTCCAAAAACTGTCTTTATTGGTATTGATCCCCGGTTGCCTGCTGGTATACCGCCATGTAATACAAGTGTAGACCGCCTATTTCTGTCTGATAGAGCCGTTAAATTTCATTTATTGAAGAAAAACTAGTAACTACCTCAAAAATAACAGTCACCAGGTACAGGGTCTTCCAACGAGGACTGAACAGGGGCTCATTTTTGAGCTTCCTTGTATTTAAAGAAAAATCCAAAATAGCCGATCGATGTACTTTTTCCTGCAGAATTCAAAAATGAAACCAAAAATTTATTTGAACCAGAAACAAAAGAGTTACGCTATGGATAAGGTGTTTTTTAAATGGAACATAGCTTTTTTTATACGATTTTTGGAACGAGTGATTTTTTTTTTGTCCGTTCTGATTAAAATATTTAATATTGTGACAGCTATTTTTATTAAATTTTAATGTTTTATCCAGTATAATTTAACTTTAACCTGTTTGAAACATACACTAGGTAATAAAGGTATAATCACCTTTGAATCCTTCAAAGTCAAAAAATTTGACAAATTTACTATAATATTGCCGAAATGAAATATTCATTAGATTGCAGATTGTTATCTTGTTCTACAAATGCCAAGAAAATGCAAGATAAGCAAGGAAATGAGCCCCTGTTCAGTCCTCGTTGGAAGACCCTGTACATCCTCCTCACAAAAGAGTTGAAATTTTAAACAAATAGAAGATTTATTACCTTTTTATTCGAATGTCTGTTGGAGAAACGATTGCTCAAATGAGATAAAAATAATGAAATTGAATGCAACGAATGTTCAGAATCAATACTACTTTTTGTCTAGATAAAATAGCTGCTTTTCAAATATTCCATTAGCAACACAATTCCTCAACGGTCAAAGAAACAGAGAAACAACATGCATCTAATGTTTTCAGAACGAATAATGTCGTCCAGACAAACAACAAAACTTGCAAATATTATCCTAAATAAGCGGCCTGTCGCTACGGTTAATTAAGCAAAAAAGTATTCTCAATACAATTCAATGTTAAAACGTCAATTTTTAGAAATTGTAAAAACGCATATCCTTTGATACGTTTTGCCGCCAGGAAATTAAGCACATCGCAGTACAGAAGACGGGAAAAATAACAATTGGTTCTAAGAAAACATGACGGAACAATAAATAGCCTATTAGAGACAAGGTGGGAAATATGTTACCTTGTGATTGATCCGAATGACAGCGGGGCGTGATTTTCTGGCGACAGAGCAAGCTTTCGGTTCCTCGGGGAGCACTGCGAGTTAAATCATTGAAAGGTGAACACGTACGTCAAAATTAATGTGGGACATCGTCCGTCGGACATGTCAATTGCATTCGCTTAATGAAAAGCACCAAGTAATAAATATAGTAATGTTATAAAAGTTGTCTTGTACTAAAGTTAATAATTAAAGTTAGTAATTAATCATGTATTAAAGAGTTATCTTGTAAACAAGTTCCGAATTGGATGAATAAACGCCAAATTAAATGTGATCTAACTGTCTAATTCACTTAGCCAACTATAGAAAACCAAGCAGTGAAATAACCTAAACCCAAGGAAAATTCAAAGCCTCACTTTTGATGTTGGGAGTTAAAAATACAACTTGATTCTTACAATATCTTATTTCAATTTAGCATCATATACGACACTCACAACTTGTGACGAAAAATCGGTAGAACTTGGACAAAAATCGGTAGATTCATTCAAAAATCAATTAAGCACATTTCAAAATGGAAAAAATTATATTTCGTTACTTTTACTCCACTGCTTATTCAAATTTTATATCTATAAACATAAAAAATGTATTTTTAACTGTATAAGTATAGAAGAGTTTAACGGTTAAACATGTTTTTTTATTACTTGATGAATTTTCCAGAGTCTTCGAAAGACACTGGTATTAATCGCAGAAACGCTGACATCATATCAATGCTAGTCAACATCTATGGTAGTAAAGAACTTTTCGTCAACGAATACAGGACCCTCTTGGCCGATCGTCTCCTCTCACAATACACCTGCGATACAGAAAAAGAAATCCGATACGTGGAATTGCTTAAATTAAGATTCGGCGATTCCCACTTGCATTTTTGCGAGGTCATGTTAAAAGACATCGCAGACTCGAAAAGAATTAATCAAAGAATTAAAGAGGACACTGAGTATAGTGAGAGCGACGTTCCTTTATCTACAATGATTGTATCCCAGCAATTTTGGCCGCCCTTCAAGGACGAAAAGCTGGAGCTACACGAAAATGTGGTGAAGCAAATGAAAAGTTTCACGACTGGTTTTGAAACTTTAAAGGGCAGTAGAACGTTATGTTGGAAAAATCATTTGGGTGTCGTCAGTGTGGAGGTTGAATTGAATGAGCGCTTACTCATCTTGTCAGTGTCGCCGGTGCAGGCTACCATTTTGATGCATTTTCAGAACAAAAGTAAGTAAATACATTGGATTTTTGGAAAGCCATTAAAAAAGCATGTAATAAAAATCAATAACATTAAAGTATAAGCGAAATTAAAATTGAACGTATAGCTAATAACTTTATTGACTATTTTTCTACAGTTTGTGAAAATCTAGCAAATAAAATCAATAAATGTAATAACACATTTTTAAATAACAAAATAAACAATATTGGCTAATTTTATTTAGAAGAAACTAATCATCAGGAAGTTGAAAATATAATCGATAGGTAGTTTAAAATTTTAAAATTAAAAAAATCTCCTGGTGTCGATGGTATAACCACAGAAATATTAAAATCTATTAAAACTACTATTTCTAGGCCACTAACTTTTCTTATAAATAAAATTTTTAAAACAAGTATATATCCAGAAGCTTTCAAAATTCATCAAATTTATCAAAAGGTCGTTGATATGAATATATATGCGTAATAAATACGCCGTCGTGTAATAACCTCCGTATTAATCCTTTACTTTGTCTCTGCAGATACTTGGGAATTAGAAGAACTAAGTAAAGTAATGCAATGTCCGCCGACAGTTTTAAGACGTAAAATCAGTTTTTGGTTTTCGCACGGGATTCTAACCGAAATTAAGCCTGACGTATTCAGCGTTCAGGAGAAAGTAGAAAACAAGAGCGCCGCCCAAGAAGACTTTTACCTTGAAGAGTTTGAATCTGAATCGGCCATGGCTAGTGTCCAGGATCAAAAGGAGGAAGAGTTACAGGTAATATTTCGCACCAACCTGTAAGCGTCCCTTAAGTTTGCTGGCCTTTTATAAATTGCTTGTTTGAGTCTATAAGCGATCCCCAAGTTGCACTGTTTACTTTTTTATTGCAGAATATTTGGTCATATATCATTGGTATGCTGATGAATTTGGATAGTTTATCGTTGGAAAGGATACATCACATGCTAAAGATGTTTGCATTTCAAGGGCCAACGACAGAATGTAGTCAATCGGAGTTGAAAATATTCTTGGACAGGAAAGTTAGAGAAAGGCAATTAATTTTTGCTAATGGTTTGTACAAATTACCAAAGTAATATGCAAAAAATACATTTTTTTAAAGTCTAAGTTTGCAATGAACTTTGATATTTTCTTATAAACCCCTATTTTCATGAGAAATGGTTTATATTTTGAATCTATATGTTCAAATTCAAATAGTTTATTTCTTCAATTGAAAAGCACAATACAATCTAAATAAATCTCAATAAAGAAAAGCTAAAGCTATAAAAATAGTTAGTTAAAATTAAAGTAAAACATAAACTACTTAGTAACAATAAAGTATATTTGAGTTGAGTTGAGTTGAGTTAATAAAATATGGAATTTTTGGACATAGACAGTAACAAGTCCTTTGAAGTAAAAGCTTCTTCTTAAACATAAGTACATTCGATGCATCTTTCACGTCCTGAGACAAGGCATTAAAACATTTACAACAGTTAAAGTAAAAGTTTTTTTGGTATAGTGTAAAATTAAAGTAAAACATACTTAGTAACACTAAACGTTAATAAAATATGGAATTTTTGGACATGAAATACTCACAGACAAACAATTGTCATGTGAGTGTTCAGGGAAATGTCAGTCCGTTTGTAGTAGTCCACTATAATTTTGTCCATGTACTCAGTAATTGTCATTATCTGTAAGTCATTATGTATAAGTCATCGTATAATAACGGTACAGTGCTCACTGCTCAAAGTATTTATAGATTTGTGAATATGTTCACAGTGAACATCAATTTGTTGGCCTATTTTTTTAGTGAGAGAAACAACTCACGTTTTCTACTCATTCAAGGAAGAGGTATCTTGGTCACCTATTCTTCTATGCAGCAAGCATCATGTAGATATTTTAAGATGCGGTCAATGACGCGATTTTATGAAGAAAATTTCATATAAATGCGTGACCTGATATGCTTGGTGTTATGTACAGGGTGTTGAACTGTGAGGATGGGTTTCTTTAAATATTTTTAAAACGTTTGAAGATTCGATCAGTAATTTATATTAAATTATATAATAGAGTACATTTTTTCCTCTAAGATTTTACCTAGTAATATGCTTAATATGTTTCTCTACAAACGCTCATTTTCAAAAAATAACACATTTAATATCAACCTCCAGCTCTTGGATGCCAATGAGGCTTGGAACTATTTTTGGCGAATTTTTAAATACTGTTTGGACCTTACGTGTCCTATACTAAAAATCAAAACTAAAATAAACCCCTCTGGCATGAATTGGGTAAATATTGACATTAAAAAGAAAGTGAACATCTAAAAAATCTGCATTGGCCTCACAAAACTCTAAATACTAATGAAACTAAGGAATTAAAATTATGCAAAGACATCGTTTACAGGCAAAATAAAACCAGAAAAAAGCAATTTTTTGAATAAAAAAATATTAAACTCTGATTATAATACTAAAATAATATGGCAAGTTGTAAATAATAATTTAGGTCGTGTAAAAAAACCTGTAGGCCTGTAGTAGTTTAGACGAAGTTCCCATTTTGCTTTGAATGCTATTTGGAAATATGTGAAATATCCTCTTTTTTACATTTTTAATCTCCATTACTATCCTATGCTCTAAACTGGGTAAAACCACTCCGCTATTAAACAAAGGCGACCCAGAGTTAGCTGAGAATTACAGAGCCATCACAGGGCTTACCTAAATTTCCCCCTCGATATTAAAATTGACCTGTTTTTGTCAAATCTTATTTCCCCCAAAATTAAGAGATATTTATGGGGGTCTCTTTTGGAAATTAAAGCCCTGTATTATGATGAAGCTAACCCGCGTGTATTTTTGAAAAGGCGAGCAACAAAACATTTTTTAATGAGCTAAAGTAACTTACTTATTAAAGTTTTTTTTAAAAATCCAAAATTTATTTTAAAAACTTTAGGGGATACTGCTAGATAATTTCTTAATATTTTGGGCAAGAAAACTAAGACATGTTAGAAATAAAAAATATATTATATTAGATATATACAAAATATATTAGCTTACAAATGACAACATGCAATTCAATATTTCACAACAGTCAGACCAACTATTCCCTCACTAATATTATTGGAAAATTGTTGGTTATTAAATGGTCATCTTCAAAAACCACAACAACGTTGATCTCGAATTCTAAAACAAGAAAAGATAAGTTACAACCCAGTAAAATTGGTTCTGACGTTACAAAATACATTTTTTCTTTTATACCGCCATTTAGTCTAAAAGCCAATGGTAATAAAGGCAAATGTCCCGGCAATTTGGTAATGCATGACTTTTTGGATAAAAAAATATCACCACATAATATGACTTCATTAGTTTCGGGATTCTTACTGATTGTTGTAATATTTTTTTATAAATTGATTGTATAAGTGTACTCAGACCTCGACTCAGACCTACATATTTTTGAAAATGTATTATTTACCAACCTATTTTAAAATTCGTAGTAATTAATGTGGGACATGTAAACAATCTAGGAAATACCATATAAATTGGTATAGGAATGTTTTGAGGAACATCTCCATCACCTATCTGGATATTCTGAATTTCAGTAGCTGAAAAAAGAAAAATTTGTTCTGGTTTTTAATTCACCTTGATGGGGTTAGGGATACTACCAATGGAACTAATTTTTAATTAATTTTGAAAATTTTTCCTTGTAAAAAAAGTACTTTTTGTGATTGGAAAATTTATAGTTTTAGGTTTGACGAAAATAGGAAATGAAAACATTTCCTTAATGTATGAGAGTAATTAGATAATTGAATTTAAAATTTAAAAGATAAAAAGGTACTAATAATCTGCATAATAAGGAATTTGTAGGTAATAAATATTCAAAACAAAACTGATAAGTAACAATACCTTCTCGGGCATATCCTTCTGCACATCCACAAGTCTCAACCCTAACTAGCTGTAACTCTATAGATCTAACAGGTGCTGCACACCTTACTAATGTCAATTGTCCCTTAAAAGGCTTTGAAATACTGCAGCATACAGTATCCAAGTGTCCTCTGAGCAGAAAATCAGGAGCACCTAAAAGTTTTTTTTAATATAGTTGCACCATGGAATGTTTTCATTTGTGTTGCACCAACCCGCTGCGCCAGATGATAAATTTGCTGGACTCAGTTCAAAGCTGACAGACTTCCGATTGTCCCTAAGTGGCAACTGTGGACAAGTCTCTGATGCTGGTTTATACTGTATTAAGAATTGTTGACATTTCTGCAAATCCTTGGATAAAAACGACCGTTTCATGTCACATCTCAGAGAATAACTAATATTTACATAGACACCATGGTAGGTCTCGTACAAAACTCTGTTTGACTTTGGTTTAAGGGGTATTTGAAATGGGATCTGAGTGATACCTGCAGGCACACGACCTGGCCCACTTACATCACAGGTGATGTTGAGAAGTTGGATTGGCTATAAAATATGACAATAAAATGTATCTGTTTTCAAAAGTAAATTATTGTAAAAAGGCTGCAACCATATACCTTGACAGAGTTATAAAATGCTTCTAGAATTCCCACATTTTTAGAACTGATCTGTAAATTAACACATCCTTCAATAGTAAGCGTAATACCGTCATGTTTAAAATCAGAATTTGAAGAAATAACTAAAACACCACTGAGCGCCTCCTAAAAGTTATAAAATAAAAACATTTTGAAAAAAGAGTTTTTGTTAACTTACCCCTTCGCTATATACCTTATCAGCTCGTTTAAGTTTTATATCCAGATTTATAGACATAATTCCTAATAATATAATATACAGCCGAGGAAGTTGAATCAAATCAAATCAAATTTATTTATCGCTTTAAAAAAAAACATTTTTTAAGTACTTTAACAAATAACCTTACTCCGCTACTGTACTCACTACTTATCAGACAATCGGAGTTTTAAATGGATATAAAAGTTCATGCAGGACCATAGAATAGGAGGGACTCTTATTTCTATGTGCAGGACTCGCCCCTGGAAATGTGGAAATTTCCTGCATGGTCCTGTAAAATAGTACCTTCCTGCTGTCGGTATTCGGTATGAAAAATTATACAGACAATAGCCATTTTCGGAAAGGACGTGATTGACGTGAGTATTTTTCGCATGCCATAATGATAATAATTATATTAGAAAATGCAGTAGAAATGATATATTAGTAAAAATCAGTCCAGTTTAAATCCACTCTACGTACGCAGATAACTGTTTCGGTTCTTCCCTTGCGCTCCTGTGGCAGGTGGCAGATTGATAAAGAAGTAGATAAAGCCAGTTCGCTATTTCATCGGCCGTCAAAGATGTATCCAGTCCACTGACATTGACATTATCCAGTCCCACAATTCTAACCACCTAACCTAAGTTTTCTTTCATCTTCATGGCATGTAAAAATTAGTTCTAAAAAATTTTAATATGTCTGCTCATGGGCAGCAAGAAATAACGGATCCAGTTGAGGAAATGCTTAAAAAAACAGGATGTATGGAACTTCACTTTAAAGTTCAGGTTAGTGCAACAGAACATGTTATTAAAAAGGTAAGTAGATGTTGCTAGACATCCACGTAACATCCTTTGAGGTTTTTGCAGAAGGTGCTTACTTATTTGGTAATGCTTTAATTACCAAATTGTCTACATTAAACAGAGCCCATGATTATTTACATTTTTTAGGAGTGTATTGCTGAATCACAAGACTGGAGAAAATGCCAGAATCAGGTTAGCGAGTTTAAAAAGTGTATGACAAAATATCAAGAAAGAAGGCTAAATAGTGGAGTATAGATATTTACTAAGATAGTAATTGCCTCTTCGATGGGGCAGACCGTAACTAAATTTCTAGTCAGTATGTTTGCTAGTCTATTTAAAAAAGTTCAGCCAATAGGGCTGGCACAAACTAAAATGGTATTTTTGGTAAGGACAGATTTACATATGGGAAAGGGCAAGATAGCCTCGCAAGTTGCTCACGCTGCCATAATTCTTTACAAACAATCTGTTAAAAATAAGAACTCTTATTTATCTACCTGGCTCAGGTGGGGCCAGCCAAAAATAGTTCTCAAAGTAGATAAAAATTGCGAAGAAACTATGAACCATGTGTTTAAAAGTGCTGTAAAAAACAATTTAACTGTGTGTAAAGTTCATGATAGTGGCAAAACCCAAATAGACATTGGCAGTTTGACAGTAGTGGGGATAGGACCAAATAAAGTAGAGGATATAGACAAAATAACAAACCAGTTCAAGTTATTGTAATATTTATTTTACAAGAATATTTCTTTAATAAAGTTATCTTACTTGATCGATGTGGCGTTTTTAAATTGACACAGTGTATATTATGTTGCAAAGGACAAAAAGTTGCAATTAGTGGCTTATTTAATCACCCTGTTAGACCCAAATTATCAATGTCCTGTTAATGATAATAGTCATATAACTCCCATGACCACACTTTGAAGTTATCTTTGAGAGTTAACAGGACATTTGATAACTTGGACCTCAAACATGTACATTAAAGCATTAAACATACTGTTTAGAGCTCAAATTAATTTAACAATGTACTCAAAATTAATATGTGGTCAAGGGTTACACCAAAATAATTGTTAGGATTATTGATGGCTCTTGTGACATTAAAAAATTCGCTTTAACCATACTCTTGAAGCGGTGCTGATATAAAAAAAACGCGTACACACACTATAACTACAAACGCACATTTTAAGAACGGGTATATAAGAGTTTACTTTAACAAAATTCTGTTATCTTTGCCTACCTACCTGCATAAGGAAAAACAGGTTTACTTAACACTGTGCAAATACGTATGTGTCTGATCAGTTCCAAGTTAAGTAAAATAACTTAAAAGATTATATTATCACAAATGTTCTATATAGGGCTGTGGTAAAAAATGGAATTTATAAAACTAAAGAATTTTACAGACTAATCAATAATAATATAATCTAAGATGATTTCTTTACAGTGTGAAATCTAGGAAATACTTTATGTCTAGGAGCAGTTATATTCACAAGTAGAAAAAATATTATTTAATCTTTAAAATGCCAGGTTTTAGTTAATAATGTAATATTTCGAATAGTGGATTTTGAAAACAGAGAGGATTAGTTCAAAAAGCAAAATGATGACATTTTTAGAGACCAGACATATATATAACTGCCCTCTAAAGCTAAGACCACTTTTGCGTCTTGGTCGCAGATATCTGTTGCATTGATCTTAGTTTAGGGGGCCATACTTGCGTTTGGCGACAGCGACCGATTTTGAAAAGGCGCTACCGCAAATTGTTTATTATGTAGATCGAAACAAATCGCGTCAAATATCAGTTGTATGTTGTTATTTACTGTAGAAAGTAAAGCGAAGTTAAAAATGTTTGATGCCGAAATATTTCTCAACGAAATTCAATCCAGGTCATTGATCAAAAAATCATATATCAAGTACGTTGGTCAACACTTCTTCTCAAGTATGAAAATAATCTTTTGCTATGGTTTCTAAGGATACTGAACAGAGAAACTGTCCACATCCGTCTCTGTACTTTAATTGGATGAACAAAGTATCTCCTCTTTTAAGTCTTTTACGGACTCGTTATATACTGTAAAATGCACTGCACCTCTGCGACCTGGTGGCAATAACGGCCTTAGCTTTAGACTTACTATAATTATTGGCACTATTGCACGCACGTTCATAAAAGTTGAGTGTAATAAAAACATAACACAATAATTACGTTATAATTGACTAAATAAGAAAATATAATATATTTCAAATTGAGCAAATCACTCAAAAGTTAGATAAATATAAAACCTATAATCACAGTTAAATTATAACAATATATTTCCTAAATTACTTCGCTATATAATAATCGGCACCCATAATACACAAACAAAATAAATCGTAAAAGCTGTAATTAATATAATTTTACTACCTTGCTACAATCAAACTTGCCAAGGACGAGAAAAATCACAATCACTTAAAATCTAAAACTAGTTCATTCTTAATATTAATAAAAAGTATCATAATTTCATAAGAATCAACAGGCATTTTGCTTACATATTGCTCTACCGGGTGTTTCATAAATGGATGGTAATACTTGAAGGGGTGTAGGTGAAAACGGTCCAGAGAGGTAGAAAAATCAAAAAGTCATACTTTATTGTCTTCATCTAATGGCAAGATTCCTTCCGCCTGCATATGATCATGATTAATGAGATATGATCACAGGTAAGTTTGTTCAGAGATATAAGAAAGTGAGTAACTGATCCCTATTAGGAAAGACCCCGGCCAGCTGTAAAATTGAAATATGGCCGAACAGGTCCGTATTTTGCTTAGATCATGGTTTGTAATAACAATAAGTAAGACATTAAATAATATTTTATTTATGTTTAAATGTGAAATTACAAGTTATTTTATTATTAAAAATTATATTTATGATTACAAAAATATAAAAATTATTCGGTACTTATAAATTATTCACTTAATATATCAATATCACTATCGCTATCATCATCTGTTCTAATTATTATTTGTGCTATAGTGTTTATATGAATATAGGATTTTTCCACTTTTTCAACATGTGTAACAGAATTTGCCCAACTTTGTGAAGGGCTGTTAAAAACTTTAGCTCGAGTACACTGGAGTTAACAGTAGGGCAAATATTGTTACGACAAATGGTAGATTTCAGTTGGTGCCAAACATGTTCGATGGGATTAAATATACAATGGTATGGTGGAAGCTTTAAAACTGTATGCCCTAGATTTTTTGCATAATTATCACAGAAGTATTCCTTTTGTAGTTTTAAACTTTTTAAAATCTTAATTAATTGCCTTTTGGTGTAATCTTCCTGAAAATAATGTCATTATCATACATGTAGTTTTGGATTGTTGTTTTTGTGTCATTTAAGGAGGGAGTCTTGGTCAACTGCCTACCATAGTAGCTTGCATTTTCCATTACAATTACGCTATTCGGAGGTGTATTTGGAATTAGCTTGTTTTTAAACCAATCTTTAAATAAATCAGCAGTGGTGTCCTCATGGTAATCCAGAGAAGAATCTTTAATGTTTTTTGCAGACAGAGAAAGTTCATTTGGAATCCATCCATGTTTAGATCCAGAATGCAAATTCGTAATTCGTTTACCTCTTTTTGATGGCGCGCTTGTTTTACACTTGCCACTTGAGTCAACCCAACCCTTTTCTGGGGTATCATATGTGTCGAATCAGGTTTCATCCAAGTAAATAATCGGCCTTTGCTGATCTCTGTAAATCCTAATTTTTTGTAGATATTCTTGTAAATTTTACGCCGTATTATATCTTGATCACTTCCATTGGGTTCGCATATATTTTCCATGACTCACACACGATTAAACAAACGCTGTATTACACACGAAGTAAAAATAATTACTAAGCTTAAAACTAACTAGGGTGGCTATATATACAGTCTTTATTAGAACATAATTTGTTTTATGGGATTAACCGTTTCATTTTGAATCAGGTAAAAATCGGTTTAAAATCACCAAACTATTACTTTAATAATGAAATTACGTCTTTCGGAATTGCAGTTTACCTTAAGACATTTTTAAGTACGGACCATAATTTACCTGCATTTATTCATTCATTCATTGTTTGTTTATAGCCACCCATGGATAATCCCATTCAAAGGCAAAGTGTAACTTTCTTATATCTCTGGACAGACTTTACACCAATATTGGTCATAATTGTCAAAATGAATGCGCAAATTATATCAAGTCAAATCATTAACTTTCTTAAATCCAGACAGATCAACACCCTCAAGTATTAGCTTGCAATTACGCAACACCTGTAAGTAGCAAAAATAATTATTTGGTTAAATTACAATCAACATACACGCTAAAAGTTTATATCTTTGATACCGACAAAGGATTTGTTCGTTTCCCAATATGCTTTTTGGTGCCCTTGTCAGACACCTCAAAATAAATAAATATTAGCAAAAGATCTGTGAGTGAATACAAGAAATAAGTCGTACTTATTCAATTATCAAAAGACATAATAACTTCTTCATCAGAATCTACTACAGAACTTCCTGAGGCGACTAGTATTCATCCTAGTTTTTCTCTATCCACCAGTCTCAGTTAACTCAAAACGAATTAAATGATTTGGTATGTGACCTGTTTGTCAAAACAAAAAGTTGAACTTTTGGATACCAGACTTTAACAGTGCAACATGCTAGGAAAAAAACACGGGTTTCACATTACCGAAAATGGAAACAAATTTTATAAGAAGGATTAATCACTATGTGTATGTTATGATGTTGATGATGATTAATATGGAACATATACCTTCCAGAGGCGTCTTTTCATAGATTCCTTTAAAGATAGCCTAAAAGCAGTCTTGCTGCATAATCGAGACACAAATGCATCTATTCCTATAGCTCATTCAGTGACAATGAAAGAAAACTTGTCTGTTATACTAAACGAAGTTAAATATAAACACTATTATCAGTGGGATATTTTAAAAGTGATAGGTATATGGCTTCAAGGGGGTTTCACGAACATTTAATTCAGAATAATTCGAAAAGATTGACCTCGCAGAACTTGTTTTGAATCAGGTACTTCAAATATAAAAGATGCTCCCCTCTTAAGTCCAGAAGAAGGTGCTTTTCCCGCCTCTGCATATTATGCTTGGACTTATGACAAACTTTGTTAAAGCTATGGAGATGATTTCAAGTACTTAAAAGTAATAGTTCCCCAGTTAAGTGGTGCCAAATTAAAAGTTGTTGGACCCCAAACAAGGAAAACATTGAATATACATTACATTAAAATAGTTGCATTCTCATTTTAGTCGAACCTCCCAACCCAAAAACACTTTACATAGAGCTATTTTCATCAATGTTTAAGTTTGTCGCCTAGCTGGACTTTACACCCAACTAAGCATTAAAAATCAATCACGTAAGATTCTTAAAAATCTTAATATCTATTGCTTAATTTCTTTGAGGAGTATTTTAAATAAATAAATCTATGGCAAAAAACTTCATTATTATCAGAGACCAAGCTGAAGAAAGGAGTTTTTGTCAGTAGACATTTGAAGGCTAACGAAAGATAAAGACTTTGCTAGAGCAAAAGAAGCTTGGCAAGTGGGATGTCAGCACGACCGACACAAACGAAAATCGTAAAAAAGAAGATTCAAACGAATGTAAAAGAAGTACTATGTATAAGGTTTTGTAATATAGTAAAAGTAAATACAATATTTAAAAGCGTTAATTTTGCAGACCTGTGAACTGCTTATGATGAAAACTAATTATATCAGCTACCTAAAACAACAAATCCATTTTTTTCAGGTTTTGACTAGAGGTAGATAAAGATTTGGAATTTTGGGTTATTGTGGACATAAAAACCACGTTGTAGTTGTATAGAAAAGATGTATGTGTGGGTAAATATGTCAGCTTTGTTAAGATTGACCTGCAACTTCTCTATGATTATTAATTAAATTAATAATTCTGAAAACTGCTGTTTCAGTCTGTAGCTACGTGGTATTCGAAAGGGGGATGCGAAGCTCTTTGTCTACCCATTTTTGAAATAGTTTTGCTAGACACTGACTAAAACGACGGCCTATATGTGTGTACCTTTAAAACTTTGATTCTGTGCGGAGAAAATCTGAAATTGTTTGAACTTCATTTTAACGTAGTTGATAAGAAGGCATGAAGAGTATTTTAAATTTTTTAATGGCGCTTTAGCCACAAATTACGCAATTTTACCTTAGTCCAACTCTTATCTTCACCGAGGTTGGGATGCTAATGTATCAAATTTGTAACAGATAACCAATTATACAAGACCAGCTCAAAATCAGTTTAGCTAGTGGTGAAGACAGTAACCCGTGTAAAAATTTGTATCTAAGAACATCGTGATACAAACAAAATCCCGGTTGGTAGTAAAAACAAGAGGGTTGCCATAATAACATGTCGGTTATATTGGTTCACAACCCGCGTCATTCTGTAACAGTCATAGTTCCCTCAGCTACTTGAGCTGGCCTCACACAATGAGTCTATAATCACTTAAGGGGCATTAAAATGTTCGTTTTATATCCCCCTACACCAACAAACAACTTCTTAACCCTAACACTTTACAATGAGATTAATTTTCGTCTTATCAAACTTCCCTTAACATATTATAACAAGAAAAAGGCCTTTGTTCACGCATGCACAGACTTGTTTTTGGCTTGGTCTTCGTATCGACCAATATCTAAAGAGCCCATGCTACTTAAAGATGTATACGAATTGTTAACGATATGCGGAGCTTCGTTAAATTCGTCTAATTCCTCGAGATCAGCGGAAGAGGGTCCTTTGAGAAGGAAATATTGTTCTGATCGGGTAGGCCAAAGTAAGTGAGCCATCACGCAATAAGCAAAACAATCTGCTGAATAAGTTATACCTGCAAGAAATTGTTGATGCATTGGTTGTATGTAAAGTCCTATTTTTGAAAGAGTTGTTTAAGGAAAAAGTTCAATACTAATAAGAAATTTTATGAGTAACCAGTATTGAACAAATAACACTGAAAATATACTAAAACTTCGATAGCTCTGACAGTTTTCCAAATAAGTGGAAATAAATTTGTAATAAATATCTGTGGCTTTTGAGAGACATATGATAACTCCAAAAATACATTTTTTTTGTTAACTGTACTAATATATTTTAATTTTTATCTATTTTCATTTGATATTACCGTGTTAAGTCCAGCACTTCTAGGAAACCTGTAATAGTTTGATATGATATCGATAAGTCACCTTTATTAAATTTTTGTTTGGTATAATCTTGTTAAAGTATTATATCATATGCTCGAAAAAAAAAATACGATAAAACAATTTGATACATTTGTGATAAGTGGTATTTATCATGTTTAAACCAAATATTATACAAAATATATTGGTCATCTTGTGTTATGTCCCAGTTAACATATTCCTACCAAATATAAACTGGTTTTTAATAAAATTTAATATGCATTTTTTCATGTAAGTGGGATATAACATAAATGTACCAAAACTTTACGAGTCCTTCTGTACTTATCATACTCATAAAATGTTCGTTCATTTTCGTAAAGACACGAACGTATTGAATACCGCGCCATTGGTCGGATAGGTTTCTAGAGCATTCTAGGCTAGTATAGTTCTCTAAATTGCTTTTTGAAAGTGTTTGGCGAGACAAGAGGTTTCTTAGATGATGTTATTAAAAAAAAGAAAACATCCCTCACTTCTATCATCCTAAGGTCAGATTTAAGGGGAATGCTGCCTTCAGGTAATAAGCGTTCAGAAGCGGATATCTCATTTGCAAGAGAATTTATAAATTCGTTTCCTGCCCATGAAAGTCATTACTCTAGAAAGCATACTACCAAGCGATATTTAGGAGAAGACTTAAACGTGCAGATGTTGTATACGCTTTACAAAGAAAAGTTCAAGAGTACAAGACCCGATCCAACTGCAAAACCCCTGAGTTTTAGTGTTTTTCGAAACGTTTTTAAAACCTTCAATTTAAAATTTAAGATGCCAAGTAATGATACCTACAAAACCTGCGACGCATTATCTTTGAAAATCAAATGCTCTACCTGTGAAGAAGAAAAACAACAATTAGAAATCGAGAAAAACAACATCAGGACAAGGCTTCCTTTCATTATGAAACAAAAGCAGGTGATAAAGAAGAAAGTGAGAAAAGCTTAGGCAAGATAATAGTAGCTGCGTTCGACCTACAAAAGTGTTTGGCTACACCGAATTTGACTGCTAGTGTGTCTTTTTACAAAAGAAAGTTATGGACATTCAATTTGACGATCCGCAATATCACTACACGACGAACATCGTGTTACATATGGCACGAAGGTGTAGCCCAACGGGGAGCTGATGAGATCGCGTACTGCTTATTTCAATTTATTAAGGACTTACCAGACCATGCAGAGAAGCTAATCCTGTATTCTGATACGTGCCCCGGTCAGAATCGAAATAGTATCCTACCGATTATGTTTTTAAAAGCACTGGATGAAAAGAGTACTTTAAAAGAAATTCATCACAAGTTTCTAGTTCCTGGACATACTCATTTGGAGTGTGATACAGATCATGCCACCATAGAACGATTTGTGAAAAAAAGAAACCCCACAATCTCAGTTCCGCAAGACTGGGTATCCGTAGTTAAAATGTCCAGCCCTCGTTTTCATGTTAAATTTATGAGGCAAATGGACTTTTTTGGATTTTCCAAGCTTCTAGCAACGCATTTTATAAAAAAAAACATTGCTAAAGATAAATTACCCTTTGGTTGGAATAGAATATTTTGGTTATATTACAAAAAGGATAGTGACATAGGCTTCAAATATACATTGAATTCACATGAACCATTTCGTTGTCTTTCCATGCTTAGAAGAGGCAGATCATTGTCCATGTCTAATATTGAATTACCTGCAGCGTACAGTGAGCCTATAGCTATAGACATTTTAAAATATAAAGATATTCTTGACCTTCTTCCGTTTATTGACACTTTATTATGGATTTTACAAAACATTGAAGCACACTCAGACCAGAACACCGCAATATGTGAGCGACAGTAGTGAGGATAATTTTGACGAATAGCTAGTATTTTTTTAATTTCTTAAAAGTTGTGTTGGTTTTAAAATTAAACCATTTGGTTAACAATGTTTTCAAGTTTAAAGAATTGACAGTTAACTCCTTTAGACAACTTTTGCGTTTAAATGTTTTTGATACAAATGTGATATGTGTCATGTTAACTCCATTAGAAAATTTTTGCATTTAAATATTTTTGATATAAATATGATATGTGTCATTTTTTCAAATACAGAAATACCTACACAGATTTTGTTTATTACATCTAAAGCGTGCAATAATAAAGCATTTAATAACTGATGTTTGGTTTCTTTACTTATTATATCCGATTTAAAAACAACATCCATATTTTAAAATCCCTCTACTGCAAAACATTGATTTTGGAGTTATCATATGTCTCCTAAAAGCCACAGATATTTATAGGGTATACTATTTTTCAGCTAAAAGAATAGTTGCGAAACTACATCCACCGCACAGTTCCGCTATGGGACTTAATTGAACCAATTGGAATGCATAAAAGTGACAGTTAATGGACGGACCTTAAATATTCGCGGAGAAGAGTTTTCTAACCTAAACTTTTTTTAAAACTTCGTTAGTTACACAAGTCACAAAAGTTCTTTGCTTTACACTTTTTTGCATAAGATACTTTGTTGTATGATGGAATACGTACCAGTGTCATTAGGATCTTGATGAGCTCATAATAAAAATGCAGTAAGTATGTGGTACATCAGTTTTTGAATTGAATTTTGCTTTGATTAGTTTGCAAAGTTGGTATAAGGATATCCCACACAATTTTCTTAATAGTGAAAATGTTACATTCCCTGCTCCTTTTAGGGCTAATCAGTTAATGCATCAGAGCACAATAAAGCTAGTCTTAAAAATTTTAGAAAGAAAAGGAGGCATGGGACACAGAAAAGTATATAATAGCCTCAATTGAGGTTTTATATCCACCCATCTAGGGTTATGAAGTCGTCTTCTAGTAAATTAAAACGTATAATTCAATTTTTTTAACTAACATTTTCTGACCTTTGCAGTACCCACATTACCCCCAATATTTGGGGTAGCAGAATGTACATGCGATTTCCTATGGCCAATCTGGCGGTGTACGACCCGGTATATTTTAATTTAAGTACCTATTACACCAAAACCTTGAGCTGTCATGGAAATTTTTAAAAAATTATGGGAACATCACTTTTGTAGTTACAACTTACCTAATAGTAACTTAAACCTCCACAATGCAGAAACATGTAGCGCTATCAGCGCCAATATTGGCAAGTAAATGAACCAGACTAGACTCGATGCACCAAAGTGTAGGAGAAAGTTCAACTTCTGTGTATTGTGCTCATACAACATGGTTGTGCGTAGTTCATATAGAAACCAGCACATTATTAAAGACCGAAATACTATTATCAGCCATCCTGGCCAAGTTTGGTATTCATCTATGTCTTCTATTATATCCACTTCAGTCTAAAAGTGTAAATTATTTGTAAAATATTGCACGTTTTACTATCATTTAATAAAGCGATTATTTTTTGGCAATTGGTTAATTCAAATCTTACCAGATTCCAAACATACAGTAAAATATGTACAATTCCATAACACAACCATATTGCAAACACTAACGGTTTCCAAGTTAATTCCAATCTTGTAACTGCCCATCCTTTGGCTAGTAACAATAAAAGAAGCATAAAAGAAGTCTAAAAAAGTTATAATTATTCATTTAACTTTTACAAAAATCAATTTAAATAATGGTTATAAAATATTAGCTAAGAGTTTCCCAGCAGCATTTTGGAAACTTACTCTGGATAATATATCACAAATGTCCCCAGTCATTTGAATTTCTGGGAATCCCTCACCATTTAGGGCAAATTTTAATGTGTGTATTAAATTGAAGCAAAGTGCTATAAAATCCAGCAACAGACTTGCTGTAAATAATCTAAAAAAAAGACGATTAGTTTTAAATAAATGTATACAGTATGTGCAGGGATAGAGTAGACAAGAGGACAAATGGACCAAAAAGTGAAAGATACCAAAACTTTTGGTTTGCTTTACAAATACGATCCAGGACGCCAAAAATTTGCATTCTCTTAGAATCAGTTCAGCCTATTACAACTACTAAGTATATAGATATATGACATATTATGCTACAGCATTTTTTGTATTTTTCACTGGAATATTTAGGAATTTACATTAGAATAGAATAAGTGCAGCCCATAACAACAATATACATGACAAATGTATTATGCTATAACAATTTCTTGAATTATTCACTAGAATATTTCACAACTTATCAAAGAATTTTACATGATGAACAAACAATGTCTGAATCACGGCTGCTGTTTTTTTGAATTTTTTTTTTTTTTTTGTACTATTTTTTACGATTCGTCGGCGTATCTGAGGCCATCTTGAACCGGTCATCGACCGTACGGTTTTTAATCGTGCGGTCTACCGACTGGGGAGTGTGAAACGGCACCTTCATCCTAAGAGATATCCGATCTCATCCGGCCTGTCCGGCGTGAATAGGATGATTTTGATGTCGATTTTTTTTACACTCTTCCCTAAGACAAGAGCACGCGGTGTTTCCCAAGCGGTCACCCATCCAAGTACTAACCGCGCTCGAAACCGCTTAACTTCGGTGATCTGACGGGAACCGGTGCTTTATGTGTCGCTAGGCCCTTGCCAGTTTTTTTGGAATTTATTGTTAATTACTGAATATATCAATATTTGGACCACGAGCGTTGATGGTATTAAAGTTGTTACATGTGATTTGCTAAGTGGTGGTAGTGATACTGCTATTCTTTCTACTTACCTAGTTACTGGATGTTTCTGGATCTTAACCGCATGACACTGCAACGGAACCAAGACCATATAGCACAACCAAAACACAGTATATAGTTCTAGAGTGTTTTGTCTATCAAAAGAAAACTGATAAGTGCTAAACGCAGAGTTATTAGGGTTACCATTGACCAACCAAATGTCATACTCAATTTCATATGGAGTGTGGGGGTCGTAGTGGTGCCACTGACATGTTGTGGTGTTGTGATAGCAGGCGACCATCGATACATACCAAAATCTTTGTATGAAAAAATAACGTAGCCGTTAGAAATGCACACAAGTTATTCATAATTAAGGTTTATGGTTAAAAATTTAAGTATTTGGTACCTTTGAATACTGATTATGATTTAAAGAATATGTCCATAATATACCTACAGGTTGAGAAAAGAACTGTTTATTGACCCAAATATTAAAAGACTCTGTAGAGAAGCTTTTTTTGTTGTTTAACTGACAAGCCAACTCATCTATTCTTATTATTTGTTTTTCATTTGAACATTTTTATTTTTGTAGCAGACAGGATTTTTACAGTCATTACAGTTACGAAGTTACTAAAGTGAAAAAGCACCTAAATGTTAAAAAACAATACTATTACAGTAATATAACTTAATAAAATTAGACTGTTAAACACTTTCTCTTCTGAAATTATATAACAGTGGGTCTTATTCTCAATCCTATTACAGACATTACATTAATTAACCACAATAAAAATAGGTAGGTACTTATACACCTAAAATAGTTTGGTAATCGCTAAGGGTAAATACTTACGATGGTTGTTTAAAGTCCTGTATCACATATGTAAACTGGTGATTTCTAACAACATTCCATTCATTATCTTCATCAAAACAAAGATGACCCTTTTGGCATGGTATTCTTCTTAAGTAATCCCTTCCATCATAACTACAAGTAGGATCAAAGGCTCTGGTATTAAGTTTACTAAACATTCTTTTACAAGCTTCATCTTTATCATAGATTACTCTATTTTTATAATAATCAATAAAATATGATCTATCCAAAACAGCAAATGTTATGCGTTCTGAAAAATGATGATTTGAGGTAATATTTCCAAAAATATATCCATGAGAAGTATCTGGTGAATGTCCATCAGTTTTTTGGAAACCAAACTTTATTAAAAATTTAAAAAAGTCTTTTGATTGAAATGTTCCTTTAATATGAGTGCACTGATAAATCTCACATTGCACAAACAAAAACAAAGTCAAGAACGCGTATTTGTTCCGCATTTTTAGTCAAAAATATGGCAATTGTCTGCATGTTAAAAATATAGGTAAACCCAAATTTATCTCATTTTGACAACATGACAACTCAACCCAACTTTTGACATGGACACACTTGAAGTTAGGTTGGGTTACAAACGATTTTGTCTGATAGCAACATTTAAACAAATATCCGTGGGTAGTCATAAGCTTCGGGTATATCTGACTCTGGTTTTAATCGTACACGCCTTTTCAGAGAGTAAGTCAATCGAACGCTTTTAACAACCAGTAAACAAAATCTAACCTAAATTGTCTGTGACATTTCTAACAAAAATAAATTGTTGAAATGGTCAGAAAAAGAACAAGAACAGCTAAAACGCGGAGAAATTCAAGAAAAGACTATGATGAAAGTGATGAGAATGAAAGCGACATTAGCTTAGATCTAGAAAGTCCCCCTTCTTCACCCCCTCCCAAAAGGTATGGTTTGAGGCAAAGAAAACAGCCTATATTTTGTGAAGATTATGATTATGATGAAGAAGATGAATTAAATGTTAATAAACATCGCTCAGATGATGAGGAATATAATGTAGAAGTAGATTTGATTGAAGTGAAAGAGACGCAAGGTACACGTAGTGTTCGAAACCATACAATCAGCACCCTGGCAAATGTAAGTAACCATGAACCAGACCTAGAAGAATCTATGGATGATGGCTTGATTGATTTCGAGGATGTTATTAGGGCAGATGTAGTGGTTAATAAGCAAAGGGTTGATTATGACAATATCATTAATAAAACTGAAATTCAAGTGGAAGAGGAGGAAGAAAATGGAGCCAAACCAGTAAAAGAAAAAGGTAAGAACTCATTAAAGATGCTGTGAGAGTACACAATTTAGAATGCCAGTATTTTTGTTATCCAAAAATGACTAAAATATTGTTAAGAAAACTAGATATACCTACCTACTTAATTAAGCAAAGACAATGGTAACATATATATAAGTAGGTACATATACCTATTTGTTTATTATATAAGATGCTACTAATGAACACAACTACCAAGTGCCTTTCTTTAACAGAAAAACAAAATTTTATTTTGGTTGTCTTAATATTGTTTTAAGTAGGTAATTATTTATTTATTTAAAATCAACAGGTTAAAACCCAATTACATATTTGGTAAGGTATCACTGAATCTAAATGAACCTATTCACCAACTATAAAGCTTCTTTTTTTTTAAACAGTTTTGGTGGCAGAGTAAATTATTCACCTTCTTAATAAATATCTTGTCTAATTATTAATTTTGAACTGTTTCGTATATTGCTATCCTGATATTATCCTGTTAAATCCATTCTAGGAACTGAAACATTCTAAAGCTTGCAGGGATTTTCTAAAAATATTGTCTTTTTGAAGAGTTTTAGTAAATTTAAAAATAAATGATGTAGGAATATGAGTCACATAAAATACACTTACTGGAACAACATTGATAGATGATAAAATAATATATAATAAATAAAAAAAAAAAAATGTTAATTACAGATGTCACTTTTAATCAAATACACTATAATATTATTGCATGGCTTACTTTCTCCACAGGGTGAATAAAGCTATGGAACAATAAAGTATCGTTTATTTTCAGGGGTATGATAGTTACAAACAATATTTTATTATTTAAATAAAAAATGGTCTAAAATTAGCAGACAGATTCAGGGATATTTAAAATCAAACTTGAATTCAAATTTTCTTGTTATTTTTTTTGCTGATGTGTGTAGTTCGCTGTGATGATGAACAAAATGCTTATATTTTTACATGATAATCAATTAGGTAATGTCCCTTGCTTTGTATCCATTATCAGTCTAACCTGAATCCAAAGACTTTTTTGAATATATTCTAGGACGCCCTGTATAATTTAAGGAACAAACAAATAGAGAAACCAACAAAAATAATTCAAAACATTTAATGCATTAGGTACCTACGCCCTTTCAAATTTATTTCACTTCTCATTTGGTGTGAAGATTTGAATAACCAATTAAAAACCATATAATCTATAGGTACTTACTAGTGCCAAATTTCAAGTTGCTACGTCGTTTGGAATTGCCCAGGAACATACTACATACAAACATGCAAACATCTTCACTTTTTTTTAGGCAAAAGAGGGAGAAAGCCAAAGCCAAGGCCAGAACCAGTTGAAGAAGACAATGTGGAAGTGTTGATAGCCAATTTTGAGGATGATAGTATCTCTTTGGAGTATTCAGGACCTGAAGATGACACAAATGTGGAAGTACAAATTGATCCAGCGAATTTCGTTCAAACAGAGTCGGACGACAGTAATCCACCTACTAAAAGTAATGGTATAATATCAGAAAATAATGTAAGTAAAGATCGTACAATTAAACAGAACGACACGCCCATAGAAAATGGAACAGCTAAGTCATTAGGCAGCTCAAGAGTCGATGAAATAGAAAAGTATGTTCCTCCAGAGCTAGACGAAAAAGAAAAAGAGGTTGTTTTAAGCAATGAATATCTCCTGGCTAATAGTTTTGATATTGGCGCGGATGAATTTCTCGAAAAACAAGCCCAAAAGCAAGATGAAGTAGAAGAGGAGGAGGAGGAGGAGAATATTCCTGTATTTAATTTTGATGATGATAGTAATAGTGACGATGATGTTGTCATCATCGAGAAACAGCCAGAAGTCATCGTTTTAGATGATGACTAAACAAACCTAAATTAAATTTTTGTATAGTTTCTTAATTTTCTGAGGACAGATAAAGTATACTTAGGTTTATTATAAGGTTCGTTTGTGATATGTTGAAGCACCACAAGTTTTAAGACGAATGTAGATGGTATAGTTGTGATCTGTTTTTATGTAAGCCTCAGCGGAATATTTGGCTCACATTATTTAGTAAAAAAAATGCTTAGTACCTAATTAGTTTCTTCCTTTTTTATAAAGACATCTAGCAACAATTTACGCCATCTATAACATAAAAAAAGATATACCCTATAATAGTAACTAGCTTTGATTAGCAAACACAAGTAGGACTACATTTTATTCTCACAGATATTTAGACGAAACTTGAGTAATACTTATTAATCTGGGTTTCACTAAAGATTGATATGATAAAATAATGTTTATCTGAAACTAACCAAACACCGTTTAATTTCTTGAGTTATTGGCTTTTACAAATGGATATGGTTTGTTACACTGGTTAAGAACTGGGCTGCTCGTGAAAAAGATTGAGACATCGTTTTTTGCCTATTTTTAAACTTCTGTAGTTCAAAGAGGGTGTAACCAATAATCATGAATTTTTCATATTTTTAAAGATTGTTGCTTCTTTAAACAACAGCAATTTATATTTTTGACCAACAGAAACGTGTTAATGTTATACAGGGTGGTAAAGTAAGTAATGTAAAGATTAAGAATTTCAAGTAAAGTCTGTGCGTTTTAAGAAGTCCGATATCGGATTAAATCACCAAGGGATGTTATCGCTTTTAAAACAGTAAGTCGGTTAAGTTACAATATCTTCGCACCTTCGCTATACTTGATCACACCGAACATCCCACTGGTTTACTGTATTCTATTACTGGGCGAAATCAGAGGTTTCAAAACAAAATTATCTTAGAATTACGCGTTGTGCATAAATAATAATTAAATAGATAATTAAATTATTTTGCTATTATTATAGTTAAATCTATAAATAATCGCTATTTTCCAAGAACCAATTAAAATTTGCTCAAGTGCGGGATGGTTAAATATGTTAAAGATTTTGTCAGGTATATACTTTTTCGATAATGACATTATTTTGGGATTATTATAATTAAATCTTCATAATAATTACTATTTTCCAAGAAATAATTAAAATTTGCTGAAGTGCGGGATGGTATGTTCTACTTTATTTTAAATAAGTAGTTGTGCTTTTCACTTTTAGTTTGTTTCTCATTGTCTCATCTCAGGCGCTTAGCCAAGCGGGCAAAGAAGAATGGCGGAAATACATTGAACACACAGGAAAAATTATTTTTGAATCTTATGAGACAGAACAGGTTATAGACGAAGTAAGACCGTTAATTATTACGAATGATGATGATGATGACGATGATGTTGATTCTGATGAGTCTGAAAGCATGGGTGAAATTTCAAATGCAGAGGAAGACTACTTTTAGTAGTACCTATCTACAAGTAGGTACGTTCTGTCGCAAGACTACAAAATCGGTTCTTTTTAGAACCAAAACGTTATAAAATTCGTAAAACTAATTTGTCTGAATACTACAAAAGCTAAAAAATTATTATTTTTCTTTACCTAAACTAATTTTTTATTTACTTTAAATTATTTTATTTAGAAAATGTAATTCATCAACATCCAAAATTACCTTCAATATAATTTATTGTTTGAGAGCCACCGACATAATGCTCAAGAGGTTTTATGGCTTAGCGGACTTCTTAAAACGCACAGACTTTAACTGACATTTGGTTAATAATTTTTTTTAGTAGTAACTGATGAAGACATTTTAAAGTCCTAATTAATTTTTCGGGACAGTGCTTTGATTAATGCCCTACAACAAGAATTATAGACATTTTTCTAAAAAACAGCTATTTGCAACATCATTAAATGTATTTATCTAAGCATACACATTGCCACAACTTCGATAAAATTATAATCCGTTGTCCATTCTCGTAGTGTTATTTGGTTGAGGGGCTGCTTAAGGTTATACAAGGTGTCTTAAACTATGATTAGATTGCCTTAAGTCTAAAAACAAGATTGAAAGTCTAAGAGCATTTTCTCATTATATGGCAAAAATGGAAGGGGTTGTTCACAGTACTATTCTAAGAATATTTCGCCCTTTGATGACTTTTGAGAAGCCACTTTACTTCGTAGATACAAGAACAAATAGTCACTAAGGATTTTCCAAACAGTCTCATTACGTACATTTAAAGTATTTTTTTTGCATATCTCTATGTTTAAAAAAATACATAAAGTCCAGTCATTATAACCCAGTTTATTTATCACTCTCAAAACACATTTTTGGGTAACAAATAATTTCTTCATTAAACTATTACTACCCCAAAACATAATGCCATATTTTATGATGGATTCAAAGTTTGCCAAAAATATATTATTTTTAGACATTTTTCATTCATATAATTGGAAATTACCCCAACTCCATAGCAGATCAAATTTAGGCTTTTAGAAAGCAAAGTTATGTGATGTGACCAGTCCAAAAGTTCGTCCAAATGGACTTCAAGGAACTTCCCTTGCTCGACATGCTCTATATTACCATTATCTACTTCCAATGCCTCAGGTCTGGCAGTTCTACATAGATTAGTTCTAAACAATATAACTTTAGTCTTATATTGATTAAGTACAAGTTTATTTTTTGAGAACCAATTGTTGGCCCTTTCAAATAGATGTCGACTCATAGCTGCTAGTTCTACAATACATCTTTCACCAACTATGTGGTTGGTGTTATCAGCATAGCAGGTTACAGACTCTTTGGGTGAGGTTATTATAGAGTTAAGGTAATTTAGAAAAATCACAAACAAAATGGGTCCCGCTATACTGCCTTGTGCAATTCCTACATGATTCAGATGAATAAGCCTTTCTATTTTTTGATATTTTGACTATTTGATGCCTTTTTCATAAATATGAATTGAATAAACTGAGAGCGCTTCCTCTTATGCCGTATAACTCTAACTTCTTTAACAACAATTGAGGATCAACACAGTCATGTGCCCTTGATAAGTCCAAACACACGTCGAGTGCCATATCACCCTCTCAATGATGTCTAGAATTTTTTTTGCAAACTGGAAAACGGTTGAAGTTGACCTACCAGACACATATCCATGTTGATTGCTGTTTAATAAATTACATTTTTTCATTAATTCTGTAAGACGTTGACACTAACTAAACATTATGCAGATTGACTATAATTAATCCGCAACGCTATTTCCGTCAAATGTTAAATAATTTGACGCCTAGATATAAAGTGTGCTTGTTTTGAGGACTATCTTTTTTCTTTACCTTATTTTTGGAGATATTAATGTTTTCTATTGTGTATTTATCAACTTTTAAGTAAGTACCTGTTCTGGTACTATTTTGTCAATTTAGGATTGAGTATAATTTTTTAAGGGGTTTTATACCTTCAGCAGCATGAAAAATTAGTAATTGTATGTATTTTTTTAAAGCGTATTAATGTGTACAAGAAAATGAAACAAAACTTAGGTACAGGGTCTTCCAACGAGGACTGAACAGGGGCTCATTTTTGAGCTTCCTTGTATTTAAAGATAAATCCAAAATAGCCAATCGATGTACTTTTTCCTGCAGAATTCAAAAATGAAACCAAAAATGTATTGGAACCAGAAACAAAAGAGTTACGCTATGGATAAGGTGTTTTTTAAATGGAACATAGCTTTTTTTATACGATTTTTGGAACGAGTGATTTTTTTTTTGTCCGTTCTGATTAAAATATTTAATATTGTGACAGCTATTTTTATTAAATTTTAATGTTTTATCCAGTATAATTTAACTTTAACCTGTTTGAAACATACACTAGGTAATAAAGGTATAATCACCTTTGAATCCTTCAAAGTCAAAAAATTTGACAAATTTACTATAATATTGCCGAAATGAAATATTCATTTGCATTTTCTTGGCATTTGTAGAACAAGATAACAATCTGCAATCTCTCATCTAATGAATATTTCATTTCGGCAATATTATAGTAAATTGGTCAAATTTTTTGACTTTGAAGGATTCAAAGGTGATTATACCTTTATTACCTAGTGTATGTTTCAAACAGGTTAAAGTTAAATTATACTGGATAAAACATTAAAATTTAATAAAAATAGCTGTCACAATATTAAATATTTTAATCAGAACGGACAAAAAAAAAATCACTCGTTCCAAAAATCGTATAAAAAAAGCTATGTTCCATTTAAAAAACACCTTATCCATAGCGTAACTCTTTTGTTTCTGGTTCAAATAAATTTTTGGTTTCATTTTTGAATTCTGCAGGAAAAAGTACATCGATTGGCTATTTTGGATTTTTCTTTAAATACAAGGAAGCTCAAAAATGAGCCCCTGTTCAGTCCTCGTTGGAAGACCCTGTACATGTTTTATTGGTACTTCGGTCCATTAACAATACAAACAATACAATAATTTTGATGCGAAATAAATCATGATTTATAGAAAAATATCCCTTCGTTAAATCGGTGAGTTTTGTCATTACAGTATGTCGATTTATATTTTTTCTAATTTTGTCTCGAAAAATAGATATTTCGAACGCGCTAGCGAGTTCGAAATATATCCATTTCGAACTCCGAATTTTATTTTTTAAAAGTTGGCATTGGTTATATTTAAATGTTTTATTCTGTTGACGTCTGACGTTTCCTGTTATTGTTATCCATGAGAAAAGAAAGTTTTCGGGATTTCTCTGGTAAAAGTTGATTTATCGTTTTATTAGCAATATCCCTTAACTCAGGGGGAGTTAAACTTAGATTATCATGCTCCATATTTTTTTAATTATAATTATGAACAACTCTATGAAATATTAAATCACAAATTTCGTGACAATGACACAAAGAAAATATTATTTATTGTCAAGGCTACTATGATAAAAAGAAATTTAGAGTATTACCAACATAGAATTTAGACACACAAATTTACAAAATTTGAAGGGTTGATTTTCTTTTTAAATATGTATTTTCTTATTGAAAAAAATACAAAATAGAAAAAATAGTATAAAGTACGTGTTTTATAAAGCAGTTAGAGCACTTGTCCCGTTAAAAAACTCGCCGCAAGCGGCTCGTTTTTTAACATGGACGCGTGCTATAAGATGATGCTTTATAAAACATGTACTTTAATATACTATTTTAATTTAAAGAAAATAGACATTTTATTGAATTTTAAAGAAAAGTACATTTTTTTCATGACAAATTTCGATTTTTAATCGTTAGTAACAATGCTATCAAACAAAATGTATCCTACGGAGAAAAGTTTTTAATGAATTAATAAAATAATCTGAAAATATTGAAAACTTTTCAAGGTTTAAGGCTGAAAGTATAAATCTTATAAAGTCGCCTTGGTAAAACTAGTGACTCAAAATGCAGATGTCTATTCTATGCCCCTAAATAAGCATACAGGGTGTTTCATAAATGCATGCTTATACTGAGGGTCTTTATAATCGTCTGATTTTAAGGAAAAACAGCTCAATATATTTTTGAAAATTTGAATTCTTTCGTTAATATAGTTTACACCGCTTTAGATGTTATTTTGAATTTTAGTAGGTACCTACTTACTACACATAAAAACACATATTTTTTAAATAAAGACTTGGATTTTGGTATTTTCAAGAAAAAGAAAATGATACGCCACTGTTTTTTCAAACTAAATAATATTTTCATAACTTCGCCTTATCACTGAGCAAAAATGGTCCCTAGACTTTTTTCGTATGATTAACGGTTTTGGATTAAAAAAATAAATATTTGCATATCATTATACAGGGTGTCCGGACATGACGATGATAAATTTTAAGGCATGATTTTACATAAGAAAATATGAAAAAATGTTCATATTAACCTAGGGCCGCAAATGATTTCATACGGAACTACAGCCCCTTGAAGATGGTGTCATCAAAGTTTTTGTTTTTAAATTTATTAGAATTTAGTTACAAAACAGAAATGAACTTTGTTGTGAAATGAAGTTGGAGGTCACTTTTTTAAAATATCAGGTGACCCATATTGCAACCAGTGGCGTGACAGCAAAAGGGGAAAAAGTGATGGGATATTTAAGGTCATATATTTTTTTTCGTCGATTGTATGCATCAAAGTTTGATCAAATTGCATTTATCTCGTACACGAAGCCGAAATCAAAAAAATATCAAAATGTACAGTGACCGACATAAAATTTCTTAACTGAGGTTAACATTTTATGCCATTTTTGAATACTGGGCTTTTTACAATTATCTCATCTCTATACCTTGCGTTTCTTATCTCAGTAATGATAAAAAAAATGCTATATACCTATAAGATTATTTATTCGAAGAAAGTATTCCTACATAGTTAAGCAAGTTGGGAAACCAAGAAATACTATACAAAGCCTCAGAACTAAATGCGAAAATACAGGATCTTTAGATAGAAGGGCTGGAAGTGGCAGAAGAAAAATTTCACACGAAAATCAAGATAATAATATACAATACATGACTTCAAAATTAAATATAAAACAGATTATTGAAATATTAAAGAAAAAAAAACATTGGTATTTTAAGGCGGCACCATGTTTTTCCACTAATAAGTTTAAACGTCTGGGCATTGATGCCACCAGCATTTGGGCGTGATGAAAATTGTAGGTATTCCAGGTTTCTTCATTTTATTCCACAAATCATCACTGTTTTGAGGATCGAAATCATTGTTATTCTTGTTAATTTCTTTCACGATATATCCCCAAACGTTTTCGATTGGATTGGTATCAGGGCTTCTTGAGGGCCAAGGTAACAATGAAATGTTATTTTCCCGTATCCAGTCCGAAACTCTCCTTGTTGTATGGACGGGGCAGTTGTCATGCTGGTATATAAAATTTTCTTGTTAAAATATATTGTTTACCGATGGCAACATAACATTTTGAAGGATGTGTATATAAACTTGAGTATTAAATCTTCCTCGAATTCGGTGGCATATTCCTAGCTCTCTGGAAGTCATATACCCCATACAATAACTGAAAATCTTCCACTTGTTTTAACATGTTGGGTATATCTTTCTTCGTACCGTGTGTTTGGCGGCCTATACACTCTAATCTGCCCGTTATAATAAGACTGAAAAGTCTTCTCGTCGGTAAATATTCCAGCGCAAACCCCATTCTTTGCTCTTTATTTATATCGATCAAAATGTCCCAGGAAAATTAGTTTGGTTGTGTGCTTCTACAGCCGTCTGAAATGGATTGTTTCGCAAAAAATCTATTAGATCTTTATCTTGATTTTCGTTTGAACTTTTTCTTCTGCCACTTCCAGCCCTTCTTTCCAATGATCCTGTATTTTCCCATTTAGTTCTGAGGCTTTGTATAGTGCTTCTTGGTTTCCCAAATTGCTTAGCTATTCTTGGTGGAGAAACACCGTCTTCGAATAAAGCAATTAATCTCGCCTTCTCGAGTTGATTCATGTCCACAAAATTTGTTAGAATGAAATAATATAATTTTGAAATCTGATGACACCGATAACAATTTGTCAAAAAGTGAAGTGCATTTTCAGGTGTCTCGTCGACGACAATATACATATAGTTACCTCCAATTTCTTTCTTTATTTCATCTAGCACGGTACCAAATACCTTTCCAACGACATTTTTTCTTAATGTTGATTCATCTGGAGCATTACATTTTGTATATTTTTGCAGGAAGGCCTTAAGTTGCGGGTTGGTTAACTTGTTTAAAGGAATATTAGCAGTCAAGAACGTTTTACATAGATCTTCCTTAAATTCTGACTGGTCATGGTTTCCGTTTTTAAAAATCTTAAATGACTGCTTTAGCGTTGACTGTATGGGACCAGACTTCATCTTGCTAACCTTAGCAATGTGAGACGGCGTCTTAATGTGTTGGTCTATTTGAAATTTCTTTGAGCAGGAAACAATTTTTAAACAAGACTTGCAAAAAACATGGTCGCCGTCTAAAGCAAGTTCTGGGTAAGGCTTAATCCACGAAATACATCGTATTTTCGACATAATCACCGCTTTCATTTTCACTTTGTTTGCGTTTACAGTACTAACTGCGGCTACGACAAACGACAACCTCAATAATACTGACAAACTGTAACAAATGTGAGCAAATAAATAATTATAGAAGGTGTAGATAAAGAAATTCTAGTTAAAACATCTGGTCAGAAATACCCACCCACTAATGGAATTTCTAAGTAGAAGAATATTAGTTTATTTTATTAGTTTATTACTTTATTAATTAGCCTATTTATTGCCCTCTTATCTTCAGACCCCGACAGCACAGGCGACACGGCGGCGTGCGACCATAAAACGTAAGAAAAGAACACAGAAATCCCAAAACATTCTTAGATATGCAATAGTTCTTAAAATATGCATTTTTTCCTTTAAAATCACAAAATATGCAAAAAATGCATATTTATGCAAAACGCATAAAATCCGGTCTTTAGTCATTGTCATCATTTAGTTCATTCTATCTAGATATACAAAAGCCAACATCACATCAGGAAAAAATAAGTGTACGAAATTTTATTTCCGTCACTATACTTTGCATTAGGCATTCAACTATCTACATAACTGTGCTATCAAAAAGGGAAAGGGCAGTGACCCAGTGGCGTACATATTCTTTGTTCTGCTTAAGAAAATTGCAACAGTATTTAAAAATGAAGCGGTTGCCGACCCCGGACGTTTTTTTTTTCTTAAAATCATACAAGGATTACGAAGAATTAGCATGCTATTATGGAACACCATGTAGAATCAATATAGGTAAAAAATCTGGAGATGTGGAATCCCTTAAATCTAAATAGGTAAAATATTTTAAAGCATTCTAATTTAATAATTTTTTTATGCTAGAAGAAGAAATAGAAAATAATTTGAAAAAGTAGTAAATCATTTAGATCACAACTATATCACGCCCAAGGTGTATCTTTCTGTAATTTGCTATTACATTTTCCATGGTAAATGTGTCAAATTCTAGCCTGCATTACTAATAACAGGAATGACACATCATGGTTTTTTACAAAACTAAACAAATTGTTTTATTTAGTATTGTCGGTTTGTCACATTTGTTTTATCATGCTTTTATCATTTAGGTACATAGTCTATTCTATTTTACAATAAAAATTCTCATCGACTATTCGTTTGTCTAATTTTTTCGGGTTAAAATGCGACATGGTATTCCCACTCTCTTTATTTAACTTATAAACTAGTTGAATATTACGTTCTCTTTTTTTTTTCCCCCATTAAGCAAAACCATTTGCGGTAAAGTCCATCCGAACATATTTCGTTTGACCTAATAACTGCAATAATAGTTATATTATATTGTAAACACCCAAAGAAACCCCCGTTACCTGTTCGATTGCCAAACCTACGTTTTTAAAGAATTTCTTGGTAAAATTACCCGTATAAAACCGTCGATGAGCGTGCCAACCAGCGAAATCTACCTGACTGGCATCACTGTCTATATTACTGAAATGATGTGAAATAAGGGGCACTGCTTTGCACAGGAACGCATTTTGTAGTTAAATGAAAAGCCATAATAATACCTTATAGTAGCAGAGTGCTTATTATGTTTATTTTTACCATTACTTGTATTATATGTATATTAATTTATTATAAGTACAAGGCAAATGTGAAAAGTTTGCGTGCGGAAAAGGGCAACTTTTTGCACGCATTTAGGTAAAAGTAATAATAACAATTAATATACCTACTTAAAAAAATATATTTACAAGGTTTAATTGTAATTATAAAACGTTTTAATCTATTCCTAATTCAGTCTCGATATCACTATATCATCTACACTTATAATAAGAGGATGTATTTCGTTTTGTTCAACTTGTTGCACACTGTTGAAAAGTTAAAGAGAAAGGCACTAATCTATTTCGAATATTATGCTTACTTCTTATATATAAACAGGTACCTGTAACTAAAAAGTTTTGAAAAATATCCTAATAATTAAGTTATTTCTAGAAAACCTTAATTAGACAGTTTATTTATTTTGATAACAAATCAAGTAATGTACCTATCTATTGTTATTATAAACTGGCATTAAAAATAAATGTGGGTTAATATGTCACTGCGAAAGCGAGCCGAGTTTATGAGGGGTTTTATTGCAGTCATTAAGCCAAACGAAATATGTTGAGAAGTACTTTACCTGTATAAGCATTTTCTGTATTTACTCCCATTGGATTAAATTTAACAATAAATTGATTGCGTTTTGAAAATCAATTCATAGTTTTTATATTTATGAAATAAGTGACTGCAAGAAACAGTTATCCTCACCAGTTCGTCTTGCCCTGTACCAGGTGATGTATGGCTTAGTTGAACACAGGAAATCCCATGTAAATTTTGAGGTAGCTAAATATTGGTTCCCCTGTACATTTTAGAAAAAATTGTATTATAATTTTTTGAAGAGGCCAATATAATAAACCTATGTGCCAAGTTTGAATAAATTTTAATTAGCCAATCCTAACTTATTCAATTAAATGTGATGGGTAATACAGCAAACACCAGCAAATTATTATTTGGCATTGACAAAACGAAAAGTAGCGTCAGTGACAACATTTTCATTGAAGGCGCTTTAATTATAGCTGAATATGAGTTATTCCATTTAGGAAAAAAGTAAGTATGATTATGTGGTATTATACAGGAAACAGTTTAATTAAGAGCACTGTCTAAAATGTTTTCAGTTCAATTCCCTGACGAGCATATCCCTTTCATTTCATTTATTAAACTTATCATTTGAGTCCCAAAGCACTGTAATAAATAACTGTAAATTCTCGACTCAGAATGTCAATAGAGCTGAAGAAATTTAAGGGATAATAGAGGTCTTGATATTTTACTGTACGTGCACAGTAGAAAAGTGAGTGTTAAATTTAATACTCAATGGTGGTACATATAGGATCACACTCAATAGGGTATATTAACCAAGCAGTATATCTTGTCAAAAAGACATTTTTGAATGGTTTTCTTACTTTTTGATGAGTGTTAATTCTTTTAATTTATGGGTAGGTACATTTACACTATCGTGTGTAAATTAAACTCACAGATTGTAAACCTATCCTTCTAGCGTGTAAAAGAGATAATGAGAGGTGTAAAGAAACCATTTTTTAATAATAATTTGTGATTAATTAGTGTAAATGTTATATTATTGCAGTGTACATTTTATTTGATTTGGGCGTGACTTTACTATAGTGAGTGTAATAAAATAATCTACCCAGGGCTAGAATACTTTCCACTTTGTTTAAGTCATTTAATCCCGTATCAAACTAACTGGGCGTTTTTATAATTAAAATGTAAAAAATTATGCATTCAAGATGTTTTACATTATTAACCCCTGCTTAGTTTGATACATGATTGAATGACTTAGCAGTAGCCCCTTACATATATAAATCTTCAGATCGCTTGGAAAAGGTTTGTTAAATGAATGAAAATATTGAGTATTATTTATCGTTTATTTATAAACAGAATGATGGTTACAAAAGAACTGGAAAACCCTGTGATTTTTTTACACTTATTATTATAACTAGTTGAACAAAATAACACACCTACTATATAGTTTAACAATTTAGTAAATTACACATATATATATCTACGTTTAATGTACCTCATTGTTAAGCTTAACAAACAAATAACATAATAAATATAATATGTACACTTAGAACACTAAACAACTAAATAAAAGTAAGCTTTGGAACAATATAAAAGAATGAAAATGATAAGTTCTATATTAATCGTATATTTATTAAGAGATCTATGAAGTAAAATATGTAGGTAGAGGTACCTAAGTATTTATATAAAAAAGAATACATTTATATTATAAGCTTATATCAGAATAATTTAAAAGCTACAGGGAAAGCTGTAACAATGTAAATACCTACTTAGTTTCGTAAAAATTGCGTACTTATTAGTAAGGTTTTTATTAAATTTCGTTAATATGCTTACTTAATTTAACAAGATCCTCATAAGAGGCACTCTCATTTGGCACTTTACAGAACTTTGCTTTGTTTCTATATTTTAATTTAAATATAACATTATTCTATATCACGTTTAAAGAGCACAATCAGACTGACTTGAAAGTTGAATTTGGATGTAACGTCGGCATCATGTGTCAATTCCTAGAATTTTACACCACTTGTTGCCGCCTGTCTTTTCGGTAATACGGGTTTAGGTATTTTTACCCGGGGCCGTGTAAATAAACGATTAAAGAATAAGTTTTAAATTGAATGTGTTAAAATAACCTTCTAGCTGGGTTTATTTATACGCTAATGTGGTGTAATTAATTGTCATTGTATTTAATTTTCCTGATAGAGTGTAAAATGGAATAAATAACACCCATTCAACAAAATTGACATTTTAGAGAGTTAAATTCATGGGCAAATTTAATACAACAACTTTGGTCCCATATGAGTGTAAAAATGTGGTAAATTATGTTGATCCGGGTGTTAACATTAACACTACTTTTTTTACCACTCCTGAAATGATTTTTACCAGGTGAAAATTTTTTACTGTGTGGAGGAAAATAAAATGACTAGCACCAAGATTCTGGAGCAAACCGTAGGGAAACATCAAACCACAGTGCTGCGCACTATAAAAAAACATAAATATTTTCCTTACAAGTATGAAAGACATCAAGAGCTACGGCAAGGTGATGAAGAACGGAGAATGATATTCTGTTTTGAGGTAATGGAAAAAGCAAATAATAATAGGAATTTTTTGAGAAATATTTGTTTTACCGATGAATTTACCTTTTACCCTCAAGAACGAACCAAATGTTCAAAATTGCCGATATTGGATCCGAGAAAATAAACATCGTCTTGCTCATACTCGGACGCAATATCCGCAAAAAATAAATGTTTGGGCGGAAATTGTAGGACATCACATTATTGGACCATTTTTTTTTTATGGAAGGCAACCTTACAGCAGTAACCTATTTGGACTTGCCACAAGATCGAATTAAACCCGCACTAGAAGAAGTTGCACGCGAAAATCAGGAGATCTGGTATCAAATGGATGGTTGTCCTGCCCATAATTCGCTCATGGTTAGAAAATACTTGCAAAATATTTTTAACGGAAATATTATTGGCCCACGGCATCTAGTCCTTTGGCCAGCCAGGTCTCCTGACCTTTCGCCAAACGACTTCTTTCTGTGGGGTTTCCTAAAAAATTTTTTTTATGAAGATGTAAAATTTGAAAATCTAAACCAGCTAAAAAACTGTATTTCGTTAGAATGTGACAGAATTTCTCAATATCAACTCAGTAATGTTAGAAATTAATTTTATGATCGGTAAGGATATTATTTAGCATTTAATGAAGGGTTGTTTAAACATTTAATTAATTGTAATGTAAATGAAACAATGCAGTCTTCCTCCACAGTGTATGGAGGAAGACTGCATTGTTTCATTAAATTTACATTACATTGACTCCACTGTAAGTATGGACTACTTTTTCAACTTTAAATTTAATTAATTAATATTTTTGTGAAAATCTGTAGTCTTAGGTATGTTATGTTAAATTAAAGGCTTAGTAAGAAAAACATAATGGTGTCTTTTATTTTGGATGTGTGATTGCCGGATTGGTGAAACGAAAATGTGTTTTTAATGTGAAATAATCTTTAATCGTTACGTCCAGCATTACGTCAATTTTTGACAATAGCGTCATAGAAATTATTTGCTGGTATTTGCTGTATTACGTGGTATTACCTAAACTATGAAAATTTCGTAATTTTCCCATACCATTTAATTGAATAAGTTAGGATTGGCTTATTAAAATGTATTCAAACTTGGCACATGGGTTTATTATATCGACCTCTTCAAAAAAAGTATAATACAATTTTTTTCTAAAATCTACAGGGGAGACAACATTTAGCCACCTCAAAATTTACATCGGATTTCCTACGTTCAACTAAGCCAACTTCGATCGTGACCTTGACATCTTGCAAGTGAGCCTGAAACTTTTCAAGGTCAGTTGGAATCTCGAACGTGACCTTGAATTTTTTTCAAGGTCACTTGGAATCTCGATCGTAACATTGACATCTTGCAACGTGACCTTGACATATTGCAATTGAGCCTGAAACTTTTTTCAAGGTCACTTTGAACGTGACCTTGACATCTTGCAAGTGACCTTGAAACTTTTTCCAGGTCACTTAGAATCTCGATAGTGACCTTGGCATCTTGCAAGTGACCTTGAAACTTTTTCAAGGTCACTTGGAATCTCGATCGTGACCTTGACATCTTGCAAGTGACCTTGAAACCTTGTTCAAGGTCACTTGAATCTCAATCGTGACCTTGACATATTGCAAGTGACCTTGAAACTTTTTCTAAGGTCACTTGGAATCTCGATCGTGATCATGACATCTTGCAAGTGAGCCTGAAACTTTTCAAGGTCAGTTGGAATTTCGAACGTGACCTTGAATTTTGTTTCAAGGTCACTTGGAATCTCGATCGTGACCTTGAAACTTTTTCCCAAGGTCACTTGGAATATCAATCGTGACCTTGACATCTTGCAAGTGACCTTGAAACCTTTTTATAGGTCACTTGGAATATCGATCGTGACCTTGACATCTTGCAAGTGACCTTGAAACTTTTTTCAAGGTCACTTGGAATACCCTTCGTGACCTTGACATCTTGCAAGTGACCTTGAAACTTTTTTCAAGGTCACTTGGAATATCGATCGTGACCTTGACATCTTGCAAGGGACCTTGAAACTTTTTGAAGGTCACTTGGAATATCGATCGTGACCTTGACATTTTGCAAGTGAACTTGAAACTTTTTTCAAGATCACTTGGAACTTCGATCGTGACTTTCACATCTTGCAATTCACCTTCGAATTTGTGAAAGTCACGATCGAGATTCCAAGTGACCTTGAAAAAAGTTTCAAGCCCACTTACAAGATGTCAAGGTCACGATCGAGATTCCAAGTGACCTTGAAAAAAGTTTCAAGGTCACTTGCAAGATGTCAAGGTCACGATCGATATTCCAAGTGACATTGAAAAAAGTTTCGAGGTCACTTGCAAGATGTCAAGGTCACGATCGAGGTTCCAAGTGATCTTGAAAAAAATTTCAAGGTCACTTGCCAGATGTCAAGGTCACGATCGATATTCCAAGTGACCTATAAAAAGGTTTCAAGGTCACTTGCAAGATGTCAAGGTCACGATCGAAGTTCCAAGTGACCTTGAAAAAATTTCAAGGTCACCTGCAAGATGTCAAGGTCACGATCAATATTCCAAGTGGCCTTGAAAAAGGTTTCAAGGTCACTTGCAAGATGTCAAGGTCACGATCGATATTCCAAGTGACCTTGAAAAAAGTTTCAAGGTCACTTACAAGATGTCAAGGTCACGATCGAGATTCCAAGTGACCTTGAAAAAGCTTCAAGGTCACTTGCAATATGTGAAAATCACGATCGAGATTCCAAGTGACCTTGAAAAAAGTTTCAAGCCCACTTACAAGATGTCAAGGTCACGATCGAGATTCCAAGTGACCTTGAAAAAAGTTTCAAGGTCACTTGCAAGATGTCAAGGTCACGATCGAGGTTCCAAGTGACCTTGAAAAATTTTCAAGGTCACTTGCAAGATGTCAAGGTCACGATCGATATTCCAAGTGACCTTGAAAAAGGTTTCAAGGTCACTTGCAAGATGTCAAGGTCACTTGCAAGATGTGAAAGTCACGATCGATATTCCAAGTGACCTCTAAAAAGTTTCACGGTCACTTGCAAGTTGTCAAGGTCACGATCGAGATTTCAAGTGACCTTGAAAAAGCTTCAAGGTCACTTGCAAGATGTCAAGGTCACGATCGAGATTCCAAGTGACCTTGAAAAAAGTTTCAAGGTCACTTGCAAGATGTCAAGGTCACGATCGATATTCCAAATGACCTTGGAAAAAGTTTTAAGGTCACTTGCAAGATGTCAAGGTCACGATCGATATTCCAAGTGACCTTGGAAAAAGTTTCAAGCTCACTTGCAAGATGTCAAGGACACGATCGAGATTCCAAGTGACCTTGAAAAAGCTTCAAGGTCACTTGCAAGATGTCAAGGTCACGATCGAGATTCCAAGTGACCTTGAAAAAAGTTTCAAGGTCACTTGCAAGACGTCAAGGTCACGATCGAGATTCCAAGTGACCTTGAAAAAAGTTTCAAGGTCACTTGCAAGATGTCAAGGTGAGGATCGAGATTCCAAGTGACCTTGAAAATAGTTTCAAGGTCACTTGCAGGATGTCAAGGTAACGATTGAGATTCCAAATGACCTTGAAAATAGTTTCAACGTCACTTGCAAGATGTCAAGGTCACGATCGAAGTTCCAAGTGACCTTGAAAAAAGTTTCAAGGTCACTTGCAAGACGTCAAGGTCACGATCGAGATTCCAAGTGACCTTGAAAAAAGTTTCAAGGTCACTTGCAAGACGTCAAGGTCACGATCGAGATTCCAAGTGACCTTGAAAATAGTTTCAAGGTCACTTGCAGGATGTCAAGGTAACGATTGAGATTCCAAATGACCTTGAAAATAGTTTCAACGTCACTTGCAAGATGTCAAGGTCACGATCGAAGTTCCAAGTGACCTTGAAAAAAGTTTCAAGGTCACTTGCAAGATGTCAAGGTCACGATCGAGATTCCAAATGACCTTGAAAATAGTTTCAAGGTCACTTGCAAGATGGCAAGGTCACAATTGAAATTCCAAGTGACCTCTAAAAAAGTTTCAAGGTCACTTGCAAGTTGTCAAGGTCACGATCGATATTCCAAGTGACCTTGAAAAGGCTTCAACGTCACTTGCAAGATGTCAAGGTCACGATCGAGATTCCAAGTGACCTTGAAAAAAGTTTCAAGGTCACTTGCAAGATGTCAAGGTCACGATCGAGATTCCAAGTGACCTTGAAAAAGGTTTCAAGGTCACTTGCAAGATGTCAATGTCAGGATCGAGATTCCAAATAACCTTGAAAATAGTTTCAAGGTCACTTGCAAGATGGCAAGGTCACAATTGAAATTCCAAGTGACCTCTAAAAAAAGTTTCAAGGTCACTTGCAAGTTGTCAAGGTCACAATCGATATTCCAAGTGACCTTGAAAAAAGTTTCAAGGTCACTTGCACGATGTCAAGGTCACGATCGAAATTCCAAGTGACCTTGAAAATAGTTTCAAGGTCACTTGCAAGATGTCAAGGTCACGATCGATATTCCAAGTGACCTTGAAAAAAGTTTCAAGGCAACTTGCACGATGTCAAGGTCACGATCGAGATTCCAAGTGACCTTGAAAATAGTTTCAAGGTCACTTGCAGGATGTCAAGGTCTCGATGGAGATTCCAAATGACCTTGAAAATAGTTTCAACGTCACTTGCAAGATGTCAAGGTCACGATCGAGGTTCCAAGTGACCTTGAAAAAGGTTTCAAGGTCACTTGCAAGATGTCAAGGCCACGATCGAAGTTCCAAGTGACCTTGAAAAAAGTTTCAAGGTAACTTGCAAGATGGCAAGGTCACAATTGAAATTCCAAGTGACCTCTAAAAAAGTTTCAAGGTCACTTACAAGATGTCAAGGTCACGATCGAGATTCCAAGTGACCTTGAAAAAGGTTTCAAGGTCACTTGCAAGATGTCAATGTCAGGATCGAGATTCCAAATAACCTTGAAAATAGTTTCAAGGTCACTTGCAAGATGGCAAGGTCACAATTGAAATTCCAAGTGACCTCTAAAAAAAGTTTCAAGGTCACTTGCAAGTTGTCAAGGTCACAATCGATATTCCAAGTGACCTTGAAAAAAGTTTCAAGGTCACTTGCACGATGTCAAGGTCACGATCGAAATTCCAAGTGACCTTGAAAATAGTTTCAAGGTCACTTGCAAGATGTCAAGGTCACGATCGATATTCCAAGTGACCTTGAAAAAAGTTTCAAGGCAACTTGCACGATGTCAAGGTCACGATCGAGATTCCAAGTGACCTTGAAAATAGTTTCAAGGTCACTTGCAGGATGTCAAGGTCTCGATGGAGATTCCAAATGACCTTGAAAATAGTTTCAACGTCACTTGCAAGATGTCAAGGTCACGATCGAGGTTCCAAGTGACCTTGAAAAAGGTTTCAAGGTCACTTGCAAGATGTCAAGGCCACGATCGAAGTTCCAAGTGACCTTGAAAAAAGTTTCAAGGTAACTTGCAAGATGGCAAGGTCACAATTGAAATTCCAAGTGACCTCTAAAAAAGTTTCAAGGTCACTTACAAGATGTCAAGGTCACGATCGAGATTCCAAATGACCTTGAAAATAGTTTCAACGTCACTTGCAAGATGTCAAGGTCACGATCGAGATTCCAAGTGACCTCTAAAAAAAGTGTCAAGGTCACCTGCAAGATGTGAGAGTCACGATCGAAGTTCCAAATGACCTTGAAACTAGTTTCAAGGTCACTTGCAAGATGTCAAGGTCACGATCGAGATTCCAAGTGACCTTGAAAAAGGTTTCAAGGCCACTTGGAAGATGTGAGAGTCACGATCGAGATTCCAAGTGGCCTCTGAAAAAGTTTCAAGGTCACTTGCAAGTTGTCAAGGTCACGATCGAGATTCCAAGTGACCTTAAAAAAAGTTTCAAGGTTACTTGAAGGATGTCAAGGTCACGATTGAGATTGCAAATGACCTTAAAAATAGTTTCAAGGTCACTTGTAGAATGTCAAGGTCACGATTGAGATTCCAAATGACCTTGAAAATAGTTTCAATGTCACTTGCAAGATGTCAAGGTCACGATCGATATTCCAAGTGACCTCAAAAAAAAGTTTCAAATTCACCTGCAAGTTGTCAAGGTCACGATCGAGATTCCAAGTGACCTTGAAAAAAGTTTCAAGGTCACTTGCAAGACGTCAAGGTCACGATCGAGATTCCAAGTGACCTTGAAAAAAGTTTCAAGGTTACTTGAAGGATGTCAAGGTCACGATTGAGATTGCAAATGACCTTGCGAATAGTTTGATGTTAAGGTCACGATTGAGACTCCAAATGACCTTGAAAATAGTTTTAATGTCACTTGCAAGATGTCAAGGTCACGATTGAGATTCCAAATGACCTTGAAAATAGTTTCAAGGTCAGTTACAAGATGTTAAGGTCACGATCGAAATTCCAAGTGACCTTGAAAATAGTTTCAAGGTCACTTGATGGATGTCACGGTCACGATTGAGATTCCAAATGAGCTTGAAAATAGTTTCAAGGTCACTTGCAAGATGTCAAGGTAACGAGCGAGATTCTAAGTGACCTTGAAAAAAGTTTCAAGGTCACTTGCAGGATGTCAAGGTCACGATTGAGATTAGAAAAGACCTTGAAAATAGTTTCAAGGTCACTTGCAAGATGTCAGGGTAACGTTCGAGATGGTAATGCTTTCACACTTGCCGACATGTCGGTGCCGTGTCATTGCCGGCGATAACTTGTCGGCGGGGAGCATCCACCCCACTCGTGTTGTCGCCGATTTTTAATAATTTGTGTAGTGTTCTGCGTCATTTTGATAAATACTCAAAAGTGGGTTTACTCATGCGAAAATAATTATAGAACTTGTTTTGGTCATTAGCCAACTTTTTAAAGAGACTGTAATATACTCCCTTTATATAATATCCCACTTTTATAATAAGCAGTGCAAGCGCTTACCTAGTCTTTTTTTGCGCCGTAATAAATAAAGTAAATATAATTTGTTAGCGGCTACTAACTCACACTTGCACCAATAAAAAAATACTCTAGTTTAGACGACAGCCGATTCCCGTCCAGCATGCTGGCCAAATGTGAAGAGCTACTGCCGTTGTCGTGTCGGTGTCGGTGTCGGTGACGTGCTGTGATCGCGCCAGTGTCGGTAGAGGTGAAAACGCCCAATAGATGCAGAAAAAGTAAAAGCTAGATGGTTTTGCAAATTTAAAGAAACGCAAAACAGAGTTTGTTATCTAGCTTAAATGTTTTTATTTCTTGTCCCTTTTCTTACTATAACAATGTAACAAAGATGAAAATACCATAGAGGTGAATTGTATAATTCTACCAAATGTGTAATTCAAATTCCCCCTCGATATTTAAATTGACGTATTTCTTGTCAAATCTTATTTCCCTCAAAATCAACAGATATTTAAGGTGGTTCGCTTTGGAATGAAAGCTCTTTGTGGTAAGGGACATAATATTATGTTTCGAGAGAAGAAATTCACATCATCAGCACCTCGATTAACCATAGCAGGAGAGTGATCTTTCATCTTCTATCGTTTAAGATGAATGTCAATATAGCCAACAAGTTTAATTTTATTAAAAGAGAGAAAATTAAATACCAATTCTACGATAAAATATTTTTTTAATTCCTTCTTACCTTCTTGTTATTTCATTTTTACTCCATAATGTAACCAGTTCAGCAAGGAAAATTCTACAAAACTTTTTTATGCCATGAATTCATAATTCTCCTTTAAAAAACAATGTCAAAGTGAATAAGCGAACGTGAAAGGGACTTTACTTACTATCTCTGGTGGCTCTCTGCTCGACGAGAAAAAAAAAACACTGTTTAAAAATAAAACTGTATTAAAGATAAAATACAAAATTAAAAAAGGAAAAACAATTTTTCTAACTACATCTTTATGTGTACTCTAGCTTGCTCTATTTATTATAAATAAAAATACATTTATTATTGTTAATAGAACATGTCGTGTGATTGCTTTCTACACAATAGGTATTTTAGAAATATAAATACAATAACTAATGCGTTCCGATAGCAACTTCTTCTTAAATTTAATATAACTTACTTAAAATGTACAAGAAATATATTGATATTACTTGACTAGGTTCTAGTCAGTTATTTGTTATGTACAGATTAATAACATTCAGTGTACATATTTGGTAACTTTTCGTATACTGAACATTGTATACGATTAATTAATATAATATTTATGGACTTTTAGACCGGGAGCTGGCCGACGATTAATGAATCCATTTTGCGATAAACTGCAACCTATTTTAAAGGGTTTTGATAACGTAGTGATCTTTGATTTTATGGCAGAAAGTTCGTATAAGGGTTCGATCTAATTAACTAGGCATTAAATTAGTTTGAATCTAAACATGAGCAGCGTAAATGTAGATAACCTTGTCATGATTTTGTAAAAAAAAAATTAAACGCATCATTTTTTTTTTAATTTGAAATCTTTCTTAATCAAATTTATTAAAGTTTGTGTACATACCTAATTAACACTCTGTGTAAAGGAAAAAAATCGAAAAAGAGTTTGCGAATAAATCTCTAAAACTAACGAAGAAAGTCTTTTTATCCAAAAGGTTGCATAGTTTTTTAATTCTAGTAAACAAGTATCTAGTTATTTTTATCCTTTAGTTAATGTCTGTGGAGGGTGGTCTACGTAAGATGTACATTATTTCAGAAACTGTGACTGAAAGTCAAGAAAAGTACCTAATTTAATTGCAAATAATTCTTCAGGTTAATACCAACTTTCTTTTTTAATTGTCTAGGAAAAGTTTAGGCCAAAAAACTTGTCTTTAAAATAAATTTCTCCGATAAAGACAGTTGTACTTTTGTGATGACCCACAAAGAGGGTTTTGAAACTACTGAAGATTTGAGAATTTTTGCTAATTTATAATATTGATGGAAAAAATCCAATACCTGCTATAACAAAGAAATTAATTTTAAAAGAAAATACGTCACTAGCTAAGAACATTCGAGAAAAACGCATATTTCTTTGTCCAAAAGCAGTGACGTCAATCTAATTTCTAGAAGTGCTTTGCGAAATTCTTGTTTGTTTACTTAACCCTAAAAGCAAAGCCATGTAACGATGTTTTTATTATTATTTTAAAATAGAAAAATATGATTCGAACTGTCTAATTGTCACGAGATATACCTTGCGCCATTTTTTCCACCTTAAGAACAAAGAATCGGCGTCTTATCTGACGTGGGGGGTTGGTCTTTTCAGCTATAAATACGACGAACGAATGAAGAAATAAGATAAGATCTAATTAATTCAGGTGCTAGCAAAAACGTTATTTTATTTTTAATTTTAATTAACAAGTAGAATTTTGAGACTTTTATTAACATAATTTACCAATTATGCGTTAATTATTTTATATTACAATAAAGGAAAATGATTTAATCTTAAATATTTTTTTATTTTATTTTTCTAACTTTTGCTCTACCATTTATTTTAAGACTACACTGCACAGTGTGAAATCACTATAGCTTTTGAGAATTTCTATTTGTATTAGACAAGGGAGGTAAACTGAATATCGCAAGCAACCCATGTAGCTGCTGTTTGAAGCTATAGCACAAAATTGTAAACTATTTTGTGGCTATAGGCCGAAAAGACAGTAAGTAAATTACTAAGAAAGGGGTAGCCCAGCACTACACTTTTTCTGCAGTTCGTAGCCTTGGAGCAGGTAATCACCGTCATTTTCACAAAATAATTTGTAAATTAGTATGATATTCATCAGATGGTTTTATACTTCATACTTAGAGGATGTGAGAATAAGTGGTCGAGAACTTTGCCGCTCCTAATCCGGATCAAGAAACAACAGTATAACCTCAGAAAACCAACTCTTAGTTTTCTGTGGTATCAAAAAATGTGCAACCAGCACTGGATAAATCGTGACTTTTCACGAGAAGTAAAGCAAAACAAAGACACCCAACCATTAATTGAAAATGCAAGTCTTCTTGACCGTTAAAGAGAATCCTGAAACTTCCAACTAACCTAACCCTATTCATTTTTACATTTTTCAATTCTTCCCGCCATTTCGTCTTTAGTAAACTTATTGCAAAATTCTAAAAGTCGAAGTTAAATCGATGCTTTAACTAAAAGCAAGCCGTTAGTACCTTTAGTAAAAATGCTTTGGTTAATAAACCGGTATTTATATGAAAAAAACACGTCACAGTTTAAATCCCAAATGAAGCAATAGAATTTGATAAAAAAAAGTTGAAAAGCTGTCCTGAGATTTTTTTTTTAAATTACTTTGTAGCAAAAATTTTATGATGCAAAGCATTAAGATGCGTCCCTAATTTTAATAAAAAAGAACAACCAATACTAGGGAGAGGTCCCATGTTCATTTAGCTCTCATGTTCTTAAAATTTGCTTTTATTTATATTTCTAGTTTTTGAGTTTTGTTGGAGAAACGATTGCACAAATGCGATAAAAATAACGCAAATAAATGCAACCAATGTTTTTAGAATCAATACTACTTTTTATCTAGATAAAATAGCTGCTTTTCAAATATTCCATTAGCAACACAATTCCTCAACGGTCAGAGAAACGAAGAAACAAAATGCATCTAATGTTTGTAAAACGAATAATACTGTCGTCTATACAAATAACAAAACTTGCAAGGCGGGAAATATGTTACCTTGTGATTGATCCGTATGACAGCTGGGCGTGATTTTGTGGCGACAGAGCACACTTTCGGTTCCTCGGCAGAGACTGCGAGTTAAACCATCAAAAGGTTAACACGTACGCCAAAATTAACACGTGTCATCGTCCGTCGGACATGACAATTGCATTTCGCTTAACAAAAAGCACCGAGTAATAAATATGGTAACGTTATAAAAGTTGTACTGTACTAAAGTTAGTAATTAATCATGTATTAAAGAGTCATCTTGTCAACAAGTGACGAATTGGATGAATAAACGCCAAATTAAATGTGATCTAACTGTCTACTTCACTTAGCCAAATCTAGAAAACCAACCAGTGAAATAACCTAAACTCGAAGAAAATTCAAAGCCTCACTTGTAATGTTGGGAGTTAAAAATACAACTTGTTTCCCACAAGTTTAATGTAACCCCTTCAAAATTGAAAGTTTAAAAATATTTTCGACCGAACAGCTGCAACGTTAAAATTTCATCAATTATTTAAATAGGTACGCCATTATAAGTGTAATGCAAATATATTGAAAGACAATTTTACTTTTACTATCGAACATAATAATATAGGGCAAAATGTAGGAGTTATTACCATTAACACTGCCTAAGATAAGAGATCAGGCGCAAGATGTGGAATTGAATCTATTACCGGCTAAGTCGAGAACTGGATATGAATTCACATACAACAGATTCATGCAATATGGACAGAAGAAAATTTAGGATCTTTCTCTAAAAATGTGCTGATTGCCTACTTTTCCGATCTTTCAAAGAAACTGAAGCCGTTAACTTTATGGTCTTCTACTTACCGGCATGTCCGAGATAAGGGTAGTTCAGGTAACGTGTAACACAAAAGAATAATTTTTAAATTATAGTTCACATAAAAGAGCTATACTTTTTAAATCCTAAAATTGACACAAAGCAATATTAATTCATGTGTTAATATATCTACATAAGATTTGTGTTGATTGTTTGTTTTCATATTAATTTTTTAAAAATATTTTTATCCCGAATATAATTTTTTATTTGGCATTGTACAATATTTCGTAACTGGCCAGCTCTCCAGCCCTTTACACCTAAAAATCACAAGTTTGGGGTAAGTATGACAAAAATGGCAATGCTAGAATTACATCAGACAAAAATTTACAACATATGCAGGGTATATTCTAAATTCAATTATTTTAAATGTGCACAAATTAAAACTTAAATGATATCCACATTTAAAATATACCCCCTTTATATTAGGTGATATAAATATGTGCATTCTCAGCTTAAATTTTACTTTACACTAATATCTACTTTTAATATAAATTATATAACAAATATTTCACAACCAAAATTATACTTTTTACAAAATTAAGCAACATAACGTAATCTAAAATAATTTTTTAAATGTTAGTACGTATATAAAAATATTTTAAATAAATATTTGCTTGTTGGACAATATAAACACCATTCTGAACATATTAGGAATTGCCAACAATAATTATTTTGACTACTATTTACTTCAGGTAGATTTTAGACAATCTTCAAATTTTTTAATTTTGACAACTGTCGGTGGAATCATGATAGAGCTCGGAATAGCTCAGTGACATAACAAAATCTACTTAATCATTTTAGTTATAATTTATTAATTGAATTAATAATATTAGTGTTTGTTTTTTATTTGTCGAAAATAGAAAATTAGAAACTTTTTATGTTCGTTTAGATCCAACCAACAAAGGTACAAATTCGACAACACTTCTTCCAGTACAACTCAAAAGAAATGAACACATGGATGGTCAGAATGGTGTCTTAAAGTCCTTATCTTAACAAGGAATACTATGAAGGAATGCATATGTCAAAAATCACATTAAAATACTTACTTCAAAAATAGTACGGAATGAAAACTGGGACTTTTCATTATTTTTAATGCCATACTTTTCTTCGACCTAACAAAAACAACACAATACCAAAGAGTAACAATTAGGTTACTCTTTGACAGTACTATAATATACTGGAATAAAATCCATTCACTTTAAAAGCAATAGTTCAATAGGTATAATTAATAAATCTTACTAAGTATAAGTACACTGAAAAAAGGCCTTAGAATTTGAGAAAAGGCAATAAGTGATTCGTCAAAAGACTGCTCTGAAATATTTTTTAAATACTTTATATAAATATGTCACCTGTTGAGATCTTTCCTTTATCTCTATAATATATCTTTGTAAAGGAATGCACCTATTTCTTTATTTTAATTATAATTATAATAAAGACTGTTTAAAATATTGGTCTATATATTAAAATGGTTTTGGTACCTTGGTAAGCATCAGTGTATTATGCGAATAAATATGAAATGAAAAAGTAGGTAAACTTTTTTTATTCCTTATCTAAATTTTTTTTTCTTTTTAATTCTGCCCCAAAATACTTTTAAGAACTCACATTTTCATAAAAAAATTTGTTCACGTTTGTTCAATTCACTAAATGTCAGTTGTCCAACGCCGTCGCACTGACAAGTGACGTTCATTCTATTGTTTCTGTCATATCAGTGCTATAAACAGAACTTGTCTTTGTCTATCCCAATGAAATGCGTGTGTGCCCTTATTCTTGGGTATGACATTATGTATTCATTATCTGATTTCGATATGTTTTGTACCTATTCGTTTTAAACAGGCATTATTATAACAAATAGAACATTAACCACATTATGCGACAAGAAAAAATTGTCAAATATATTAAATATCTTTTTCTAAAAATAACTTTAGGACGGGTTCACTTGGTTGTCTTGGGTAGGTGCCGTTTCATATGCAACGCTAAGTGGTCTGACCTGGCGAACGATCTCTCGCATACCCCGCACTTGAAGGGCTTCGCTCCCGTGTGTTTCCTGTAATGGCGAGTCAGCTCGTCCGAACGCGCGAATCTCCACTCGCATTCTGGCCATTGACACTGGTACGGTTTCTCGCCTGAAAAAAAAGTTTTGCCTAACAAATTATTTGCTATAAATATCACTCAATTATATTTATTTTATATTATATGTATTATATTTGAAATATATTTTCAGTGGCGTAGTTAGTTTATTTTTAAAAAGTTTTGTTTTTGAGTTATGAACCAAACTTTGGTTTTTTTTTTAATGGGACACCATATTCAGGGTGTTTCCTAACCTCTCTGAAAAAATGAAGCAGGTGAATCCTCACCTTATTTTAAGACGAAAATGTGGTATAAAAGTTTTTCGCATGTAGCTTCGTTTTTGAAATACAGGGTGTTGAAAAAAATTTTTGAATTTTTTTTTTCATTTTATTAATTAATGCCAAACGATATTCGAATGATATTTGTTGAACATAAGGGATTAGAACACTTTACTTTTGGTCGATTTTAAATGTTACAATTAGTTCATTGGCGGGGATATGGGTAAAAGAGTACCTCAATTTTTTAGTTATTTTTCGTATTTTTATCATTATGTTGCGTCAAATGATACGAGTAGGCTTTGCTTCGTTCCATGGCAACCACATTTGTTTTCTCCGTAACATTTGTCTCCTGTTTAACATCTTTCAAATAATATCCTTTTGAATTGTTTTTGAATTTATTTGTACTACATTACATACTTTTCATAATGGCCGAGTTTACTAATCAAGAAATGGCAACATTTACAAGATTGCACCTCAGGTTAGAGGAAACAGGTACTAGCTGTGCAAAAAGCAAAATAGGCGGCCGACCACTTACAGTTAGAACCGTACAACTTGAGGAAGAAGTCTTAAACACGGTGGAAGAATCTCCAGGCACTAGTAAGAGGAAAATCGGGAACGAGTTGAATGTGAGTTACAAAACAGTATGGAGTATCTTAAAGGACTATTTACTTTATTCTTATCACGTACAAAGAGTGCAAGCTTTGTTGCCTAGAGACTTTCCAGCTCGAGTTAATTTTTGTAACTGGTTTCAAGAAAATTCTTTAAGGGTCCCACATTTCTCGGCAAAAATACTATTTACAGATAAAGCGAATTTTTCCAGACAAGGCATCATAAATTTTCACAACAACCATATTTGGGCGGAAGATAATCCTCATGCTATCATCGAAGAACATCACCAGTATATATTTTCTTTTAATATTAGGGCAGGGATTATTGGAGATAGCTTAGTTGGACCGTATCTTTTTCCAAATCGACTTACTGGTGATGTCTATTACAACTTCTTTAGAGATGAATTGCCAGAATTGATGCAAGCAGTGTCATTAAAAACGAGAACTTTAATGTTGTTCATGCATGACGGCGCCCCTCCTCACTTTGCAGTACGTGTTAGAAACTATTTAGATCAACAATATCCTGCTCGTTGGATAGGTAGAGGAGGATCTCACCCATGGCCACCCCGTTCGCCGGATCTGAGTCCATTGGATTTTTATTTCTGGGGTCACCTTAAACAACTCGTTTATACTACTCCTATTTAAACTGAAGAAGACCTTCGACTGCGTATTATTGATGGTTTAAATACGATTCGCGTCGCGCCAGTCCCGAAATTTTCCAATACGTAAGAGACAATTTAGCACGTCGTCTACATGGGTGTTTACTGGCTCATGGAGGACATTTTCAGCAATTTATTTGACTTTGGTTCATGTGAGTTCATTATTAAAAGTTTTTATATCAATTATTAAAATTATTATTATTGCTTTACTAATTTTTTTTTAACACCCAGTATTTCGAGAACGAAGCGACATGCGAGAAACTTTTATACCACATTTTCGTCTTAAAACCTCCTTCATTTTTTCAGAGAGGCTAGGAGACATCCTGTATATTATTTCTTTGTCTTATCCCTCTTCTTAAGAGCTTTTCAAAAATATATAATAGCCCATATTTATTTCTTTTAAAAATGGACAATTTTAACATTTTGTGTAAAATTAATCATTTCTCGTATAGAAGGCTATGTCAAGTTTTAATCATATATCTAGTATTAGCTTTTTGTTACATATTTAAATTTTTCGTAGATATCCAGAAAGACAACAACCCGATAAAAGAATAATTTCAAAAAATCCAATACAATCTCAATGAGCACGGATCTTTTAAAAAACCAAGGCTTAATTTTTACAACAAGGAAGACAGGGAAGAAGAAGAAATAAATGTTTTGGTCTCTGTCACGGTACAACCATCCATATCAAGCAGAAAAGTGTATGAAATCAAGAATGCAGTTAATTCTAAAAAAATATAAATTTAGACCGTACAAGTACCATCTCGTTCAACATTTGCATCCCGGTGACGCAGAACGTAGGATAGTTTTTTGCAACTGGCACCTACAAATGTTGCAGGAAAACGAAAATTTTGAAACACGGATGGTATAGTATACGAGTTCTGGTATCTTAAAATGCAAGGTACTGGTCCCAAGAGAACCAACACGTAATATTTCCAGGAGAACGTCAAGGTCGCTTTGGATTTAGCGTGTCTTGCTTTATTTTTGGCACTAAAATTAAGTATTTTATCTATGAAGGAACTTTAACCGGAAATAGACACCTAGATATAATGCGAGATGCACTAATGGAAATATTAGAGGTTGTTCCTTTGGCTGATTAAGATAATATTTATTATCAGCAAGATGGCGCTCCGAGTTACAATTCTCATATTATAGTGAGAGAATATTTAGAAACCGATAAATGGATTGGTACCATCAGTGGATCTGTCAGGTGGCCGCCAAGATCACCTGATCTTTCTGTGTTGGATTTTTTTATGGGGGTATATAGAAAATCAGTTATATAGGAGACAATACCACAATATTGATCAACTTCGAGAAGCTACCCATCAAACTTTTAGGCTTTTGCAGGGAAGTCCAATTATTTTATTAACTGCATTGCGAAGAATCGAGACGGTGCGTCGAAAGTGTTTAGAACACAACGGAGCCCAATTCGAGCAATTTTTATAACTTAATAAAATAATATATTTGTTTTATTGTTGGTTATGTAATAATATAAAGTTGTATAATAAAAATAACGTTGTTAATTTTGTTTTTAATTTACGGGCATAGCCTTCTACGAAAAATGATTAATTTTACAAAAAATGCTCTACATAAAAAAACTCTATAAAAACCCATTTTTATATTATTGATAAGTTATCAAATAATCGAGATACTTACAGGGGAGCGTCAAAACTAACAAATTTTCAAAATCTATGTCAGAAACTGAGAGGGTTGAAAGTTTCATAAAATAAAGCTGGTATATGAAAACACACGAAAACTGGACACCCTGTACAGGCAGGTAGCTAGCCCAAAAACTTGAAAAATAATAAAAACGTTTTTGTTATTTTTCAATAATTTTGTAAAAATGTCCTCAAAATTTAAATTTCCTACATTTATTGTGCCAGCTTTTTTATCTCCCTCCGATAGACATTTATAACCCCTCTTAACAAAACCATGTAATTTGGTCATTTGTTGACAGATGTCTGTGTTCTGTCTGTCCTAAAGTACTTTAAACGTCCAGTCACGACAACTACAGATCAATTGACTTTGTATGGATTTTATAAACCCAATATCGATCTAAATCTTGATTTCAACAATAGTTTTGATTTTTAATATTAATATTTAAGCTGGATTTATAAATTCGAAAAGTTGGTGAGGTTCGATATTCGACAGTCCAGAATATGGCATTTATAAAGTCAGTAGCGGAGTTCGAAAAGTTGTTGTTTGATTGGTTGAAATTTTTGTCCAATAGGATGATACAGAATACTGACATTAAATTTGACTTTGAAAATTTTGACAGATTGTAAATTATCATTTTCTTTGTTTATAATTTTGTTCGGTTCTAAATAAAAATTAAATCGTTTTCGAGTTCCGCGCTGCGGTAAAAATGTTATATTGTTACACCCTGTTTGCGGCGACATTTTTGTTTTACGCGGCTTATAGGAGAAGGCGTAGCAATCGCCGCTTTAAAACGCGACCAGTAAATGTGAGGAGAATAGGGGCAGGTGGATATGATTATTTAAAAAATATGAGGTCTTGAGATACACCACACTTTTTTAAATAGACAAGAATGACTGTTCCAGTTTTTAATAAATGATATTATGATAATATATTATATATAACTTTAATAATCTCTATGGCCTAAGTTGTAGATAAATTCATGATTTTATTTTGGATTAACTCGAGTAACAATAAATTAGTGTCATCATTCTCTATAGTATCCATTTCTGGTTTTCCAATTTCTGGCGCAAAACACAATACTAAGCTTCCAACAAACAGAAAATTCAAATACAAATGACGGAAGGGCGACGTAAACACCGAAGAGCCCAAACGCGACAAATAAAAGACATTTGACATTCCGCTGTAACCACATGACTTTAAACTAGCGTCTTCATTGGTCAAAACGAACCTCTCGAACTCCGAACATAAAAATTGGTTATATCGAACTTTTCGAAACTTACGAACTTTGCACGAACTGAGTTTATAAATTGAACTGAGTGTTCCCTTTAGTTTAACCCATTTCGTCCCAGTGGTGCATAAACGCACCACGGTACAAATTATTTTTTTTTGGTGGTTTAGAATTTTTTTTTATCGTCAGTTATGCATAAAACAAGTATTTGACTTGCCACTGTAAAATAAAAAAAATATAAAACAGCTTTATGGCTTTTATAAACTGGTTTAATATATATTGAAAATATTATAAAAAATTGTTGGTAATTCTTAATTTTTTTGATCCCTAAAAAAAAATATTTAAAATAATAAAAAGTAAACTATTTTACATTTATCATAATTTATTTGAGTGTAGATTTTGATAAACGCAATTGTAATCAGTAATCGAAAATAAATCGGAGTTTTCTATATTGAGTAAAAATTATACAGTATGGTTATTAGAATATAATATATTAGGTTATATAATATTATATATAATATATTTATGTTTATTTTAAAATTTCAGGGGTAATAGATGCGGTGTATATACCCCCTAATGTCGACACATTAACGGATGAAGAAGATATAGATGAGGAAACTAGTTTTCCAGAGATGTCCAATCCAACGGATATTGTGGGAAGTTTTGAAATGCAGATACATACATCGCCTGATAGAAATAAAAATGAAAGAGAGTATCACTGGGACTCATCAGATGAAGAAATCCTAGCTGCTAAAAAGAGCCGATTGATGACCCCGTCATCATCTTGTGATGTTTTACCCACACCTAAATGGATTCAAGGACAGATCGAATATACACATTTCGCTGTTTCAAATGAGTTACACGACAAGGAAAAAATAAAAAATGAGCTTTTTGGTAAGACGCCATTAGAAATATTTTTACTCTTTTTTGATGATGAGGTCTTCATCTCGTCTTAGGTTTCACAATAAAATACGCCGCGGATAACAACCGACACGATTTTCAATTATCAAAAGAAGATCTCTTAAATTTTATTGGCATACTCTTATTTTCTGGTTATCACACGTTACCAAACATTCCATGTTATTGGTCAACTGACGAAGACAAAGGTATAGATTGCATAAAAAAGTGCACGAGTAGAAATCGATTTCAATCTATAAAACAAAATATACATTTATCGGACAATGACAAATTGGATAAAGATGATAAATTTTCAAAAGTAAGACCTTTTTTTGATATTATTAACAAAAACAATCTACAGTGGGGTATTTTTTCTTTTAATTTATCTATAGATGAACAAATGGTGCCGTACTTTGGTCGACATTCATGCAAAATGTTTATCAAAGGAAAACCGGTACGTTTTGGTTTTAAAATTTGGTGCCTTTGTTCATCGGATGGCTATTTATTTTCTTTTGCTCCCTATGCAGGCGCGCAGGGCAAAAAATATTCCGATCTAGGACTTGGTGGTGACGTTGTCATCGGTTTGTTGTCTGTGATAGAAAGACCATTTTCCCATCAAGTCTTTTTTGATAATTATTTTTCATCGTATAAGCTTTTTGTTCGTTTGAAAAGGAAAGGGTTTTTTGCCACAGGGACCATACGTGAAAACAGAACTAATAAGTGTCCACTAGAAAGCTCAAAATTATTTATGAAGAAAGAACGTGGCTCGTTTGTCTCTGCATATGATAATGAATCAAAAATTTCTGTTGTACGTTGGAATGACAATGCAACAGTTACGATTTGCAGCAATACTCATAACGTTGCGCCAGTAAGTAAAGTAAGGAGGTATGACAGAAAACAAAAAAAAGAGACATATGTACCTCAACCAAACGCCATCGCTCAATATAATAAATTTATGGGGGGGCGTAGATCTTCATGACAACGGGATTGCCAACTATAGAAGTCGAGTTTTGGGGAAAAAATGGTGGTGGCCTTTATTTTGTAATTCTCTAGATAGTATGGTAGTGAATGCCTGGAAACTGTATAACATTGCTAATGACACAAAAATGTCTCAGTTTGAGTTTAAATCATTTATATCCTTGCGTCTAATTAAAACTGAAAGAATACAAATTATTAGAAATGTTCCAATGACTTTGGAAGAAATAAGGCTTGATCATCAGCCACACACCATTATTTCCCATGAAGCTAGGGCACGAAGGAGATGCAGGGTATGCCACAGTCATACTATTTTTATGTGTGAACGATGTAATGTACATTTACATGTCTCATGTTTTGCCATGTACCACCAGCAGTAAAAATATTTATAGTGGTTCTTACCAGTGGTTCGTTTGCGCACCAAAAAAAAAATGGTTATATTTGAAATCTTTGAATGTAATAATATTTGTATAGGCTTATTCTTTAGTATGTACCATAAATCTCTTTTTTTTTTGTAGTTTTTTTCGAGTTTCCTTGAAATATGTATGCTAACAAAATATTTTTTTATATCTTTCATACCAGTGGTTCGTTAGCGCACCACCAATTTTTTTTGTTATGTGACGACTTTAATTTTTAAATTTAGCAAAAATGTATTTGTTGGGTATAAAAATAAATAATATTGACAAAAAAATATCTACCCTTGGGATTAAATGGGTTAAATTGAAACTCTTATTTTCAACGACATCTGAACCTCAACCTCACCAACTTTTCGAGTTTATAAATCCAGCTGTAGTTGTACGTCTTTAATGTCATTATTCTGTTTAAATTAACCTCACTTTAACAATCACGTTGCCGTAGTTACCACGGTTGTGGTTAGCACAGGTTATATTTAATTTTTTTTATAACCACCTATCCTTTCTTAAGAAAAACTTTTCCTAAAAATGAAAAGACCTTTTCCCTGTAATATCTAAAATAAATGTATTAAATAAATTCATAGTACTCACCTGTATGTATCCTTTGATGTGCTTTGAGGTGTGAGCTTTTTGTGTATACTTTTGTACAACCTGAAACAAATTCTTCTATCATAAGCGGAACAATGGGATTGGTGAAAGGCTCTATTCGTAATTCTTTGATTATCCTAGATCAGTTTTGATATGTTTCAAACAAGTGGGTATTGCCCAACTAAATCCATTGTTTTAAGAGTCATTTAAAACATTTCTAATAGGTACTGAATACCTACATGCATACTTAGTGCATAAAATTACAATAATTTTTGAGATTCTGCGTCATTAACATTCCCTGACATTTCGAGAGATTTAAAGGCGCATATTTACCACATCAATTTCGCTCTTTACCTCGTGTGAGTCAGAAAAAAATATTTGAACTTTCGCGTTTAACTATTGCAGAAATATCTTACACACAATCGGAAATAATTATGTGGTATTTCGATTTTTAAATTATTAAATGCGTTTTATGGAAATGTCTTTTGTGGTTGAGTTATTGTCTCCAGATACGGAAGGAATTTCTGCAGTGGTTAACTAATTAATCAAGAGCAAAGTGCGAATTATTATTATGTAATCATGCAAAAGTCAAGGTAAATATTTTTTTTATTGTGAACTTTTGTTATTTTTCTTTATGATTTAAAGCAAGATATAAAGTCAAACAATAAACAATACACTGTTCAACAGAAAAATCCTCCCGATTAAATAAATTATTATTTTGTAAAACTAAATACATATCGTTTTTCCACTACTAACCTATAACATCGCCATTATTGACCGATTATTAACGCTAGAAATCGTTTTTCTCTACCTTATAAGTCATTATAGACCATGGTCAATAATAAGCCATTGAAATCCATTATTGACCGATCTTTGACCTTAACCGAATTTTGTTTGAACGCAGGTAACTTGATTTTTTAATTCTACAACATCAATTCATTGTGGTTAGGCAACCAGATAATTATCAATACATATTAGATTACTTGATATTGTAAAATATCGATACAATCAACATTTTTTCTGCTTCCATCCTTAATTCGGGAGGTGTACACATAATATTATCACTAACATTTTCCTCGCTCATTTAAAAAAAAACGCAAAACTCGTGAAATCTGATGACACAAATGAACACAAATTGACATTGACAAAGCCACCTGACAAAACAACAAAATATTTTGCCAATTCCAAAGCGCAGGTAACTTGATTAAAAAATATACTTATACATACCTATAATTTTTTATAATTATTATTAATACTATAAAGATAAATGGCATATAAAAGTTTGTAGTAGTGGAAAAAATAATATATTAACCACGGTTTAGACAGCTTATTATAGCCCTCGCGTCTTAAATCCCTCGTCGCTTCGCTCCTCGTGATTTAAACTCGCCGCTCGGGCAATAATGATGGCTGTCTAAACCTTGGTTAATAATATACTATACCATAATTACATAAGGTCGTATGTTCAAATTACTAGTTTTGAGATAAATAGACTTGTAAAATTGGAAAGTTTCACTGTACAATATCTTCGCATTAATGTGAAATATAACTGATTTGATTTTGGATTCATTATCAAGAGCTATATTTTTTACGTTACCGTTGTCAAAAAACTAATTTATTCAAGAAATTTTGAAAAATTAATTCACATACGACCTTTTATAAGTAAAAGTGAAATTAAGTTGTTATTTACGACTTTATGCCTTATGTGCAAGGTTTTTTTTTATTCCAAAAAATAATACAAATTCGATAAAAAAAACATGAAAAATAAATAACTAATCCCTACGAAACTTTTGATAGTATAATGACTAATATTTTCAAGGTAAAAGTGAATATATTCTAGCGGTGATCTTGATAGATACTTTGCTAGGCGTAGTATATACCTATTAATAATATTATTATTATTATTATTATTGATAATAATGGTAATAATAATAATAATAGTAATAGAAGAAGCAACGCCAAGGGGTCAAACAAGAACCAGTACTTCGACCGCCGAAGGTGCTGCGCAAGAGCTACAGCCAGTGCTCGCCCAAGCGGGACGTCCTACACAGCGCATGAAGTGGACAACAGCAATGCGTACTTTTTACAGGGTGACGCAACTAGGAGAAGATACGACCGGATACCGTCAAAGACTGCACGTTGGTTTCTGCAATACATACCAACAACTCCAAGTCTCAGAGCAAAGAGTAGCAGATCAGTACAGAGTAATACTTAAAAATATACTCATTTCAGAGACCAGATTAAACATAATTAAAAGAGAAATTGAACGAGAAATCCAAGAATAAGAAATTGGCGAAGAAAATGCAAGAAATACAACAGAAGCGCCACAATCCGAAGACCAAGAAAATGAACAAGCTGAATTACAACCTGAAGATCGGGACCAGCAAGAAGAGCAGCTGATCGAAAACCCACGAGAAAACTAACAGCTCGTCGAAAAGCTGGCTATGGACATAAGAAGAGCTGAAATGAAATACGAAGGCACAGATCCACTGTGTAGACCACCACTACCCAAGCTAAACTCCTCGAAAAAACTAGTAGCCACACTACAGGTAATGAACAACAGAATCCTACCAGAGTATGTTACAAGAGCAACATCATTGGAAGCAATACACACAGTAATATACTGGGTAGCATTAGCAGTAGCCAAATCAAATGGAGCGAAATAAAGCAAAATGACCACCAGGCAAGAGTCGAAGCTCGAATTCCCGCATGGCAGCAAAAAATCCAGAGGAAAATAGAAGCGCTCAGAAGAAATATTGAACGACTTCAATCTTACATAAGTGCAGTCAGATCAGAAACAGTACTACGATCTGTAGAAGCTACAAGGACTCAAAACAGGATTCACTCGAGACAAGATGCAGAGAATATCTCCCCAGCGAATGTGTAATATGTATGCACATGCGACTTTATGTGATACTCATATGACTAATGTGCTACTGATTCTCGTATATTATGTTCACCTGATTGTACATACGACCATCTTCCATATTGTAAAACTTATTTTGGCACATACGTGATTTAAGTATTGGTAGTTTTTAGATTTTTCCGTTAAAAATCACATACAACCTTTAGTCATATTGTACAATGGACCATTTTTACATATGTTGCTGTTAATATCTCAAACCATGAAAAATTTCACATACGACCTTATGTTATTATGATAGCGATATACAATTGACCTTCGCACTTTCCTCATTTTGCGTAGAACGTATCTAATTTAACCAACATATCGTTGAGTATTTGTGTGAATAAAACCGATACTTTTGTTATATTTGTGGTGAAATTACTGCCAAAGCACAACAAAAACCCTTGTATCCGCTTGTGAAAAAGGCCTATGAACTATACTTTGCCTGTAGAGTTGAGGATCAAGACAAGTCATGTGCTTCAAAAATTTGTTGCATTTCGTGTCCGAGAACATTGAATATATATTTAATTGGTTGGAACGTACTTATAAAATTGAAGCCATTCGCAGATCCAATGGTTTGGAGGGAACCTCGTAACGACGTGAATGACTGTTATTTTCGCATGACTAATGTCACAGGAGTTACTATCAAAACCAAGCGCATCATTCATTACCCCTATATTTCCTCTGCAATCAGACCCCATGACATCTCATTATCCATTCCCCAGCATCCTGAAAGTTACACTCTTGAATCGGGATCGAAATCTGAGGAATCTTTACCAGAACCTGGACAAAGCTTCATCCCTAGTTCTGACGATTTTTCTTCTAAACCTCACTTGATCATTCAAGCTGAATTAGGGGATCTTATTCGTGACTTTGACCTTAGGAAGAGAAAAGCAGAACGTCTTGGATATCGTCTACAGCAAAGCTACCTTTTAGAAAAAGGAGTCGAGGTATCCATATACAGTATACAGTAAATGGCAAGCAACATTAACATAACTTTTTGCAGTGGAAGATGAATTGGCGTGCCGGTTTAATGATAGAACTTAGCTTGCCATATACACCAGATCAATCAATCGATATAGATTCGACTAGAACAAGTTTAAAAGTTGTTTTACTTTTTAATGGCGACGAATATCCATCAATTCCTATAGGTCACTCAGCAAATATGGAATAGACATGACAATCTTATGACATTACTGAGTTGTATAAAGTACGAAAATCATAATTGGAATATAAGGTGTTAATTAAGTAAGTACGGAAGCTTCAAGGAATTAATCTTTGATCAATTTTGAGACCAAAAGTTAATACAGAGTGGCAAAAAGGCGCGCATAATGCCTGTAACTTTTGAATTATCTGGTATACGAAAAAGTGACCTTAATGAATGTTGTTCAGTAAATTATTCCGCACATTTCTACATGCATGAATTTTTTCTGTCATTTCTGGTTTGGTTGTCACAGAGACCAACTTACTGTTTTTAAATGGAACACCCTGCATAGGATTGCATATTTGGATTCTACTGGGAAAACTCTGATCAGCATGGAGAAAGATTCCACCATACTATTGACAGACTAAAGTTGAACAGTGGTAATTTATTAAGCGCATTATATTATAAATCTTAACTATACACTTACCAATGAAATCACAATGATGTATCCTACGTTTCTCCAATTCAGGATTATTCCTCCGATTATACCTTCCCCCGCCGCCAACTGAGATCCGTGGCACGGTGCTGGCGGGTGGTGGGGCTTGCTGTTGGGGCGGGCATCCAGGGCCGTGGTAAGGAGGAGGGGGCGTCCGTCGGGGTAGTGCCCCGCCTGGAGAACCTGGCTCGGAACTGGGAGGAGTGAGCGGCGAGACGTACATTAATCGTGACATAGGATAGAGAGCATTACCTAAAAAATTTGGAATTGGAGGTGAATTGGGTATCCCAAATTGGATCAATGTAACAAAATTTTTTTTATTTACTCTTTGTTGATGTTACAACTTACCTGGTGCTGGTCCCGGTGCCACAACATTATTGTTATTGTTATATTTGTACTGGTTATTGTTGTGTGTCACGTGGTGCATGGGAACCTGGGGCTGTTGTTGCTGGTGATAGTGAGGTTGTTGTCCCTGAGGAACCTGTTGAGGGCTATTGGGTTGTTGCTGACTGTAGGGGCTGGTTGGTGTTCCCATCAGATGAAGCGTGGGGGCGGGTGGAGGTTGTAATACCTTTAAAAATAAATAGTGAATTAGAAAACGTTGTAATAAAATTCAATCGTTCAGTTTAATTCAAGGCACACCTAGGAGTAGTTCTGCTAGATGTCGCCAAGGCCTTCGACAGAGTGTGGCATAGAGGAGTGATACTGAAAACCAGAACATTTCGAACAATAGTGGAGGACAAAAAATCTACAACAAGAAACATCATGGTAGCAGTGCCGCAGGGATCCCCTATGTCGCCGTTCTTGTTAAACGTATATATTGGAGACATGCTCACACATGCAAAACCAAACCTTGCCCTGTATGCAGACGACACGACAATCATAGCAACTGGCAGAGATCCAGACATAGTCACCAGAAATATCCAGAGGCACATCAACACCCTACAGCTATGGTTTGAAAAATGGAAAATCAAATTAAATGAAGAAAAACCACAGACGATAATGTTCACCAGGACGAGAAAGCTACCAACGCAGAAGGCCAATGTTGACAACGTACAGCTAACGCCAGAAGATAACTCACAAAACTCAGGCCACTACTAGAGTCAAAGAAAATGGCTAAAAAAAACAAAATCATACTACTCGACCAGATCATAAGGCCCGCAATCACATACGCCTATCTGGCCTGGGCACAGATGGCAAAATCACATAGAGGAAAGCTGCAAGCAATACAAAACATTGCACTATGCTGCCACTGTGCGTACATTTTTGGATAAAACCCTTCCCAATCGGTGGATAGGATGCAGAGGACCTCTCGAATGGCCTGCTAGGTCGCCAGACGTAATTCCGCTGGACTTCTTTTTGTGGGGTCACCTCAAATCGAAAGTATTTGTTGAGAGGAAGAAATAAAAATCGACGAGTCTGGGCGTTTTTCCAAAATCACACAGCTGAATTTTAAATGAATTTAGACATTACTTCTGGGACCCACTGTAAAGGCTAACTCTGTAGCATAGCTAGTGTCGCATGGTCGCTAACTAGGGTCCGCATTAGACAGACGTCATTAATACATATCGTAATGTTCTAAGATATCTCTCTATTCTCATTCTCAATGCAACAACACCGTCAAGATACTTTTCCCTTAAAACATGACAAACATTGACTACCAAGCAATTTTATTTGTCTCAACTGCGAGACATTTTGACTCAGGATAAAACGACTCAAAGTAGTAGACAATCATCAATGCTATTATGACTTATACTTATTATAGGCTTTATAAATTTAGGTATATGTTTAGAATTGTATGCAGAATTAAAAAAAATTAATTGAAATGCTATAACTTGTTTTTGACTAATTTGGGCTGCCTTTTCAATATGTAGTTTAATTATAAACCATCGACTATTTCAAAATACATCCATTTTACAACCTTTGATTACCACTGACCTGCCTAGTCTTAAGTTTAACCCTAACCTGTGGATGAAGTACTTGTAAAACCACAATATAGGGGTTAAAGTCGAAAGTATGATAATTTTGCCGAATGATTGGGTGAAAATGGACTTTTTGAATGACATTCGCGATATACGGGAGAAAACAGCCAATGAGGAAGAGGAAGGCTCCCTCAACAAACCAAACAGTACCATAATCTGTTACAATGACAAAGACAACCAAACATATTCTGTTAACAGAATATTGTAAAACGGACATTTTTAAAAAGCCATTGTTCAAGCTAGAAAAGGAATTAAGGGAAAACAGTATAAAAGTTTACATGATGGCGTTAAAACAGCGTTAAAGAATTAGGAAAAGTGTGAAAGTTAGAAGTACCTAAGAGAAGAGTAATACCCATTCCAAAAAGTGGTGGATTTTTACCACTTATACCATTATTTGTGGGTTTGTCGGCTTTAGGTGCCCTTAGAGGAGGAGCTGCGGGTATTGCAAAGGCCGTGAATGATGCAAAATATGCGAAAGAAAAATTGGAAGAAGATAAAAAACACAATAAAACGATGGAGACTTGGTCAAAAAGGAAGCGGTCTTTATCTAAAGCCATATAAAACCGGATTTGGTTTGTATTTGAAACCCTATTCAAGAAACTGCTAAAACATATACCTCTGGAAACTCTTACCAATTATGATTTAATTAAATATATTAAATTTTTACAAATTCCCAGTTTTAGAAGTATATTTATGCGAAACAAGCTTCATAAAAAATCAAAGAAAATGAAAGTGCTATTTTTAATCTAGATGACTATAATGGTAATGGGGCTCATTGGACTGCTTACATTAAAAAAACAAAACAAATAACATACTTTGATAGCTATGGTGAGCTGAATTAATGAAATATTTTTTCAGCGATTAAAATAAAAATGTTATAAATTACAATTACACAATTACAACAAGTATTAAACCTTTAACACCACAAATTGTGGACAATTATTTATTTTATTTTTATTTATTAATTAACGGGCAATGCCCAATTTCACAAAAAATACAATAAAGTAAAGTCATATTTCTAAGACAGAGTTACATACCTACATACTAATAAGTAATTATTATTGAAACAAAAGAACAGGAATTGATCATGTACGGAAGTGCAAAACAAAAAAGAGGAACAAAAAAAGAAAAAAAATTATTTATTTATTTAAGATTTTCGAAAAATTAGAGATTCGAGATTTTAAATTGAGTCGCGAAGCTGCTTCATACACACGGAATTGGTTGAGAAAAAATCGAGTGCAGGATGCTCATTGGCTAGTCTACTCGACCTGGATATAAAGGTATTTTGGCCATAGTTAGTTCTGTGTGCAGGTATTGAGAAGGTATACCTTAATCTTGTTTCCCTTGAAGGACCATGAAAACCTATTTTATTCAGCAGAAGCGGGCAGTTATATTTATTGTTTAATATATTGTACAGAATTTTAAGGTCCTTAGAATTCCGACGCTCTTCAAGGGTTCTAAGTTGAATGTTAGATTCCAACTGAGAGTAAGTTAGTTCAGGCATGTTGAGTTTAAAAGCTATGTACCTTAGAAATTTATGCTGAACTCTTTCTATATTAAGAATGTGAGTATTATATCGGGGATTCCAGACACCAGAGGCATATTCGAGGTGACTTCTTATTAATGAGCAGTAAAGTTGTTTAATAGCATTTGTGTTGGTAAACTCGGAAGTAACTCGCTTTACAAAACCGAGAAGTTGTAGTGACTTTGATATTACGGATTGTATATGAGGGACAAAAGTAAATTTTGAATCGATAAGTACGCCTAGATCCTTAATTAGAGGGACACTGGAAAGTGGAGTATCTCCAATGAAGTAGGCCTGCCGAAACGCTTCTCTGGATTTGTGGAAAATGATCAATTATGTCTAAAATTTCCTTATAATATTACATGAAACACAATAAAAATTTATTCGTTGTTGAAATTTAACGCAACATGTTCTATAGTTTAGTTATTAGCGATAATTCTGCAACATTAACGGCATAGTTTCACCCTCCCATATATCTAGATTATCCTCTGGTTTAAACCACATAATAATCCTTGAGTTAACTAGACGTTGAAAAAGTCACCCTTAGTTATTCAGGTTAGTCCCTACTTAGATATCTATTATAGTAGTTCCTACAGAAATTAGGAAATATTAATTTTTCGGGGATGCTATTTCAAAGACAATAAATAGTTTTACCTTCTCGGTCTTAATTTCTAAAGGCGATAAGAGGGGTGAGGGGGTGGGTTGGCAGTTAACGGACAGCTCGTCTACCGCCTCCATTTTAACATGACCCGGGATCACCAACATATTGGCGTTCTCCGGGTCAATGTTTTGTATACTACTAGCGATGTCTTCCCACAAAGGCGGCCTGAAAAAAAACTGAAGTTAGAAAAAGTGAATATAAAAGAGTATACCTATCCTATATGTATGTTAACGTCGAATGTGACGCTAATTCGTAGCTCTTATTTATTTATTTATTTCATAGTAATACGCTATGGAATAATAACATTACAAATGGTATGCCTAAAGCTAAAATAAAAATAAAAATTGGTAACCGTAAAGTACAGCGTATAAATAAAACAAAAAATTGATTAAAATTGTTTAAAATAAAGAGTGTTATATCACAGTCTGAGAAGTAAGTAACTATAATTCCGTATCCATTAGAATTAGAAGCATTCTGTCCATAGTGGGTACGATAAGTTCTCTCAAAAAACAGGTGCAGTGTGCCAAAAATAAAACAGACTCAAGCATGGCATTACAGCAAATTTCACCACTAATCAGTTTGTAGACGACAACTAGCAAAGACTTTCTGCATCGGTTTTCTAAGCTCCTTTTTTCTTTATTAAAAGGAGAAGTCTCGTTTCGTGTGCCACGTTTTGATAGGGAAACCCTAGTCTGAACAGAAGGCATTTTGCAAATTTATTTTGGACACGTTCGATTCTACTGATGTGACATTGATAATTGGGACTTCACACAATAGAACAATATTCAAGTATCGATCGAAGACCATTATATAGAGTTATAAGTCCCATTGTGTCGTAAATTTGCTTAGTTCTTTTTTTTTTATTTATTTTAATATCTCTATGGCACTGACTGAGATCAAATGACCAGCATCTATTTGTTTAGTGTCTCGCTTTATAAAACCAAGCAATCTAAAACTCTTCAAAACTATGTTGTTCACACGCAGGATGAAGGAAATATCCTTGTGGAAGATGATGCCGAGATCATTAAAGTGTAAGACAATATCTAGATTCCATCTATCTCCACTTCGTAGGTGCAGTGCATGACAGACACTGTCAAAAGCCTTTGACAACTCAGTATATATGACGTCAACTTGGTAACCTGCTTCAACTGAGGAAACCAAGAAATTCTGATAAACAGCAATGATGTGATGTTTGCAAGTTAAAAAGATTTCGTCAGTAATAACGGATTTAAAGAGCTTTGGGATAACGGAAATTAAAAATATTCCACGATAATTCCCAACGTCGCTTCCCCTGATTTGAATACAGGAACAAGACTGGAGAATTTCCAAGTAACATTGTATTCAAGTTATGCAAGTGTGATGCTTGTTGCGGTATTTTGTCAAAATCATTTTTTAAGGGTAGGTTACTACGAAAAATCAAAGAAATAAAAATGTTTAGATTAGAACAATCATTTTAAGTTAATCATTAAAAAGGTTCAATGTGGCACCAGAAAAACATGGAACTCGAAATAAGGAAGTAACCTGACCCAAGTAAAACTAATCCTAGTAAATTATTGTTGGATATTTACTCCTTAGATAAAAAGTTTACTGAACAGAGCTACTATCAATCGTTGTATACCCTGATGATGGACATTTCTGTGTCCAAAACATGTTGGAAACCATTATATAATTAACTCATTTTCCAAATACATTATGTGAAGGCTGAATGACTGTGCTTTATTTAATTTTATCGACTTCACAGCAAGCATAGACTACTTGTTCAAATGTGGAAAAAAGTTTGGGCTAGATTTTCGTACTTTTGCGTTAGTAATTTGTACTAGCATTGTGTACAGACCTTTTATGGACACTCTGTATTTATATGGAAATCTAGCCCTTATTCCTAGATATCATATTCTGCATTTTAGCGAGCGAATAAAAACAGGTTTCTGTCTTTGTCGACTGTTTATGTTTTCCTGATTTCTAAGTGCGAAATGTATAAATACAATCATGCATATTTTAATTTGACGCGTATACTTAGTTCAACACTTAATTATGGTAAGGACATTGATATTTTAAAAATTAAAAATTAGGACATAAAAGTACGGTAGGGGGAAACGGTGTTAAACATAGTAATGAGGTAAAAATTGGACTGGCTTTATTATTCAACATTTTTTTACTTATCAAAATACAGACAAGGTTAGGAGCTCTGTTCTTTTGTTACTTATTAATTTATGGAATAATTAATAAGTATAATCGGCAAGCAAATGTAAATTTTTATAGTTAAAGTCACTTTGTTATGGTCTACCCTAAATATCTGGGTGTAGAGTTAGTTCGCCTCCACGTGGTGCACCCTGGGTAACGCTAAATGAACTAACACAAGAGGCGCCAGACAATCTTTAGAATATCTTTGGATCTCCTGGCAAGAGGATCACAGGCGCAACAAAAGATGAATGATTCTTCTAAGGACCAACTGACAAACTTTTCTTGTATTTTTGTCATATACTTACCTGTGATGTAGCCATACGCTAAATAAATAAATAAATCTTCAATTTAAGGGGAACAAAATTTGACAAAAAACACGTTAATTTTAATATCAAGGGGAAGTTTAATTACATATTATAGAAGTTTACTATTGACCTCAACATCTCCAGTCAATCTCATTACGAAATGGCAAATGACACTACCTATCGAGTGTTACATCGTTGCAATCGATTTGCGAGTTAGGTGCTAAAACGATAAAAATTAATTTGGCATAATTATTGTCTTTCCATTTTTAACGTACAAAATCCTCTAAAGTGCAAAATATTACTGTTGTATTTATTAATATTAACGACTGTTTTTATAAACCACAGGAATGAGAGAAATCTGTAGTATAAAAGTAAACAAGCCACAAAAACCCTGCGTTAAAATTGCATGCAAATTGGGACATTTATGCATGTTAGCGTATATGAAAGTTGCAGCGCTTTTCACCCATAAAATAGAACATAAACAAAAATAAAATTCCCTAAAAGTTTCTGTTGGTGAAATTGATTTATAAATATAATCTCTCATTGGACAAAAAACAGAACATCAGACATCCGTCAGTTTTCAGTTGTAACCGCGCTTTTCCGGTGCTTTAACGTGAATTCTGATGCATTCGATATCCGACGGTACGAATCGTTTGTGATTGGTCTGGTCCCTGGTCAAAACTTTTAACAGTTGTGAGTTTCTCATGCACCAGTGTAGTTTTCGTTTTATTTTGATTTCGATTTTTGATGATAGAGATTCTTAATATAAGCAATCTATACAATTAAAAAATAATCGTCGAAAATAACAGACCTTAAATATAAACAAACAGTCCAAACAAACCAAAAAATGAGGTTAGAATTATCCGTAAAAGTTCTCAATTCATACGATATCGTACGCAAAGTTAAATTTGTTTTAATTATGTCCCATGACGGATGAAATGTGAGACTTTTCGGATAAAAATTGGCGCTAGAACATAATGACCAATCAGAGCGCCGACGGATTAACGTATCAACGAATCTCGGATGCATGAAGATTCACCTTTAGGGGTTTGGGGATTACTAATTTTGATATGGCTGCAATAAGGGAAATATTTATCTAAAGCAAAGACTGTATCAAAAGCAACCGATATTGTATCCTGTTACGGACTCCGAATAGAAAAAAGAGACGTAGTTTTACAAAAAATAAAGCGAGAATGACTTAAATTGAAGTTTTGCAAGTAGGTAACAGTATTGCAGCGATTGTATCAATATAAAACAAGAAATCACCAAAAACCAAATTCCAAATAAGGAAAATCATTTAATGCATATGCGTTAGAAGTAATTTTCAGCTGATGCAACCGTGATTCAAAATTGCAAGGTGAGCAAGCGTAGACTTTACTTTTGTCTGGCCAATAATGGCGCACATTTTGAACACTTCTATATTCTAGAAAAATGCTCTTTTTTGATACCTATCATGGTTGAAACTACAATGGAATATTTTTAATATTTCTGCCAAAGTGATTAAAGTACAGTAAGTACCTAATTAATTTTTAATTCTATTCATAATGTTGGAGTGAATTTCTTTTATCGAATACAACCGACTAGCTGAAATATTTATGAGCAGTCATATCATTTACTGCTTTTCCATCCAATTTGCCTCAAGTCAAGAGAGGTACAATTTTAGGAATACATACAACTTACCTAAGGAAGACATCATCATCTGTCCCAGGCAGCGACCTCATGGAAACATAGCTCATAGTCTGCTGCGCCCCTCGTTGAACACCTGGACCAACGGGTTCGAAGAAGTCGTCGATCTGCGACGCGGAATCTCTGCGCGGCTTGTCCAGTTCTTCTTCGAGTCGCCGCTCCCATTCCTGCTTGCAGAGAAAAGAGTCCAGGTCGCTGGTCTGTAACAAGAAGAACACACTTTTAGTTACAAGTTTATTTGGTGATAATTTTTCTTAGTATTATTATTAATATCATTTTAATTTTTATTATTAGGCGAAAACGATTTTGGACCAAGCCCATATTGCACCTGACCCTCCACGCCCCCCCCCCCCACTTTTGGAAGCTAAATCCAAGAAAATTCAAAATTTTTTAAAATTTTATTCCTACTTTTAGCTTTATGAAATAAATACGGCTATTTGTAGAAAAATTACTGCGTCCACTTAAAGAAAACATGTTTTTAAACACATAAATCACATTTTTTAAGTCGAACACTACAAGAAGTTATCTGTAGTAATATATTAAGGGATAGGGAAATTATCGAAAATCATTCCGAAGATTTTTTGCCGTGGAAATCGCTCGAGGGCTTGCCCGAGAGCGATTTCCTAATGGCAAAAAATCTGAGAATGATTTTCTCATTATTTCCCAATCCCGAAATGTATTTTGAAGATTATTTACCAAATAAAAAACTAACGATTTCTGACGGGTGAGATTTTCACTTTTGACAAGGGTGATTTTCACCGGAGAGCGGGAGATTATCGCTGGATTTCTGACGGGTGAGATTTTCACTTTTGACAAGGGTGATTTTCACCGGAGAGCGGGAGATTATCGCTGAATAATCAGGTGAAAATCAACCCGCTTTTATAATGGATGAGGTAAATAATCATTAAAAGTATATTTAAACTCGAATTTTCTGACATATTGACGTCTATCACAAATTTAATCTTTGCCAAATACAAACTGTTTTCATGGCCAACTCCTTTAATTTGAGAATAATTAACACCTCGAAAACGCGTAATTTTTTGGTAGTTTTCGTGGCATAAAAACTGATATATACATAATATTAGTGAAAAACTTTTAATTTTTTTAGTCCTTCCACAACGCAAGCTCAAACGCGCTGCAAAACTAAACACAGTGAATAATTTTTGATAAAATAATATTATTTTTTGTTACCTCTTCCTTATGTTTTGGAATGTTTATCCAATAAGCGAAATTCAATTGAGCCTGTATATTATGCGAATCGCATTTGATTGCTAATGTGAGTTTTACTTTTTTCATGTTTTTTTTTTTAATTTTGTCACTTAAATGCACTAAATCCCTCTCTTCATACCTTTTCCTGACGATCAGTCCCAAACGAGCCACACAGAGAGGAAAACAAGGTGTTTTTAACTGAACAACCACCAATCTACTTTATTAGATTTTGTCAAGACTTTTACCCACAATTTCAATGTTTAAATCGGGCATAGGGCCACCACGCTATTTTACAACTAATTGTTTTTCATACATAAGTTTATGGAACTAACCCGAACTGAAATAATTTGCAGCACTGAACTCAACATAATCGACCTTTTGTAACAAACCCGGCCAGGGCCGTAGATAAGGGGGGGGGTTTAGGGGGTTCAAACCCCCCCCCCATAACAACGAATCCAAAAACCCTCTCCCACAGCTTTAGTACAGAAGATAAAAATCTTCCTTCAATGTTCGTTCTACCTTGTTAACCACCGTAATTTTTAATAATAATTCTAATAAATTGCCAGAGTTTTCTTACCTAAACCCCTCCCATGGGTAACGCCTAGCTACGGCCCTGAACCCGGCCGTATAATAATATGTTATGTTTATGGAGAAAATGCGCTGTAAACCTCTTTTAAGTAATGTGACGATGTCAGTAATCGGCGGATGCTTAGAATAGGAATGGGCGGATGACTTGATCGATTTGTTGCGGCATACTCGGTTGTATACTTTGGGCATTTGATGTAGAATTAGTATAGTTCAGGTATCGATATTGATATCGAAATTATAATTTGATTTAAAAGTTTGGTAGTTCTGCTACCCTGCAACCCTTACGTAGAAGCCGCCACTGGTGTAAATGTGCTTTTTTATTGTATTTTGCAAACAGAAGAGAACAAAAATAAAATATGTTTTAATGTAGCAACACCAGGTACAATTTGAGCATTCGAGAAAAGTAAGTTTTGGACGGAGATTTGCTGATCAAGATTATTTAAATGTTAGTTAATGAGTAACGAGGATGCATCATCAAAACAAAATATGGTACTGTAGCACTCAATAATCGTATTAAATGCTTTAACATACAGGGTGTGGCCCATCGAAAACGTACCGCAAGGCATTACAGGCTGGGAAAGGACTTTTCGACAAAAGCCAAAACCAACGTCAGGGGGACAACTTCTGACGCAAAAATCATAGCAAAACCTTCAACCCCCTAAGTGGGGGTGTCATCCCCCAAATTTTTTAAAATTAGAAAGGGGTCAAGTGACACCTTATTCAAAAGGGCTCCTAATTCCCTATACATCGCTGCTTACTTTTTGAAAATCGATCGACTCGTTAAGAAAATATGGACCTTTGAAATACCAACAATACGTTTGACGCAAAATGCAAAAATCGTTTTAAAACTTACCGTATTATTGAAAATTCAAAAAGAATTCGCTGTTTTTTGGTCATTTGCAAATTCTTGAGGCTCGTGTTAGTGAGATAACAGTTATCGGGTTTTTGCTTCGCATCGGGCCAGGTAGTTGCTAGATAGTTGTCTTGTGACTTGTGGTTGAAGTGTTTCCAAATTATTGAACCTTTTAAATTTATCAATTATGGTGTACTCAATTGCAGAAAGAGTAGAAATTATTGAGTTTTTTTTTTCAAAAACAATAAATGCGGAAATCGGGCCGCGGAGCTGTTTAACCAACGGCATCATGACAAACATGTTTCTGGAAAAATTGTTCGGGAATTGGTGGCCAAATTTCGCGAAACAGATTCCGTTCATAACAAAAAGAGGCAGCTTGAAAATCTGGTACTAAATGAACCTACGGAGAAAGCAGTATTGGGGCAAGTTGCAATGGATAGTACGCTAAGTACAAGACAATTGGCCATTGCGACGGGCGTGAGTCGTACAAGTGTCCAACGAGTATTAAAAAAATACAAGTTCCATTCTTATAAGATTCGGTTAGTGCAAGAACTAAATGAAGACGACTTTGATCGTCGCTCTCAATTTTGCGAAATTATGACTGAACGAGCGATTAATAATGGTAATTTCCTATTTATTGTGTGTTTTTCGGACGAGCGTACCTTTTTCTTAAATGGTTTAGTGAATCGCCGTTACTGGGCCGATACCAATCCAATGATTTTCCACGAGACACACACACAACACCCCCAGAAGTGAAATGTATAGGCTGGTATGTTTGGAAATTCCATTGTAGGCCCTTTTTTCCTTCCTGGAAATTTAACAGGCGATATGTACCTGGATTTACTAGAAAATGCCATCGACCCAGTTCTAACAAATATCATAGAGAACGACCCTACACACAATGAACAGGAACTGATTTTCCAACAAGACGGAGCTCCTCCGCATTACTCGCTACATGTGCGCAATTATTTAAATTAAACGTTTCTAGGACGTTGGATAGGCCGAAGGGGTGCAATTGAGTGGCCTCCTCGGTCACCCGACTTAAGTTATTTAGATTTTTTTTTGTGGGGGCACATAAAAAGCAAAGTTTATTAACTCCTATAACTCCACCTGATACATTGGAAGATCTGCGAGTACAAATCATTGACGTATGTCGCGAAGTGACACCACAAGTGCTCCAGAATGTACGGCAACGGTTTGAAGATAACCTGTATCACTGTATGTACGTTGGCGGACAACAGTTTAAGCATTTACTTGACTAATATGGTAAGTTTTTAAGTAAAATTGAATCGATATTTGCATTTTGCGTCAAGCGTATTGTTGGTATTTCAAAGGTCCATATTTTCTAAACGAGTCGATCGATTTTCAAAAAGTAAGCAGCGATGTATAGGGAATTGAGAGCCCTTTTGAATAAGGTGTTACTTGACCCCATTCTCGTTTGAAAAAATTTGGGGGATGACACCCCCAGTTAGGGGGTTGAAGGTTTTGCTATGATTCTTGCGTCAAAAGTTGTCCCCCTGACAAACAAACTTGACGTGGTTTTGGCTTTTGTCGAAAAGTCCTTTCCCAGCCTGTAATGCTTTGCGGTACGTTTTCGCAAGCAGTACCAAAACACTATTCGAAACTGCAGCATTATTCACACTGCAGATCAGGTATTTTTTAAAATTACTACTTATTAATTTAAACAAATAAAACATTTTCATATATCTTACAGGTTGCTCCTGCCATAGGGTTGTATCTTTCCTATAATTGGGAAATTATTGCATAATTAATCATGTTTAAGGAAATTGCATTGGTTTTTGTTTTGTTTAACCTATCATTAACTTCTTAAACATTTTTAAATGATAACGAGCATGTATTATTTTGGGAAAATATGCTTACTGTTCACGATTTAATCAAACAACAAAACCCTCTCTGCTTTTAAATAAAAGTGTTTACGATCTACATATAAATGTAACAAGAGGAAAGCTTTCTTTTTTGACTTCACTACAAATTCGCAACCGCGGGGTGTTTTCAAGGCGTTGTATATAGCGCCGCATCCCGCAGAGCTGAGCCATGTTGTCAGTTTGTGCGCTGTCATTTTTTCCCAACGGCTTCGATTGTTCTTTTTCCTGTCATAATTTATTAGCTGTTATTTCCCTTTTGGTTTTACCATTTCATTTATTCCGAGGTGTCGACGTTTATGTCTGCCTTGTAAACATTTTTAACATTGGCAACGTGCAGATAAAAATTGTTGTTCATAAAGATGGGTTGTAAAACATCCATGCTGATGTTAGCCTATGGCTTTGTGATGTCGCTTTGTGTTTTAGTTTTATTTAAACATTGCAAACTTATTTTCTGTGTGAAAAATAAGTTCCTTGAATTCGTCAAATTGTCTAATTGCGATAATGCGATTCCTTAACTCTTCCACAGGTTCTATTAGGGTTGTATAAACCAAAATGTTTGAGGTTAGCCCCCATAGCAAATAATCCAATGAATTAAAGTCTGGAGACCTGGGGGGCCAGGGTTTGGTTTCTCCTCGACCTATCCAACGATTTGGATACGTACACTGTGTTCAAATATTCCCTAGCAACTAAACTGATCATCATCGTGTATTAAATTCATTTGCAACCTCAGTGGCAATGGGATATGTTCCAAAAGCATGGACAATTTATCTTCAAGAAAACGACGATAAACTTCTCCAGTAAGCTTAAGATGTAAAACGAATGGGCCTGTCAGATGGTTTTCGTCAATTCTCACCCATACGTTTAGTGAAACCTGGTGTTGATGATGGCCTTCTAAAATTACATGTGGGTTCTCATCAAAGAGAAAAGTTAGAAGAATTTGGTAACAGACAAATAGACCCATATAGAAGGGAGATCAAAAAGTAGTACCTATACTAATTATTCTCTCTGTAAATTAATCAGAAAAGTCAAGAGACCAATAACTTCTGTAAGTCCTATCAGAAACGGTTTAGGTGTATGGGCCAGGGATAATAAACAAAAGGCGATGCTATTTGCTGAGCATCTCATTAACGTTTTTAGGCCTAACCTATTAAGTAGATACTATCTTGGCAGATCAGAATCAGAAAACATTGCTCATGTTACACCAAAGGAAGTAAATTAAAACGAAACTTAAATCCGAGAAAGCTCCAGGACTCGACTTAATCACTGGTGAAATTTTGAAACAGCTACATAGAAATGTTACAAAAAACGGGTAAAACACCTACCCTATTATAGACCTATGTCCCTTCCATCAATTATTTCAAAATTATTTGAGAAGCTACCACTTAAGAGACTACGGTCACTGACAATAATAACCCAATTCTGGACTTTCAATTCGGATTAAAGCAGATACATTCAATGATCGATTAAGTGCATCGACTCAGTGACATAATTGAAAGTGCGCTTGAGGATAAACAAGTCTGTTCCGCAGTATTCTTAGATGTTGCACAAGCGTTCGATAATAAATCGAGATCTTATCATCCTATATGGCTGATAGACTTTTTAGAATCAAGCAGGAGGCTGAATATTTAGACAAATAAGAGCCGGCGTTATATATCAGTGATCTACCAGTACCTATCGGAAAAAACTATAGCCATATGCGCTGATGACACTGCTATTCTCGAAGATCGTGAGGACTCTACTAAAAAAACTCCAAATAGCAGATAACATGGTAGCTGATTGGACAAGACAATGGAAAATTAAGCCCGAGCATAAGTGAATCCATGTAATTTTTACCAACAAGAAGCTATAACGTAGCCACTTCTTCTAGATGTTAACGGTACAATTCTGTGCCCCTTGAGATGAATGGTAAATATCTTGACATGACTCTTGATGCTAAACTTCGGTGGAAAGAGCATGCGAAGAGAAGAAAAAAACTGAGCTTCTGGGAAGAAATTGAAAATTATCAGTCATACAACCAGGTGTTTAGAACCAGTGTGGCTTAACGATATTCAGCTTTAGGCGATGATTGAAGAGACTTTAATCAACGCTTTGGGGATGGACCTGTAATATCAATATCAAAATGATATAGACGTTCCAGAACAAAGTGTTGCGTAACATAGTAAATGCTCCTTGGTATATTTGCAAATCTGATCTTTATTGACCCTTTGGAATTTCAACAGTGAAAGAAGATATATAAAGATGTGCTAGCAAGAATGAAGCACGTCGGAAGACTGAAGAGAACCAAGCCGTTTGATTTTGTGTAGTGTGTAAAGTATTAAAAGCAGAGCACAAAACGAGTAGACAAAATCATGATCTATTTGGTGAAGCTGGATGAATTCCTTTTGAAATTTGGGTGCGGTCCCAAAAAAATGTCGCCTGCGGCACTATTATCATCCTTCTCCTTACCCCCTTCACTTCAGCTTAAATGCGCCACAGTATGAGCATTTAATTAATTACACTATGCTGATGTAATGTTAAAATTATTATGTTGTCGAATAAATGCCTTATTTTTTTACCATATCAAATTGTGTACCTCCTTAAATGCTTTTTAGAAACACCGCGTATATTATTAAATATAACTAAGTGCTGTTAAAGATATTAGGTAACACCAATACGCTGGCTATTATGTTTATTAATAGAATTTCAAACTAGACAATACACGTTATTGTTGTAACGGTAATTAGAAACGGAGTTCTATGGGAGACATGCGGAGGTTGAAAAGTGTTTGTCATTATTCGACAAGAACCAGGTGAGAACAACTTGGCAAATCGCGGCTCGATTTATATGAGAGAGTTACAGAGCTGGACTGACCCTTTAACACAACCTTTAATACATCCAAAAAAAGGACGAACTAATCAATACTGGACATTTTAAGTGTTTTTTGCTAATCCTACTAAAATTCCTACAAATAAAAAAGACTTGGTGTCTTGGTGACGTCTGTCATACTATGTTTAGGGATAAGTCCATCCACTGCAAGCGCTGATGTTGACTTACTCGTTGCTTGCCGGTGACATGATGATGCCAGTAATTCTAAAAATTACTCTCTACTTCATTTTTAGTCTTTGTTACATCCATAATTCGTATATCTCATTTAAAAGTGTTTAAGAAACATTGCTTTCCTAAGTCAGAAACAGAAATATTTCGCCAATGGTTGGAAAATACAAACATTTAAGGCATAGAACAAAAAGTTAGTTCTTGTAACGAAAAATTATGTGAACGATGAATGTTCCTAGACTCATAATTACTTCCTCAAACCCCAAAATAGTCTATTTATCTGGGAAGAACTGGGCCGATGTCATTGTTGTATATGGTTGTGTGGAACTCAATTGGTATTCCTTGCATACTGACAACTCTGTTTATACATACATGTGCATTGATATTTATTTATTTTTCAGATTTAGGCAACAAACAAAGCATCAGAGGCAACTTCGTTAAATTGCTGTGAACTAACTGAATATTAAAAAGACATGTCAGTCGTCATTAAACATTTGTTTTTGGTGCCCAGCCCAGCCCGGGCATATCGCTGCCTAGCGAGGACTCCTGCAATTGTGACGTTCTGTCTTTGCATGTTTTCCTCTGATATTTGTGGCTTTATAAGTCCATGTCAGAGGGCGCAGGTATGCTTAGAAATTGGTGTTCTTTACCAGCACCACGAGGTGGAGCCATCTGGTATCATTCTCTGTTTCAAATATTATTTTAGATATGCACAATTTCAATTTCTACTACAAAAACAATTTTGGAATCCACAACGACCAACCACTTAACGACTAATAGCATATTCACCATTTGGGCCCCCAACGTTTAATGTCATATTTCTTTAGGACTCTTACTTTTGCTTCATCAGGGAATTAAGTTTGCCGAGTTGCCACAAGAATAGGGTTTCGGGTGGATCCTTCAAAGTTACCAGTTTGGTATATTACCAAAAAGGTATAACAATATTTTAATTTATTTTTATCTATAATAAATATTTAAAAAATTAATACTTAAAAGAGTGTGGAGTTTAAAAATAAAATATTTAATTGATTTGTGATGGGCTACATGCTTGATGAAATGGATATTCCATGGTAGAGGAAATAAAAGTTTTACTTGTTATATTTCACAATTATAATTCAGTTGCCTGACACGTGTTTCGACCCTTGTGTATCATTATCAAAGGAGTACAAGACAATAGTAAATTCTACCTGTAGTTACAAAGTTAATATCAAAGTAATAGTAATGGTAAGTAAGTAAGTTAGTAACATGTCAACATGTTATTAAAATAAAATTAGGGAGAAGAAGTGAATTGACAGACAGATTATGGGTTATTTTGGTCCTCAATTTTCAGGTATTGGCCAAAGGTACAACTAAGTTACAGGTGTGGTTATAGAGGTATTTACATCTAAGTAATAAAATTAAAAAAATGATATTGTGTATAAAATTATGGGGTTTCTCGTTCATAATTATTGACAGTGTTTATTGTATATTTATCTTAAGTTATTAGACTATTAAGTATTAGATGGGCACCTGAAGGTATTTCAATTTAATTATTAACAACATTACATCGATTTTTTAAGGCTTTTTTGATTGCTAATGTTTCTAATAGGTTGAGCTTTCTTCCCTTGTGTTGAGTATATATCGGTTTTATTTTGTTGGATATTGAGTGGTTGAGTGGTCACTTCTGTGAGCTAACGATGGACCTATACTAGAGAGGAATAATCTAAATACAGAAAATATTATTTTTTCTGATGTATCAACGTTCATTCGACAAAATTGTCGTTACTGGGCAGATGACAATACACACTGGATGAGGGACTCAATACCCAGAAAAAGTCAATGTTTGGGCTGTTGTTATTAGTGATCGAGTTATAGAACCAATTTTATTTGAAGAAAATCTGAATGGGGCAAGATATTTGGACTTCTTGCAGGAAGGACTAGTTCCGAATTTGGTTCTTCGGTTTGCTGATCCTGTCGACTTTGATGTCCTGAACAGAAACATTTGGTTTCAACAAGATGGTGCGCCTCCCTATTTGTGTGATTGGATGTGGATGCAGAATTTTCAGGCAGATGGATCTATTGGATAGCCACCCAGGTATCCAGACCTTACTCCCTTAGACTACTTTTTATGACTGTACTTGAAAAGCAAAGTTTTTAAGACGAGACCGGCGAATGTTAAGGAGTTGAAAGCACGAATAAGACATGAGCCATTAAAAAAAATTCTCGATACGTCATATCTCTAATTTAATAAATATCAATACCTGTGTCTGAGCATGTTTTTAAATAAAAAAACCATACTGGACTTACTAAATTTATTCCTAGTTACAAATTCATACTGTTTAGGCGGTATATAAACCACAGATCCAAATCCAAAATTCACCAATTACTGCCCTGTTTAAAGAGTAACCAATTATACGGAACCCAGTGGGGGTTCTTCGGGCCGCTTTCCCCCAGTTCTAATTATCATACAATAAGCCGGGAGGTGCTACGCCCCTGCTGAGGAGTCTCGTGTCTCGATATTCACGAATTCATTAGTTTAACTAAAGGGTATTATTTGGTTTTAATTATTTTTTTCAGTGGGCTGTTCGCGTGATTCGAGATTTTTGTGATTGATGCACAATGGTGTCATTGGAAACATGTTCGATCTTTTTCGGAAATATATTTTTGATAGGGTGAACTAGCGTATTTAATTAGCTTATAAGTTTTTTTAAAATAATTTCGAAATTTCTCTCGGACATTCGGGAAAGTTTGTCTGATTATGCGTCTGTATTCCAGTGTTATTCCATTTTTGAGGTCTTCAATACTTTTAGGCGAGGTTCAATAAACTTGAGTTTTCAACAAAGCCCCCCCCAAATAAAAAAATCAAGGGGACTCAAGTCAAAAGATCTTGCTGGTCACTCTATTGCCATAGGGTGAATAAGCGTATTTATTTAGCTTATAAGTTTAGCATTTATTTGCTGTTATCCTACTGATCCGGATGTAAACTAAGCAATTCTTTGTTAAAAATCTCATTTCTATAAGAAAGATTATAGTTACTCTTAACAGATTCGATTATTTTTAGATGTTATTCATTAATTTTTCCGTTATAAATATAAACGCATTTACCAAATTAATTTTCGCTAACTGAAACCTCTCTAAATATCGACCACATAACATACAAATAAGTAAAATCAGATAAGCAACATATTAACATAGAACCTGTTCTGGCCTTCCAAAGTTTTTTACACAAATTAATTTTTAATAATCTATTTAATCTATTTAATAACATTTTGAAACTAGATCGAGTTGGCACAACGTAAATGTTTTCCAATGAAAAGAAAGTACAATTCGCCGATGTGGACCAATGAAACTAATCTCTATATCAGGACACATAATTAAAAAATAATGTAAGCACTTTTGCTTATAAATATTAGTATTAAACCTGTTAGAAAAAAATAAAGGCAGTTAAACCGTCATCTATACAGATTTTTAAAAGAGAAAGTGATTATATTATTTCGTCTGGTAATGCATGTCAATGAGAAACTTCTAATTTTGAAATATTGGTCTAAAAAGAAAGGTGTTTTAAATACATTAATTAGATCAGTTTATAAGGTATTTTATCTACAACTGTGTTAGTGCAGTAGTTAATAGGGAATTCGATAACCTGTAAAAAAGACGTCAACGAAATTTGCAAGTGAATTAGGCTTTTATCTAAGCGACCGGTCAAAGAATAAATGACTGCATTTCTTTCCATTTTGTTGTGATGCAATAGTATTTTACGTTACAAGTCCGGTAGGTGACTTATTACAGTACGAGTTGTTTTACGGACGAGGCGACGTAGGAGCCAAGTCTGGAATATAAACGAGTGCTGTAATAACACCTAACGGACGTGTATCGTATGGTATTTTATTTCATCCTGTCATTATATCCCTTTTCAAAAAAATAAATAGGTATATTAAAATTTTAAAAAATACTTCGCAATATTATATCATGCTACCTACCCTAAATGCAATTGAGCCATTGGTTTCCATAGTTAATTATAAATTTTGTTTGCTTGTCACTGTCAAATAGATAAAGTCATAATATTCGTGTGGGCAATTATGGAGGTTTCGGGTATAATTTTAAATAAAATCTACCAATTTTAGTTAAATAAAATATTTAAAGAATTGTAACAGGGAATATATTCTATGGTTGTGTAATATTTTACAATTACTAAAGTTGGTAGAAAAAAATACTATTACAAGTAGAAGCACCCAAACAGTTTTAATTGGTATCACGAAATATAGACCATATAAAATAAAAATTACTAATTTTAGTTAAGCAAAACCTTTAAAACAATGTAATTAAATGCCTATATTATAGTTATATTATAACATTTTTCATTTACTAAAGTTGGTTAAAGAGTATAATTTATGCTACATGCTACCTACCTATATATAGCAGTGAACGATTCTCTAATAAATACTTGTCGGGTGGCGGAACGCATTTTTATAGTAGGCCATGACTTTTTATTTTCTTTGAATTATGACAGTTACCTACTTTTATTATAACCCTTAAAAAACCTATATAGTTATCATATTCTTAGTGCTGATGAATATGGCAAAAATAGTGTACTCTGCTTGTACATTTTGTACAGAGTTTAAAGATATTAGTAATTGTCATCGTCAGTTAACCTACTTAGTTGATTTACTTCGTAATTGCACTTTAGACGCGGATGATAAAATGTTGTTTCGAAAAATTCAGGAGGCTCTTTTGGACCTTTCTATTAAATTTCGGTTCCTTCCTAACAAGAAGAAAAATCAAATAGTTTCAAAATATTATATATATTATATGAAACATTTGCATTTGCTAGACAATGAATTCCATCCAAGATATTCACCATTAAGAAGAGAAGAATTTCTCAAAGAATTTGAAGAGCATTTGAAAATTGTGGTAATAAATAATAATTGATTTATTTCATTTAAAAAAGTGTTTTTGATGTATTAAATAATTGCTAAATATGTGTATTTAAATATTTTATTTCTTATAATTTTAAGTGACAACTTGTCAAAAATCGAAAGTAAAAAGTCGTAGTTTCCAAAAACAAAGCATGGTTGCTAGGCAACACATTACAGTATCTGATACTGTAATGTTCCATTTACCGGCCGCATATGAGTACAGGGTAAGTAGATTTACTGGACAGGATGAAATAAAAAGTATTTCAATACGATATTGCATTGCTAGATGTAACTTCTAAAAAAAAAGAGCTTTTGACCATTTCTGCCAACCTAATAGCCCTTGAATAATCTAATGCCAATATCACAATCGCAATCGGAAATATTTCCAGAAAGCTTTACCACACATATTTTTTTTTAAATTTTATTAATAGAAGAAAAGCATGCCAATAGCCATACCTACAATACGCTGGTTTAAATAACCAAGGGGCCATTTAGCACATTCTGGCAGAACCCTATGGCGCACAGGCTGAACCAGTTATCAAATAACTGGATGAAAATAGTAAGTGGCTATAGGTCCTACAAAAATAGGTGAAAAGCCGCCACATTTCACGATATCCTGTTCCGGTAGCACAGCATATCAAAAGCTTTTTTTGTTCGGCTGTTCAGGTGAAAGGGCTGACAACTCATGAAAGTGCACCCTCTGCTGATGAGAAGTAAAAAACAATATATAGGGTGGTCCTTAAGTACATTCAAATACTTTAGGGGGTCTCCAGGACATTCTAAGAATAAAAGTTCCTATAAACCTATGTCCGCAAGTGTCCTAACTTAAAGTTACGTTAAAGTTCTTTGAAAAAAAAAAAAACAATTTCTGATAATATTTTAAAAACCTTTAAATATTAATTTTTTTGTAATTTGCTAAAACTAAAAAGCGATTAAAGTGATACATTTTAGGACTAGTTGAAACTTTTTCATTTTGCCATGGGCGTAGAAATGGTTAGAAATCAATTATGGTTTATGCACGATGGGGCTCTAGCTCATTTTACCTTAATTGCTCTAGAATTTTTGGATAGGGCCTATGAAAATCGCTAGATTGGTCGCGGAGCTTTGGAACCAAATCATCTGCGGCCGCCTAGGTCGCCAGAATTAAACCCCTTAGACTATTTTTTATGGGGACATTTAAAAACGTTAGTTTACTCTACACCAATTGGAAACAATGATCATCTTAGAAATCGAATAGTGGACTCATGTGAGATAATTCGCCTATACCTAATACCCCTGGTATATTCCTACCTCTCCGCGACTTCATGGAAAGAAGAATAGAAGCATGCAATATTGCAAACTGTGGTCACCTCGAGCAGTTCCCAATTTCTATGAGAGCATGATTCAGTGCATTTAATTTTTTCTTTTTCGTTATTTGGTCCCTTTAATACTTTTTAAGTTCTGTACAAAAATAGTTTATTTTAGAAAAATGTCACAATACAACGTATTGGCGTTGTTTGTATGTTAATAAACAATAAATAAAATAAAAAATAATTGGTTACAATTTAATTATTTAAACTAAAGCGGTAATAAATATTTCTTAGGTTTAAAAGCTTTTAATGTATTTCAGGTATTGAACAAAAGATAGAAAAAGCAAATAACTTCTCGCAGTATTTTAAAAATTTAAGAAAAGGTAAATACTAGAAGTTGTGGAGTGGCGTGCAACAAAACAAAATTTTATTTTTTTCTCAAAAACAGCTCATCCTATCAAAAAAAGCGAAGATACGTTTTATATGTATTTTTAGTTGTAAGAAGTTTTAAAATTAAAGATAAGCAGTGGCGTGACACACCGTTGACTGATTTATTGGAGGCCTATTTGGATATAACTCATTGAAAAGTTGACAAACCTGATCTTGCGATCTCTTCATATTTCCGTAACCGCTTATTATTAGAATTTCAACTCGTTGTTTCTCATTCAGATGAACCATAGTGTAAACAAATTAGAAATCAGACAACAGAAAATGAAACAGGAACTCAAAATTGACACCTCTTAGGTCGCTGTCGTGAAAACACCTTAGGTAGGAATAATTATAAATAGGGAGTTTTTCATTTTTCAGCTTTTATTATCTCGGAAACGCTTGCAGATAGGTGAAAATTTGAAATACAAAAAATTCAGATTTATCCAGTAGAATCCAAATATACAATCATAATGTAGGGTGTTCCATTTAAAAAAGTAAGTTAGTCTCTATGGCAACCAAACCACAAATGAGAGAAAAAATGTATGCAAGTAGAAATGTGGAGAATAATTTACTGAACAACTTTCATAAAGGTAACTTTTTCGTATTCGAGACAGTTCAAAAGTTACAGGCATTATGCGCGACTTTTTTACCACTCTGTATAGTCTTAAAATGTATCACTTTAATCACTTATCATTTAAAGGTTTTTAAAATATTATCCAAAGTCGTTTTATTTTAAGAATCTTCAAATTGGGACATTTGCGGACAAAGGCTTATAGAAACTTTTATTCTTAGAATGTCCTAGGGAACTGCCACCTAAAGTATTTAAAGGTACTTAAGGACCACCCTGTATGAGAAGGTTGACTGCGGATGTCGAATGATCATTGGAATTTGGAACAGACCATGTTGTCAAGTGCAAATGTGTTGTGTGAACTACACTATAGACTAATTAATAGCATTCCCTAGCAACGTGTTTTTGTTGACAAATATCAATCAAAAATCAAATTATTTTGAAACGGTGATGAAAAAAAATTATGTACAAAGCAACTGTCTTACTGGTGATAATTTTTAATGTTTCAATATCGGTTTCAACCATTCTGGCCCACAGGTCCCTTTATAGTACTTCAGAAAAAATTGATATATTAACGAAGGGATTCGAAACGGCCATTGAAGTTAAACTCGTAAGTAAAAGTTTCGTCAAAATATAAATTTAACCATTTCTTTATTATGAAACACAGTAAAGCTGGATTTATAATCTCGAAAAGTTGGTGAGGTTAAAGTTATGATCAAGTTGGTGAGGTTAGATATTCCGAACTCCCAACATAAAAATTGGCTATCTCGAACTACCCGGGAACTTTTCGAACTTCTCGAGCTTTACATGAACGAGTTTATAAATGGAACTGATTGTTCCCTTTAGTTTAAATCGAACTCCTATTTCCAACACAAACTGAACCTCAACCTCACCAACTTTTCGAGTTAAATCCAGCTTAACTGTTTTTAAACTCAGTATAGCAATAGACAGTTTATCGATAGCAATTACGTTTATATCCATTTTTCCTAATAAATCAGAGTATTACGTTTTTCAGGTTCTTGTGCTCTATAGGTCAGCTTGAATTTCCTCACTTTTTTGGATCATTCAAAAAGCTTATCTCAAATGGAATACAATAAAGCCAAATAATCGTTGGTTGAAGCACTATTCTTCAAAACAAAAATTTTATAAAGGTTATTTTTGATAATTATTTGAAAAGCTGGGTACCTACGGCGAATTTCTAACCAATATTTTATTAAAAGCTTAATTTAAGGTCGCTAAATACGAATCCGAAGTTGTTCTTCTCCGGAATTTAGTAATTTTGAGAAAAAACATATTACTTAAAATATTTTCACTAACAGGAATAATATTTGGTATGCATCCTTAAAACTTTGACATTTCCCCTAAACTATTACTTGTAGAAGTCATAATATACACTTATTTGTTAAAAGAAACGAAGACTATCACAAGTAAAACGGAAAAATGCCAAAAAACGTAAAAACTTGAAGAAAACAAGAAATATTTAGATCGTCCGATGATTATAGCTGATCGTTGGGCTGTTGCCATGGTTATTTACCTTCTCCGAGTTTAAGATAGTTATTTTCCTAACAAGTGCGCAAAGTGATACTTTTCCGCACGCAAGTATAGTTGGACGAACGAGGCGTAGCGGAGTTCGGATAAATTCTTGCGTGCGGAAAAGCACTTTGCGCACGTGTTAGGAACAACATTTTTCCTACGAGCTTCATATTAGATAACAACAAAAATAAAAATATGATAATTTGTTCAATAATTTTAAATTTAACTTAAAAAAAAAACTAGGTGTAGTACAACTAAAAATTACAGAACAAAAAAAATAATAATAGAAAATTCAAAAATTACATAACAATAAAAAATAATAATAGGAAACTAAATTATTTGTTTATAACATTTATAACAAAAGAGCAATTGCTGACATTATGCAAATTGATAGCCGATGCAGTAAGTTCATTCAGTGGGTGGTTTATGGTATGGCCTGATGAGCACTGACTTGGCGTGGAAGGACAGTTGTTCAAATAGGTCGATGAAGGTGTTAATTCAGAAGGATTTATGTAGCTTGATGAAGAAGGGCAGTTGTTCGTGGCCAATATTTTATTCGACATGTCCTTTTTTTGATTTGTCGAATCTTCAATGTAGCTCTTGGCGACAGTCGTCGATTTCCAGCCTCCGAGTCGCTTGACATTAGTGATTCCTGCTCCAGAATCGGCCAACATGGTAGCCCATGAACGACGGAAACTATGTCCTGTATAATGCTTTGGATTTTTCAATTGTAGATATGCAGCTATTTCCGAAGGCATCTTATCGAATGAATTTATTCCAATACATTGAGTACCGCATGTTCCTTGTCGATACTGCACAAAAAAGCGCTTGTGCGGAGTGGATGGTTTTCGCAAATTTGCATATTTATGATAGAGTTGTAAATAACATCCCCTATTTGTTTCATTAGACACTACAAAGATTCTTGAAGTATTGTTTTTACTGTCAGGAATTTTCACGACTATCAAATTTCCTTTATCCTCTATGTGATCAACCATTATCTTGCAAAGCTCATCGCGCCTGCAAGCACCGGCCAACCCAAAAATGGTGGCGACTTTTATTAGAAGGTAAATTTGATCAGGTGCTTCTTCCATAAAGCTGGATTTATAAACTCGAAAAGTTGGCGAGGTTGAGGTTCAGTTGGTGTTGGAAATAGGAGTTCAATTTAAACTAAAGGGAACACTCAGTTTCATTTATACACTCGTTCATGTTGTTCATGTAAAGCTCATGTAAGGTTTGAAAACTTCCCGGGTAGTTCGAGATAACCAATTTTTATGCTCGGAGTTCCGAATATCTAACCTCACAAACTTGATCATAACTTCAACCTCACCAATTTTTCGAGTTTATAAATCCAGCTTTAATCTGCAAACTTCAATTTTGTCAAAAATTTTGGCCTTTTTCGGACGATATCCCACATCTTGCTTTTTTAGAAACAATGTTAGCTTGAAATATTGACTTAAATCCAAGTTTATTTTGATTTTAAGGACACTTTTTAACATAGAGTACTTACTCCATAAAGTATTTGGCTGAACTGATTTTCGTAAATCTGCAAAATACGCTAAGAAGACTTCCTCCTGAAAACTATTTGTCCCTTTGTTGCGGCACCAGTATTTAAATTGTTTATATTGCTTCTGGTATTTTTTTTGGGATTTAGCGGGCAATAAATTTAAATTTGCAGAGTTTGCGGCCTCTAGAATGGAATCTGGTAGCTCCTCGTCAGAGCTGCTCATTTTAACAGCGTTTATACTTTTTGAGGATTTGATGGAAAGAAAAGTTTGTAGATTCTTGTTGACATAGAAACGGAGGAAAAATCTGACATCATGTGCCAAAATCAACATGTACATTTATTGTTGCTTGGCAATATTATAATCATTTATCACTATACGAGGTACTTAAAAAATAGATTTTTTTTTCGTTTTAGGCTGAAATACGAATATCGTGAATTACGATTAAAAGGTAAAAGAGAATACACTTGCAACGGCTTCGCACATTGCATAAAATTGTCTACAGCTACTAAAATAAATATAAATATTCCCTGCCAAGAAGATTTTTAAATAGTGCTACTTTTCCGCACCCGGTGCGGATAAAAATCTTATCCGCACTAGTGCGGAAAAGTGTAACTTTGCACACGATTTGCACACGGAGGTGGAGCGATGCATTAGCGTGGCAATTATTTCTTTCGCGAATGTGAATTGACATTTATAAATAAGACATTTTTTAAACATTGAATTTGAAACAAAAAGACAAATTGTAAATCTACGTTTGGCAACACTGTTAAGAGAGTTTTCGCGCTGAGATAGTTCGAAAACTACTGGTATTTCTGAAACTTATTTTTCAATTTTTGTCGAAAAAAGTGCTCCGTCTAACGTTTTTTTTCTTTTAATCTATCTTATACGCTGTGAGCTATATTAAAATTTCAAAAAATGTTAAAATCGAGCTGACTAAAGTGTGTAACTAAAGCCCGCTACAAGTAAGCTAAAAACTGAGTTTATAATGGGATTTCTCACCACTAAACAGCCAGTTCATTTTCTGAAGAACTGTCGAAAATACAAATTAAATTGAAAATTGAAGTTTAACAGTCTGTACCCATTTATTAAATTATCCATATTTTACTAACACCCTGTAGAAAATAATTAATTATTAATTTTTAGAGTCGCTTTACCGGAAAACTAAGAGAAAATCACCTAGAGTTGGATGAAAATACAGAAAAAGTCCGCATTCGAAAATGTTGCAAGGAATTTCATGTTTTCAATGATGACTTTGAATGTATACCGAAAAAAACTCAATATAAGTTTAGCTTAATCCTCAGAAACATGATAGCAGATAACAAGTTTTTACGAGTACTCTTAAATACATCCTTTGACATAAATTCTCTTGATACTGAGACACAATGTAGAGACCAAAGTAATGGTACCATGTAAAACAACACTATGACCAACTAATTTCTTAAAATTCTTGTTTTAGCAATTTACCTAAACGAACAGAACATACATAATTATTTCATCATAAATAAATCTCGAGAACTCGAGCAACTGAACAATTCAAAAACTGTTTCGAATTACTCAAGAAATTATTGCTTGGATGTTGTCGATAATATCAATCAAAGGTAGAATTTGCGTGATATATCGTGAAACCATTAATGTCATGGAGTATTTAAAATTCTAAGTCGCGTATCCATATCCCTAGGCCAATATTGTTATCCATAGAGTTCCTTAAATTTCTGCGTTTTTAAGGTTAAAGTCAGGGAAAAAAGACTATTTTACAGTTACTTTATTATATTTATTACTATATTATACTACTATTAAAAAGGTTTTAGTGGCACAGGATATAAACAAAGGTGCAGGGCCTGATGGTGTTCCCAACGGGGTGTAAAGTATTGTTCTCACTCTCTTGACCATGCTTTACACCATATATTTTCTAAATCACTGGTTTCCGGTAGTTTTCCCAAAATCTGAAAGTTGTCTTATGTGTGTCCTATCCACAAATCAGGCAGTAGCAATGATGTTAAGAATTACCGGCCAATCAGTATTCCTCTAGCTTATACCAAAGCTCTTCGATCTCCGCATTGAAACTGTACTAACTAAAATCTTTCAACAAATAATAATTAGTTAACAGCATGGATTCAGCTCTGGTCGTTCAGTCGATACTAACTTGTTCCTCTACAGTAACTTCATCAATAAATCCTTTGAAAAGGACACAGACACTCATGCAATATATAAAGATTTCAGCAAGGCTTTCGATAAGGCAAATCACGAAATCCTAAGTTCCCACTTAGGACCGCTTCATTTACCTTATTTATCAACGACCTGGGCGGTATGTTGAACACAAATTATTTACTATTTGCTGACGATATGAAACTGTTCATACGAGTAACATCGCCCAAGACATGATCTCCTTACAAAGCGATATCGACCGCATTTTTTTGGTATCAAATTAATGTGTCACTTAACATTCACAAATGTTGTTTTATTAGGTTCAGCAGATCAAGGGGTTTCTTCCCCCATCAGTACGCCATCAATAATGTTTATTTAAGGAAGGTGCCTGTGGTAAAAGATCTGGGTGTATACTTTGATACTCAGTTTGGGTTAGTTGTGACGGCTGTAATATAATATGTCTCTTTGGTTAGATCTATTCTGGAATGGTCGCCTTAAAATCAGATCCACATAAATAGACTGGAAAACATTCAGCAGAAGTTCGTTAAATTTGCTAGGCATGTACTTCACAAATCAGAAATCAACTCAACTAATGACCAGGCTATGGCGTACTTAAATCTTTCTACCCTTGCCAGCAGAAGGGATTACTACGATGTCTGTCTTGCTTTTAAAATATTCAACAATATCATTAAATGTTCTGAATGTCTCGAAACTTTTTGCGTTGACATCCCAAGCGATCAGGCTCATAGCCACTTTCTTTTGCATATTCCCTACTATAGAGCCAATTACATACTACATACTACTGTAAACAGAATTTTTAAATTCATTGCTAAAGGGGATATATTAGGGTAATCTAAGCTTGTAATTTATATTGTAAATGTTATATCACGTAAATAAATAAACGAATATTAATATTTATTAATATATCTGAGGTACTATATTAGATACCACAAAGAGTTAGTTAATACCTTTGATAGAGTTAATGAACATAATTTTAAACAAAGAATCTTTTTTTTAGGTACTTGGTTCTAATGCTGTGTTCATGTAAAGAGAATCTGTGTATTCAAAAGTGCTGCCCCTTTGGACAGCACTATAATACCGTAACTGATATGTGTACCAAAAACGGAGTCGACGATAATCAATGGGGTTTAAATTTGTATGCTAAGGGTAACAATGTTAGTCATACAATGCAGCATTTCCTTTCGAATCGACCATTGAATTGTAGTGATTACCCAGATCAACTAATTAATGATAAGCCAGGGGACTCGGAAGTTTTTATTCAGGAAAATGGAAATTTGCGACATAAAGTGGAGAATGAGAGTATGCCCACAGATACAGGCCCACTTAGGTAATAAGCAGTTAGAAGCCATTTAAGATTTTTTTTAATGTTTCTATATCAGATATTTGAGTACCTTACAGTATAAACTTATCCGCATTATAAATAAAGGTTTTACAGTCATATTTTTTAAGCTATTGCATCGATATGTTTTCCGATGGTAAAGGCAACCGTCATGCAAATGGATTCTACTGCAATAAAATGCAAAGAAAACGCGTGATACGAAAAAACCCTGTGAAATTTAATAAGTGTTGCAAAGAAGGAGATTCACTGGGTCAAAGTTTTAAGTGTCAACAGACTCCAGAAAATGCAACTGAGTCTGCTGCAGTACCCCCTGAATATTTATCCGAGCCACTAGCCAATATGGAGTATAAGAACTATACCGTTTCTTCTCATTATTTAAGTAAGTATTTTTGGTACTTAATTCTGAACTTTTTAAAATACAAAAACATAAGGACAAATGACGACGAATTTAATAATAGTAATAAGTGTATTTAAAATATTTATGATATAATAATCATGTTAATATGTTATTCTTTAATAAACTTATTCGTAAATCCCCCGAAGACCTGTTTGTTAGGGGCCAATCTTATTTATTTAAACGTATTTAAAATTATAAATATTTAAGTATATTTTTTATAAAAAGGTGCAAGTATGGAGTAAACGCTACTTTCTTGATGTTAGATAATATATTGAAATTCTGAAAAAGATTATTTATATAATTTATTTACAATTATATCAAATAATGCTAATTAGTTAAAGCTTTTCCCCAAATATTTTTAAATCGTTTGTTTCCAATAGAAATGTTTTTCTTTCAATTTTATATTTTTTTAATGAAACAATTTTTTTAATATTTGTTGGTAAATAATTATTGAAATAATAACATGAATACTTAAAAGATTTTTGTCCTACAAACTTATTTATTTCAGGATTTATGGATATTTCTTTTTTATAACGCGTATTATGGTTAGTTATAATCTTTAAACTGTATAGCTTCTTATTTTTAAATATATATATCAAATAATATATATATAATATGTATAACTCTTTTGAAGGATAAAGATACTCCTTATTAAATATAATTTTCTCAAATATTTTTTGCGGTACTTCCATTAATAAATTATTATCAAACCGATTTTTTATAATTTTAAATCTTTTTTAATTTTCCTGTTTAAATTGCCCCAATTTGTATCGCTATATAATATAGTATAATATAATATTTGTTGGTAAATAATTATTGAAATAATAACATGAATACTTAAAAGATTTTTGTCCTACAAACTTATTTATTTTAGGATTTATGGATATTTCTTTTTTATAACGCGTATTATGGTTAGTTATAATCTTTAAACTGTATAGCTTCTTATTTTTAAATATATATATCAAATAATATATATATAATATGTATAACTCTTTTGAAGGATAAAGATACTCCTTATTAAATATAATTTTCTCAAATATTTTTTGCGGTACTTCCATTAATAAATTATTATCAAACCAATTTTTTATAATTTTAAATCTTTTTTAATTTTCCTGTTTAAATTGCCCCAATTTGTATCGCTATAAAAAAGCAGTATCATCTGCGAAACTATGAATTCTCCCATCGCAATTTATACTTAATAAATCAATAATATAAATATTAAAAAATAATGGTCTTAAAGTCGTTCCTTAAGGATCACCATATTTAAATACTTTTGGATATATTTCCCCTTTATCTATTTACCCATAAGTTGGTCTATCTTTAAGATAGATTTTAATTAATTCCAATTGCTTTCCTCTAAATCCAATATCTTCAATTTTTTTTAATAGTAAATTATGGCTAACCGTATCAAAGGCTTTTGCTAAATCCAGAAAAATACAAATACAAGGTGTTTTATTATCTATTTTTCTATTAGATAGTAAATATCATCTTGCGTCGATTTATTTTTTTGAAACCCAAATTGTTTTTTAGAAATAAAATGTACTCGGGTTCTTGAATGTATTTTTACGTCAGGATTTTATCCTTTGACATCTGTTATTCATTGTGTACTGTTTGGGTATTGTCGTTTACAGATTTTTTTCTAAATCAATATCATTTTTAAATTTTTTTCAAAAACTTTAGCTAATAAAGATATTAATGTTATAGGTCTATAATTAGTAATTTTACTTAAATCTTCATTTTTGAGAGGTTTTATTACACCAATCTTGAAAGCTTCTGGATATATAGTTATTTTAAAAACCTTATTTATAAGTGGCCTAAAAATAGTAGTTTTAATAGATTTTATCTACAACCATTTAATAATAGGTGCATAATACTTCTGATAATAAGAGCATTATGCTATCCATAATACAATAAGTGTAATTATCATAAAACAACAAGTGTAATTATGAAGCCACAATAGTAAATTTTAAAAACCAAAATCGCCATATCATAAAACAACAAGTGTAATTATTATGTAATTAAACACTAGCTAAAAAACTGAATTCATAAGACAAAGATATTTACTTTTATTTCCTCAAAAAGTTGTATTCTTGATATTTCGTGATAACATTTTTCAAAAAATAAAAAAGCGGAAAAAGTTTCCCATATGAACTCAACTTTTTTTCAGGCACTGTATAAATGGATGGTTGTAGATAAAGTATAGTATTTGACTCGCGTCTAATGAACCATAATACACTCGGATGATTTACAACACTCGCCTTTGGCTCGTGCCGTAAACTTCATCCTCGTTTTATTATGGCCTACATTATACGCTCGTTAAATAATATACTATTAATATTTCTGTGGTTACACCATCGATACCAGGAGATTTTTTTGATTTTTAAACTATAATTATATTTTCAACTTCTTGATGATTAGTTTCTTCTAACTACAATGAATCTCTATTGCTTATTTTTTTATCTAAAAATTTGTTATTACATTTATTGATTTTCTTTGCTAGTTTTTCACTGACTTCGGAAAAATAGTCTATAACGCCATTAGCTATACTTTTCTTTTTTAATTTCGCCTATATTATTTTGTTTTTGATTTTTATTACATATTTTTTAATGTTTCTCCACATATTAGTGGTCTTTATCAATTTCATGTTATAAAAATTGGTTTTTGTCTCTTAATTTGTCTAGTTAATTTGTTTTTATAAATTTTAAAATAGTTATGTATAAAAATCGATCATTCTTATTTTTTGGTAATTTTTTATATAGTTCGTTTTTGTCTTAATAGAATTAGTAAGCCACTAGTAATCCATTATTTTCTCTTTTTAATTTGAGTTGTACATTTCTGTAAATTATTTTAAATTTCTCTTATTAAAGTCATTTGTTTCAGATTAAGAATAGAATTTTGTCCAATCTGTTTTTGTCATATTTTCTTTTAATTTGTAGTAATTTTTATACCTTAAAAACGGTTCTTTATTAGTATTATAACCAATAAGTATTTTTTGTAAAATTGTTGGGTAATGATCACCCGTTTGATACCTAAAGATTATTGATTTGAAATTATCTTAATGTTCTCTTGTTTTTACAAAGATATGATCAATACAAGAGTTATGCTCTTTTATTTCTCTTGTGTTATTATTTATAAATAATAGAAAATTTGATTCACTCAACAAGTTTAAATACTTATGACTATCTTTAATACATAAAATACATAATTAAACAATTAAAATATATATCAGTTTCCTAGATAATAATATAGCTACCCCGTTAACCACAAATGTTACTTTTAGATATAAAAATGAAGACAGGAGACTTTAGTTCCCAGAGTTATAAAAGGACAAAAAAGATACTGGGTTTTAAAGATATTGTCGAAAATTATGACAGATCCATGTTTTGTATTGACGCTTACCATTATGGAAACCAGAGGTAATAAAACAGACAGCTTCCTAATAAAAATAATCTTTCCAGGTATTTCAAGGGTAATCAAAAATTTGGGTTGAAAAAGAGCTTTTTTAATTTTTAGTGCACCTTCATTATTTATCGGTTGAATATTCTTCTTAAAAGCCCCTATTGCTTTATTTCCACAAAGTCATTTTAATACTTTATTCAACTTCTGAAATTTTAAGCAGATTGATATAGAAGTTCTGTCCAAAACTGATTTAATTGGTTTAACATATGATGAACGAATAAGACAACTTTACTACGAATATATTAAGTGGCTTCTCCACAAATGTATAGAGTAAACACTAATTAAGTTACAGTACAAAAAAGACCCTACTTTTATTTTAAAAGTGTATTTTAGTTTAAGCATTTTATTCTCACATTTTAGTGATTATGCAGTTATTTTTTCACCGTGCGAAGAACATCTATGCCTTCAAAAATGTTGTCCTCCCAATTACTACTACGATCTACGGGTATACGGATGCATTAAAGATGTCCAATTAGTAAAGAAAAATATCGAAGTAACGACATACTTGGGTTTTCATGAAGTAACTCGTGCAGCTGACTACTTTTTAGTCTACAGCTCAACGAACTGTCAAGGCTTTGAAAGACAACTCTATATGAATTCTGTCGGTTTCAGCAAATTACAGATACAGGAAAATGGAAACATCATTAAACAAAAGGAGAAATATAAGAGCTATGTTTGGACGCATCCTTTAATGTAAGGGCAATTTACTTAACAAGTGCTGAAAGTGATACTTAACTGCAAGAGACTGCAGTAGATTGCAGAAGACACTATTAGCGCATGCTAGGTACAATGGTTTTTCTACAAGCGTGAAGAAAATTACTTATTATTTATTTACTGTCACCATTAGCAAAATGTGCATTGTGTAGTTGTAGTTACAAGACACGCTGCAAAAAATGGAAACAAAACTTCCGTCTTAAGGTTCCTCATTCCTCAAGGGATTTATATTGTAGTGTAATGTTTCTTCAAAATGTTACTGTGTATTCTATTTAAAAAATTATAATATAACGTATAAACGCCTCAGGGTTCTGATGGCCACACCCTGCAAGGGACGGCTCCGTAACGACGTACGTAACGTTCGACGGCTTGGTTGCTGCTTAGGAAATCTGGAAGGCTATGAAGTTTAGATCTGGCGTTTTCTGGTAAGAAAATTTCCATATTGGTTGTTACCGGAGGTTTTGACCTCATGCCAAAAAATCTCCAGTTCGTTTACTGTCCCGAGCTTTCCGAATACGTCTAATCCCGAGGCTGTTGTTCGTTGGGTTCTCATCTGTCAGCAAGGAAAGCAGTATGCTCTCTGGGTGGCAAAAAATCCATTGCGCTTGAACTACCAAATGGATAATTTTCTGAACATATTCTGGAAGACTATAAATTTAGACCCCGTCCACACATAAAAGTTGTAGTTTAAGATGTAGAGAGGTCCTGATGGAGCTTCCGTGCCAACGTAGAGCTGCAGGATTCTGTTGGCTGTAGTGAGCCATCTTGCATGGAGAAGCTTTCCCGATTTTTTCGAGGCTAAAGTAGGTGAGATGTCTGTCTCCAGGTTCAATAGAGTTTACTATTGCAAAAAGATAATTCTCATGTGTACTGAGATCATATTTAGTGACGTCTGTTCGGGTAAATTACTTCTTCCGGTTCCAAATTCTGAAACAGGAAGAGTTTTACACTGGTCCTGGTCTTTGCCCAATAATTCCTTTAAGTCCTCGTAGACCGGAGATTTTCCCGTCTAGTTCTGTGACTAAATGTCGTAAAGGGAACGAATAACGCCATCCATTGACCCAGTATGCTGTTCTAAGAAAGTCATTATAGACTGCCCAACATGCAAGACACTGTCAGTATTTGGTACTACATGCCCTAAATACTCGGAAGCAGGTTCACTTATTATAGAGACATGCTCTTCTGTTGTACGTTTTCTTTGGTACGTATCAGTTTGGTCTTTTCTACCGTCAAAGAATAACCCTAGTATTGAGGAATTGAGCGTTAGTTATAGGGTGTGTTTAGGCACATTTTGGCATCGGTGAGAATAAAATAAAAAAAAAAGATTCCGTTCCACCCCAGGTACACATCGAAAAATCTTCGTAAGTATACTCATTTTGCGGTTGTATTGACAATCAACAATTTGATTTATTAAGATATAAGTATGGCATTGTTAATATATTGTATCCCACATGTGAGTGTTGAAAAAACGTCGAGCACTTGTTGAGAAAAATGCAACTTTCAGCACTGGCAACAGTGCTGAAAAGCAATTTTCAAAAAGTATTTCTGGATATGTATGATTTTACTATTAACCGGCTTACTTCATTATTAAAAACAAACTAAAAATAAGTTGTCCGTTATCGTTTCCGTCAGACCCAATCCTTGGACGCGTTTCGCCTATTGACGGCTCATCAACAAGTCTGGGGGTCTGACGAAAAGGACCTCGAAGTGCTACAGCAACACCGAAATGTAAATATACAGACGGGGTTGCAGCACGTGGCTACATCTCGTGTCGATCAACCCAACCAGGAGAGCGAGAATCCATATAGATTCAAACGCTGGCAAGGCGGCCCCATGCCGGCAAAAAGTCAATGTATCGGTTTAGCATACTGAAAGCTGATATTCAGCTTTCGGTTTCTAGACCCTGCTAATACGATACTTATTCACAAATGAATGTGCCAATGAATGCTAATGCCAAGCTCTTTTATGTATTTTCTGCTTCCTTTTTAAGGTACTGTATAGATCTATTTTCTGATGGCGGTCTTGCATTGGCCAATGGATTTTATTGCACTCATAGGAAACTGAAAGCAAGACGCATTTTGTCAGACAATGAGGGCATCAATCTGCCGCGGGGATTGCCATCAGATCGAAACGATGCCTCTCTTCCAAACACCGCTACCAGAAATTTGTTTACCGAGAGGGTTGTATTATTGTGTTTTATAAAATTATTATATTATTATTAGTGCAAATTAAAAATTTCAAGCCAGAACGTTCATTATTGAGTGAGGTTCCAAGCACTATTGTAAGCGTGATAACATTTATATTACCGCACCAGAATATAACTAGGAATACTAAGGGTATATGACTGATTTATTTGTGCCTTTACACTGTTGTTTGCATGTAAACGCTATACTTTTAGAAAAACCCGGTCAGAACGCAGTGGCCCGTCTATTTCCACCTGCGTTATGCCATCTCTTAAATAAGAACTCAGCCATGACAAATACAACCCACCAGTTCCAATATTCTTTAGCTTTTCCAACAAAGTATCCTGATCCAAAAGGTCGAAAGCTTTACTAAAATCGGTATAAGTGCGTGGTAGTGTACCTCATATACATTGTCTAATGGTCTAATGCATCTGATATGAAACTAGAAATTAGGGCATAACTATTCTCTCTAGAACTTTTTGAATAGCCGACTGTATGCATACAGGCCTGTATTTAGCGACATCATATTTATCCCCTGACTTAAAGATGTGAGAGTGTTTCCATTTAGTAGGAAAATACCCTGAGAAAGAGATTTATTAAACACAAATAACAAAGGTTCACAAAGTGGCACAGCACATTCGCTCAAAAACAAGTTTGGCAACATATCGGGACCCGCAAGAACTTCTTTTTTACATTTAATAAAGCATCTCCTTCTCTAATCAGTACATTAACAAAACTTTTTATGAGGCCTAGCATAATGTAAAGTGGGGTTAAATAATCTTGAATTAATGCTTCTCGTGCCACATTTTTAACAAGCTCAGATGTTTTGCGTAAATACCAAGGTTTAATTTGATATTGTTTACATTTTCCACGGCTATCTCAGTCACACAAAAAGCAGCAGTATTTTGTATATCCTGATTGAAGCCCTATCAATAATGTTGTCACTATGGGAAGCTAAGTTCTGTCATTAAACCAGGTATATCGTGACAATACACCAATGCATCTTCCATTCCAAAAAATAATGTTGCTTGTCTTCTCCTGTATATGGACACCTCAACTCCTTTTTGGAAAAGGTTCCATTGCTGCAGACGGGATCCAAGAAGTTCTGCTGTTGTCTTCGGAAGGTCCAAGTCACGAACAAAATCACTTAAGCCTGAGTGATCAAGTCAGGTTTAGAAGAAAAGTCGTTAGAACTAGGGATGTTAAGCTTCTGGTAAAGATTCCTCAACTTTCAGGACGCTGGGGAATGGGTAATGAGATGTCATGGGGCATTGGTCTGATTGCAGAGAGAATATTGGGGTAATAAATACTGCGCTTAGTTTGACTAGTAATATTAACATTAGTCATTCAAAATAACACTCATTCACGTGGTTATGAGGTTCCCTCAAAACAATTGGAACTACGAATGGCATAGATTTATGCGCACCTTTCAACCACCAACCACCGTGTTCTCGAACACGAACTGCAACAAATTTTTGAAGCCCATGACTTATCTTGATCACCAACTCTACAGGCCAAGTACAGTTCATACGCCTTTTTTACAAGTGGAGTTAAAGGTTTTTGGTGCGCCTTTGCAGTAATTTTGCCACAAATATAATAAAAGGTATCGGTTTTATTCACACAAACACAAAATGTGGAAAATAAGAATACCTAGGTGATCACTAAACGACGACACAGTAATAATTAATGCTATATTTAAGGGATTTTAAATAAATTGTCCCAGCTATACACATTTATTTCATCGGGAGGATGTTTCTGTTGAACAGTGTAATTATTTATAAACGACACAAATTTTTCGAAAAAAATAATGCTTGTAAAATAATAAAATTTTGTATGCGAGTCGATCATATAAGGAACTTCGAAAAAGTCTAATACAATATTGATGTAAAATTAATAGGGGAGCCAATATTCGAGGGTAGCAAAATTTACATGGGATTTCTTATGGCCAGTCTGGCGGTGCACCACCCGGTATAACAATATTTCTTCATTTTGTAGGAAAGTAGAAAGTAGTAGCAGGATCTAAGCTACATGTTAACTTAATGCCATCAACAATATTAGCAACAGAAAAATCTATGAGAACTAACAGTAAATTACGTGTGTGTGCAATTCTACATCTAGATTATTCGATGTAACATTTTGATAAGTTAAAAACTATAAACATTTTCACTTTGGCGAAAAAAAGTGTGAAAAAAACACAACAAATATGAATGTTCTCACAGTGTTTATTTAAGTCATTAAAATGGTGATGTCGTAGTCGTTATGAAGTCATTTTGCAGATAAGTTAAACTGTACAAGTCCGAGCAAATACAGTGGCTTTATTTCTGTATAAGTTTTGCAGTTACTAGGGGCTGCAATCCCTAATAGCTACCATATTAACCCACCTTTTCCCATCTCGGGATCTCGGAAATTAAAAATGTCCCTAAACTTTTCGGAAAAAATACAATATTTCTTTTGTGGTTGGATACTAATTTGATTTATATTCTAACAACTGAATTTCTACAACTATAAACCATATAATTTGATTTGTATACGACAGATATGGGTCCACGCTCTTCCATAATACGTAGTTTTGGCCTAACATTGGCTACAAGTCTTTCGATCGTTCCTAAGTCGACAATTTTTTGCAATAGCTTAGCTGCTCCTCACTTTTGGCTTTCTCTTCACTATCATATACTTTTCGAGCCAAAAACTCTTTTATAGGCCTCGCCGCAGGCACACTTGCAGGGTTGTCTCTCGTTCTCCTGGCGGAATGTCACAAGTTATTAAGTTATGATGAGTATTTATAAAGTGATGAAGTCTCGAAAGGTGTATGTCAATGATATATATGATGATACAGTGTTAGTATTTTCTGCAAGGAGCGAAGAAGAACTGGAACGGATTGCGAACCCTGACATAAACCTATAATATGAATGGCTGTGCTACAACAAGTTGACTATTAATGTAAATAAAAGTGTATATATGATAATTAAACAAAAAGGAAAAAAGACGTGTAATCCAAAAATAAAATTAAACAATCAACTGCTAAAACAAGTATCAGAATATAAATATCTTGGTCTCATAATTTCCAACAATTTAGCATGGAATTCTCAAATAATAATAAAAAAATAATAATTTATTATTGACCTCAAAACAGTTTACAATAAAACTGGCAAATAAATAACATTATCAATAAAGTGGCACCTATTGTTGGAGCACTTAGGAGATGCTCCCACCAACTCAATGATAATTCAAGATACCTTCTGTATAATAGTTTTATTGAACCACATTTAAGATATCTAATACCTTGTTGGGGTAATACTAGTGAATATTTAATAAAGAAACTACAAAGACTACAAAATAAATCAATAAAAGCTTTACTTGCCATAAATTATTATACACCCAGTGAAGACTTGTACAGAACATACCCATTTCTTACTATAAATCAACTTAGAAAATTTGAGCAAATCAGTTACAAAATAAATTAATTAAAGCAAACACAGCCCTTAAACAAAACAAAGATTATTACAACTATAATATAAGATCAAAAGATGCCTTAAGAAATATATTTGCTCGCTCAAAGAAAAAACAAGACTCTCCATATGAGGGAAGCATTCAAACCTATTATAATATTCCTGATGAACTTCTTAATGAACACGGAAAAAAATACTGCATACCAACTTGAAAAAATATATTAAAGAGACAGTACTAAACTAATATAATATAGAAAATTAAACATGTTATTTAGACATTTTTTTACTTTCTCTGTAAAATGTATACATTAGAATTTTAACTATTACTTTTACCCTTTAAGGAATTTGTTAAAAATGTATTATTATTATATAATATATAGGTCTCATTACCAGATTTATCTGTTTCGAGGTCAGTAATAAATAAATATAATTTTTCATCTTCCATAGTGATAATTTTATCCGAAAAATAAATACGTCTCAATGGACGACAACATCTCGGAATTTTTTCCAACTGAACTGCCATGTATTTAGGTTAGTTCCACATATCCAGGACACACCTTAAAGATAAACAGAGATAACCAAATACCTCAAAAAGAAGGCCTGTGGCCATGCATGGATTAGATTAACAGAAAAAGGCGCAGATATTGTTGAACGCATAGCCAATTTGAAGTAACAATGTGTGGGACATGTTGCAAGACAAAGTGCAGATAGGTGGACAGCGAAAATATACACTGGAGACCAAGAGAGTCAAAGAGAGGAACTGATAGACCATCAAAACGCTGGCTAGGCGACATTAAAGCATATTGGGCGATACTGATTTAAACTGGCTCACAACAGGAGTTTAAGGAAACTAAGTGGAGTGGCATATATCCAGCAATATACCATCATAGGCTAATGATGATGAGAAAGGAAAAATGTAAAACCTTTTAGTATACTATTAAAGTACAAAATTAGTATGTCGCGATTTGGAACCACCAACGAGGAAGAAATAAGTAGCGAGATTGAAAGTTCTGTTCGCACAAATACAAGAAAAATTGAATTCAATATGAAATCAATTCAGCACATTCTGTAGCCCGAATATTAATGGACTGGGACTTTGTAATGAAGAAAAAAATGGTAGAAGACTATAAAGAAGACTATAAAGAGTATGTAGATAAAACCATGTGGAACTCCATAGCTAAAATGGTTCAAAATATGAATTTTGAAAAATTGAATGTTAGTTTCTCGGTCTCGGATGCATTGTTCAAAAAGGCTGGTGACGTATGTAATTCAAAAAGAAAACATAGAACATAAAAAAACGTAAAGAAAGTTCAGCGCCCTTATCAGAACGCGAAATTACCAAGTTGGCTTTAATATGGGGTGAAAATATACCAGAATTCGAGTTATCCTGGCGCTGAGGTGAGGTTATAAACTGTAAAATCTATAGAAATTTTAAATAATCCAGATATCTGTCCGGTAAGATTGTATTCCAAAATTTACGGGTCAACTCAAATCTGAAGTGACAGATTTTTACTGAAACTTAATCCATTTGGAAAAAATGTGAACGCAATGAGATGGTATCAAAACATACCAATTGGACGGAATGAAATCTTTAAGTAACAAGCAGAACAAATTGGGTTCGACATTAAAAACAGAAAAATAACAAATCGTTTCCATCGCTCAAGTGCTGTATCAAATCTAGCCAAAGCGCTGTATGCAAGAGCCTATGAAAAGTATGGGGCATTCCTCATCAACTTCAATAAGGCTATACCTACTGTGAAATTGTGGGATTGCTTATTTGTTGAATGTTCTTAATTCCATTCCGGAATTGCATGTGTTCGAAAGACATTGCAATTTTGACAAAAATAGTTGCTGTACATGAAAACCTCTGTTTCATGTGAAAATAATGATAAAACGTCAAATTTTAAGCTTAATACACACTTGCAACAACACCTCGTCGCGAACGTTGTCAAAAACGTCGCGAACATCGCAACATCAACGCGTTTCATCACTTTTGTACTGTCAGATTACATGAAATGAAATGTGGCGTGGTAACGTTCGATGTTACATGTATGGGCACTCATCGCCTATTATCACGGCATTTGGCTTAAATTAAGCAGTTTTATAAGATTATTGGATCTGGTTCTTGTTCTATATTATAGCGAATTTCATTGGTAAAAGAAGTGGGGCACCGGCATGCCACTGAAACTGCACTAGTGCACAAAAAGTGTTGCACTATTTGAATACCAATGGTTTTTAGATTAGACCTTAAGTGCATTTTTCCAACAAAGTTGATGATAACGCTCCTCAATCCTCATTGATTTTACTTACCACTGGACAATATTTGAGACGAAATAATATTTTAAAGATCAAAAAAATCAAAACACCGCATTTTTTGACATTTTCATCTAGTTTCGGTGCAGCACGGCCCCCATGCAAGAGTACGTGTGGAACTGATTGCACTCGGTGCAACACTTAATGCACCGGTTTCCCAATGTTTTACAAATACTTGCACTGAAATGTCCAATGGTTTTCAAATGTATAGTAGATATGTCTCATTGAGACGCACAAAGGAGAATTTTTGTGGGACACATGAATGAAAATATATTTGACAAGCTAAACTTGTTCGCCATAATTATACCCGACGGTGTTACGAACCTCTTTCTTCTAAACAACGGTACCGAGCTTTACTGCAACCCGCTATACCTATTACGTATTGCTGTAAGCATCACACAAGCTCGTAGAATCGATGATTTCGCTTACCAATACAGGATATTGTTGAACTGCAAAAGAATGGTGAAAGGAATCATGATGAGATTGCCTAAAATTGTTGCCTATAGTATTATAGTTACGATAAAATTAATTCAGTCAATTAACAGCCTAAAGAATTTTCCATTTATACCAATATATTTTGATATGTAAGAATAATTTCTCTTCCGACGTTTATTAGTACTCGTTTCCTCTTGCAAATCATTTAATCTTTTCTAAATCTCACTCTACGGACCGACACGCTGCCTTATAACTCAATGATACCAATCGCAAAAGAAACAACAATATTCTCTATAGAAGGCAAACCAATATCTGTCGCAAATAAAGCAATCTTCCACGTATCTTGAAATAGTAATTCAGTATCGGGAAAAAAAAATAATTGATCTATAATGATAGTAGCTAAACTTCATCTATATCGCGATTTCTCTTTATATGTACCGACCCAGACAATAAAATATTGGACTCGGTTTGATCTATATTACACATCTAATTTAATTTAGGTCAAGTATCAGCCTTTAATAAAAATTAATGTTGTGATAATTCTGCTAGAGATCTTGGAAAATGTCCTGAATGACTACGTGAAAATGGGTGCATTGCAGGTATTTTTATTAATTTAATTAAACGGTGCCATAAGTGTAATTGAACTTAACAAGGACGGCAATAAATGTTTTTTGATGCAAACATAAGTACCGATAGTATATGTCTTTACTTGGCCATGTTTTAATAAAGCACGTGAATACAGGGTTTTCATTTGAAAACTAACCACCCTAAATATGTCTTGATGTTAAGGTGAATAAGATTTGACATAAAACACGTCAATTTTAATATCGAGGAGGAAGTTACATAATTGATAAGAGATGCGCAGTTTGAAGAATTATTACCGAATAGGAAGCACCCAGGTCTAGTTGTACTTTAAGGAAATCTATAATATGAAACCCATTAATACCACCATTTCTTGTAGCAGGCGTCATATCGTTTGAGAGTGCTGTCTGAATTTAATGCAATTATTGTAGGAATGGCTGAAGCCGGTAAGTTCTTCATTTTGAATGCGTTCCCAATAATTTACCTTCCACCAGGGAAGGGATGCCCACAAAGGATGAAATTCTCTAAAAGGGTATAAGGTAAGTTCTTCTCGTGGTTTCTCTAATCCTGTTCCCCGAGGATTGGTTATCCCCTTTTGGTTTTTCTCCAAGTGCCAGAAGAACTTCTGGCTGTATTTCATAACGAACTTCGGCTTGATTGATTTGTGCTTGATCATCAGAGCCGAGAGTGGGTTGAATCAAATTTCCGTGATCCCCATCTGTAAATGTAGGGCCTGCATGTGTTTTCAGTAATTCAGATTAGCTACAGTTAAAGCCAGGCTTATTAAAATTTGATAGTAATAATTTTAATAAAATTAATATTTTTATTATTCCTGATGTTTCTTCTGCGGGTACCCATAATACCAGGCGGTAAAATTAAGCATCTGTAAATGCCTAATTTATTTCAAATTTACCCGCAAATAATATTTATTGTTATGTAGTATCGGTGATGCATTTACTTGATTAGCATATGTAAATACGAAGGTGTTGTCACTTACGTAATGTGTCTTAATAAAGTGTACTTACAGGTGTCTTAGCTTTTGGCAGCTGATGATGATGAAGAATAATATTCCGTGTGATTTTTTCCCACTCTCTTCTTAGTTTTGCTAACTTTTGTTTCTTCCAACGCCTTTTTGGTTTTTTTGCACTTTCACTGTCACTATCTGAACCTGAGAACACCATTTTTACGTAAATACACGAATTTTACTTAAAAGTATTATTTGCTGTGTGTCGACCGAGGCAGAAAATCATATTGACCTGAGTAAACACTCCAATAAGCCCAGATGATTCAGTGGTTTTTTGGTGTGCTATAAAAACTGTGCCGACTAATAATAAAATTGTTATTACAATGAAAAATGCAAAATATCATGAATTAAATCTGTAGTGGAAAAGTAAAGAATCCACCGAAACCTATGTTTTTCAGATTTGTTTACGAACTAACATATTTAACGATTTTTTTCTTTTCTGCAGTACCTATAGAAAAAACAAATTATTGTTTTGAAATAATTTATTTTGGAACTGGGAAAACATTATATTTGGTTGATTCTGTGCACAAAATCTTAAATCAAGGAATAAGTTCTTTCCTTACAAAATACAAATTAAATACCTTTTGCGACAGAAGGATCGAATATTTGTTTTAGCGCCGAGTCAACTTTCTTGAATGGGTTTGTTAACAAATACAATTGTACTTCTTTGGATAATACAAATATCTGACTTTTTCGGGAAGGTCTCCAGACTCAATTTTCCCAGAAAATCAACGTTAGGGCAGGAATTCTTGGAGACGAACCCATTGGGCCTGTACGTCTTTCTAGAATAAAATTTAATCGATCAATTGCAATTAAATATTTTGGATAATGTGACAGATCTCTTAACCTCTTATTGTACAACCTTTGAAAAATCAAGTGGATGGAAATGGCGCTCTGGAATTCAATAAAGAAAATTTGCATTTTTAGCAAATTGGAGTTAAAAAGTGGCGTAATGAAGGGTTTGTTGCCAAATAAAGAATTTGACGTGTTTTTCTAAAATCCAGAGATATTTAGGGTGGTTCGCTTTGAAATCAATAACCTGAACTAACAGATTCGCAGCCAGAGCTATTTTTTGAAAATTAATATCCTAATTATTAGTATTAGTTACTTACCCAATTTGACAATAATTACCTAACTTTTATTACAGAAAAAAACTGAATATTCTGTACTAGATGCGACAAGCTATGTGGAAAAAAATATTTTGCAAAAAATCAGGAAATTTTATAAAAATATTTTTATAAATTCTCTCCAGTATAACAATTAGCACCAGATTACAAGAGGCAGCGGCTATAATAGTTCTGTTTGGATATTTTAAAAAGACGTGAAACTGCACAAACTTTTCTTAAACGAAATTTGATTGGCGAGGCCACTTTTAGCACAGCTGGTATATTTAACAGAAAACTTAAACATTTCTGGCCAACCTCTAAATTAAGTAAATAACACAAATAATTAACATATAAGTCCAATTCCTAATCTCTGTTCTCATTTGTCGTTGTAAGGTGTTGGCCTCTCCAATCTTTTTTACTGCATTATACTAAACTTAACAGGTAACCTTCGGAAGGCAAAAATATATTAAGAAACACATCCTATGGTATTCATTACGAGTTCTAGATAAATTTCTGTTATTTGAATAAATTAATATATGAAGTACAAGAAATCCGTGAAGCCACGCCTATGGTAGGAACATAATATGCCTTCGAAAGTGTTCATTATTTAAAATGCAGTGGACCAAAAAATTATTTTTTGTTATAACCAGTTTAGATTTTAAATAAGAAACGTAAAATGTAAATTGATTGACCAAATTATGCAGAAACTGAGTAGATTGAAAATTTCTTGAGGACAATTTTACTAACACGCTTATAGACACCATTATGAACATAAACACAAAAACAAATATTAGCAATAAATTACCTGTGTTGGATTGTTGTCAAGTTTAATAAATAAATGAAAAAGTGATGTTAAATATCTATGCGTTTTCATGAAAATTTGTTATTAATGAATTTGGAGACCAAACACACAAAACCAAAGTTTTTAGAGGATAGTTAGGCCGCTTAAGAATGTCATTTATGTTTTGGTTTTTCCTTCTAAGAATGGGGTCGTAGAGGATACCATCTTGATATTTAATTGCAAAATTTTGTGAATTGTGTGTAATTTCTATCAATTTTAATTGTTCCTAGCTAAGTGTTGTTTTAAATATGTGATTTAATATGAATTATGCAACACAATATATTATTAAACAGCGCGGTATTGCAGTTTGACACCTTGCGATTAATTCAGTCTAATATATGTATGGTTTGGTTTTTGATCTTCACCATTAGATCTGCACGATACCTATATTGTTTATATATTTTTGGTTTTATCGAGGAAAGAAAATATGTATCATTAATGATAATGAACTTTTCAATGTATTTTAATTTTAATATTGTAGCCTGAAGAAGCCCAAAAAATCGGCGAAACGTCGTATTAAACCAACAAAGAAGCTTCTGGTTTTTTAGTTTTTGTTGTACGACAAACCAAGAACCTGTGAATTTAAAAAAAGCAATCCTTAACCAAAAATAATCTTAACTGTTATGTTTTTAATAATATTAATACAATTTAACTGGTTTGATTGAATTTTCATTGATGTTTAATTTTGTATGAGATATAATTCATAAAACGGTAATGATTAAATAACACAACTTATACAGGGTGTCCGGAAATTTCGTTCGTATATTTTAAGGAAATATTTTACATTATGAAAACATGGAAAAAGACTAGTTACTATCTTAGCACACAAACTAAGTGCCGGTACTTTTGGCACTGATTAACTCATTTGATAGACGACTAAACTAATCATGGTTTGTAATGTGCCAAAACCTTTAAATTTATATTGACATTGGCACATTCAAAATCCTGATTATCTTAATCACCTATCAAGTGAGTTAATCAGTGCCAAAAGTACCGGCACTAATAACATTATAATAAATGCTAATTTTTGATATTGAAAATTGGCGTCAAATTTAATCAGTTGTTGGGTATAACAGTTCTTGGTACACATCGAGTGTATTTGTTTTGTGATTGTTTTTAGACTTTTTTCTTGCCCTGAAAAATGGTATTTTTGTATTTTTTTGTATCAAATCCGCTCTTCCCCTTTTTAAATGCAAGCCCCGAAGAAGCTCACTAACCAATAAAGCGAAAGGTTGGCAAGCATTTGTTATCCGTCTTTTATTGTCCTTTCCTGACTATCTACCCTTTCAACAAATTAAAAGAAGGCACAACTAATCGTAATTTGCATCCATATTGTTGCCTAAAAATCCCCTCCCTACATTTACAAATCAGTTCCAAACTGAGTTCTTGCGGGATGAGCTTTTCAATAAAATTAACATCGTCCTGCAATTTTTTAATTTGTGGCCCAATAAAAATGCTTTCCTTTAATTTGGCGTCACTTAACTGGCGAAAGACTCGTCTTAGGTATTTAAATCTTTCACCCACTTTTTTTATAGCCTTAAAAAAGTTTTTATTAGTCGAAGTTTAATGTGAAGAGGAGGCAAAAGGACATTTGTTGGGTCTACAAAGGAGTACAAAGAAAACAGCAGTACTTTGTTAATATTTTCTGAGAGAGAGAGAAACGCAGAAAAGTTCCAAAAACAAGAATGTTAAAAATATTAACTTTCATCTCAAACTAAACGATTTCCCACTATTCTTACTCTTGCGAAAATCCTTATCATGAATTGCTTGGCAAAAATGTGTTACAACTTGTTCCATTTGTTGCACATTTTCGACAGGTACTAAATAAACTAGATACATTAGATAACCCAAAGAAAGTAACCCAATTAATCGGACCTTTGGACAGCTATAGCATCCTTATAAGACATTTAAGGACCTACATTTATATATGAACTTTTTTTTTATATTTTTATATGTAAAATATCCCCTTGAAATATACAAACGGAATTTCCTGACACACTGTATTTAAAATAGTTCTTTCTAGGCTTTTTAGTTTTAATATCGGTGATAAAATATGAGCAGATACATAGAGATCGTCTAATATTTCCCAAAAATTAACGGAGTCTCTTACAGCAAATACTTAAGCTCTCTCAAGCGGTCGACTCTTATAAGTATTGGGACCCGTCAAGCAAGATTCCATCATTTTATTTCCTGTTTATCTTCGAGAGTAAACGCGTTTCATTCATAGCCTCCATTCATGGGATTCGGATGAACTGCCATCGGTGACTAGTGCTTATTCTTACGGTATTTTTTTAAGTTTAATATTTAATTAGTCGATGATTTTTCATCTTTGCATAAATTAAGAGGAATATTTTACATTTATGCCTTGAAACAGTTAGATTTTTGACGTTTCTTTTAGGCAAAATTATGTATTTTATTTTAGAGTTCAGGTGTTTTATTCAGCATTTAGTTCTTTAATTGGTTTTTAATAAATGTTAAAATATAAACTAGGCTGCTATCGAGATCGACATCAACCTCATTTAACAAAAGTCAATCAAGAAGCAGTATTATGGTAAAAATAGAACAAATCTTTTATATAAAGCAATAATTACCAAAAACGTTTATCATCCAATAAGGATATAATTGGATTCTGTGGAGTGCTATCCAGAGACGATAACCAATGAGCTAATAAGTGTACATATACGGTCAAGGAAAATATGGATTAAGTTCAACATTCTATAACTTCTAAATCTCATATAGACGAATTTTTAAAAATTTTTAGCAAATAAAAGGCACATTCATTGGGTTTCCGCAATGTATTTCAATTTTAGTAAAGTTATCGTCATTTTGCTATTATTTATTTACCGGACTTGTCAATGACGATAAATTTTACATAATAATATTCTCACGATAAATTAACTAGCATAAATATATGTAGTGTGGCCTAAATGGGCCTATATGTATGGGGAAGTATAGAAGACAGAAGAACGGCTAAATAGGAAAAGTTTTAGACGAATATATTTGCAACTTAATGGCGCTTAGAACGCGATTCTATCTTTTTTTTAAATTTGAGATATTCAAGAAAAAAACAAAAAGCTGCATTTTTGAAAATATACTGTAGCTTTTTTATTTTTACTCTTTTGGCAGTATGTAAAAACATTTTTAAAGCAACTTTTTAAGTAGATTTCAGTTCTACAATTGTATTTTAAGTTGTTTTATATCATCTTCAGGATAATTCTTTCTTATGGGCGTCATATTGTATGTAGTACTTAAAAGATAGCTATTGATGTCAGCTTTACGACGATGTTTCACTTAATGGTAAATAAATTAAATTGACTTAAAAAAACAAGAAAGTTAATTTTATACAATAATATAATATAATAAAAATACAATATTTATTAATTGTTTCTAAAGGAATATTTTTCCCTAAGTTAATCCTAAGATTTGGATGGGTCGGGTTGGAGACTGTGGATACTTCTTCTTAACATACTCGATAGGATATAGGTCCAAATTATTTATTTATAATTTTATCATAATATATCATATCGCATACAAAGATCATTTGAGGTAGCCCGTGCTTCTAAAACGTTCCTGGCTGTGCCAATGTTTGAAAATATACGAATATATACATTTGTTTAATAATGTAACTTTAATACAAAAATATTGAAAAACAAACTGTATTTTAAATTTATGGCAAATTTACTGCTAAAAATTGTTTAATAATTTATTTTTACGGGCAACATGTAAGATAATACTCTTAAGGATAATAAAGTTTTATGGAGTTTTAATGTTATTTTTTATTGACACACTTGAAATGTTCCCCAGTATACATATATCTCAAAATAAAATAAAAAGCATTCATGCCTTTCAAATCAGAATATTATACCATCGGATTTTTGCATAAATCTAGACATTTAACGGAATCAGACGTTTGATGACGCTGTACCTACATAGAATTGTAAACAGGTCGCAGATATAAGCTGTTTTAGCACATTGAATTTAATAGAAGTGTAACTTCGGTAGAAACTTATTAGCACTTAGTCACTGGCTTTATCGTCATTTATAGCTTTTCCTAGATATCCATTTTGTTTTTGTTCAAGTTTGTCTGACTATATGTCTGCCACGTACATTTTCTAAAATTAAGTGAAATAAGAACAATCTGATACTGTAGGTTCGGGGCATTGGTCTTCGAAAACCTTTTTTAACTTTTCGCTCTTTGTTTTGGTTATTGTGATGGTGATTTTTGTTTTATTAAAGGAAATAATTTAAAGCTGACATAAACAGTTTAAAAGTTGTAAAAGTTTAAAGTAGACAATGAAAATGTTCTCGTTTTTCAAAGAGACATTGCTTCTTGCGTTTCAATTAGAGTCGCGCTTTTTTTTTAAGATTAAGGGGCCTTTTAAAATCAAATTGTTCAATGTTTGATCAATTGTTGTTGATTGTAAAGAATTATTAAATGTAAATGCTCAGATCGTTTTAGGCCGTCCAGAAACAGTTATAAAATTCTTTAAAACCAAGGCTTGGTATGTTGTACAAAAATGTACGCTAGTTGACATCGCCAATCCCAAGCAGCATTTCATACCTTTATAAAAACGGTAAGAATGTTCTTACAACCAGTGGCGGCTCTTATATAGGAGCACTTGAGCACGTGCCTCCCTAAGATTCAGCCCCACATCGACCGACAAATATTCACTATAAATTACATATTTAGTTTACAATACAATGTCTGGTTACAAAGCAATTCTAACATGATTTTATAAGCTCCCTATCCAATTATCGTTTCGCTAACTAAATATTTTGTAGCAGGTCTCTAATCCCGAATTCTTATCGCAGGAAAAATGTGCTCCGTGGCTATCGCTTCTTGATATGGACGGTTCGCTTCCCGTAATAAATGCACTTTGTCGCCCCATCTCTTTTTAGCGCACGGCTATAAATAAACTTTCATTCCTCTCAAATGAGCACGCTTTTGCTGTGCTGCATGCCGCCGCCTTGTTTTCCGATGGTTTTTAAGAGATCGTTTTATATGTTTTGCTGATCCGTGTAGCGCGGTAAAACCCTCCATAAGCGCGGCATAGCTTGTGTATGTCATGCAGTGTTGTCAGACCTTCTGTTTTAACAGAACATCTCCTGCTTTTGCCCTCAGTCCTGTTATTCTTTTAAAAAATGTTGCCAGATATTCCTAACTTTAATGACTTAGTTACTGAGGAATTTGCTAAACTTAAAGACAGAAGAATGCATTTTTTGTTTAGACACTGTGTTTAATCAGTTCTGTTTTTCAAAAATATCTTTTGTTTTTTTATGTTGTCGTTGTTGACTTTTCTAGTTGCTGCTTCCCAAGTATGCTGTTATATTGGTAAGTTTTCAATTTAAATTTATATTTTGTTTTATTAACATATCTACGTACAAAAAGAACATAAAAATTAGGAAAGCTTTTTACTCGTAAATTCGACACTTAACTACACAATATCTTGTGGTTGGAACGGAGGGGTGAAATAAAAGGAAGGGGTAGTGGTGGGCGGAGATATGCGCAAAATTTCTTTCTTTTTTTGTGAACCTCCACAAACTTCCGTCACAAGCCGCCACTGCTCACAACAAATATTATTAGAATTAAAGTTTTATAAATTACACTCCGGAACATTCTTACAACCAGTATAGGTATTCTATAATTGTGTAGTTGTATTAGTGTACCAGTAAAAATAATAAAGCATATTTATAAACATCAATAAAACGCTTTTGTAAATAATTCCCGAAAAGGTTTCGTACGTAACAATCATAGCACCTTGAGCAATTGTAATTGTGAACACACTAATAAAACTGTTTTATAAGGGTTAATCTCTGTGAGGGAGATTTATGTATATACATGTATGTATGAGATGTATAAAGCAGGCAAGAGCTCTTTTAAATGTTGCCAATTCTTTAAGAACCAATTATGGAAGCCGGAAATAGCAAAATTGTTCTTTTTTTATTTTCTTGTACATATATGATATAGCTTCCTCCATGTAGCTTTCAAAGTTACAAAATCACATTAAAGTAGACAAGAAGAAAGGTTATAAAACATTCCTTATTTTCACTATAATAGTTTTGTAGTTGCACATAAGAATTATTATCAATAAATTGAAAAGTAAAAGTGCTTATAAAGCCATATTGCTTTGTAGGGAAAATTCTATAGGTGTTCTTACACCAACTAAAATGCATTTATAAAACAGATTTATAATTTGGTTATTAGAATGTTCTTATAACATATTGTTGCTAAGTTTTGCTTCTAAAAACAAAAATTAGTAATGGGAAACGTTTATAAAATAGATTAGCAAATGTCAATGTTTAAAATTTCCCTGAACCTTGTATACCATCACTTGGTTTATTCTGTTAAATATTTGCAATGGGAAAATTCCCCATTAAAATTCTCTTAGTGTTCTTGACAGTGTAACAAAACATGCTAAACAGTTGATTTACAACGTCTAACACGAACATCAAGACAAACGCACAGTAAATAGAAATGCGTGAAGATGACAAAAGGAAATGCCATAAAATTTACTGTTTATTTTCTATGGGGTACCTATAATGATTTACATAAAGTAGTTTTTGGATATTCACACCACTGTTAATGTACGATAATATGGAAATATCATTTACAATGTTGAGTACGTTCTGAATTATTGTGACAACCACTCACGATTAGAAAAAAAGTTCAGGCTTACAAGATTTATTAAAAAAGTTTAAAGTGTTTTGAACTTCCATGGTTATTATTAATTTCCTCCAGAAGTTCTCTCCAATACACGAACTGTCCAGATTTCTGCTCCCAATACTACAACCATTACAAGCACATCATTTGTGAAAAACTCGCAGTATTTCGTTGAGACAATATTATGTGGAAAGAAAGTACAACCAGATAGACGATCTATTTGTCAGGTTCGATGTCGAGAGTATCTATACAAAATACACTTCAGGTCATCCTTATTCAGTAAACCCTCTTTATAGTGTATCTTTAAATGATGTAAAGTAATAAATCACTCAAAACCGTCTTCTCCATGGGCGTGCAAGTTTTTCCTGCATGTATAGATTTAAATAGGCCGGAATTTTTAAATTTGTACAGAATTAGTACAAGCATCGACATAATATTCAAGTTTTGGCTTCAAATATATATTTTATTATTCAATTCAGTTCGAGCGAATGTTGGATCTTATACCAAAAGATGCAATAATTGTATTGGATAATTCAAGTTATCACTCTAGGCTAACGGAAAAATTACCGACAAGTGCGTGGCGTGAAAGTGAAATAACAGAATGGCTAAGTTTTAGACAAATAGAATTTCCATAGACTTATGAAATATTTGGAAATGCTTATCAGCCGCAACATTGTAAGAAATATAAATAATAATCCAAAACACGTTTATCATTCACTGTAAAACATATCGAAACGAATAAAAAACTAAAACGACTACTAACAGTTGACATTATCATACTCATTATTGGTGGTTTCATTGTATTATGTATCAGAGCCGTATTTAATTTTTAAGAATTTTACTGAGAGTTTTTCTGGCATTATATCACCCAGTAGGTTTTTGGAAGCTTTGTACCTACATCCAATAGAAGAAAAGTATTTTCTGAATTTAAAATTAACCAATATTTTTGAGTATGAGTAGAAACGTATTTACTTTTGGAAAAACTCGAAAATTTAATACGAATACGTATTTTTTGAGTCTTGTCATTGTCATCGTATCATTGTATATGTATTAATTCGTTTTAAACTTATGTGCTATTAAAATTAATTTCTTGAATTTTAATTCTCTCGGATGCTGGTCATGAAAAAATTGAAACGAAATATACCCCTTCAAATACTACATTAGACCAACAAGTTTTAAGTAAAGAAATTAATTATTTTTTATAATTTAGAATATAAAAATAATCCCCGACATTAACAGAATTACCGTTTCTAAGCCGGGATCTTCATTAATATAGACATTTATTTATATTTTTATTGTAAATATTGTTACTTATTAGCATAAATTTTGTCTTAAAAACATAAAATTGAAATTTATTAACAGGTTTAACAGTAAATTTAAACCTGAATTTGATGTTATACAATGGTATGCAGCATGGCAATGAAATAACTTATGTATTCAAGTATCAGCTGCTTGAATTTTTTTCAAACTTTCTTCGTTTCATAAAACTTATTTGAACATTACTAAATTTAGTTAAGCTGTCAATGTTGCATCTGTTTTTAGCGTCAGTAAACTCCATAAAATAGAGAATTCTATTCTATCAGCTTTTTCTTTTTTTTTTTATAATAAGGCACAGCATTGCAGGAGTTATGGCGCTCTGCGAGCGGTGCGCGTGAGCAGGAAACGATTTGCGTTGGTCTTGAATCTTTAGAGATTATATTCGTTGGGAAACACGGCTTTAGGGAGGTCGTTCCAGGCTGCAGTGACTCGTCGTGTATTTCTACCATGCACCGCTCTGGGTAGAATCAAGCGGGCAACCTCAGTTAAGCACTTGCCATGAAAATATTTGTAAAATAGAGTCGCCAAGCTGCCTTTGATGTTCAAGGCTTTCCAGGTTGTTTGTTAGATCATGGTCACCGATCAAGCGAATGGCTCTTCTTTGAATGGAACCTAGCAATGTCAGAGTATGTTTAGGAGCAGAGCTCCAAATATGCGAGCAGTACTCCAGCGATGGTTGAATAGAGCATCAAAAGTTGTTGGAGTATATAGAGGTTCTTAGTTCGGAGAAGCTTCTGCGAGGCTGCCTTAACAATGACCACAAGGTGAAGACATATGACTATCCAAATTGATACCTAATAAATAAAATGATGAATCCAAGGGAATCGAATTTCCATTCAATGGCACACTCGTGAACCAGGACGATTACATATTATACATATGCTACTGGGTAACATCCATAAGAAAAAAATGTATTATTATCTTCACTTGATACCCAGCAAACCTGCCAAACAACTATCGTCCAGTCGCATTGCTTCCGGTTATATCAAAAGTTATGGAGAAGGCTATCAACGAAAAACTATTGAAGTACCTGGAAGGCTTTAACATTATTAGTGACCGCCAGTATGGATTCCGTAAGTCTAAATCAACAGGAGGCCTTCTCGCTTATGTTACTCACGTCTGGAACAACGCAATAGAACATCATGGGGAGTCCCGGGCGGTAGCACTGGACATTTCCAAGGCATTTGACCGAGTATGGCATGAGGGGCTCTTAACTAAAGTGAAAGCATACGGAATGCCGGTTCAATTTTGTTCATGGTCAAAGTCAAAGTCAAAAGTAGCTTTATTTTATGAAGAAGATAGGTTCTCTTTTACAAAGCTGTTAGATAAAAATGATATAAAATACAAAGTGTAACAATTTAAAAATAGATAATAATATAGAGGTCGTGAATACTACAAAAGAAAAACATAGATAATACTATTTGGGTATCAAGTCATTTCCAGAATAGTTATAGGTATAGGTGCGCCCTTAACACATTACCTACTGTTACTACTGTTACATAAAACATAATCTATTCAAAAATACAACGCACTGCAATATTATGAAATAAGCGAGGATACAAATACAGATAAAAAAAATAATCAAGTAGCTAACAAAATCAATTTAATTAAAGCTGTCGTAGAAAAACTCCTCAACTGCATAGTATGCTCTGGACACCAAGAGAGATTTTACCTCCCTTCTAAATTTTACATTGGTTTGAGCCTTTCTAATCTTAAGTGGGAGGTGATTAAATATTTTCTTTCCATTGTACATGATTGAATTTTTTGTTTGAGAAGAGTTAGGCATCGGCAAATTAATCCTATATAGCTGGCGAGTGTTGTGTACCGAAGTTAAGTTTATTTCATTCTTGAATCCTTTAAAAATTAAGCAAGTCATTTCTAGTAGAAATATACAAGGTAGTGTCAAGATTTTATGAGAAACAAAATGCGGACTACTAGAATCTCTAATTTTTGCCCTACACAAATATTTTAGAGCCCTCTTTTGTAAAACAAAGATTTTATTGAAAATATACCGAGTGCAAACCCCCCAAAAACATATGTCATACCTCAAATGCGATTCTATAAGTGAGAAATACGCGCTTTTAGCACTTTCGTAATTAAGGCTGATCGACACTGCTCTAACGGCGTAACAGTTAGAAGCCAGCATTTTGCTGAAGTAAGTAACATGGTGTTCAAACTTTAGCCTATTGTCTATATATATATACCCAAAAATCTATTTACATTTTCACTCTTTAGTACCTGAGTGCCCAGCGTAATTTCGTTAAAATTACACCTGAAAGTCATTATGTTGGTTTTTTCAATATTGAGAGTCAAACGATTTGCATCAGTCCATATCTATATCTCTGCGAGATCACTCTTTATATTGTTTTCGAGCTCCTGTAAGTCTCTGTCCACCCACATTACTGTTGCGTCGTCTGCAAACAGAGTAAATTTGCCCTCAGTATTAATTCCCACCAAGTCATTAATGTAAAACAGAAACAGTAAAGGGCCGAGGACAGAACCCTGCGGCACTCCTGATGTAACCTCCAATCGATCCGAAGAATTATTGTTGAAATTTATTGATTGATATCGATCAGACAAGTATGAATGAACCCACTTTAAAGCTATTCCCCTTATCCCATATCTCTCCAGTTTCCACAGCAGTATTCTGTGATTGACGCAGTCAAAAGTTCTTGACAAATCGCAGAACACCGCTGCCGCCACTTATGATTGAACCCCAAATACAGCCTCTCGAGAAATGCAAAAACGGCGTCGTTAGTACTTCTTGAATTCTGAAAGTCACACATGGATGTCAAGCTTTCTTAAAGGCCGTTCTCTGCGAGTGGGGTTGGACGAATTTCTTTCAGACACATTTAGCATCAACGCCAGAGTCCTTCAAAGTTTGATATTGTCGCCCACCCTCTTTTTACTATACATTAACGATCCTTCGGAGAAAACTGAAAACTCTATATATAGCTTCGCTGATGACAGCAACTTGCTTCATCCTCTACTTTTGATGTTCGGGCATCGACTGCCAATGCACATCTCTAGATCGCAGCAAGAGGTGTTACATCTCAACAAAGACCTGAAGGAAATTCTATCTTGGGGTGACAGTAACCAAGTAGAATTTAACGCTAAAAAACCCAGGCGGCAGTTTTTTCTAAAAAAGTTAATACATTGAAAAGGGTTTGCTTTTTCTTGCAGGTTTTCCTCTGATATTTGTGGCTTGATAAGTCCATGTCAGAGGGCGCAGGTATGCTTAGAAATTGGTACTATTTACCAGCACCACGAGATGGAGCCATCTGGCTTCATTCTCTGTATCAAAAAAGTTAATGTTGAAGAACCGGATATAGTAATGGCTGGACACTCGATTTCCTTGGCTTTATCAATTCATTTATTGGGCGTCAATTTAAATAGTCATATGTCTTGGCATAGTCACGTTTCGGCCATTGCTAAGGCAGCCTCGTAGAAGCTAGAAACACTTTTCCCAACTAAGAACCTCTATACACCTCAACAACTTTTATTCTCTATAAAGCCTAAATTAGACCATCGCATATTTGGGGCTCTGCTCCTAAACATGAGAATGCTAGATTCCATTCAAAGAAGAGCCATTCGCTTGATCGGTGACCATAGTCTGACAAACAGCCTGAAAAGCCTTGAACATCGATCGCGGGTTGGCGACTTGAGTCTATTTTACAAATATTTTCATGGCAAGTGCTTAACTGAGGTTGCCCGCTTGATTCCACCCAGAGCGGTGCATGGTAGAAACACACGACGAGCCACTGCAACCCACCCGTGCGTGGTTCAGCTTAGTGTCCCCTGAACGACACAGGTTACTACGTTTATTTCACGCGTGGTATCCGGATATCGGGAACTATAGACCCATAAGTCTCTTGTCACACGTGTATATGCTCTTTACTAAAATAATTACGAAAAGACTATTTCATAAACTAGATTCGTATCAGACAAGAGAACAGGCTGGTTTTCGAGCAGGCTACGGTACAAATGATCACCTCCAGGTTTTGAAGAGCCTTATTGAAAAATGTGTGGAGTACAATAAACCTCTAGTACTTATCTTCGTAGATTATGAGAAAGCATTCGATTCAGTAAACCAACACACGATGCTGAAGGCTCTATCAGACTGCAGAATAGATTATCGGTACTCGACAGTTATTAAACATATTTATGAGAATGCTACTGCATGTGTCAGACTCCATGACAACACGGACAAATTCAATATCGAAAGAGGTGTACGTCAGGGTGACACCATCTCACCAAAACTTTTCAATACTGTTCTCCAGTACATGTACAAACAAACAAACTGGGACAACTTAGGTGTGAATATAAACGGTGAAAGACTAAATCACCTAAGATTTGCCGACGATATAGTCCTCATAGCCGATCGATTGGATGATGCCATCTCAATGTTAAAAAATCCTAATGAAGAGTCAGCGAAGGTAGGACTTAAAATAAATTGCCCCAAAACCAAGATCATGATAAACCTCGTGCTCGGTGAGGGCTTGTACATCGACGGTACCAGGGTGGAAGAAACTACATCCTTTAAATACATCGGACACGAGATTTCCATTGGAGGAGATAATCAGACCCTAGAGATTCTTCGAAGAATAGGGCTCGCATGGGCTGCATATGGGAATCTCAAATATGTATTCAAGGCAGAGCTGCCTAACTGCCTAAAGAGAAAGGTTTTTAACCAGTGTGTCCTTCCAGTCCTTACCTACGGAGCCGAAACCCTAACAATGACTAAACGGACAATAAAGAAAATACGAATTACGCAACTAGCGATGGAACGATCAATGTTAGGAATCTCGATCAGGAGTTGCAGACGCCGTAGAGAGAATAACTGTATTAAAATGGAACTGGGCAGGACACATTGCGAGGTCTGCTGATGGTAGATGGACAAAACGAATCCTTGAATGGAGGCCTAGATCGGAAGCCTTCAGAAATAGAGGACTTCCCCCACCAGATGGACCGACGACATAAAACGCATCAGTACCAATTGGATGCAGACAGCACAAGACCGAACACAATGGAAATTATTAAGGGAGGCTTACGTCCAGCAGTGGACTTCGATAAGCTGATTGATGATGATGATGATGATCCGGATAATAACCGGATTGGATTTATAAAGTGGATTAGAAATCCCGAAATAAACGTCCTAGATTTATGCCTTTATCCAATCCTGCAAAAATGTGGTATTGGATTAAGATTTAATAATCTCGTTAGCGAAATAAACATCTCTATCCAGATTTGGGACCCATTTTTACCTAACTTCACAGTAATGACAGATCATCTGATGTTTGGAGGTTATGCCTATATTTTTCTCGTTTTTATATCACCGTTTCCAAAAGAGTTTTATGTTTTATTTTTACCCAATTTTTACCTTATGAAAAAGATTAGGAATGGAATAATAATTACAAAAATTAAAAGGTTAGTTGTAAACTTTTACTCACAACAAGTAATAGGTTAGGTTACTTTTACTAGACAGTTGATCAGTCCTTTGCTGTGAAGTTATTAACAAGTCGGACGCATGCGCACGCAGTGCGATTTAAAATAAATCTGGATCCACTTTCTTGCCGTGAAATTAAACATTTCGGTATCTATTTATCCTTCCGAAATCTAATCCGCTTTTTATCCGGATACCAGGCGTGAAATAAACGTAGTATGTTTAAATATCTTTATCTGGAGAACGTCTCACTCTGGAACGACCTCCCTAAGGCCGGGTTCCTCAACAAAGATTCAAGACCAACGTGAATCGTTTCCTGCGCACACAGGGCGCCATAAAGCGCAAAGTGCTTTTAATATTCCATGTTATATTCAAAAAATGTAAAAATATCGTCAACAAAATAAGTAAGTAATTTGGGAACATGTTGAATATGAAGTAACGATACTTTTTTGAAGCTGCTCTACGCCATTGTAGAGGAAAAATGTTTTATTATTTATAACATACCTAGATTAATAAAAACGAAGTTCTATTATATAGGACGAGCATTTCTTATTATAATGGCGAGATTACCAAAGCCCATAAACAAAACACATCTTAATTTTCGAGAGGCGTAAAGGCAATAAATTAAAGTTAAATACTTTCTCTTGGTAATTACAGGGTACCGCCATATTTACTTTTTATGTCAGGCATAAAAAGTTCCCGACGCGGTTACCGTGTCACGTTGCGTCGGCATACTGCCTGTGAAATTACAAAATTATCGTCCTAAAAATCTATCTGGATTTTTTACGTAATTATTTTCTTAATTTTTTTTTATATGGAATTTACATAATGTCAAGATTATTCACGAATTTCCGATTTTTCACAGTCTTTAATAATTATTATTACCAGAGATGATTGCACTTAATTAAGTTTTTCTGCAGCTGTGGAATTTTATAAGAGGCCGTTCATTTGGATGTCTCCAAGTGAGATATTTATCTCTTATATTTCTATTTTTAAGGATCATTAGGTATGTAGGTCGACACCAGTTTTATATCCGTTAAAGGTTCTTTTATTCACAGATTGAGAAGATTGCCTCATTAGGTAAAGTTTCCCGAATAGTAATAATATTAATATATTATTTTCTTCTTTCATCGGTTTACTTCAATGTAATCATTTAAATATTTTATTGATTAAGCAAATGTAAAAATTCTCAGGCCGGATTATTATTTATTATTTGAAATACTAATAGCACGAGGTTTTTGAAACTTCGTCTTATAACTTGAAATTTTACAGTTTTCTTTCGAAAAAAATTTGAAGTAAAATTTCGAGTTATAATTAACTAAGGTTAATCCAGGAGTTAGTAGTAAAATGCATTGTATAACCAGAGGTTACCTCTAACCCTAGGATTAACCCTCAACCCGTGAATTGTGTATGAGTTAACTCGCAATCTCGAGATAAAAAGGATAAAAATGGCGTATTTTTAACATAGGGTAAAAGTGGGAGAGACGCCACAAATTCCTTATCTCGCGATGAGAAAGATATAGCCCTATACTTTATACTGGAAATAACTACTTATCGACGCTGTCGTCGTAACGAGTCAGTGTCTGTTCGGCTGCCCTTGAGTGCGTTACGTATTGTTAAGAAATACTTTTTTCTGTGTATATTATTCGATGAAAATTTTGAGCATATTGTGTTTTAGTGAATGCCATAAGTACAGCGGAGATAAGTTAAAGTGAGTACCTATTTTATTGTTTTGTTCAGCTTGTTTTTAACAGGATAAAAAATATTTTTGTATCATTGTTTATACTGAGTGATATTTTAACTCTATGGCATTTATCCTCCAAAATGAGGAGGCTTATATGATATGTGTTTTACTGTTAAATTTGACTCGTGAATTGGGTATGAGCTAACTCGCAATCTTGGGATAATAATGATGTACTTTTAACATATTATCCCACAATTGCACCTATTAAATCTCGAGTGCTGCGTAATTATATAGTAACCCTATATGGATGTTTTCGCTGTTGCAAATTATTTTCTGTCATATGAGAAGATTTAGGGATTATTAACGTAGCTGAGAATGTGCGAAGACCTCGAGTATTTAGGCCTCGTATTGAGCATTTGGACTATTGGATAAATTCAGAATTCATTGCAAGGTTTAGAATATCAATATCTTCTATAGAAATGCTAATTAAAGTGATTGACAAACGCCTGCAAAAAAAATGGGGTACCAAATCACCAAAGACATGAATGTCTTTGTTGAGGAAAGGTTCAGTTACCTAATTGCATAATTTAATAACAGATATAAGTATAAACTCAAAGTAAAGAAAGTGCGGCAACGTCGCCGTCTATAATCTTTAATTTATCTCTGGTGCATCGAAATTACAAATTCACATGGAAACAAGAAAAGTCAGTTGACTACAGTTAGGTTCTAAAACGTATTTGCAACCACCAAGAGTAATTTCCGAGAAACTCACCGTCTACAAACAGCGTACGTCACCAAAAGCAAAGTGCAATACAGATGTATGTGTTTTGGTTGAATAGTACAACCGCGGTAAAAAAGGGATTATTATTAGGCAACTAGATATACTTACGTGTTAATTGAAACGGTATGACAGGATGTTTCTGTGCGTACGAGAAAGAGGGAAGAGTTAATATGTTTTCAACTTGTCAGATTAACAATCAGATATGTAGCAGCCTTCGTGTGAAGCAAACGGTCTCAATCGCGGTAATTTGCGCGAGCTTTAGTTGATTTTTATGGTATCCAAGCTATGCGATAAATTCTCGAAGGTTTAAGAAGTAGAATTGTATCACGATATTATAGTTTGTAAATAGTGAAGTAGAATGTGTAGCTGTTTTAAGGAAGTAAGTAGTTATCATACTAAGTTGTAACAGTAAAACCGTATTTGCTTCAACGCAGACCAATAACAAAAGTAAATAGATATATTTTGTGTCAGAAAAAGTCTTTTATTTCAACTGACATATTTTGATCCACGCAACCTATGGAAAACCAGTAAAAAATGTATGTTTGGCCAACGCAAATAAAGGCAGCGGCAACGCAACTTACAAATCAAAAAATATGAAATAAAAAGAAATTTGCAACGTTAGGTTACTTTTAAATGGCATGAAATAAAAATGTATAAAATACAAGATTTATTTTTTACTACAGGTAACTGTCCTTTTACTGTAAATAGTTATATGAAAGTTCCTGGACAGAATTATTTAAAAGAAGAAAAACTAATTATAGTTTGCTAATTTTTAAAATCCTAAAGCATCAAACATAAAATTTTTTGAGGATATTACATGTTTCCTATAATTTAATTTTTAGCATTTCAGGTTTAATTTCAGGAAAAACAAAAAATCCATGATTTTATGTGAAGTTGATAGCTCAAATCAGTAATTTAATGTCTGGAGCGTAGAAAAGTATCTACATAAAAATGTTATTTTATTACTATGCAATGGTTTCACTAAGTATCTTTTAAATGGCGTCACATTAAACTTTTATTATTTTTTAAAGATGTATTTTGAATTATTTTATGCTAATCCCATATTAACTATTAAGCGTAGGCAGTATCTGATTATAATAACAATAACCGTACATTTTAGTATTAAAAAATAATTGACTTGGCTTTACAATAATTACTTTCAACTTTGAGAACAGGTTTAACGCATTAATTTAGATTGATTTCATTTAAGTAACATATAAGTACTTTCTGGTACGGCAAAATCTAACGCTAAAAATTGTTTATGTAAAATTTACACACAAAGGTGGTAGAGAATAGTTCCTTTACTTTTTGTTTATTGTTCCCAAAGAAATTGTTTGTCTTTCAGTGTCTTTTAAAGTTTTCCTAAAGTTCTCATCTTGAAACAGTTGTCTAATTTGCGGTTCAACACAAATTCCCTCTTTAATATGGTGGAAATTTCTCTTTTAGATATATGAATGTATCTCTTTCTTTATTCAATGCTTGAACACATATTGAGGCCTAGCTTAATGTAAAGTGGGGGTAAATACATATATCTTTTCCTTCTGAATCGTGCCACATTTTTAACACCAAGCTTAGTTGTTTTGCCACAGGATGGGATGAGCTGTGGATACAGGTATTTTTGCATCTGCCAGATAATGCTCAAGCAGTACTTGTGGATTGTATAAATCACTCATTCGTATCAGGAATTTTCCCACCGTGTTTAAAAATAGCAACTGTGGTACCCTTATCTAAGAGAGGCGACTCTAATTGACCTTCTAATTTTAGACCAATATCTTTACTGCCTGCTCTTTCGAAAATAATAGAAAAATTGGTAAATAATCGATTACTTTCTTTTTACATAAATATAACTTAATTTGCGCAGAGCAATTTGATTTTCAGGAATCAAAGAGCACAAATGACGCCATTTTTTTATTTCTTGAAAACTCATAATTGAGTCTTAATAATAGTGAGATAGCCGCGGCAGTATTCTGCGAGTTGTCGAAGGTATTTGACTGTGTTAATCCCAAAGTTCTGTTATTCATGCTCGAAAAAGTATGGAGTAAGGGGAAGAGCATTGGAGTGGTTTAAATCATATTTAGTTGGACGGTTCCAAACTGTCAGTTTCAATAGTAATATTACTGTTTGCTGATGATTCTACAATACTCTGGGCAGGTAAAAATCGGAGTGAACTTAAGTCAGATATAAAGAATGATCTTGTCGTGGTTAAAAAGTGGACAGACGCCAACTTCTTATCTCTCAACATAACAAAAACAAATAGTCTTACTTTTAAATGCAATTTCAATGAAGTTATAATTGGAGACCACGTAATAAATAATGAAAAAGTAAATAGATTTTTAGGGTTATACATGGATGATAAACTAAAATTTGAATCGCATATAATTAACCTCAGCAAAAAACTGGGCTCCAACTGCTATGCGATTAGGGTAATAAGAAACTTGAGTTTCGCTGCTACAAGGACCGCATATTTCTCCCCAATTGAGCCCCATTTAAGACATGTCACAAGTTTTTGGGGCTGCTGCTCCCAGCATTTATTTAACGTAATATTTGTTCTGCAAAAAAGAGACATTAAATGTGTGAAGCCAAAATTAGAGACTTTAGCCGACCACTATTTCTATCACACAAAATTTTAACTTTGGCCTGGTTGTGTCTGTTGGAGACATCTTGCTTAATTTATAACAAATTTAAGAGTAAAATTAATTCAACCCCAGTACACAACACTCGTCAAATATTTAAAATTCATTTACCTATACCCCATTCCAGTCAAATCAAAAATTCTATATTCTACAACGGTAAGAAAATATTTAATCACCTTCCGCTAAAAATTAGAAAAATCCAGAATCTTAAAAAATTTCGAAAAAAAGTAAAGGCTCTCTTAGTTTCTAAAGCTTATTATACCATAGAATAATTTTTCTGTGATAGCTCCTAGTGTACTGAAGTCTGGTTCTCTTGTCTCAGTGTTCCTTGTGTTGGTGTGATTCTTGTATTATTTTATTTTTCTGGTAACTGTGCAATTTTACTTTTAATTTAACAATCTTTATGTCACTTTTTTTAATCATCTTCTTGTTACTTTTAGATGAATTTTAATAATGTTGTGTGTGGTAACATTGGGTGATATTGTAGGTACTGTTCCTTGAGTGTGGTAATAGTTTGCTCAAAATTTTAGAATATTGACTGAACTATTTTAATTATTTGAATATTATTTTTATTGTGCTTTGGATTTTTAGCAATTTTATATAGCCAGTTAATTTAATATGTAGTGTTTTAGTGTTTATTCGTTTGTTATATTTTTTTTATTTTGACGCTTTATTTTAGGATTCGTTAGGGTTGGGGTGCACCAAACGCATATTGAAAGCCTGATAATTTTTTTTTATTATTACAGCTTTGTAAATAAGAATGTAAAGATTCTTTGTACAATAAAGCTTTTTTTGACTTTGACTTTGGCTATAGTAAGTAAATACAAGTGTTCATTGTTCAGTTCTGTGTCGTGTTGCCTTGAAAGTAAAAGCGTTATTTATTTCAACCTATTTAAGTGAATCTTCCTTCTCCAATATGAACCTTATTAGGAACAAATACCCCAATCAATTTATAGATGAACATTTGGATAATTGTATTCGAGTGGCTGTATCAAACTATACTGCAAACATTAAAAAAAAATATCAATGAGTCTGAGTGTCAGCCCTCTCATTGAACATGTATTTAGTGCGTCACTTTTTTGTTATTCTTATTGCTTGTGTTCTATAATTACAAGAAAATGAGGACTGAAAGTTATTTCAAATACCAGAAAAAACATTCATCGAATAAAGACCCTTATTAAAACCAATTTGCTAATAAAAGACGTAGATTAAAGCAAAATATAAACCACACGCCACTGTTTGAGGTAAACAAAATAAAACATCATTAATATTTAAGACGGTTATTATTAACGGTTTATTTCGTCCAATTAATAACAAGATCAATTAGATCTGACGTTAGGAACTCCGTTTTCTAACAATTAATCTGTAATATTTAATTAAAAAACCGCTCTACATTATTAAAATTCTCAATTCAAGGACATCGATTTGATTTTACATTTTATTTTAATGGACTAATGCCATATCTAAATGTTATAAAAAATCCCGTACCGCCAAGAATAATTATTTATCTAATTTATTATTCAATTTGTTTTAAAGTCCAGTCTAATTGAACTTATTTAATGCTTTTTAAAAAACATACCATTTCGGATTTAATTATATCCACATTCTCACATTGTGAGTCATACATATGGTTTCTTAATTCTGAGTGTATATTTATTTGTATTTATTTATTTATATTATATTTACTTTATAATAATTGCACTGATAGAGCACGAAATAATGTGGAGCTAACACAGCAAAATGAAACGTGATAAAGCAAAAGTTCATAAACATCTAAAATCCATATTCTCCTAGAAAGTTAATAATAGTAACCCTGGAGTTTCAAATTCCCGATTGACGTAAAACCGGTCAACTTTTCACCGTTGAAATTTTTACAATGAACCCCTAAAGTTTCTATTCAGTAGTTTTGGAGATCTCTAGTCTAAGATACTCGGTTGCATATTTTGGAACAGACCGGGGGTTTCACGTTTAAAGCTGGAACTAATAAGGGTCCCACTTATCAAGAAGATTGAAAACGGTGAGGACATCCTTAATTCCTGTCCAGTATTTAACATACTACAAATTTTGATCCATCCATAAACTTTTTTTTGACAATTCTTCTTCTGTAGTGAATGATTTATATCCCGTGTTCTTGTGGCACAGACATTAAGACACCTACGTAATTATATTAAATCTATCTTTTCTTTTTATGCAAAAATAAAATGGCTTCATAACTCTATAATTAATAGCATTTTGGATTTAAATATTTCCCTACATAATTTCAAGTAATAACAAATATTATTTGTAATATTAATTAGTTGTAGAATCTTACAAAAGAGAAAAGACGACGAAGTGCAGTTATCTAAGCAAATATCCATAGCCAACGGTAAGATGCAACACGAGGCGACATCTCATGGCAGATAATTGTCGCTGTTTATTAATAGCGATAGTTCAGAAACAATATCGTGCAATAAGGTTTCTGTCTTTATCGGCTGTTGATGTCTTATGATTTCATCAATTTTAATTTATTTTTGCGTGCAATTTTAATGATGTAACGCTTAATTAAACTAGTTTATTTGGCTATTAAAGACACACAAAGGCTTTTGTCGATAACATAGAAATAATAAAGCTTGATAATATATTTATTCACAATCTGCCTAATTTACCAGGTTTATGTCTTAATCGGCTATTGATGTTTTAATAAGTTTAATTACTTCGGTTGTTCTTACATCTTATAAGACACGTTATATGACTAACAATTACACACACACACATTGGTGGATGCAGACTCATCATTTATGGGTCATGAATGATATGCAAATTTGGATGTGAAATTATTTAAATGAACCAGTTATCTGCACAAATGTCAATACGGGGAGATACAACACGAGGCGACATCTCATGGCATTTAAACGCATCGTCCTGTCCAATCCAACAGGAACTTTATAAGTTCAGAAGTCAGAAAGGGAACACCATTTTTATTGTATCAATATGTCCGTGATGAAACGTTCTTAATCTAAATAAATTAGAACGTTTCCGCCGACATCATCAGGATCGACAATTTCAAAGTATCGACACTTTTCTGGTATCGTCCATCAATTCCATGTGCTCTCCTGCTATCGCGATTCGTGGGTCCTTGCTCATCATCACACCAACAGAATCAAAAATAGATCTTGACTGACGCCATATGCAAATTTGATACGGTAACAATTTACATTTATCATTGGTGTGCTGTTTTAGGGGGTATACTCTTTGCAAAACAGTTTCCAATGCACGTCATACCCTTTGAGCGACGTCAGTTATCGGCAGTGTTACTCAGAATTACTCAATTTTTTTTTTCATAAAAACAAGATAAATATACAAACATTTCCCATAGTTTATATATTTGTTTACTGCATAATACCTTTTACCATCAACTTTAGTAGATCTAACACTTCTTTTATTTTAATCTTGCCAAGATCGACCAATGGTACCATTCTGAAAAATCCATGTTTCATCCAAGAAAACGAATTGGTACACGGTTTCGTACACTGCGCATCATATAAAACTGGTACAACTGTTGTAGGCTAAAAATTAGCTTTTTTAAGCTTTGTAAATTGGTCGTTTATGACGTTTGTATAACAATGAATTTTGTTGGTTATGGCTTTAAGAAACAGTACTGTCAGCTATTCGAAAATTCCTTTAACCTTCTGAGTAAATAAATAAACTTCACTATAGAAAAGATAATTAAATCGGTTTAATTTTAAAAAAATTCATCTGCTAAGTAAAATTATACATTATTTTAAGTTAATAACTAGTCATAGCTCCATTATTATCTAACACTTCTTGTAACCTTATTGGCACAGAATTTATTAAATTTAATGCTAAATTTGGATCTTCGGACAGGTTTTCCCAAACATCCTCAATAAGAGTCCACAGCTGTTGCCTATTTTGCGGAACGATATTTAATTTTCGAATTTTTTTTACCATAATTCCCCAAATATTTTCTATAGGATTAAGATCCGGACTCTTTGATTGCCAAGAAAGAACTTGAATATTGTGTTCATCAAAATAATTCCTCACACAGTTAGCAGTGTGAACTGAACAATTATCTTGTTGAAAAATAAAATTGTTGTTCGGAAAAACCTTCCTGACTGAAGGCAACATTACATTATCTAAAATATCCTCGCATTCAATCTTCCGTCAATGTCCCAACATACTCCTAATCCCCCTCTGTACATCCAAGCCCAAACGTTCACTGAAAATCTTCCCGATTTATCGCTTGGAGAAATATACTTTTCTTCGTATCTGGACCGAGGCGGTCTATATACTCGAATATGACCATCATGATACGACTGAAACACTTTCTCGTCAGAGAATATAACTCTCCCCCAAAAACTTACTACATCATTTAACAGGTAATTAAGAGCAAAAATAATTCTACCTTGTTTTTTTTTCTTGGGAAAGGTTATATTTTTTTGCCGCTGCACAATTTTTTAATTCCGTTTTTCGAATCCTTCTTAACGCAGTTGTGACAGAAGCGGGAAAATTTGTTTCAACTTTAGCTTTTCTTGCACAATCAAAAGGATGGTCTCTTACAAAATTAATTAAATTTCCATCTTGCTGTTCGTTAGTTATACACGATCTTCCTGTCCCTCTTCTTCTTTCAACAGTTTGTTCATTATCCCATCTTTCTTTTAAATTCTGGATAGTAGTTTTGCTTCTATTATATTCTTCGGCCAGTATTCTTACAGACCAACCAGCCTCTATTTTGGAAATTATTTGCAACTTTTCGAAACTACTCAACTGCCTTGGCATCGCTATAACGTAAAATGGAGATTTTTGACATAATATCCTATTATTTGTCATAGTGACAGGTGTATTACGTGTCAAATGGGCGCATTCGAGAGACGAAACTACTCCGGAGTGGTTACCGATTATGATCCAACCGCTACCAATTCGTCGGCTTCCATGGATATCGACCAAGAGATCATCACGTTTGGTTCAAATGTCAAATCCATATCAGCTGTGCCGCTGTGCCTAACAAACATTAACCTTCCTTGTTTTGTGAAGCTTACCAACACTCATCCCTTGGTGAAACTCTTTGATAGCAGTTAAAAAGTACGTTTTCCCGTTTAATGTATATGTTTTATTCCTAACTACGTTCTTCGTAACCAAACTTTTGTTGCCATACGTCATTTCTCCATTGACACAACGAACCGCTCTCTCTAAGCAGCGGAAGTGAAAGATGCTACCCAAAATGGCGACCGTTCCGTAACATGTTGGAAATTGTGGTAAAAGTAGCGGTCGACACAACAAGACGATTTAGGAACTGCTCCGGAGCAGTTTCGTCTCCCGAATGCGCCCATTCTAATGCAAATCATAATTGATAGCGAATATTATAAAACCCGATTTACATTGAAAAAATCAAAGTGTACCAGTTTTATATGACGCGCAGTGTACATTCCATAAATAGTGTCACGGATAGAACTTATATCCAATCTTCAAACATTTACAACTCTCTTTGAATTAGAACGTTTGTCTTAAGGTTATTCCAATAATTTATTTTCCTTAACTGTTGTTAAAATTGCGCTTAAAGTGGAGATATTCAAATTTAAGGCAGCTGCTACACGCCAAAAATTAGTAAAGTAGAAATAAAATATCTAGACCTTAACATTCTCTTCAAATTTACTTCTCTGTACTGCTGTCAAGGGTAACAATAGGCCCTTGTTGTTAAATTCTTCCTGAAAATAGCTTCTTAGACAAGCTATTAGCTCTTTGCACCGACTATTTAAATGCTTCGGCATTTTTCACAAATAGTAAACAACGTAATCGACAGAGATATGTATGTGCATTTTTGTTTCTCTTAATAGAACAGTTTTTTAATGCTATTTATGAAAAGATCTGGAGCTTTTGTTAAAAAATGAACGCACAGCAACACGGAACCACGGCTGGCACCACCGCATCCAAACTATATTAATTTTTACAAGCTTAAATAAACAAGATATTTGCTATAAGTGGGTTCGCATCAAAGAAGAATACTTTGAGTTTGTAGTAAATGCAATATAGCATAAAGTTTTAATACTTTTTGCCCAAATTGAATTTTCTCGTGTTTTCTTATGGATTTACAATTATCAGCTGATTGATGACGTGCATCGGTTTTTGTTTTGCATTAAATATAGAAGGGTGTCGATTTTTCGAAAAAAATATATTGCGGCTTATTTTTGTTGTTATATTTAGATTCAGCATATCGAAAAACCAATCACATTTGACAGAAGTTCAATTAGATTCGTCGTATTTTTGGAAAGTCGTGCAACTGATTAAAAATTAAATTAAACTTCTCATGAATGTCATCGCCACTTAGCATAACATAATATAAAATAATGTTATTCTGTTATCAAATTAAAGATAATTAGTATTTTTCTACCAATTATACGAACCCAGGATTAATGAGAAACCAATGCAATAATAAAAGTTGTAAATTTCACAGTGGTATTATTACCGTCATTAGTAATCGCTTTTCATGTAATAGGCTTAAACATTACACTGTGTTAATATTATTGTCATTAGTGATTACATTTCACGCTTAAACTTTACTATGAAGTTCATCTTTAGACTCTTAAATAAGTTAAATATTAGCCATTTTGCTGGTTGAATGGGCATAAAATAAGATTGGATACGCGGGAGCTAAATGCCATTAAAAATTGCATAAGTTTTAATAGCTATGGTTTCCATGGAATCGCTGAATTTATGAGATATTAATGTCATTATTAATGCGTTGTTTTAAACTTTAACTGGTCACATTTTACAGTTGTAATAATAGAATAATTACTTCTCATGTAAACTCTTGCAGTTCTTTTGTCTAAATGTTCATTAGGTTGACAGGGTTTAGTTAATTTATTTGAACTCCAATTTAACATATCTGTCTGTTGTCTGCATCCACAACTGTAACGTAATTGTTATTCATACCATTTGTCTTAAAAGACGCAAGAGCAACCAAAGTATTTAAACTTATTAAAACATCAATAGTCGATAAAGACATAAACCTGATGAATTAGGCGGATTGCTTTGTGATCGACAAAAGCCTTTGTGTATTTAATAGACAATTAAACTAGTTAAAATTAAGCGTTACATCATGCCTTAAAAATTGCACGCAGAAACAAATTAAACTTTTAAAATTGATGAAATTATAAGACCTCAACAGCCGATCAAGACAGAAACCTTATTGCAGGATATTGTGTCTGAACTACATAATATTTGTTCTCTTCCTATAGGCGGTATTAACAATTCTCTATTGCCATATTTCTAATAACTTATTAAAGTACGCAAATGTTGGTTAATAAAAAACCATAGATAACCCCTGGCTAGTATATTTACGTTTCTAATTAATTAATTCATAAAAAATTTATTGAGCAACTCATACACCAATGTACTCATTTATAACCATATAAGATTACCAAGAATGGATAATAAATCATTTTGAACAATTTACCTTTACTCGACATAATTTAATTTTAAATATAATGAATGACTAAATAGAAATTTTACTGCCTTTATACAAGTTGACTCGCAGCTAACTCTACTGTGTTGATCTGTCTGTTCGTTTACGTTTACGTGTCTTTAATGCTGCAAAAAAAAATGTTTTAAAATTTGGTTGGTTGTCTTACTCATACAAATGTCAATTATTGTTAAATATAACAGTTTTCAATTTAATGTGTTTAATATTATTAAACTGTCAAACAGGATCAGGTTTTCGGTCAGTTTAATTCTATATTCTACTGCCTGATTATATAAAAGAACTAGATTTTAGACATTTTCAAATGTTACTGGAAAACGCATTTTATTCAATAGAGGAACTTATGACTCACATGTTTTAGTCAAGATTTTTATAATTCTTTGTTTTAAGTCGTAGCATTGTTGCCCAGTCGATAAGTATAGAAAATATTTGTAATATTTTTGGTTTCCTTTTTAACATATTTGGAGTAATTTTATTTTATTAATACATTTTGCAATAACATAAATTTACAAATCAGATGTATGCAGTTTCGGATTTTGTATAAATAGGTCACTTGCAATTTAAGAAATAATATTAATTGAACAAAAATGGCAGCTTATGTTTTTTATTTATTGCTACAAAAGAAAAGTAACATTTTTCGACAGTGGCGCGATCATCTTTCACATCTTGCGTCAGATCTATTTCCGTTTTTAAAGCAACATAATAATCGTGTGTTATATTAAATCTAATTTATAATAATGTTTATACTTCGGTTTTCATTTAGCTTTGAAAGTACGCTATAGACATTGATACATGACTTGATCAGTTTTTTGTCGGTCTTCTCGAAGCTACTAGAAAAATGTATTTTTTCCAAGAGAATTAATTTTTTTGAATGAAATTCGAGCTGCAGATTATGGTGACACATCTGCTCTGGTTTTACTAGATGACAGTAAGGTATTCGACACTATGGATTATCCAATGTTGTCTGGAAAAGTCTGAAGTTTCGAGGAAAATTGTGAAGTTTATTGGAAACTATCTCACTGGGCGCCTACAGCAGGCACATGGGGGAATCAGTATCGGACCCTATCGACTTGGTTCGAGGTGTGCCTTAAGGCTCTTGGGGCAATAAAATTATATTTTTTAGTTCACACTCTGAACTCTAACAATAAATAATAAGTAAACTTTCAATAATTGACGATTGATCAGATTCCTGTGGTTGCATACTATAAGAATTTTTCAGTTTTCAGTGGGAATTTAATGTATTTGAATTAAATAATGAATGTATTTTCTAATGTTTATTTTTATTCACTGATTTATATTACTATTATATAGTGTATTATTTGCATTGTAGTCATAGTGTTTGTTGGTACTGTTGTGATCTCATACACGCTTGCTGCTGCTCTTTATTCAGTGAAAAAAGATACCTTTCTATCTCTGAAGAAGTAATTTATTTTAGCAATTATTGACAACAAACAATTAAACTTCTTACAGGCATTACCATATTTCTAGTAAAATTACTTAAACATCCGTAAATATAATTGAAGATATTACACTTTGCAGGTTTTACCTTTTCTGGCCAAAACTGTCTTAATTTTATGCATGAAACAGGAACTATTAAACATAAATTTCAATATCTATTGGCTATTTTTATATTTTACCGTTATAACACAATATTTTTAATATGTACATAAACATTTCTTGGCAACAGACATTCTGGTTAAAGCCAAATACTACTTAATAATGAAAGATGGGCTAACAAATATTGTCAACATTTTTTTCCAAATTAATAACTGCATAAATATTGGTGAGTTATTTAGATTATTTCCTACTCCTGTCAATTTCACCGTTTCGTCCAATCAAGTTGTCTGGTTTCAACCAACATCAGCTATGATAAAAATGACAAAAGGTCTTGTGTTTTTAGTGATAGAACGTCCCGATTGGCCTTCTGTCAATTTTTTTCCAAATATATCAATTAATATTATTTTTTAATAACTTTTTCGGAAAATTTACGATTTTTCAATCCATAAAATTAGAACAATTCATTCACCTACTTACTTTCTTATTATAATATGTTTTTGTCTATGTTTTTCTAATAAGGATGTCGGATTTTCTAGAAATTAATAACATAACTATACGTGGAACCAATCTTATATTTATTTATATTTGTAATATTGTGAGAAAGCTATAATATATTGTCATTATTGTTATTTAATTTATTTAATCGACGAATGTTCTAACAAAAATCTCGTAACGAAGTAATTGTAATATCTTACTGATATGATATTCATGATAAAATTGAACCTGAATAGTAGGATTTTTAAAATTATCATTTTTAAAAGGGCTGTATTTATGGTAATAAAAACGAAAATTTGCAAACTTACTTAAAGTAACTATTCCAATGAATACTACAGGCTTTCTAGGTAGAAACAATATTACTTAATATATATGAATGCTACAGTTAAGGCTTATGAAATTATCGTGCCAAATATAACTTGTTTTTTTCTCTGTTAACATTTTCCCTGTTCACTCAAACTTTCCTGTTTTAGACTATTCAGAAAAAGTTTTAGTGACAGCTGAAAAATGTATCTTTTCATATTTTTAATTATGTTTTAAAAATGCATTTTTTTTTCTTCTACTTTTTTCTTTTGTTTGGTTACACATTAAAGTGATTTCTAATTACTGTTTAATTATACCTTATAATATTACAGTGGTAGTGAGGAAGCTTTGCTTCAACTTCACCATTTGTAATCTCATCATTACAATAAAGTCAATTACTATTATTATTTAACCGATAAAAAAACGAGGTCTGGATGTTTGAAAATTTTCTGATGATATATTCTTAAATAAATGTAAAATGACGATGACAAATTAGAAACGAAACTGAATTCCTATGAAAAATGTAAAACATTTTTGTATTAAAAGAATCTAAACTCTGAAGTTGTCATGTAAAACAGTTTAAGAAATAATTTACTTATACTTGAAATAATATCTAAATTGTTGTTACCTACGAGTATATTATTATTAAAACTTAAATATTCTGATGATTATAAATCTAAATAAAGCAACATCGTCAAGTGAAAGAAACTGACCAGCAGAATTGGCATATCAAAAGTTAATGAGCGGAAACCAATCAATATAAATCGTTAATTATCCAATTCAGAAAGTCTTGAGAAGCAACTGTTTCTTAGTGAAAAATAGTTATTTATATAACAAGTTGTGAAGGAGATTTTTCATACAGATACGCTATTGAAAAATTTCATGTAAGCTGGTCAAGAAATTTCGTGAAACGGGATCCGTATTAGACTTTAAAAAAAGTAAAAAAATACTACAATGAAGATGATGCAGCGACTCTACTCGTACTGCAGTTTAATTAGAGAAAACTTCACACTGTCCTTGAGGAAACAAGCTACGTAACTTCAGGTGGTCCAAAAAAGTACTATTCTAGAAATTATAAACCGAAATAAGATATGTCCTTACAAACCCCATTATAATCATTCCTTTTTTCATTTACCTGTTCCTCAAACAAATTTATTATTGTATTCACCGCTCTATGTCATGTGCAATGATTATGAAAAATATAAGCACCATATTCACATTTTTTTCTGTACTGTACAACAAATGAAAAAGTTTATTTAACTGTTGGTTAATGGACTGTATATTTTTTACTTATAAGTCAATGTATGTTATCACCTACTGCTTAGTTAGGCTAGTGTAGATTAGGTTAGGTTTAGTTTGGTTAGAATTTCATTTTGTATTATTTAAATAATGTTATTTGTGTTTTTTGTATGTTGCTACCCTGTAATTGGAAGTTACTGTCTGGGTAGTGTACTAAATAAATAAATAAATAAAATAAATAAATAAATAAATAACCACATATTAGAAGAGGGTGATGATGGCAAAAGGTTGGATTTTTGTTTGTGGGTAGGGAGCAAGATTTTATGTGGTAATAGGGGATTTCACAAACTTCTCGAATGAGTTCACGTTTTTGACGAATGGGACTGTGGCATCGCAACATGTTCGGTATTGGAGTGATGTTAATCCTATGTTCAGAATCCCAACCCGAAGTCAATATTTAAAAAAAGTGAATGTTTGGTGCGCTGTTTCCTATTATGCTCTAATAGGACCTTATTTCTTCGAGAAAACTTGTAATAGAAATTCTTATTTAAATATGTTAAATACTTTTTTTTTCTGATCATTTGGAACAACTGATATTACAGTACCTAAGTAGCATGCACTTCAAGCAAGATGGATGCTCGTCCCATTTTGCTAGAGAAGTAAAGGAATGGCTTGGTTTGGAATTTGGACAAAAATGAATCGGGCGAAATTGTTCAGTTTTATGGCCCCCAAGCAGTCCCGACCTTACGTTGGCAGATATGTATTTGTGAGGACGCCTAAAACAGTTAACTTATGCTAATCCACTGCTAAATGATGACATTTTAATACAAAGAGTTATACAAGCTGTAGGAGCAATATCTCTAGAAGAAGTGCGGAGGAATTATAACTATCTTATAGCCTAATTGGAAAAATGCGTCCTTCATGGTGGAGCGGCGTTTGAATAATTATTGTTATGCTATCTGATTTTCGTCTATTTTTATGAATTATGCCTTAAATTATAATCATGTATTGGTTTATGTTTATCGCATTTTGTTACATGTTTTATTTCATATTTCGAAGTAATTTGAAATAAACAATTATGTATTCTTTGCTCCGTTGTTAACATTGTAAACTAATGAAATCTTTAAAATTTACTGACAATGACGTTTTGCTTGACGCTTTTATAATTTATTTCTAAGGTACCTAATAAAAGGTGATACTTACAGGTATACAAAACGTACACCTACCAAACTTTTCAGTGAAATGCAAATTTAAAGCAAAAATATTATTGCTATCCAAACTTAATAAAAACCAATATCTTAGATGTGATGATTTGAAATAATTCTCTTAAATAGCATTTTGCTAAGAACTTTAGAATAAGCGTACTTTACTCTTGTAAAAAAATTGAACTTTTAACTTTTTGGACGCCCTGCATACAATTTTTTTTTAATCGAAAATCGTATTTTTTGAGCGAGCAAAAATTTTTATAAATAGTAACTTTTCCTCGAAGATTGAAATTTTTGGTCCATTTGTACTGTATATAATAAAAGGTACCTAATATCGCTCGCATTGTAGAAAAATTAAAAGTAATCGATGACGAACCTTGGACTGGAACAAATCAATCAAGACAAAACATTTTTAGTGATATTGTTGAAAATTAGAAATCAAGTTTCAAGTGAACTAATTTACTAGGGATTTAAAGACTATAAAAGCTTGCATTTGAGGTTTATGTTTTAAAATTAGGGTTTTATTATTTTTCTTTCAGTCAAAATTTTACTTCAGATAAGTAAGGGCGGCATTTTCAACGTCTAATTAACTAAAAACTATTTATTATTCCAAAATACATCGATTTTACAACCTTTAGTTATCACCAAACTACTGTGGATGAACCAGTTAAACCACATTTTATGGTTTAAACTAGAAATTATGAAAATTTTGCCATATTATTGGGTGGAAATAGATCTTTTGAACGACATATATATTTATATTTGAGAAAATGGTTAGTGAGAAAAAGGAAGACTTCTTTACCTTAAATTAGGAATAAATCTGTGATAATGACAATATCGACAATGTATATTGTGCGGGTGATAGAATATTAGGAAACTAACATTTTTAAAAAGGATGATTAACCTCTGTAGCCACGTAAACTCAGATAAACCGTCGCATAAGAAAAGACGTAACAGACGTCAGAAAAAACTGATTTTTAATAAAAAAAATAAAGGACAGGCAAGCTTCAATGCACTTTTTGTATTTTGTCAGACTTGTATGGTTCCAAAGTATATTTTAAGTTAAAAGTCAAATCATTCAAAGTAATTTTCCATAATTAAAGGTATGTACAGGGAGTTTCAATTTTATACCGACAAATTCAGATTGGTGATTCCTTGACAAAAAATAATGAAAAAAGTTCCCATTAATGGAGGTCCAGAAACCCCTCGTTTGTAAGATTTTTAACTTTGTATTGGTTTTTCCTATTTATTTTATGCGTTATTCAAATTCTGTACTTTTGTTGCATATTAAATTATCTAAAGAATAAACCTATTGTCATTTAAAGCTATCTACAGGGTGTTATTTTTTTGAGTGTCACGACCATTGCGACTCCCCCAACTTTTTTTTGATACGACACTGACTATCCTTTCATATGAAAACAACTTTTGTGGTTTATCATTTACCTTTTCTATTTCTTGCACTATTTTGATATCTTATACGGTTCGGCTGATATTTGGTAAAATATGATTTAAAGCAGAACTACGTTTTTAATCTGGTCAAATAAAAAGAAATTTGTACAGGGTTATTTTTTATATTTGGATATATTTAAGTTGCATAATTTTTCCCGTCATATCTTTTAGACTCATTAAAAAAATCATACGCGCATTACAAAGTTAAAAAACAAATGAAGTTTATTTTTTTAAATGGAACACCCTATATATTTTTCACCAGGGGGAAAGATCTCTTTCTCCTGATTTCAAAAATTTATAACATATCAACATTTAATTTGGTCGTTTGTGAAATATTTGAGTTTCGATGAATTGAATTGATTATAATCGAGTTGGCGTTCCGCATACTTCAACGTGACATGTTTGTCTGTTTATTTTAAATTGAAACAATCAGTAAGAAAAAATGACTTATGTTTTATAATTCAATTTCAATAATATAAAGTAAAGTAAATGACTACATGTTTTCTATATACCCGCCACGACTTCTGACACATTTTTGAATATTTTCTCTCATTTTGTAATGGATCGCGTTCGAAGTAAAATCTGGGTGATCTGTATTGAGCATGAATATTTCTTGTTCAATCCTTTGTCTCAACACACGTATATTTTGAGGTCTATCGTAATAAATACGGTGTTTTAGAAATCCCCACAAAAAAATATCTAACGAGCTTAGGTCCGGGCTATTAGCCGGCCATTGAAGTGTGCCATTCCTAAGTATCCAAAGGTCATATCTGCCATTTAGGTATTCAGTAACTTGAATGATATTATGGGGTGGTGCCCCATCTTGTTGTCAAACAAGGTTATTGTATTGCCGAACTGGAAGTTCTTCTAAATAGTTTTCAATAATATTTTGAATGAAATCTAAATATCGATTGCCCGTTAGATACCCATCAAAAATAATAGGTCCAATTACTTGGTTGTTCAGCAAGCCGCACCACACATGAACTGACCTCCGTCCCTGTATTTTGACTGGTTGAATTTTATGTGGGTTTTCACTTGCCCAATAGTGTTTGTTTTTCTATTAAACATCCCCGCAGTCGTGAACGTAGCTTCATCGGTGAAAATAATTTTTGTTAAGAACTCGGGATCTTCTGCTATATGCCTTAATATTTCTTGACAATAATGTAACCGTTGAATCATATTTCTTTCAGATAAGTCTTGAAATGGCATAAATTTGTACGGATGATATTTGTAATGTTTCAAAGTGGTCTGAATATTGTAGAATGACTTTCCAAATTGCGCGGCAACCGTTGAGATCGAACTTTCGGGATTTTCTAAAATATGTTCTAATTTATTTTATTTATAATTATTAAAATGCAAGAGAATACTGTTACCTTCAAAGGATAGTAAAATATTTAAGTCTTCTTCGTCATTTCTAAGAACGGTTCTCTTTTTTCGACCGAGATTTTTGGATTCATTAAATCGCTGGATAATGCGTTTGATTGTGTTAGTCGATGGTACCCGTCGTCCAGGATTAATTCGACGATATTGCTGTTGAACTACAGCTATTCGGTTGTTATTAGAATAGAAAAGACGTCCTAATTGAAGTTTGTCTTCTTCCGAATATCCCATTTTCCTTACTGAATGTTTCAATTTAAAGTAAACAGACAAATATGTCACGTTGAAGTATGCTGAACGCCAACTCGATTATAATCAATTCAATTTATCAAAACTCAAATATTTCACAAACGACTGAATTAAATGTTGATATGTTATATATTTTTGAAATCAGGAGAAAGAGATCTTTCCCCCTGGTGGAAAATATATAGGGTGTTCCATTTAAAAAAATAAAACTTCATTTGTTTTTTACCTTTGTGATGCGCGTATGATTTTTTTAATAAGTCTAAAAGATATGACGGGAAAAATTATGCAACTTTTGTATTAAAAGCTTTTTTCTGTCACTTATATTAACCCCTGTAGGTAGGTATCCAAATATAAAAAATAACCCTGTAAATTAGTTTGCGCGGTACAAAGTTTAACACCCTGTATCTTACAAACGAGGGATTTCTGGACCTCCATTAATGGGAACTTTTTTTATTATTTTTTGTCAAGGAATCACCTGTAATAATTTGTCGGGATAATATTGAAACACCCTGTATAACGTCGAAGTTTATAAGGTTAGTAGTAACTTTGGATAACGCAGTTAAAGGAAAAACAAAAAAAAAACTACTTACATTTGAGGACAAAATCATCATAACTACAAAACACAAAAAACTGAATTTCCTAACCCTACAGTACAAACATCACTTACTAGGAACATACTAAATTCAGTCAAATCCCAAATATCTCTGTTACACAAACTAATATCCAGAATTGACGCAATTTCATAAACACAGCCTGATACGTCCATACGGAAATTTTGTTTAATCCATTTGTCAAAAAACTTTATTACTAATGCACTAATAGAAAAAAGTACTTAAAATTTACAAATAAACTAAAATTTCGGTTGTATCGTCTTAAGCTCTGACACCATTTTAAACTCGCGCGCCTTTTTCTCACTCCCGTGAATCAAAAATTAACAATATCAGCGCCAGTTGTCCGACGCATCTGTCAAAAACGATTGTTTTCAGTACATATGTCACACTGCGACTGAAAATGTGATGGCATACGCGCGCGATGTCTGAAGCGAGTGTATGACGCGCACGCTCCCTATTCCTTGTTCAGAGCTCGATGGCTGGTTTAACACTAATTTAAGAGTCAGTCTTCAGCAATGGTCAACCTTCCAGTCACCAAATAATAAAAGTCGGGTTGGTGGGGGTGGTTAATGAATTATTGTTAGTCGTTATCTCCGTGAATAGTCTGAAAACAGAGGTAAAAGGTGAGCATGTCGAGCACCGGCTCGGTTATTCTGAATGTATTGTGCTTTTCAATTTGACTGTTAAACTGGTTTTTGTTCAACCGTGAAAAGTATGATATTAAATGTTTTGTGCCGGAACGTCGGTTCAACTCAAAAACTGCCTCATTGAATATAAATGCTGTTTATTGGGGCTAGTGGGTCTTCTAGCTTATCTAGCTGACTGAAAGCTTTAAATAGTCTCTTTTTAAACTTGGAGGTTTTTTATATGTTTCAAAACAACAAGTCGAGAAAAGAATAACATTTTCGGTGCACATTTCTGAAGAAAGCAGAAACCAAAAACATTAACAAATACGTAAGAAAAAATATTTACCCAACGACAATCTTATGGAAAAATACTTTACTTAGATTACAACAGTTGTTGAAAATGTGTAGGTAAAGCCTGTCCAGAGATATAAGAAAGTTACACTTTGCCTTTGAATGGGATTATCCAAGGGTGGCCATAAACAAACAATGAACGAATGAATAAATGCAGGTGAATAATGGTCCGTACTTAAAAATGTCTTAAGGAAAATTGCAAATCCGGAAGACGTAATTTCATTATTAAAGTATGTTCTAAAGCCACTCTAGTTAGTTTTAAGCTTAGTAATTATTTTTAGTTCGTGTGTAATACAGCGTTTGTTTAATCGTGTGTGAGTCATGGAAAATATGTGCGAGCCCAAAATATCTCATAGGAGATAACCCCGTCGATAAATCACTTTTCTGTGGAAACTAAGGAAGTTATAACCAATGTTTATTCAACTCTCATTGAATGTGCGGTCAGCAAGCAAGCAGCGTTAGAAGAAACGGCCACATTAACAAAAATTCCAAAATCAACTGTATGAAAAATTGCGAATAATCCCTTTTAGCTAGGAAAGAAGAACCGATACTGGCATTTTCTCGAAGGTAGATGGAAGTGATCAAGATATAATACGGCGTAAAATTTACAAGTTATACGAGGAACAAAGCGTGCCTAATACATTAGATAATTTAATTAAGAGGCTTGAAAATGATGAAAGCGGCGTTAAATGTGGCAGAACAACTTTATGGAAGTGTATCCAACACATGGGTTTTAGATTTAAAAAAATTAACAAAAGACAAGTTTTAATGGAATCCAGTAGAATTCGGGAATGGCGATCCGAATATCTACAAAAAATTAGGATTTACAGAGATCAGCAAAGGTCGATTATTTACTTGGATGAAACCTGGTTCGACACATATGATACCCCGGAAAAGGGCTGGGTTGACTCAAGCGGCAAGTGTAAAACAAGCGAGCCATTAAAAAGAGATAAACGAATTACGATTTTGCATGCTGGATCGTAAGACGGATGGATTCCAAATGGACTTTCTCTGTCTGCAAAAAATATTAAATATTCTTTTCTGGATTACCATGAGGACACCACTGCTGATTTATTTGAAGATTGCTTTAAAAACAAGCTAATTTCAAATATACCTCCGAATAGCGTAATTGTAATGGACAATGCAAGCTACCATAGTAGGCAGTTGACCAAGGCTCCCTCCTCAAATGACACAAAAGCAACAATCCAAAACTACATGTATGATAATGACATTTATTTTCAGCAAGATTACACCAAAAGGCAATTAATTGAGGTTTTACAAAGTTTAAAACTACAAAAGGAATACTTTTGTGACAATTATGCAAAGAATCTAGGGCATACAGTTTTAAGGCTTCCACCATACCATTGTATATTTAGTCCCATCGAACATGTTTGGCACCAACTGAAATCTGCCATTCGTCGTAACAATATTTGCCCTACTATTAACTTCAGTGCACTTGAGCTTATAAAAACTGAAGTTTTTAACATCCCTTCACAAAGTTAGGCAAATTCTGTTACACATGTTGAAAAAGTGTCTATATCTATGTAAATATATCTATATCCATATAAACAGTACAGCACAAATATAAATTAGAACAGATGATGATGGCGATAGTGATACTGATATATTAAGTAAATAATTAGTTTAAGTACCGAATAATTTTTATATTTTTGTAATCATAAATATAATTTTTAATAATAAAATAACTTGTAATTTCACATTTAAACATAAATAAAATATTATTTATTGTCTTACTTATTTTTATTACAAACCATGATTAAATTCTAAACAAAATACGGACCTGTTCGGCCATATTTCAATTTTACAGCTGGCCCGAGTCTTTCCTAATAGGGATCAGTTAGTCACTTTCTGATATCTTTGAACAGACTTTACCCCAAACTGTAATACAGGCATCTATTTTACGATGCAATGATTGGCGAACGCGTTCAAATATTAGGGGTGTTTGTTTCACAGGATCCAATAATGCTATTCATTAATTCTTCCACAGCTTCTATTGGGGTCGTAGAAACTAAACATTTGAGGTCACCCCAAAGGAAATAATCCAATGAATTTAAGTCTGGAGACCTGGGGGCCAGGGTTGTGTTCCTCCTATCTACCACTTTTGACACACTGTTTAAATATTCAAGGGCAACTAAGCCGAAATGAGGTGGAGCACCATTGCACATGAAATATCTTCCAAAAGTATGGATAAACTTCTACAGTAAACTCAAACTCAAACTCAAAAGTGCCTTATTATTATAAGACATAATCTTGTTAACAAAGCTAGGTTGTATATGCGTATATAAAAGGATACCAAATAAATAAATACACAAAATATAGCATAGGAAATAACAGCCATCAAAGACAATTACAAATATACACCAGTGATAACCGATGACACAGAATAAGAGTTAACGCTTATAGACTAGAAAAGAACACATTTGTAATTGTAACAAAATTGTACAGATATAACCGATATTGAAAACATAACTATATTATTGACATTATTAAAGTGTCCTGAAAGTACTCTTCCAAGAAATAATGGGCTATTTTCAACAAGAGATCCTTCACCATTGCTGCCAAATATTCTTTCAGACCTAACTGTTCTTATATTCAGAGGCAAGTGATAAAATATTCTTTTGGAATCACATAAAAGTGATTTTTTAACCAAAGTAGAGTGCGCGATTGGTAACTCTATATTTTGTGTTTGCCTGGTGGCATAGCCAGAACATAGTATCCTATTGTCTGTACTAGACTTATGTTTCTCAAGCATTAGACATACTGTCTCGAGAATAAAGAGGGACGGGAGGATTAAAATTCCGTGCGACCTAAATAGTGGCAGACAGGATCACGGTATCCTGCTCCAACTATATACTGAATGGCCCTCTTCTACAAAACAAAGCCAGAGTTCAACAAACCACGAGTACAATTTCACCAGAATGCGATTCTATCACAGAAAAGTAAACCATTCTCGATACAGAGGCATCCAACTCTCTAGAAATAATCCTCAAGGTATAGCAACCATTAGCTAGATTGCTGCAGAGAATAAGGATATGTTCGTGGAACCTGGGTTGTAAAAATAATAGGCCTATTACATGGTCTCCAACAATTTCGACCTATACGTTAAGCACAAACTGGTGTTGATGACGGTTTTCTAAAATTGCATGTGGGTTCTCATCCACCCATACATGACCATTGGGGATCTCTGGAAAAATTGCCTCATCGGTGAATAATATTTGCCCCAAAAATTGGGAATTTTCGCCAAACTTCGGTAAGTGTAGAAGAACTTACATTTACGTTTAACGCAATATTTCTGGTACTTGTAGTAGGAGTTTCCTCAAGCACATATTATTCTACTTGTGGAGTTGCTGCTGTGTGGGGTCGCCCATTACCAGTTTTTATTTAATTTACCTGTTTATGTTTATATATAGATGTCTTACCTAGTAGGTATTCATGTTTTTCTGGTTATTATTAAATAGTTATTGAAATTTGGGATTGTCTAAAATAAGATTTGCTACATAAGAACTTGATTATGTGATGAAGATTTTTTGATGTGTAGGTTTTTATAGATTTCTTTCATCTTCTTGACTCATTACTGTGTTAATTTCGTACAAGGCGTCGAAGAAAGTCATGTAAAAATATTACACTATGTTTGGTCGTCTAACACTATAGAGCGATGTTAGTTAATGCTTTTTAACATTTCTGTCAGTTTTCAGTGCACCGGGTGTCCCTAATTAGGATTGAGTTGAGGTAAATTACTATTAAAAATGGAGAAATATGAATAGCTGTTTTCTTGTTAACTTTTTAAAACATAAAATTTAAAATTACAGACTGTTGTCAATAACTTAATTTAGGTTTAAAGCAGTCTTTCTTGTAGTTGTTGTACACTGAGAAAACTGTATCATATCTAATATACATTTAAAAAAAATATATTTAAGTTAAGAAGAAAAGTTTCTGAAACTCTTCTGGTTTTTCGGACCTAAACAACTTGTACAAAACCATAAAAGGTTGTTTATTAAAAGAAAACACATTTGGAAAAACGCGTATTGAACATAGTTTGGACATTTAACTAAACCTTAATTATGAACTACATAATGAGTTCAGGTTAGTTACGTTTTCGACTGTCAAAAACCTTTTCTACTTGTCGAAAACAAACTCGAGTCATTCGACTATGGGAATATTCAAATACTCAAAAACCGAATATATTTTTTTTAATTATTCATATGCTCGAATATTCGACTATTCAAATATTTGAATATTCGAATGATTGCATGCTTAAATGTTTCAATATTCGAGTATTCAATTATCAAAAATTTTTACTTTAAAATTATTCAATGTTACGTGCACAATTCTTTAAAAAATGGGTTAGTTGCTAATTGTATTAAATGAATGTTGTATCTTATATCAGATTGTTTTTTTTTATAACCAAATACAAATTCTGTTCACTTATTGTTATGATATTTATTATATAACATACTATATATACTATACCGGGTGATGCATAGCTTAGTTCAGCATAGGAAATCCCATGTAAATTTGGAGGTGGCTAAATATTGGCTCCCCTGTACATTTGAGAGAAAAATTGTATGGTAATTTTTTGAAGAGGCGGATATAGTAAACCCATGTGTCAAGTTTGAATAAATTTTAATAAGTCAATCCTAATTTAATTAAATTTGATGGGAAAATTACGAAATTCTCATAGTTTAGGTAATACAGCAAATATTATTTGGCATTGACAAAACGAAAAGTAGCGTCAGTGACAACATTTTCACTGAAGGCGCTTTAATTATAGCTGAATATGAGCTATTCCATTATGGAAAAAGTAACTAGGATTAAGTGGTATTATACAGGAAACAGTTTAAGAGCAGTGTCTGAAATGTTTTCAGTTCAATTCCCTGATAAGCCTATCCCTTCAATTTCATTAATTAAACGTATCATTAGTAAATATGAGTAACTGTAAATGCTCAACTCAGAATGTCAATAGAGCTGAAGAAAAGGATAATAGAGATCTTCATATTTTACTGCACGTGGAGGAAAATAAAATGATTAGCAAGAGGATTCTTCTTCAAGCCGTAGAAAAAGATCAAACCACAGTGTTGCGCACTTTAAAAAAACATAAATATTTGTCTTACAAGTTTGAAAAACATCAAGAGCTACGGAGAAATTTTTTGAGAAATATTTGTTTTACCGATGAATGTAAGGTAAGCCTATCCCATCCATTTCATTAATTAAACTTATCATTATTAAATCAGAGTCCAAAGGCACTGGAATAAATAACTGTAAATGCTCAATTCAGAATGTTAATAGAGCTGAAGAAAGGGATAATAGATATTTTGATATTTTATTGCACGTGGAGGAAAATAAAATGATTAGCACGAGGATTCTTGGGCAAGCCGTAGGAAAACAAAAAAGAGATACGGCAAGGTGATAAGGAACGGAGAGTAGTATTCTGTTTTGAGGTAATGAAAAGTGCAAATAATAATAGGAATTTTTTGAGAAATATTAGTTTTACCGATGAATGTACGTACGTTCACCCTCAAAATGAACTAAATGTTCAAAATTGCCGATATTAGAACAAAGAAAATGAACATCGTCTTGTTCATACTCGGATGTAATATCTACAAAAAATAAATGTTTGGGCGGGAATTGTAGGACATCACATAATTGGACCATTAAAAAAAAAAAAAAAAAAGTTTAGAAAAAATATTACAAAAAAGGTTTTTAAAAATTATTTATGATAAAGATTATTTATACTCTTCAAAAAAATTATATGCAGAAACAAAAAAAATGGATGTGAGACAAATTTAGTTTTATAATATTTTAATATATATTTTTAAAAATAAAAATAACATTGAATTTAAAGAGCATAATTATAATACAAGATTTAAAAATGAAATTTCTATTAAACCAAAAATAAATAAATCTATTGGACAAAAAAGTTTCAAAATTTTAAGTTTATACATATTCGATTGTCTAATAAATAATATTAAAAAAATAAAATCATTTAAATTATATAAAAAACAAATTAAATGGTGGTTATTAAATAAAAATAGGTTAGATAATATTTTAGAAATGCTATAATTATTAAATAGGTATTAATATATTAATATATTAATACCAAATCTAAATAATATCTATTAAATAAATTTATAAAAATGTTATCCTCAATTATTTACATAATAATATATTAACCAAATATTTTAATAAAATTAACCCCTATACAAGTTAACCTTCAGGGGTTTTATTCCTAAGTTTATTTTTAATGTAAAATATATTAAAATGTATTGTATTTATGTAAATATTTTGAATAAACTTTATTATTATTATTATTATTATTATTATTTTTTATGGAAGGCAGTAACCTATTTTGACTTACTACATAATCGAATTGAACCCGCACTAGAAGAAGTTGTGCGTGAGAATCAGGAGATCTGATATCAAAGGGATGGTTATCCTGCCCATAACTCTCTCAAGGTTAGGGAATACTTGCAAAATATTTTTAACGGAAATATTATTGGCCCACGGCATTAAACCCTTTGGCCAGCCAGGTCTCCTGACCTTTCGCCAAACATCTTTCTTCTGTGGGGTCACTTAAAAAATTTTATTGATAAAGATGTAAAATTTGAAAATCTAGACCAGCTAAAAAACTGTGGTTCGTTAGAATGTGACAGAGTTTCTCAATATCAACTTAGTAATGTTAGAAATGCATTTTATGATATTGTTTAGCTGTTAATGGAGGGTTGTTTAAACATTTAACTAATTAATGTTTTTGTGAAAATCTGTAGTCTTAGGTATGTTATGTTTACTTAAAGGCTTAGTGAAAAAAACATAATGGTGTCTTTTATTTTGGATGCGCGATTGCGGGATTGGTGAAACAAAAATGTGTTTTTCTAATTTTGACATATAAAGTGACACTTTTTAAAACTGATTGACATTATGAAATGTCTTACTTTTTGTAACTAGTTGCATAAAGTAAAATTTTATGCAATTGGTGACGAAAAATGTATTTCAAAATTAGTGACAAAAAGAATTATTCTATTTATTAAACTGTTATAATACAAGTTAAAAACATAAATTATAAATTAATTAATTATTATAAATATTGATAACACAATTATTGCAATTATTCAAATTAATTCCCGACGACATATTTTTTTCATTGCTCGAACTTGCTGTTATTTGGGAAGCGACGCACATTGCATTAGATGTTTCACCAAATATTTCTTGCGCTATAAGTTTTTTATTATTCATGGAATTTTCAACATATCCCTCCGCAACAGAGCTAGATTTCCAACCTCCGTGCCTCTTTTATTTTAAAAGATCAGCGCCACTGTCTGCTAGGAAAGTGGCAGAGCTTCTTCTGAAGCAGTGGCCAGTATATAGAACAGGATTTGAAAGACCAAGAAATTGTGCAATAACTTTTGGCAGACTGCTAAATGTGTTAATTCCCACAGGATTTCTGGTACATTTTCCATTCGCATATTTTACAAAAAATCTGTTGTGTTTAAGAATCTGGGGACGCAACCTAATATATTTTCTTAATATTTCAACAACATTCGTATTTTCAATGTCTCCAGTGGTAATTGCACACTGCCGTATAACTTTTATTTTTGAAGGTGGGATATCAACACGAAAATGGCTTCCTTCGTCTATAACATTTTTAACTGGAAGAAATGTTAATTCTGCTTTTCTGCATGCTCCTGCCATTCCAACTAACATTACAACCTTAGCCATTAAGTATTCTTTGTCATCAGCTTCCAATAAAAATTTGGCAAAATCTTTTTTAATAAAAACTTTTGACTTTTTAGCACTGTACCCGTCCGCTTGCCTTTTAATATATGCTACCAAATTTGTATATTTTTTAATATCAATATTCCTTTTCAGATTTAGTTCAGTTAACATTGAGTAAAGTGTCCATAATGTGGAAACTTTTAGATCTTTCTTACCCTCAAAATATGCAAGTAAAACTTTCTCATTAACATGTTTAATTTTCTTCTCATCACACCACGTAACAAATTTTTCGTATGCCAAATCATAAACTGCCTTTGACTTTTTGGGAATTACTGATAATAGAGCATTACCTGCTGCCTCTTCAATATCGCTTGGTAGCTCTTCAGAACTTGAATGACTCATTTTTTAAAAATAAAACTAAAAATATATCAATCTCGATAAAAACCTTCCGTCTAGACTTTTTTACAAAATGTCAAACTGACTACTAACATGAAGTAACAGCAACAATAGCTATTTATGCCATCAGTTATATGTCAAAATTAGAAAAACTAAATTTATGTTTTCCAAATTTTCATCAATTATATTAAATTTTATTTTTTTATTACTTTCTTCAAAATTAGAAAAAATCTTGTATGCAATACGTTACGATATGAAATTTTGTGTAACTTGTGAGTTTTTGCGAAACTCACTTCGTTCGTTCCGCAAAAATCTCACGCGTTACATAAAATTGGGCATTTCGTAACTGATGGCATAAATAGCTATATTAATGTGAAATAATCTTTATTCGTTATGTCCAGCTTTACGTCAATTTTTGACAATAGCGTCATAGAAATTATTTGCTGGTGTTTGCTGTATTATCTAAACTATGAAAATTTCGTAATTTTGCCATCACAATATAGTATTGTGTGTCTAGTAGTATCGAGCAAATCTAATCTAATCGCTGAAAAAAAATTAAGTGTAAGTAAAGTTTCTAAATATTACATCCTTTAAAATTTTCTTACTTAATACTCATAATCATTTTTGACGATGATGTATTTTAATTAAATAATAAAGCAAGTTGACCTATCAAATATACTATGCCCACTACTATATTTAACAATTATTAAACCATCTTTAATTGAAAGGGTTTTAACGAAGTGTAAAAAGAGGATGCAGACGTTATATATTGTGAAATATCATTTATTTTTAGAAAATAATAGTTACTGTTATTAATATTTAATAAACAAATGGTGTCATTTCTTACTGTTGATTAAAAAAATACGTGCAGATACGTTCATATAAAAAAGCATTTTGAACTACATAGTAAAGTCCGTTCACAGATTTAAGAGAATGACGTACCGACTCGTATTGACGCCTGTTTAAAACCAGACTGGGGTCTACACAGGCCCGCACTGAATTGTAAAGTGCTGGAACTTTGAAACGCATAAAGAAAAATTTTAGTCTATATTTTAAACTAAATATCTCGGGAAATATTAAGGATATTTGAACGCGGTTTGAAGCTATTGAAGCTCATTGTTTGGTCTTAGGGTATATTGATTAGTTTCGGTTTGTATACATTTCGATTTCACAATACAGGATGGTGAATGAAACTAATGCTAACTTAACAAAATTTCACGGAATCCCCATTTCGTTCCAAAGATATTTTTGCTTTATTTTTCGGTTTTAAAAGAATCACTGGTTCAATTGAAAAAAACGACTTTCTGAGTTTTTGAATAAATGTCGTACTTTTACAATAATTAGAGTTTAAGCGAAAAACGACACTTTCGAATTTCATCACCCTGTATCTGTCTGGCAATTGCTCGGAAAAAAGATTTTAAACTTACTGTTAGTTCCGCAATTTTCTCTTTCTTCTCTAGTAAATCTTACCTGTCATCACAACCTAAATGTCAATAAACAAAATTATCAAGGCAATCTTGATTGTATTAATTGAGGTTAAAGTATCTCTTGTGCCACCAAATTAAACCGAGAAGAAACTGTTACTGGGAAAATAAAAACATTATTATTATTAGGGTATTGAAAGTAACAACAATAAGTTAAAAACCTTTTTTCCGAGCAATTGCCAGACACATACAGGGTGATGAAATCCGAAAGTGTCGTTTCTCGCCTAAACTCTAATTATTGTAAAAGTACGACATTTATTCAAAAACCCAGAAAGTCGTTTTTTTTTCAATTGAACCAGTGATTCTTTTAAAACCGAGAAATAAAGCAAAAATATCTTAAATTAGCACTGTTTCATTTACCACCCTGTATTGTAAAATCGAAATATATACAAACCTAAACTAATCAATATACCCTAAGACCAAACAATAAGCTTCAATATGCTTCGAACCGCGTTCAAATATCCTTAATATTTTTCGAGATATTTAGTTTAAAATATAGACTAAAAATTTTCTTTATGCGTTTCAAAGTTCCAGCAGTTTATTTCAAGCATGGATAATTTGACACAAATAATAAATAACTTTTGATAGAATATGTTATAATTATATATTATAATTAATTAATGCAACTACAGTTTACTCATTTAATTCATCTTCACTGTCCCTATCCACACCTATGTTAGGTACTAATAAATCTTTCTGTAATATTCCCAATTAGAATGTATAAATTTTTAACAGTTTTAATATGGGAAACACAATATTTCCAGCTACTCACAGGCACTTTGTCCACTTCAGTAATAATAATATCAAGTACACTAGTTTTTATAGTGGGTGATACATTATTACGTCTAACGGCAGACTTTAATTAATGCCATATGTGTTTTATGGGATTGAATATACAGTGATACTGCGGAAGCCTTAGCCACTGTATGCCCCTTACTTTTAGCGTACCTGTCGCAGTAGTACTCCTTTTCTAGGTTCAGAAATTTAAGCACATCGAGTAACTCTCTTTTCGTGTAAGTTTTCTGAAAATATATATCATTCTGATACATAAATTCCTGTATTGCCATTTTCGTATCTTTTGAACAAGGGGGCTTGCTTAACTGTCTACTGTGGTAACTTGCGTTGTCCATAACAATCACACTGTTAGGAGAAACATTAGCAATTAACTTATTTACGAACCAATCCTCAAACAACTCTGCTGTGGTATCGTTATGGTAATCCAAACAGGAGTCATTTATATTCTTGGCTGCCAATGAAAGAGCATTTGGTACCGGACCATCTTCGGACCCTACAATGACATGTACTATGGTTATTCTTTTTCCTCTGTTTGATGGTGCCTTTGTTCTACACCTGTCACTAGAATCAACGCAACCTTTTGATGGGGTATCATGGGTATTAAACCAGGTTTCATCTAAGTATATAATAGGTCTGCTCTCACTTCTGTACTGAGCGATTTTTGTCAAATACTCAAATCGCCATGCCTTAAGTCGTTGCGACTCCATGATAACTTGCCGTTTATCGGCTTTTTTAAATTTAAAGCCGATTCGTTGAAGACACTTCCACAGCGTTGTCCTACCGCAATTGATATCCGTGTTATGTATCTCAAGGCTTTTCAGTAAATTATCCAGTGTTGGTATCTTATGCCCTTCAAACATCTTATAAATTTTGCGTCGGAAAAAAACCTCATCGCTGCGATCTAATTTTTTGCAACTCCCAGAATCTTTCCTTCTTTTCCTTTCGGTGATGGGTTTATTCACAATTTCCCATACTGTTTTTTCCGAAATTTTAGTCAATGTGGCTGTTTCTTCAATACATTCCATTTTACTCAACTTTTCACGTTCTACGAGAGTTGTATATACATTTTTTATAATCTCTTTAAATTCTAAAGATAAGTGTCTTCTTCCATTTTTATTTCCGCACTGTGGTTGTACCTGTACCCCCTCCGGCTGTTCTATACTAGATTCACCAATCCACGGACGCCACATATTTGGATAATCAAAGCTGCGTTTTTATTTCACACGAACTAATAAAATGACTGCTTTTGCAACACTGATTTGTCTACTTATTTTTTTCCTATTATTTAATAAGGCTATGTAAACTAGTTACGGCCAAGTCCGGTCCCTACCTGGATAATAAAATCATTATCTCTATGATCCTTGAAACCCTTTCAACAAAGAATGTTATGATGGGTGATAACTAAAGTCAGGTAGTCATTCTCTTAAATCTGTGAACGGACTTTACCATGATTGTCTGATAACGTAAAACTTTTACTACTAAATTGATAATTTTAACATCATAAGAGATACCTAAATAAATTCCATGTCATGAGGTTGCTGGCTAAACATCTCTTTATTCTGAAATTAAACGTATCTACGTGATGATTTAAAGCAAAACAAAAAAGGCGTTAATTACAGTATCTTTCACTTTTGTGCCTGATCTCTGTAGTTAGTTAATTTTTTTATGATTGTTGAATCCTTATTTAATAAATGTGTTATTTATTAGATTGTCAAAATTAATTTATTGATGAATCTAAGTACCACTCATAAGTGGGCACAATGTTTTAATATAAAACTCTCTCAGAATCGGACACCACCCAACTAGCTAATAATGAAAGTTGAATAGAGGCTGTCCATTTGCCAATTTATTTAATAAATAATGTTTCCCATTACTCATTTTTCTTTTTGGTAGCAAAACTGCTGCAACAATTTGCTGTAAGAATATTCGAGTAATCAAATTATAAACCAATTAATAATGCTTTTTTGGACGGCGATCATCTATACAATTTTTGCTATAGAACAAAGTTGCTTTATAAGCACTTCTACTTTCGAACTTATTTCTACTATAGTCTATTGCTTAATGCGAGAGAGTAATAAATCATTATTGAACTATAAAACCCATTGGTCTTCACCGTATTCCATAGGTGTAGTCAAATTATTATTATGTATGTTGTCTCACAGTTAAGTATGAATTGGTCAATCTAAGAGCATTTCCCCTAATACCATACAACTCCAATTTTCTCAACAATAACATTGGATGAATGCAATCAAATGCTTTTGATCAATCCAAATATATATCTAGAGCCAAACTACCTTGTTCTATAAAGGTGAATGTTGAATATCGTTAAGGAGATTACAGTTGTTCATAAATTCCACAAGACGATAACACATTGCAAGCTCAAAAGGTTTCAAAAACGCTGAAAGAAGGCTTATAGGTCTGTAATTTTCCATAAGTTCACAATCTCCTTTCTTAAATAAGGGTTTTATCAGTGCTATTTTTAGTTGTCCCTTGCCTAAAAGCGTTATTTATAAGATAATAAAGAACTTTTTATTCACGGGAATCGTAGTTTTTGCAATACCTGTAGGAATTTCATCCACCCCAGAACTGTGCTTATTTCTAATTTTAATAGTAAGTCCGCATAGCTCATCTGTGGATATTGGCCTTAAAAGCAACGACCTGTCATTTTCACTTACATTATATTTTGTTTGTCTGGTTTCTAATTGTTTCACATTCAGGGAGTATCGATAAGAAGTTCTTATTATACTGATTTGGTATATGTTTGTCTGGCAAATTTTATAAAAGAGAGATGTTGTAAGTTATCGCAAAGTCACTGATATTATGGCGATGACTTTTCAAGAATTCCGTCCAACTTAGAATTATTACAATAGTTTAAAACAACTACGAGTAAAGTAAAAAATTTCCTCTCAACGGACGAATCAAATGTTGCCAAATAAAAACGTTTGATTCAACATTATCTGTCATTGAATACTAAAATATCTAATATTCATGCATTATTAATATAATCGACAAATTTAAGAACAGATGGTTTTAAATGAATGAAATAACACCGGTTTTGTGCTGTGAAAAATTCTATAAATCTTGACTTAATTACTGAAAATTATGTAAACAACTCTGGTATTTTTGCGGTAAGATGGATACAAATTTACTGCCGATAAAGAATGAAATGCTTCATTGGAAAAGTTAATATGTGGGGATTCACGATTATAAATATTATTTATTTGAATTAGGAAAGTGGATGGAGGAAGTCCGGGCAGTAACCAAATCGTGACAACACATATTATTGCAGCCAATCAGTTGATTTTCTTAAGGTTTCTAAGATTGAAGTTAATTAAAATAAAATCTGAAAGTAAATCCACACCGGGTAATTTTGCGGTGAGATGGTTTAAAATATACTGCCAATATTAAAACAGAATAGTTCATTGGAAACGTTAATATGTGGGATTCACGGCATAATTATTTAGGTATTTGGATTGTGCGGTCGAAGGAAATCTGAGCACTAGCAATAAATATTGATCTATCCATGTTTTGTACTTTCAAGCCTTCTTAGCACGTTTATTTTAATTTACATTTTTGAAGCTAATTTGAAGGACAGCTTATTTATGCTTTACAATAACCAACCATCACTGTGCTAAGCGCGGTGGCTTAAAATGTCTCTATTGTCGCTTCAAAATGACTTAGGATGGACCTCGGTAGGTCCACCCTGAATTTATCGCAAGATATTGTTATATTTGAGGATTTACCATTAAAGAAGAACCATAAGAAGAACTTTTGACCTGTCAATAACCTCCTTTTAAGAAAAACAATTTTGTTAAAATGTCCTTTATATTTGTACTATTCTCTTGTAGAGTCTAAGCCCTGATGATGACTCAGTGTTGAGCCGAAAGCGCTTGGCTGAAATTTTCCAAGAATTATACGCTGAATACAGATTAAAGTTTAGTTTTATTGTCATACACAGCGTACAAACCGACATTCCCTACTTATATAAAATTATAAGTTTAACGTTAGAAATCGTTAAAAGTTAGTGTGTTGAATTTTTGGTGTCCAAATTTCCTTTCCCGTATCATGTTTAACAATGTAACTGTTGGCACGAGTGTAAAGTATGCTTCATGCAAATGAAGATTTTTAATAATGTATATAAATACGTATTATAATTTACAATGGGATTTTTAATTCTTGGTAGTTTTAAATTATTGACCTGTTTGGAATTTATGGTGACTACTTACGGATAAAAAATCAAAGAAGATTTCCGTAAAATTTAAACTGGTAGGAAATTAAAGCTTATGCAAAAAGGTTCCGCTAAAAAACAAAATTCCATTAAAATTTAAATTTCTTAGATCTGCAATTAAATTGAAGTAAGCTATAGAATTACAGAATGCTTATATAAGATTAAACTGAAAAATAAAATTCCATTAAAACTGAAATTTCTTAGATCTGGAGTTAAATTGAATGCAAATTACGGAATTGAATGAAAGTTATTATATACAGAGTGTGCGGTAAGTATATGGCATAACTTAGAGTACTTAGATGTTTTGCATCATCAGGGCAGTCAGGAAGTTCAGAACTTGCCACCACAGTCGTTGGTCCAAAAAGTAGCTAATCTGTTGCTAATCCATTTTGGGAAGTTTTTTGCCGCATCGTGATGGTGAAGGGCCTCTAATAAGGAATCCTCAGTTAAAGTAAGAAATTCTGGATGAGCTGTCGGTCCAAGTTCATGGAACAAAATTTAAAGGGTTTACTAGAAAATGTACCCTAAGAAATTAGAAATCAGATGGGGTATGTGTACGACGGTACACCGGTCCATCAATAAATGACAATATAGTAAAAAGAAAAAAAATATAACAATTCTTTTTAATACATATTTTTATATAAATTTATTTTTTTGTTATGGTATTCTTCAATTCTACTTCTCTGTGGCGCGAAGCTAAACCACCGACTTACCCTGTCAGATTAATCCTCTCGATTATCTTAACGATATGTGGTGCCCACAGGATTTCTGTCTGACTATTACGTATATTAAGAAGTTGCAGGGTAACTTTAAACAAATGAAAAAACAAAATGTTCGGCAGGATCTGATGGTATTTCGGTCAGAATATTGGAGTGCTTACCGGAGGTCTCACTTCATGCTCTTGTCGATGCCATTAATGGTCCTTTTCTACAGGGCGAATTTCCTTCCTGTTTAAAAAATGCGACTGTCGTTCCCTTGTTTAAGGGGGGAAGTCCTGAGGATCCTTCGAACTATCGACCTATTTCGCTTCTTTTCACCCTTTCGAAAGTAATTGAAAAAATAGTAAAATCCAGACTACTCAATTCTCAACAACTAATAATCTTATAACTTCATATCGGTTTGGTTTTCACTCATCCAAAAACACTGGTGATGCTATTTTCTAACTCCTACAGAATATTTTCCTTAATTTAAATGGTGGCGATGCTGTCGCGGCAGTATTCTGTGATTTTTCCAAGGCATTCGATTGTGTGAATTACCGAATGCTGCTTCGAAAGCTTTAGCACTATGGCATTCGTAACACGACGCATGGATGGATTTCATCATATCTTTGTGGGCGATCGCAGGTTCTGTCCATTGATGGAAGATGCTCTGGTCTGTCTAATATTGAGTTTGGGGTGGCCCAGGGTTCTGTGTTGGGCCCTATCTTATTTTTATTGTATATAAACGATCTTACAAGTATAGCAATTAGTGGCCAGTTTACACTTTTCGCGGATGACACCACTCTTCTGTGGCATTCAAGCAGTGGTGAACTCTTGAAGAGTGTCATAAATCAAGATCTTCAAAAAATTAAAACTTGGTGCGACTCTAATTATCTTTGTTTGAATGTTAAGAAAACAAATATTTTGACTTTTGGCTTGACAATAATGATCTTGTTTTGGATAACAAGCATGATTTTTTTACCTTCTGACATCATCTTAGATCGTAGGATACATTTAGCATTAGTTCCTTTGTCTATAATATGTAATGTGTTCTTGACAATAAAGCATGTTAAATATAAAAAATAAATATAAATATTAACAATACCTCAGTTATCCAGAGAAAAATAAAACCACAATTAAGCAATTTTCTTTAACGCAATTAAAATGCATTTTTAATTTATACGACTTTGTTAAAGCACATCTACAGCTACATATTTTACTTCCTAGTGCAGCTAGTTTTTCTAAAAGACATAAACTAGATAAAATTATTCGCATTTCTGAGCTCGCATTTCTGGTTCATCTGGCGACCTATCAAAGCGTCCATTGACAGTTTACAAACCACCGAGGAAGATACGGATTAAATACATCATTCATGAATTCTATAATTTATCGTAATCCAGGGTTGTACTCCAAGATTTAATAACTGATTTATTGTATAAGGTAGCTGTAAATTTATAACAAATGCATGTTTTAAGTGAAAAGTAAATAGTGTGGCACGAAGAAATCACTTTTATCAAACAGAGGGGTGAAAGGCCATAGGTTATTGTCTCCGGGCCCAGATCTTCTCTCGGCGGCCCTGCATATAAATATGTATACAGGGTTTTTTACTTAAAAATCCAAGGGCTTATATCTCGCAAGCGAATGGCTATATTTTGATTTCAAAGAATTTTCTAAAGATAACGTCAATGCGACCCATATAAATCGATTGCAAAAACTTCCGAAGTGGGTACATTTGAAAGAACTTGCATTTAAACGTACTTACATTTTAAAGGTTTTTTCTACTGACGTTTTATAATAACCCCTTTTTGATTGTCGTTTTGATTTTTAAAAATCTCCTTTTAGGCACAGCGTGCTTAAAAGTTTTTTTATAGACGCTGTGCCTAAAAGTAATTATTTACAACTAAAAACTAAACACAGACTATAATTTTACCTATTCATTATAAACATTAAAAGTACAGTTACTTATATTATTAAAATTAATGCTTGGGTAACCTAAAACAGTACGTTAAGATATTTCTCTTTGTAAAATAGATGAGAAATTCGAACTAGAAATAGAAAATTAATCTGCAACAGCAATATCAATTAAACCCATGCCACTAGTAGAGCTGGTAGAACATTCTGATTCATTAGATTTAACACGTTTGTTGTTAGCGTCCAAAGATTTTTCACCAATAATTTTTTCGGAAATTTGTCTTTTGTTTCCTAAATAATCGTCTATATTCCCCTCAGCCACGGCATTTGACCGCCAACCTCCATGTCGCTTTAGCATCAATATATCCGCTCCAGAGTCCGCTAAAAAAGTTGCGGAAGATTTTTGAAAGCAGTGGCCTGTATATTCATTTGCCTTTGGAAGCCCCAAGAACTCAGCAATTTTCTTTGGTGTTGCTCCAATGGTATTAATGCCCACTGTCTGGAACATTTGGAGTTTCTGTACGTGATAAAAAATCTTTCATGGATTATGTGTGCTGGACGTAATTGGGTGTACTTTCGGACAATATTCAAGAAGTTCATGCTGTCAATAGAGCCTTCGCTAATTACAAAGCTTCTTGCAACATTTGTTTTAGTGTTTGGAATGGTTATTTTAATTAAAGACTCCAAAATTTCGATATTATTCATCTTCTCTGCGACATGCTCCAGAGATTTCTACAATAAGAATGACTTTGTCCAATAAATAGTTCTTATCGTCTGCTTCTTTGACAGATCTTTCTATTTGTTCCTTGGAAACAACTTTCGACTTTTTGGGCTTATCCCCGTAGATTTCCTTTTCAAAAATGCGATTTGGTTTGTAATATTACATTACATACCGAAGAGGGAAGTGTTTCATTACTGTCGAGAGATTAGTTAGTTATCCCAGACGCGAAGCGTCGAGGTTAACTTTAATCTCGAGACAGTAATGAAAACTTCCCTCCGAGGTTTGTATACTATTTTATTTACAACCACACCGTTAATTGAAAATTAGATATTTGATTTTTTCAAATGTAGTAAAAATGTCAAAATATGTCATTTATTGTTTTGACGCCATACAAAAATATGCTGGTTGTGTCATTCAAATATGTTCTGATTGCAGTGCCATAGTAATGGAGCATACCTTTAAACAATTTAAACAATGAGGGAAATGAGTGAGGGAAATGGAAGAGGGAAGTAGACGTAGGTAATGTGATACTTTCAAGCCTTTAATAAGGTTAGTAATGTCAACATTACATATATGGTTGTAAATAAATGTCTTTATATCAACATTTTTATTTAAATAAACCATCGTTTGAAGCATTGAGTAAGTACTCCACAAAGTTAATGGGTTATAGACATCGGGCAATCGTGAAAAATATGCCAAAACGACTTTTTCTGATAGGTTTTTTTACATTTTTTTCTTCACACCAGTTATTGAATTCTTTGTATGTGCTCTCATACAAACTCCTTGATTTTTGGGGAACAAGATTCATCATTGCCTCATTTGCGGCATTTTCAATGTCTGAGTCTTCTAAATCACTCATTATTTACTTAATATTTGCCGCAGTTTTTGACAGAAAAATTCTATCGAATTTTTTTTTTGACCAGTGTCAATTTTTTTGACATTAAAGGTGTAAATGAAACACAGGTAATACAATGTTTGTATACCATTCGTTACGAAACAATTTCTTTTAGTCACACTGACGTGTTGTCCAACTCGGCTTCGCCTCGCACGTTGCGTGCCTAAAAGACCTTTATTTCGTAACTTGTTGTATAAATAGCTATTTTGTCGTTTATCCCAATTTGATTACTTCACTCGTTTTTAGGTAATACAAGATTTTATTTAAATTTTTTTATTCATTTTGAAAACCAAAACTTTCTTCATTTACTAATAATTCAGTAAATTTTGATCAAAATTCATTCCAGCTTCTCTAAGCGCTGTATTTTTGTTTTAATCGGCCATATCTTTAACTGGTGTTTTGTAGACAACATCCAAGTCACCAAAAGGAAAAAAATCAGAGAGTGTTATATCTGGTAACCTTGGTGGCCATCTTATTGGTCCGTTGGTTCCAAACATTGGGATACTGTCTGTCCAAAGTACTTTAATAATTTTTCGTTAACAGCCTTCTCCATAACTTTTAATATAGGTAATCACCATCTCGGCCTGGAATCCAAGTTGGGTGAGGAAATATTGGAAACAAACGGCACATCTTAGGCAAAAACATTGCGACTTAAAAATGTGTCCTACCGATAAGCATTAGACGTAGTGTCGACACATTGCCCACAGTGAGTTGGTAATTGCTCCTTGGGACAAAAAAGTCTTGAAACTTAAAGTATTTTCAAATGTATCCCTGCAATAGACTTAAATTTTTGAAAGGTCGGAAGGCCCCGGGGCATTGATGTTTTTCTTAAAAAATGCAAAATGATCCTACCTATAACGCCGTCATTACCCATGCAATTTAATTAAACAATTTTTACAATTACAATTAAAATCCCTGTAAGATACTTACAACAGTCCTTCTTTAAAGCCATTTTGCAACATGGGTAATCCGCCATTACTGACAAGTAGAAATTGCTACACGATTCATTTCAAACTTTATACCTTTTTAGTACAAAACATTTGCAGTAAGTCATGTTGACCAATGTCAAGGCCTCTACGGTTCAAAGCATTAAACCTCATAAGCTACGGATGTCGTTGAACGATTGCCATGCCGTGCTGGATTTGGTATGCCCCTCGCGTCCCGCACTTTATCTTGCATTATATTTTTTCAAAAATTCCCTCACGTACCACTTCGAGCAATAATAACAATAAATATATTATGTTCTACAGCGTTGTACGGTCGTCCATGACTAATGGTTCGCATATAAGCTGACGACATGGTCGTACATTATAATATTTAAAAATTCAAAATTATATGCCGAAAAGGAAAGACGCGTCCTGCTTTTGCAGCAAGTAGTAATGTTACCCTCAATGATTCAGTACTGGCCTTAATGCCTATGTAAATTAATCTATGAATTTACTGTAATTATATTTATGCTCTACTTATACAGAGAGCAAAGCAAAATCCGAAAAACGGCTGGAAATATTTTGAGAAAGTAGTAATCTGATTCGGAGCTATTCTTTGAGTTTGATACAGTTGTTTAACCAGTGCAATTATAAGAGACTCATACGAAATTGAAATAGGCGTGTTGTTAAGTCTGGGAGAAAGCTGTTTTAAACACCGATTGAAGGAGTCTCGGCCCACCAAGTTTCCAACCTAACCTATAACACCCTTAATCAATCTGATTGATTTGCTTCTTTTCTCGCTCTGTAAGTACAGCTGTCACTTGCATCTGTCTTTAATCACATGTTACTCGAACCTGACAAGTGATATCCGTATGTGAGAACGTGATGTTGTTCCGACTTACTTTTTAATTTTTTGAATTATCTTACAGCATAAGATACAAATAAAGCCTTTAGGTTACCCTATTAAAAACCTTCTGCCATTTAAGTGTTTCCAGTTTTGTCCCAATTTACTCCAGTAACCCTGCAGATCTGTCCCTCTTTGTTCTTTGTTCAATGTTTTACAACTGGCAAATTTTATCTTATAACTATAATAAATTTTACCCAATTCTACCTTCATTTCTCCACTTCAATTTAACTCTAAATCTTCATCTCTTTTACTCTACCATACACAGTAAAAAATATCCACCTGATAAAAATCATTTCAGAAGTGGTAAAAAAAGTAGTGTTAATGTTAACACCCGGATCAACATAATTTACCACATTTTTACACTCATATGGGACCCGAGTTGTTGTATTAAATTTGCCTATGAATTTAACTCTCTAAAAAGTTAATTTTGTTGAATGGGTGTTATTTATTCCATTTTACACTCTATCAGGAAAATTAAATACAATGACAATTAATAACATCATATTAGCAAATAAACCCCGCTAGGAGGTTATTTTAACACATTGAGTGTAAAATTTAATCTTTAATCGTTTTTTTACCACGACCCCGGGTAAAAATACCTAAACCCGTCTTACCAAAAAGACATCAGGTGGCAACAAGTGGTGTGAAATTCTATGAATTGACACATGACGCCGACGCTACATGCAAATTCAACTTTCAAGTCAATCTGATTGTGCTCTTTGAACGTGGTATAGTGTGCAAAATGAGAGTGCCTCTTATGAGGATCTTGTTAAATTGGGTAAGCATATTAACGAAATTTAATAGAAACATTACTAATAAGGACGCCATTTTTAAGAAACTAAGTAGGTATTTACATTGCTACAGTTTTCCCTTTAGCTTTTAAATTATTCTGGTATAAACTTATAATATAAATGTATTCCTTTTTTATATAAATACGTAGGTACCTATCTACATATTTTACTTCATAGATCTCTAAATAAATATATACGATTAACATAATGCTCGACATTTTCGTTCTTTTATATTGTTCCAAAGCATGCTTTTATTTAGTTGTTTAGTGCTCTAAGTATACATATATTTATTATGTTATTTGTTTGGTTAGCTTAACAATGAAGTACATTAAACGTAGATATATATACAGTGTCACCATTAAAGTCCGCACCATATGGAACTTTTTTTTATTAATGAGGTTAGTTAAAATTAAATTTCGGCAATCGTTTTTGCTTCAAATTAGACTAAAAATTATATAATCAAATGTCACCATCTGTCATTCGGTATCTGTCAAAAACTACATTTTAATCAAAAAATGCTGAAAATGGCATTGTTTTACCGAATTTCAAAAAATTTTATTAGAAAAAGTTGTTTCTAGTACAATTCTTGGCCTAAATACAAAGTTTCAGTTTTCTAGCCCAAAGTTGATTTTTTGCCATTTTTTCTAATTAACTTTTTTTTTATTTATTGTAAGTTCGCTTAATGGATATTAAACTATTTGCTTATACCATACCCAATATTTCATTTAGTTTGTATGAGCTTTTTTTTACTAGAATGCCATTTTTTTTCGAAATTTAAAATTAGAGGCAAAAAAATTTGACACAGGTGGTGCAAAGTTATCCTAATTTAAAAATTTGAACAGATAGACGTCAGATGTTTCGTTTTTCAAATGACAAATACATCTAAATATTTGATAAAAATTTTATTTTATACTTAAAACTATCATTATTATTAAAAGGAACAAAAAGGAACTTTAATCATTTTAAATAGGTAACACAAAAGCAATATAAATTTCACATTTCAGTGTGACGTCCTTCTCGCTCTATACAAACACCCGTCCGTCTATAAACGTCTTTGACAGCATTTTGTAAAAAGCGTGGTCTTATATCGGCACAACACAGTCTTATCGTTTGTTCCAAATGCTCGATATTTCTAAACGGTCGATTCTTATAAACTTTCTGCTTAAGATAACCCCACAGAAAAAAGTCTAGTGGGGTTATGTCAGGCGACCTGGGTGGCCAGTGACATTCTCTATCACGCCCTATAACTCTGTTTTGAAATAATTGGTTTATGCGTTCTTTCACTGCTACAGTTTGATGTATGGGTGCACCATCAAGCTGATACCATAAGTTATGTCTATGGTGTAAGGGCATGTTATCCAAAACTTCGGTAATCTCGTTATTAAGAAAATTCAGGTACCTTTCACCAGTTAAGTTTACTCTAAAGAAGTATGGTCCAATAAGCTCATCTTTCAAAATTCCACACCAAACATTGGTTTTAAAATGATACTGGTCGCGACATTCAATTGTGAAGTTAGGATTTTCTTGGGACCACCATCGGCAATTTTGTGAGCTCACGGTACCATTCGAAGAGAAAGTGGCTTCATCTGTCCATAATATCTTGTATGGAAAAAGAATATTCTCCTCATATTGTCCCTGATACCAAAACGAAAAATCAAGTCGGATATCAAAATCGCGTTCTTTTAATGTGTTTATAAACTTGGGTTTATATGCCCGAAATCGATTTTTCTGAAGAATTTTTCTAACGCTTTCCCTCTTGCACCCTGTTGAATCACTTATCTTGGTTACACTAGTTTGACCGTGGTCAATAACAGTTAAACAAACATCAAGTTGTGCTGCTTCATCGTATTTACTTGCCGCGTGAGGTTTCTTAAAATTATTTTGAACAGATCCAGTTTCTCTAAATTTTGACATTATTCTTGAAACAGTGCTATGCTGCAAATTTTTTTCTGGATGCCTCTCATTAAAAATGGCAGATACTTGCCGGTGAGGCATATTCTCTCCACAAATTAAGACAATTTATATTTTTTCTTGAATGGACAACATTGGTGATAACACTGAAAACTATAACTTGCGAAAATATTCAAATTTATGACATTTCTTTTATTTATTCGGCACTTTAATTCGTTTTTTTTTCCATAGCCTACTTATAAAATTCAAAATTGTCTTGATATTTTATTGTGGATAAAAAGAAAATGTGTCTAAATTTTGAACTAATCTGATATCTGGGAATTTTATTATAAGTTTTTTAAACTTCTTAGGTGTATTTACTATCAAAAAAGTGGAATATCTGACGTCTATCTGTTAAAATTTTTAAATTAGGATAACTTTGCACCACCTGTGTCAAATTTTTTTGCCTATAATTTTAAATTTCGAAAAAAAATGGCATTCTAGTAAAAAAAAGCTCATACAAACTAAATAAAATATTGAGTATGGTATAAGCAAATATCCATTAAGCGAACTTACATTAAATAAAAAAAAAGTTAATTAGGAAAAATGGCAAAAAAATCAACTTTGAGCTAGAAAACTGAAACTTTGTATTTAGGCCAAGAATTGTACTAGAAACAACTTATTCTAATAAAATTTTTTGAAAATCGGTAAAACAATGCCATTTTTCAGCATTTTTTGATTAAAATGTAATTTTTGACAGATACCGAATGACAGATGGTGACATTTGATTATATAATTTTTAGTCTAATTTGAAGCAAAAAGCAATTTTAACTAACCTCATTAATAAAAAAAGTTCCATATGGTGCGGACTTTAATGGTGACACTGTATGTGTAATTTACTAAATTGTTAAACTATATAATAGGTGTGTCCTTTTGTTCAACTAGTTATAATAATAAGTGTAAAAAAATATCACAGGGTTTTCCAGTTCTGTTGTAACCATCATTTTGTTTATAAATAAACGATAAATAATACTCAATATTTTCATTCATTTAACAAACCTTTTCCAAGCGATCTGAAGATTTATTTATATTAGGGCTACTACTTTCGGCTTTGATTAAGTCATTAAATCATGTATCAACTAAGCAGAGGTTAATAATGTAAAACATATTGAATGCATAATTTCTTACATTTTAATTATAAACGCCCGGTTAGTTTGATACGGGATTAAATGACTTAAACAAAGTGGAAAGGATTCTAGCCCTGTGTAGATTATTTAATTACACTCACTATAGTAAAGTCACACCCAAATAAACTAAATTTTACACTACAATAATATGATATTCACACTAATTAATCACAAACTACCATTAAAAAATGGTTTACTTACACCTCTCATTATTTCTTTTACACCCTAGAAGGATAGGTTTAGAATCTGTAAGTTTAATTTAAACACGATAGTGTAAATGTACCTACCCATAAATTAGAAAAATTAACACTCATCAAAAAGTAAAGAAACCATTCAAAAATGTCTTTTCTACAAGATATACTGATTGCCTAGTATACCCTATTGAGTGTGGTCCTATATGTACCACCGTTGAGTGTTAAATTTAACACTCAATTTTTCACTGTGTACCAAGATTAAAAAAATTTTCCCTAACTTCTCGACCATCAGATGCTTTTATTTCACATTAATAATCTTACTAATACAAAAATCTTTCAACAATGCTAACCTAATCACTTTCTACCTTCATTCCTCATCATTAATTTAATCCCAATTATTCACCTGTTTAATTCTACTAAACCGTAACAAAAGTTAAACTTCTCTAACTGCTCGATTATCATATACCTACTTTTATTTCGCATCAATATGAAAAAGTTATGCAGAAAATTAGCTTAAGGTGATACCATTCTTTAAAATATTTATTTTCTCTGATAGAATCTCTTTTGAGATATGGAATTTGTTTCTGGGAAAATTCATGTCAATATCTTCTTCTTAATATTCTCATTTTACAAAGAAGAGCTATCAGGTATTTGTGGAAAATAAGATCTAGAGATTCTTGTAAACCTTCGTTTATCTTACAAAAAATTTTAATAATAACTTCAATTGAAAATTTTTAAATGTTAAAAAAGCTGTTAAAAACTTACTAGGAGAAAAAGCTTATAATACCATAAATGAGTATTTTAATGATACTCTGTCATAATTACTTGCATTTTTGCTCTAATATTTCAAATAATTTATTGCTGACTAAAATTATATCTATAAGCTTTGTTGATGAAGATATTTCTTTCAGATAATCAAGCATATCATATTGACTTTTATTTTGACTGTAATATTTTAATGTTTGCCATGACTCATTCTGTTTTCACCTTTAAAGCAAAAGCACAACTAAATTTACCTAAACAAAGAACCTACGAAAGCATATAGTGGTTTATAAATAATAGGTTTTTTCTATTCCCTGGATATACATAAATTAACAAACTCTATGGTAGGCTAAGGTAGTTTTCTATATTCCTTTGGCAGAATTACATACTGTATAGAATCCAGCCACGGATAATAATAATCGAATACATTGCTATAATAAAATATAGAGATAATTTAAAACACACACCACACATAAAAATCAAAGTAAAATAGTTGGCAACAAATTAATTTATAAAATTTTTAAATTCAGTTAACGAGTAAGGAGATTTCTCGACCAGATAATGTTTAAGAGGCTTCTTAAACGAGTTTAGTGTTTCACACTCTGTTATTTTAAATGGTAGATTGTTATAAATCTTCAGGCCACTAATTAGTGGTGATTTCTTGCTTATATTAGCATAAATTATTTTTAGACGAACAATCAAACATATGTAAAAATTTAATTCGAATTCCAAGCATCATCACATCAGACACTGCAGCCTACTATCTTTTGGCGTATCTCATAAATCGACAGGGTCACGATATTTTTTGAATATTTGGTTTTCTTTGCGAATCATAGGTTGGATTAGATCAGTTCACATTAATTTAAAAATTTTAGTTAACTTTAAGTTTTGTAGCTTTTTTAATTTCAGTCTCCAAGTTCTCTGAATTAATTGACAAACAAGATAAGTTAATCAATTAAATTTATTAATAATAATAATTTTTTTTTCAGTAGTATGTCTAGCTAAGAAAACAACGAGGAAGAAAAATATATTGTGAGTGCGTAAAAAAAATTAATAAAATCAAGCGCACGCAAATTGTTGGGGTTTTAGAAATTTAACAGGTAGTATCGGGAACGCCACTGATAATTGACGTGCCCTGACAAATTATTCAACACTTGTACGAAATGTTTTGGTGTGTATTTATTGGCTGTCCATTATTTAAAATATTTTTGTAATGTCGATGACAGTTATAAAAACGACCTTTCTATGACGATTTAACACATTATGTCTTATTTTGTACGTGCTTATGCCTGTTGTATTGAGTTTTTAGGCTCATGAATAAACCTTACTGTAATATGTAGCATGTAAATTAATATTCCACGAACAAAAATTGGATTTGGGATGACCATTTTGGGTACATTCTCTTACATTTAGCGGTAATTTTTGTTATACAGGACAATGTATCGTCCCAAAATAAGAAACATATCACAATAAACATGGGTCGCAAATGTTTTCTTCCCGGGATACATAGTGTTAGAAAGTAAATCGAAATAAAACTATTTTATTGAAAGAAATAGTAGGTACGCCATTGTTGTTATTCAAAATAATTACATGCTTCCTAATCGCCATTCGTAAAAGAAAAAGTCTCTTAGGTTTTTTGGTAAAACAACCCATTCTTAAGTATTAATTGAAATACTTACATTTTACAAGCGTTTTCCAAAATTATTGGGAGAAGCATTTTAATTATTATTTGAAAACGGTTTGTACTGCTAAAAAAACTGAATGCCAATCAAGAAACGAATACTTATTTTATTTAGTTTTTCTTTCAACACTCGTGTATCTCGGAAAGAAGGCATATGCGGGTCCATGTTCACATGACATGTTTTTCTTACTTTAGGACGATACATACTACCCCAAATTTTCTTGATGCTATTTTTGAATACACTGTGTTTAAGAAAAACGTCGCCTCTAAAAAAATATTTCAAATAAAGTTTATATTTTTTTTAGTTGTACTTACTAATTAATTTGGGACAATCATCACAAAGTTAGATATATCTCACTTTAACTTTTACCTCTACTATCCCGTATAGAATCCCCTATACATAAGATTAATTTAATTGAAACAAAATTTAAACACTAAAAACTACACATTTTAAACTAGGATACCTACCCCCACTGATTATTGTTTATCAAAACTTTTAATCGTGGTATCCTATGATAGGTCTGGTACTACTATTCACATTGACAAAGTAGTAATCTGATTCCAAGGATTTGTTTTAAAGTTTTGAACAGCCTGATATGGGCACACTTTATCGTGACTTTGAAACTTTTGCATGTGGAGTAAACTTTTCTCAAAAGATCTAAAAAAGCAAGTTTACTAGAGGGTGTTAACCCATCCGGGGACACACTGTACATTTTTTAATATCTGCCTGTCCTTTGTACCAACATTGTTACATTCAGTACACGTTCAAAAATAATTTATTCGCATATCATAATCACTTATTCATAAATTTTATTCGTCGCAAACGGTTTGACAAGATTAAGCCGTCGCGTTTCCATTCTATTTTATAGCGCAAAATAAGTGGAATATGTTAACCTTTAGAGATTCATGCGAAGAGAAATGTATCCATACATTAAACAAATCTATCTAAATTTCAAACTGCCACGCTGCTTTTACTGGTTTTCTTATACCTAATTTATTACCTATCTGGTTTAGCTCGCTGAATTTGTTGTACATTTTTATTTACGATTTAATAAATGATTTATTTGTTGTTTGGTGGTTTCTAACTGTTTTACGTCCAACATTTACTTTAATATTAATTTTATAAAAATTATTTTAAAGTACTGTATGTAATGTGGGAAATAGAGTTGCGTTAAAACCATTGATCCTCGAACTGTTTAAAAATTCCTTCATCTGGAGAACGTCATCACTCTGGAATGACCTTCCTGTGGCGTGTGGACGAAGGTACCCTGTCCACCCATTGCTTGAGTAGTTATACCCAGAAAGTGCTGATTATTGTTTCAATAAACCCATTGGCTAGCACAGTGGTCCGAGAGCTCAACACACAGTGGTCGAGAAGTGTGAAAGTGCAAACATTCATGCTGAGGAGTCATTTTGTTGACGACATTTTAAACAAAACACCCTGTATATTAACCTTGTTCACAATCTGTAGTAGTTTCTTAATAACCTTTCTTATTATTTCCCTATATACCTACCAGGATCCAAACTCAATCAAAAAGTATATTTATTATTAAGTCAATCAATACAGGGTGTCCGTAAACAACGTCAGGAAACTTCAGGAGGTGATTTTAGGCTATAAAATAATGGCAGTAAGTAATTTAGAAAATGTCGAAATCTTCATGGTTTCCCAGTGACAGTTGATTAAAGTTTTAAAGTTTATTTGTTATTAATTTGATATCTCATTTATTTCTCGACATTTCAAATTGAAATTTGGTATAGAGCCTAAGCTCAATGAACCGCATAATCTAAATGTAAAAATGTTTTCCAAATTTAATTCTATTTTCCTCTTTTTATTCTGATAGATATTATCATAGTGAAGATATTATTTTGAAGGCGATGAAATATGCTTCAAATCATACACTGTTTCATATCGATAAATCGTTCCGCTTGGCCGCAAATTAGTATTTTAATATACGGGTGTTAATTAGGTACGTAGACAAACTTTAAGGGATAATTCCTTGTATAATTTTAAGATAAAAAGTTCATATAAACGTATATCCTAAAATGTTTGGTTTTCGATATACAGGGTGCTAAAGTTTGAATTTTTTTTTGGTTTTCTTAATATTCCTTTGGAATTTTTAGGAATAATTAATTCAAATTTTGCACAAATAATAGATTTACCAGTATCTACGAACTAACATTATTAATATTTAAACTAATCTACAGGGTCCTCGTTTTTTTGTGGTCATGACCCGTTTACGCCCGTCCAATTTACTTAATACGACGTCACTGATTAATTTTAAGAACAAAATCTAATTTGTCATTTTATTCTCTAACATTTACCTATCTTGAAGTTTTTTACTATCTCTTACGGCTAAGAAGATATTTTGAGGAAAATAAAATAATGCATTGGTAATATTGGATAGTTTGCAAATGGTAAGTTGGCAGCGTCCTTAAGCCAAAAATAACAAAGTCGGCTTTGACAAACAATAAAAATAATAAAATCAACAATTATGACAGTTTAGTTATCAAAACTTGCTACAAATTTTTATTTTTGCACTTTGTCAACTTAAGTAAGAAATTTTTCAGTTTCGTTTTTGTTAAAATGGTTGAATTTACAAACGCTGAAATGGCAGATATGACCTACCACATTTACACCTGAAGAAGCCACAGTGTTGGAGAAACAATTGTTATGTTTTAATAAATTAGTGGAAATTTAAACAAGTTTTGTTTATTTACATTTTTATAATGAATTTCCATCAAGTATCAAGTAACTATTCGGCAATTGAATAGGTTCATTAAAACAACTAAATTTTTTTTCGGAAAATGTCTTACCTGCAACATATCTCACTTGATAAAACATAATAATTATGCTGTATTATCACAATTAACAAAAGACCAATTAAGCCTTTAGGAAACAAAAACTAAAGAGCGTATTCCATTTTTGAGTGTTGCTAAATTATGAGTACCTGAATATGCCGCCATGATAGGCTAGTTGGATTATTAGACTCCCAGAAATATTTAGCTCTTAAATTTTATTTTAAACACATCTTATAAACAACTATTTATCCACTCAAATAAAAATATAATTCTCTATGGTTCCTTTTTAAAGGCTATTAAGTTATATGATAATTTAAGGCCTTTTATAAAAGGCGGGTGTTAAAGACCAGGCCTTAAATTACGTTTTTTTATTAGGGCTTCCTTTACACTAACATAATTTCCAGTAAAGCTCTTTTAGAAATTTTATAATCAATAAATTTTGGTTATAATCATATTTATGACAAATAAGTACTAACTTCTTATTATAATTATACTTATAAAGTCTCTTATGTGGCCAATATAAATTTCCATTTAAAACCTTCTAGGCCTTTGAGCTTTCAGAATGGATTACGGCAGTGATTATACCCAAAAATTATTATAGATGCTTTATGTCATTATCAGAACGCTCAAATTTTTAAAGAAAATAATTATTCTTAGGACGTTTTGGCGCCAGAACGAATTATTAGCCTTACATTGGCTGAATTGGCGCTTACTAACTTCAAATCCGACTTCTTGTTTCCATTTCGCCTATGTTTAAAATGGCGCCAAATTATCCTGTTCCGGAAGATCCGATCAAAAGGGTTTATTTAGAGCAGAAATTTTCGGGACCTCAAATAAAATACCGTTTTGATCGCTTTACTTAACATACTATAAAAATTAAATTGTTTCTTTGAACTTGTGTGTTACCATAATATTATACCCAGTCTGTAATTTTTATGGTAGAACGTGAATCGCATGTAAACAAATCATGCGTTTGTCATTACATTTTAGGAATTAATTAGCCGATTAAACTATCAAAATTAACAAGAATATTTTAAAAAATCTTACAAACAAATTAGCAAAGAAAAGGGGCGATCCAGAAAAAAAAATTGTTCTCTTGAAAGAGAAGAAATTGTTGAAATAAAATAATTTTTTTGCCAAATTCAAAATATTTTCCGATCAAGACCGAAGTTATAGTTGGGGTCAAGCAAATATTTGACGCGTGACACTTCCATCTTGTCATATTTGTCCAATACTAGTTATTTCGATTTCACCAACTTTATTACAGCTGATACTTAGTCAGGGCCGGACTGACAAATATTGTTATTTATAAACCTTTGCAGAAAATGATTGCTGGGAAATTGGTCTAAGAATATGAATTATAATATAAATAAATTTGTTTTGATAAATCCTGTGCATTGCAATGGTGGGATTTTGGATTGACCATTAATATCACAGGCCTTAACAAAAGCAATCTTAGTAGTGTATAACGATTAATATTATTTTTATTTATTTTAAAGTACCTCATTGGTTTACACCAAAAGGCCATTGCCCAAAGTCCTTTAGCCTAAGTCAATTAAGTACATATTAGTTTACACTTAAAAACTATTTGTTTGTTTAGGTTGGATTAATATTATTTAAAGTCGTATAAACTATAAACAATGTTTAACACTCACTACACAAATAAAGACAATAGAACACTATAAAAAGGCAATAAAATGATTTAAATACTCAAAAACCAAAACCAAATACAGAATGTCAACAAGACAACGACATCACTCGTTTTGGAATAAATAAAATGCGGATCTGCATTTTACCAAATCGACGAGAATTCACGTACGGTCGACAAGTGATATGACATTGAAAATGCACAAGAGGGAGAAACAAACAAAATTACGTTCGATGCTCGATTCATGTGTTTTCCTTTCTTCTTCTCTTCTTTTTTCTTGAGGTAACTCGGTTTATGTATGTCTCTTTTTAGTCATATAAAAGGATAAAGATACAAATACTTCGAGTGGGTGGTAATTATTATAATATAAATTAGCCATTAGTAACTTTTATAATGAGTTGCCTGCCGTATTTGACACCCATGACAATGTGGAAGTGTCACGCGTCAAATATTTGCTTGACCGAAAAAATAAGCTTTTTGAAGTTCTCTAAAAATCAATATTTGTTTACCTATTATTTTGCCCGAAAAAAATATATTCCTCATTATTTCTTTGGCTTAGTTAGGTTAGACCTGTGACTTCTTTGCTTTCCTCGTTTACTTTGTCGGTATTGTTCATATATAGTTTTTATTATTATTCGGCACTAGCTTTATTTCTGTGTGTGTGTCGTGCGTGGTTCCTTATTGTATAAGGTCTCAGCAAGTGGCTAAAGAACAGAGTTTTCACATATATACGCACTAGTTGAAAAATAGAGTAGTGAATATTGGGAAGTACAGCAAATGAAAGAATACTCTTTGAAGTTATTCCAAGCTTTCGGAACTCTTTATTTCATTTCCATCATCAAGGAGACTACAAATTTGCTTTGAAAATTTCCGAAAGCTTGAAAAAACTTTAAAGAGTATTCTTTCATTTGCTTCACTCCCCAATATTCACTAGTCTATATACATATTTATATGTCATATTTAAACTTGTTAATTTTGGTGTTAATTAAATACCTGCATGTTTTGAAATGCCGAAAATGTGTTACATTAGTTACATTTGGCTAGCTAGTTCAATTTAAAAAAGAAATAAGTGAAATTTTGAATTTATTTTCAATTTTATTTTTTGACAAACTATTATTTTACTCTGTAAATTCAAATAAATTGAGCACGCAATAAAAATATAAAGCAAAATTACTAAATTATACGATAGAATTTATTTAGAGCATTATTTTTGGTTCTCTTTTGCAATAACAATATAAAATAAGTCTATAAGTAACGTTATAATGGCAAAGTTATGAATTGATTATTATTTATTTTTATTTAAATAATGATTATTTCATTTCGTATTTGTCCATTTTGATATGTTCAAATACAAAATAAATATCAGGCACACTTGAAAACAATTTTCCAGAAGTTTCGCCCTGTTTTAGCGCATGCTCCAACAATACAGCGTCCTATAACATGTCACCATAGCTTCCATTGTGCGCCGAAACAGCGAGAGTCACAGCTAGAACTAACAACAACAACTCAAAAACACGAGGAAAGGCGCCATTTAAAATTCGTAGCCAACAGTTTCCAATTTTTGTCGGAAACAGAAACATAGCTTTAGATAAATTTACCAAAATAAGTCTAAAGGTGCTACTTGGGATATGACAAAGAAATTCGGTAACCTGGAGGAGACATCAAAATAACTCGAAAATAATGGGGCTTCCACGGGGTACCTAGTGATTTACGTTTTGGTTCTAGCTTTGGCAGAACACTGATAAAAATTGGGGTAATTTTACATTATTTTTTACACAAAGTTTACAGTTTTTATACACAAAAATAATAAAAAATGTATTTGAACATATCAGTAAGTGTATATTTACACAGTGCATGGTGAAAATACATTTGGAGTCTATTTTTACAATGTTTTATGAAATAACTCTTCAATTTCATGTAAACTTATATTAAAACTACACGCACCTATGTAGAAATACCAAATACAATGTAAAAATCCATAAAATATGTAAATTTACAACGTACTTAGTTAACTCTACCAATCAGATTAACAGTTCGGGGTCACCCGTTTACCAGACCACCGATCATCACGCGATGCAGCCGACCAGAGAACATGCGTGCGTGCGGTCACTTTCGTTCTTTGTTTTGGGTGATGCAACTCCTGCAAGTTTTCAGTTTTGTGCTAATTTATATATTATAAATTATTGATCTGGTTAAAAAAGTACTACAGGTAAGTTTTATAAATATGTTTGAGTGCAATGTGTGTAAAACATCCTTTAGAATTATTAGTAGATATGAAAAACATCTCTATTTTCATCGAAACGAAAGACGGCAAAAATTTTCATGTTTCCGTAAAGGCTGTAAGTTATTATTTTGGACATATAGAGCGTTTAAAAATCATATAAATCAAAATCATTTTAAACAAGGCATATCAGAGAATACAACATTGCATAAAATAATTTATAGATGTTCTTTAGAAACATTAGGGAGGGAAATGCCTCAAAATGTCCACTGAAGTTAAATTGTAAGTTAATTATATTATTTAATAATTTGGTTGCATTAAAAAGTCATATTTTTAGAAGAAACTCTATCTCAAGTCAGTGGTCTGTAAATATTATAAAAAATGTGGATTCGAAACCAGTGCCAAGTACTTCTCAAAACTGTGAATTATTTGATCCATCAGATTGTTACAACTTTCTATGAAATTATTGAGAAACTCCATTATCATTATGTTATTTTGTTTTTCATAGTAATTGATAATACAAGCCGAAGAGAGTTATGTTTTATTTATACAACTTACCGCTAGTAAAGTATTTTATTGGCATATATTTTCTGTTTAAAACCATATTTTTTATGTTCATCTATGTCATATATTTCAATTTCTGTTTAATAATAACTTTTGTCTAATTTTTTATTGGTCGCATATTATGTACCTACCATGCTCATGTTAGTGCCGTACTCTTGTTGCAAATTTATATTTTACATACAGTTCTCGAGAGTATTTAAAATATGAATATGTCATTTTATTCACTAAAAGGTTTTACCAAATAACTTTTCTGTTATGTTGACAATTTAGTTTGCAGTTTATGTTTATTAACATATTTGACTACATTTTGTTTCTTTTTGTTGAGTTTACGTATGTCAGTTTAAAATAGAAGCCCAAAGAAAGCCATTTAAATTTATTTTTGTTTAAGACCCTTATTTGTTATATTTGTTACTGTATTATATTTTCTTTAAAAAGAAAACCTATTTTCTTAAATTTGTTATCAGTTTAAAATATCTATACATCTATTAGGCTTAATGTAGGTTTGTTGAACTTAATTCTTAATATAACTTGAGATTAATAGAAACCTAATTAAATGGATGGGTTGTTTTTTTTTATATCTACATCATTTCAACATATTTTGCCACTTCATATTAATATATTTTATGGGTTCAGCTTGGTTACCTTCTTTTGTTAAGAATATATTTCTTTGTTGTTATAATGGGGTAATTATTGGTAAACTTTTTTTGCTGGATATAACCTATTTGTTCATTTTTAGATGAAACAAATATATTATATACATCAAAAAGGTTTGCCAATCAACAACCCATAAACAGCTATAAAATATAGTTTTACTAAATATTATTACAGTATAATATTGCACCGTAAAAAAACATCTATTAAATAGTAAAAACTAAGAAGTATTTTACATGTACCTACGTATAATGTGGAAGTACCCAGTAAAATATTGTAAATATACATGAATTGAAGTCGACTAAGTTGTGTAATTACATATCCACAATATTATATTTACATTTTATTATTACACACTTACTGTAATAATCCATTCATAGTGGTAGATTTACATTTTAAAATTTTATATAAACAATGTATAATTTACATAATAAATGTAGAATTTCGGGCAAGATGTAATTCACCACATATTTGTGTGGCATAAAAATGATCAATGTTTCAGTGTGTATTTTTAAATTTTCTTTTATTAGTGTAACAAATGGATTATATACATCAACAACCCATTAACAGCTATAAAATATAGTTTTATTAAATAATATTACAGTATAATAATACACCGAAAAAAACATTTATTAGATACAGTAAAACCTCCCTTAACGGACACCTCTTAATAGCGGATACTTTCATTGGAGCAAAAACATTTCTATTGTAAACCTGTATAAAAAACACCTCCCAATAGCGGACACTCTATATAGCGGACGCGGGCACTTTCTTAAAAACTTCCCTATCTAAAATACATGTATTTTTACCTCCCTATAACGGACACCCCGTAGAATGTTAAATTGTTTATCTCTATTTATGGTAATTTAAAACGTCTATCGACAACCGACACGGTAATTACTTAATAGACCCTTTTATTAGGTAGGTACCCTTTTTTCTGGGTTTTCCGTTTCTGTAAAATGGATTATACCCCGTAAATGGTGTCATAAATATTAATTATGATCTTACTGCGCTATTCAAAGAAAACATTAGCATAAAGGGCCTTTTTGAAATCCTTGTTTAGTTATTGTTATTCAATTGATATTAAAACATTGTGTCTTTAAGTCTGAAAATATGTCGTTAAAGAGAAAACGTTTGTCTTTGAAGGAAAAAAATGAAATAATAATGGAAAGTGAAAGTTATGTGGCAAGTGTCAGAAAACTAGCTGAAAAGTTCAGTGTGGGAAAAACACAAATTTCGGAAATAATAAAAAACAAGACCGAGCTAAAAAAGCTGTTTGCAGAAGGCGGAAATGAAGAGCAAAAACGGTTTCCCAAGACTAGTGCATTAACAGTTGATGAGGTAGTTTTTAACTGGTTTTGTAAAGCAAGAAACAAAAACATTCCAATATCTGGGCCTGTAATAAAACAAAAAGCTTCTGAGGTCGCAGAAAATCTGAAAATTGAAAATTTTAAGGCTTCAAATGGCTGGTTGGAAAAATTTTGTCAAAGCCACACGATAACGTTTAAAACTATCTGTGGTGAATCAGCTGACGTAAATTTGGAAGATGTAGAAGCCTGGAAATTAAAACTTCCAATAATTCTTAAAACATTTGCACCAAAAGACATTTACAATTTTTCGACCGACCCTCCCAATAGCGAACACCTCTCTATAGCGAACACTTCGAGGTTTTTCTGGTGTCCGCTATAGAGAGGTCTTACTGTAGTAAAAACTAAGAAGTATTTTACATATTATACCTACGTATAATGTGGAAGTACCCACTAAAATATTGTAAATTTACATGAATTGAAGTCGACTAAGTTATGTAATTACATATCCACAATATTATATTTACATTTTATTATTACACACTTACTGTAATAATCCATTCTTAGTGGTAGATTTACATTTTAAAATTTTACATAAACAATGTATAATTACATGATAAATGTAGAATTTCGGGTAAGATGTAATTTAACACATATTTGTGTGGCATAAAAATGGCCAATGTTTCAGTGTGTATTTTTACATTTTTTTTTATTAGTGTACTCAGGGTCTTTCTCCATTACTATAGAGCCCTGATGATTATTTATTATACCGAAATAGCAGCGAAAACAAAAATGTTTCTTTTCATCATTGGTCCCTGTACCTAAACTATCACAATACAAAAGCAATTAAAAAAAAATAAAATATTTATTAAATAGCAAGCTTAAATTTAGCTCAGACGAACAAAAACAAAAAAAAATACACGCTCTGCTCCATTTTGACGTTACCAATCAATTTTTATCTCCCTTAAGCTACCGGAAACGCTCTACTTGCTCTGATTTGTCACAGTAAAATTAAAGCCAAAGCCACACCCTAGTCAGAATTGTCTGGAAAAGGTCCGCCTACTGATTTCTATAGGGGTTTCCATAACGACGCCTTGCTTACAATCAATACAAGTTCCTTCAGTTATGAGCAGCAGAAACATTGATATTTCGCCTTGGTATAAAAGCGCGCTCGCGCTATTTTTTGACGAGGAGTAGTTATTTATTTGGATTATATATGTAAATATTTTTCTTCCCACTTCTGATTCAGCGACAAAATGGTGTCCAAATATGATGCAGGGTATCATCAATATTAGGGTGGCCTATCTTTATATAGGTTTTTGAATTTCTGTGTTCTTACCCTTCAAAAGTGCTTGTTTGGCTACAAGAATATTATCCTATGAACAGAATTTATTTAATATAAAAATAAGGGCTGCCGCCAGCTGAAAGTATATTATCTTAGCTAATACGGGTCTAAAGTAGATAATTAGTCTTATTCTTAAAAGTGTACGTTTTATCATATCCGCTGGATGGCGAAATTGCTTAAAAATATATCTTTATATGGACGAGTTTGCGCTAATAGTCACGGAAAGGAAGAGTATCAGAGATGTATGCACTTGTTTCGTCAAAGTTTATGTCAAGGCGTGGTTTACCGCTCCCTGTCCACGTAAACCTCCATATCAAGATCTTCAATTTGCCAAAAATCTTATTAAATATAAAACTATTGAGCCACAGACTTCTGAAGCTGCTGCTGAAAATATTAAAAATCACCTGAAGTACTTGTCTTCGCGTCATTTTTTGATAACGAAATCCCCGTTGATATTAAAAGAAATATGATAAAAGCTCTAGAAAAACAAGAGTCGCTAGAAGGAGGTGAAAACGAGTTAAATTAAGTAATATATACGAAATACAACATAAAGAACTTTGGGAATTTATGTGTAAAAATAATCTTCGGTTTTTTAAAAGGTAAGGGTTGTACACAATTTTTTTAAAAGATAATCCACAAAACTGGGAAAGTAATAATGAATACATAAATAATGTAGTAAAAAACCTTAAAGTTGGGAATGATACAGCAGAAGGAGGCATTAAACTCAAAGACGACTATAATAAAATATTAACAAAAGATGAAGAACAACGTCGATGTATACTGAAAATTGTAAGCGAATATAGAAAAAAATTTAAAGATGTATGTGTAAGACGACACAGACGCGGAAACTTTTTAAAAGTGATTAAAACAAATTATTTGTGTAAATACATCATAGGGATAGTTCTTAGGTACAATTTATTAATATTATGTGCCTATAATACCTATATAATATATATATACTCTGTTCCTATGTAGTCAGTGGTAGTTATGCAAATAAAAGTTTTATTTTAGATTAATTAAATGTAGGTATATGAAATGTAGAGCTGTCGTACGCATTTAATATCACTAAATGGTCTACTTTTTGTAACAATAAAACTATATATTTGTAGGGATTTGTTGGTGATATGGGAAATATGTGATCTGAATAGTAATTTTGAGTCAAAAGTAACTTCAAGATCTCGCATATCTTCAACCCGAGCCAATGGTGCTTCATATTCAAAGTGAATTGGTGTTTTTTTTTTGTAAAAACTAAGGACATAACATTTTGTTGTATTAAATTTTAATCTATTTTCATTACACCATTTTATTCATCTAATTAAATTTTCTTGAATTAATAGTGAATCATTAATGTTTTTAATCCTTGATTATAATTTAAGATCGTCTGCAAATAACAAACCGTTACTATTGGAAATATCCCTAATTGTACTATTGATAAATAGCAAAAACAGCAATGGCCCAACGTTGGAGCCCTGTGGTACCCCCGATCCTGCCAGAAAGCAGTCCGATTGATAACCCTTTATTATAACTATTTGTTTTCTGTTTGTCAGATGTGATACAAAAAAACCCTATTAAGTTAGGATGGAACCCAAATTCGTTGAAATATACAGTATGTCTAGTGTCTATGGATGGGGTTTACAAGAGGACAAATGGACTAAAAATTGAAAGATACGAAAAAAAATCACTCTTAATAAACGTTTTTGCTTTTCTGGAAAATACGATTCACCATAAGAAACTTTAATTTCTTTATACAGGGTGGGTAAAAACTGCAAAAATGTTATTTTGCTTAAGAGTAAACATACTTTATTTTGAAAGATACGAAAAAAATCCACTCTTAATAAAAGTGTTTCCTACACAACAAACCGAAGTAGAACAATTTATTAAAAGGTTTACCTATCTAAAAATTGTTTCCCAAAAAGTATTCGCTGGCACACCTCTGACTGGTGAACCTAGTTAAAATAATAATGACACTTAAGGTGATAGGTACTTGTTGTCAATGTCTTTATTTAATGAAGTTATTATTTAGGTAGAAATGCTATCTACTGAACAAAGAGCTGGTTCGGTTTTGGATCTCAAAAAAAAAAGAAGAAATACGACCATGATGATGCTGCTACAGTCTTAGTTTTTCAATATGTTGAAGAAAATCCTATGACGTCCCTTAGAAATCGTGTTACTCTGTTGGAAGTTGTGAAAAAAAGTCAAATTCAGATGATGGCCCAGTTTTGTGGCCCCCAAGAAGCTCCGACTTAACCTTGGCGGATATGTTTTTATGGGGCCGTTTAACAAATTGTTTTTGCTACTGCAGTACCAAATGATATTGAAGTGCTGAAGGGCAGAATTATCCAGGCTGTCCAATCGATATCTCAGGAAGAAACCAGAAATTCTTTCACTTATTTGAGAAAGCAATTAGAAAAATGTGTCGAGTATGGGGGTGGAGCCTTTGAATTATGAAATCGTATCCTTTTCATGTTAATAAAAATGTTCGTATTATTATTATTATTATTATAATTACTTCATTAAATAAAGACATTGACAACAAGTATCACCTATTTATTATTCAAGTAAAAACGTTTATTTAATTTTTAGTCCAGGTTAGTTCAGGTTAGTCAGTGGCGTACATTTTTTTGTCAATAATATTCGTTAAGGGGTTCCCCGGGACGCCACTAGACTTAATAAATGTAATCTAGTTAGGGCTAATTAAGCCTCTTATCATTATGCATAATGATGCCAAATTTCGAAAAGATCGAAAAAAGGATATTTAAAAAAATCATAAAAAATCGACATTTTTTAAAAAAAACTTTGACACCCTGTATATCAAAGACGGGGCAACTACAGACATATGTTCATATAAACTTTTTCTCTTACAATATCACAAGGAATACCCCCTTAAGTTACGTACCATACATCTGAAACAACCTGTATATGTCGTATATGCCTATTGTGTATAGTTTCCTCTATATCCTTGCCACATCCTGTAAGTGCTTTCTTTTTGATTTTATTACAAAATTACCATTCATTTTCTTACAAACGCTACCGTTTTAAATTTTTTCTACACGCCTTGATTGCGTGCAAGTAATGCCTATATAATTTTTCAGAAAGTGGATCTATTTTTCATTTAAAGTCAAGGTTACGCAATTGGTCGCCTTTGACTCAATTAAATGATTACTGGAGCAGAAAGTGTGTCTAATAGATTAATAAGTACGTGGTTTTCCTATAAATAATCTTTTTTGATTTATCTCCATGGTTGAATAGATGGAATTAATAAATTTCGTAGTTGCAAAACCTTTTATCAATGGTAATGTTAATTGTTTAATAAATGATAGCTGCCATATTGCTAAATAGTGCTTTATTACATCATAATACTGATTAACAGCCCCCTGAATCAACAAACCTTTTTAACTGGTGGAGTTATATATTAGTAAATGCCTATACAGTTTGCATGTACCAACCAAATTTTTATTGCGGTAATTACTTTTTGCTTAACAGCACTTAAAAATAGAAAAGGGATTTTTAGTATATAAATAAATCAGAAGTCGACTTCATTTAAACGTCATTAACAACTTAAGGTCACCCTGAGGAGCTATGGTACTTAATTACGAAACATATAATTCACAGGTTGAAGGTATGTGCCACTTTATATTATTTTACAGATTAGGTATATCAAATGTGTAGTACGGGGCCACTACAGCTAATTAACTGATTTATGATCAACGAACAAGCAGAAGATTTTACAATACCAAAATTTCATCATAAATATCATATATTTTGCTATAAAGTTAAAGTTTGTACGGTAAATGAAAAAAAAACTTAATTTTTAACTGTTACGATCCTATTAAAAGTAAGAATGCGGATTTGAGTATTGACAATGCAGTGCAATTTACAGCAGATATGCTTGATATTGGGAAAACAACAATAAATGAACTTTTAAAAGAAGAATAAAGTGTTGGCGTCAAACCTCCAAAAACTTCTCCAGGACAACCAAAACTTGAGCTGGATGACATTTTAATGCAGAGAATAAGGCAAAAAGTTCAAAGTTTCTTTTTAAAAAAAGAAATTCCCACACTGGACAAAATTTTGTCCTTAATCCGAGAAGACCAGGACTACCCATTTATGTGTAGAAATACGCTTTGGAAATTATTTTTAAAAATGGGTTTTCGGTGGAAAAAAACATAATAGGCAATCAATTTTAATAGACAGAAGCGATATCGTCTGTTGAAGAAGAAATTACTTAAGAAGCATCCGAAACGCCAGAGAAGGAAACAAAAAAATATTTTACCTAGACGAAACATGGCTAAATGAAGGTCACACTATGACTAAATTTTGGCAGGATAAAAATATTAAATATTCAAAGCAAGCTTCTTTCGAAGGATTGTCCACAGGATTAAGACCGCAATCTGGAAAAGGACATCGACTTATCATAACCCATATTGGAAGTTCTGAAGGTTTCGTCAAAGGTCTACTTATGTTCAAATCTAAAAATACAGGAGACTATCACGAAGATATGAATGCCGATGTCTTTGAAGATTGGTCGAGCAAATGTTGGATTGTATAATGCAAGTTATCACTTTAGGCTGACATAAAAATTACCGACAAGCGCGTTGCATAATAGTGAAATAACAGAATGGCTAAGTTTAAGTTTAAATAGAATTTCCATTAGATTCCTCAACAAAAGAAGTATTGGTACTAGCCAATTTACATAAAAATGCACTCAAAAAATATGTAGTCGATGAATTGGCAAAGTTACGAGGAATATCTGTGCTCAGACTCCCTCTTTACCACTGCGAATTAAACCCGATCGAACTTATATGGGCTTGAATAAAGACAGATGTCGCCAGAAAAATCACGACCTATAAAATGGTGGATTTAAAAAGACTCTTTAATGAGCTATGGATTATGGATAAAATTAGTGCGAAAAAGTGTATCGATCATGTGATAGAAGAAGAAGTGAAAATGTAGCAGGTAGATATAATAATCGAAGAAATAGTTGAACCGCTTATTATAAACGATGTTAATAAAAGTTCAGGTTAGTAGGTAGGTACTAATAAGAAATGTTAAGTGCGCAAACCCAAACAATATCCATTTGATTTCTCTTCACATTTCTTTTCCCAGTTAAGTGTCGCTAATAGTACCTACATTATACACCTAGGGACTAAAGTGGTATTTTAAATCCCGAGACAAAAAGTTTATAGCCCGACCAACGGGAGGGCTATAATTTGTCAAGGGATTTAAAAACACTTTGGTCCTGAGGTGTATATAATATTAAATGTACTTTAGGATAGGTAAAACGTTAAAAAAAAATTTAAATGCCACTAAACGGTAGGTATTCTATTTCTAAAAAATCATCGAAGCGGCTGATGTTACCATATCAACGACCAAATGACAAGTTATGATAAGTAACTAAGTAAAACAAAAGTCACTCGATAAATATTAGTCAAACACGCTACATCCACTGAAAGACGTTTATCGCGATGGAACAAATCGAAAAGGCAGCTCAAGAGGCTGTAGGCCAATTATTACCAAGAAAATCTGGAGAACAATATAAAAAACAGTTATCTGAGTATATCAAATGGTGCAAAGAACGGAACGTAGAAGAATTTACAGAAGAAATGGTACTATTAGCATATTTCTTAGAAAAGTCAAAAAAGCTTAAAGTGGGATTTATAAACTTGGTCGCAACGCTCAGTTCAGTTCCGCGCAGTCCAGTTCAGTTACGCTGATTGTCGTTCGACTTTAAACAAACGAAAACATACCAAACCATTTATAAACTCTCAATTCATTCGCAGCGGTACGCCCAGTCGCGCAGCGAGACGCTCGGCTACGCTCGAGATGGCCAAGTTTTATCTTTTGACGCTGCAGTTCGTTGTCGCAGGACTCTTAACCAATAAAATGCGAAAGTTGAATCACGTGGTGGTTGACAGATGACGGTTGACAGGCCAAATGAACCAATGAAATGCAATACGACATGCGAACAGCAGCTAAGTTTATAAATTACAAATTTGTTTACGGCGACCTCGGGCGAACTCTGGCGTACTGCGCTGCGGAACTGAACTGCGCGTAACTGAACTGAATAGTTTATAAATCCACCTAAAAGCATCGTCACTGTGGAGTGTATATTCGATGATAAAAGCCACAATTGCAACAGACATGGGCGTCGACATTAGCAAATTCTGCAAACTAACCGCTTTTTTGAAACGACAAAATGAGGGCTACAAACCAAAAAAGTCGAAGACACTCGATGTTGACAACATTAAAGAGTTCCTGGAAAAAGCACCCGACCATGAATTTTTGGGGCAAAAGGTAAGATACACATTTTTTTTCAACCGATATTTTGTCCCAGTCTATACCTATATCTATGTTATTTAGACGCTTTTTGGAAAATAAAGTAGGTACCTATTTATTTTATTTATACTTTGTTCCAGGTAGTTCTAGTCATGGGCGTGTCAGGAGCCTGTCGAGGCAAGGAGCTCTGCCAGCTTGACAAAACCGATGTCCTAGACTATGAAACGTTCTTTTTGGTCAATTTACGAGATACCAAGACAGAAAAAGATCGATCTTTTGTTATAAAACGGTCAAAGGAAAACTCCACAGATGTAGTACGATTGGTGAAGAAGTATATTGCCTTAAGATCTCCATCAATACAAGGCCATACAAGATTTTTCGTTGGGTACAGAAATGGAAAATGCACGTCTCAGCCAATGGGCAAGAATACGATTGGACAACTGCCAACCAAGATTGCCGAATATTTAAAGCTTCCAGATGCAAAACTGTACACTGGTCATTGTTTAAGAAGGACGTCAGCATCGCTACTAGCCGACTCTGGAGTAACGATAGATCAGCTTAAAAGACATGGCATGGCAGATCAACTTTTTACTGGTACTTCCACCGAAACGTCTTCAGATATTTCGATTCCTATTGTACAAAATGAAACACCAACGACATCGTCGGTGCCACCGACGACGACAACGGCTACAATGTCCAAAAACACTTTAATTAATAAAAATAACAGCTGCAATAATGATAATTTACCTTTTTTTCACTTGGCTAATTGCAGTGGGGTAAACATAACTGTTAATGTTAATAGAAATTAAGTTTTTATAGTTTAATATTGTTCTTAACACGTTACACTTTTGTTGCATCCATGTCATGTTATATTTTCTAATAAAATTATTGAAAATAAATTTCGAAATTTAGCTTTTATTGCAAAGAAATTTACTTTAAATCCCTAGGGATTTAAAGTACCACTTTTTTCCCTGAAAATAGGGATTTAAAGGGTACTTTAAATCCCTAAAGTACATAAAATAAATAAAGGCATTTTTATTGAGCCACAAATTTAAAAATTGCGGGATGATGTTAAATTTATGAAAAAGCTCACTACGCAAGGACTCAGAGCTTGGAACTGATTTGTAAGTGTAGTGAGGGGATTTAGGCAACAATATGGATGCAAGCTACGAACAACTACTTAATGCATGAATGACGTTTACCTAGAGTGATTGATACGAAAACCACTATTTAATCAAGATTGTGTTCAGTGATAAGAATAATAATTCGTATAATATTTGAATAAAACAAACAACAAGGCTACAATAAAAAAAAAAGTAAAAAGCACTTATTTAGTGACAAGCAGGATATGTTCCCAATCGCATAATAATTGTTATTAGTAATAATAACTGTACCCTTATCTCCGAGCAATATTGAAAATATATTTATGCTGATTTATTTATTTGCCAACACTAAATTAATTGTTTAATTGTTGTGTAGTAAAGTGACATTACAAATTATTGTATCCTTTAGATAAACGCAAGTTAAGTTAAAAGGTTATATGCAAAATAATAGACAAGTATTACGCTGGTTCGCTTATTTGTAGGAGTATGCCTCAAGGTTCAATATCGCGTTTTCTCATGATATACCAACCATAAACAAAACTAGTAGGTATGGTCACCACACGGTTTTATGATAACACAGTCAGACATTTGTTAACAAATTTTGTTGTTCGAGAAGCACTAAGCCCAATCACATACGGGTTTGTCATGTGTTTCTGTGGGAGCAAGCAGCAGCTTAACATTCGCCATACAAATATCTGCAAAAGAGGCTCATGTGAGCAATCTGTCATCGGTGTTCTAAGCTTTCAAGGTTGCTTGTCAGATATCTTGGTCGCCGATAAAGCGAATGGCGCTTCTCTGGATGCAATTAAGAAGTGTTAGTATGTCTAGGAGCAGACCCTCCAAATGTTGTTCAACAAGTGTTCCTGGTCAGGCAACGTTCCCTAGCTCTCTGTGAGGCTCTTACCCAAAACCATAACGTGACCATGCCAAGGTATCTAACCATCCAAATTCGCACCCAATAAATTAGTTGATGAAGTCAAGGAATCGAGTATGTTGTCACCTGGTTCTTTACCTTTAAGTTTTTAGAAAAAAAAACTGATGCCTGTTTTAACCTCAAGTGACAATTCCTAATTCTTATTATTTTAAGTTAAATATACAGGGTGTCTCTAAAAGGTGTGTACAAAATCTGAGCACATATTCCTGAGACCAAAATAAGGCGATTTGAAGCAACTTATCTTAGTCCGAAATCGTTCCGTTTCCGAGATACGGTAAAGTTAAAAAATAAAAATCGAATTTTTTAAAATTAATGAACATTTTTTAACGGATTACTTTAAAACTTGGTACTCGGGGGTTTTTTGGGATGCGAAACCCGAATACGGACACCTTTTCATTGTGGCCATTAGAGGGCGCTTCACAATGCACTTCTTATGGTTTAGAATGGCCATAACTTTTTTATCAGTATAGCTTTTTCCTTTTTTTGTTAAGGAACTAATATTTTGAACATTTTGAAACAAAAAAGGTACTTTTGTGAAAATCCGCTAAAGTAAGCCGTTTTTGAGATATTTCGGTTTTTAATGTTCGATGCTGCACCGTAATATTTAAATTAGTTTGAATAAAAAATTCCGCTATTAGTAAATTTTCGGCAGGAAAAAATGTTTCACTTGGGTTAGTTACAGCAAGTTTTGCAGGAAGAATTTGAGTATGGATTTTTTTTTTAAATTAAATGAGGAACAATTTTATTTTAATGGTAAATTTAATTAGCATAAACTTTTATTAATTGTACAAAGATTAATATGACGTAAAAAGTTTAAATTTACTCTTTGCATCAATTCCGTATCGTTGTTTAATATGTTGACTGCATTTTGAATTCTTCCCCACAACTCCTCTTCATTATTAACCGGTCTGGAGTATACCATCGTTTTTAAAGATCCCCATAAAAAATAATCCAACGGAGTCATATCCGGTGAGCGTGGTGGCTACTTTACAGGAGCGTCATTTCCTCTACCGATCCATTTGTTTGGATACTATCGATGCAAATAATTGCGGACATTTAAACTAAAATGTGGTGGAGCACCGTCATGCATAAACCACATATCTCTTCGAAGTTGTAATGGCAAATCTTCTAATAAATCTGACAGCGTATTTTGTAAATTTTCTAAATAATCCACACCATTTAGTCGTGGCGGTAGAATGACTAGACCAATAATGAAATTGCCAATGATTCCTGCCCACACATTAATTCTAAACTCATGTTGATAATGAGTTACTTTCGTGGCATGCGGGTTTTCAGCAGCATAAACATGTTCGTTATGTAAGTTGGTTACACCACTTCTCGTAAAACATGCTTCGTCAGTAAATAAAATGTGCTTAGCAAAATTCACATCCTGTTGCCTTTGTTCGGTAATGAATCGACAGAAGTCCAATCGTTGATCGAGATCCGGAGCCAAAAGGTCTTGTATCTTTTGAATATGGTATGGATGAAGCTGCTGTTCTTTTAATGTTCTATGAACTACATCCTTGAATACTCCTACCTCTAAACCTAAGCGTCTGGTGCTTAATTTTGGATCTTCAGCAATTCTTTCCAAAATTTGTTCCTCAACCTCAGGAGTCCTTATTGCACGTTGCCGTCCATAATTGGCAGTTACTGGAGTGAAGCTACCGGTTTCGCGAAGACGTCTGTCAATAGCAGCAAATGTTTGATGGTTTGGTATGTGCCGATTTGGATATCTTTCCCTGTATACCCTAACACTTTCGCGGCCATTTACTTCACAATACCCAAAAACCAATAGCATATCCGTCATTTCTGCAGAACTGTATCCTTCAGCCATCTTTACAGTCAATTTAAAATTTAACTAACACGTTTCAAACACCTTATTTATTCTCGCATTGGCAAATTCTTACTGAAACACTTACTGTAAACAACATAGACTGATAGCGAAAATTCTTAAAATACGAAAAATGTTTACATTTAAATAGCCTGTTGCAAAAAAAATTGTAAATGTGTTCATCAAACAGGTAAAAAATCCGAGGATTTTTAGATGTGACACTCCAGAAAAGTATCTAAAAAAGATACATTTTCCATTGCTAATTCACTGACCACATTTCATCCTCAAAGATAACAGCAAACATTTTTTATTCAGAATAATTTAAATATTCCGGTGCGGCATCGAACACTAAAAACCGAAATATCTCAAAAACGGCTTACTTTAGCGGATTTTCACAAGAGTACCTTTTTGTTTCAAAATGTTCAAAAAATTAGCTTCTTAACAAAATAAGGAAAGAACTATACTAATAAAAAAGTTATGGCCATTCTAAACCATAAGAAGTGCATTGTGAAGAGACCTCTAATGGCCACAGTGAAAGGTGTCCGTATTCGGGTTTCGCATCCCAAAAAAACCCCGGGTACTAAGTTTTAAAGTAATACGTTAAAAAATGTTCATTAATTTTAAAAAATTCGATTTTTATTTTTTAACTTTACCACCCTGGAAACGAAGCAATTTCAGACTAAGGTAAGTTGCTTTAAATCGCCTTATTTCGGGCTCTGAAATATGTGCTTAGATTTTGTGCAGGCCTTTTAGAGACACCCTGTATATGATAGAGACAATTAGCAAGTACTTACCACCATCTATGAATAAATTCTGTAACATTGTTGACCATTTACCTAAAACAAAAAAAAATATTTTGTAGTTATCTTAGGTAATACAGTGTTTATCTAATAGGTCAACTAATTCTTTTATTATAGATTTCTTGCTAGTTGCATAAACTATGTAATTGCATAGTAAAAACTAAGTTTTGCATTCAATTATGCTACTGTTTTTATTACGCAATCTCTAACGGAGACTGCTATAATTTTAAATAGTAAATACCACCTATATCTTTGTCGCATATACTTTTAAATAGTAAACACCACCTATATCTTTGTCGCATATGGTTTGATGAATTGGCTTGATTTAAAATCTCTTTATTAATTTCAAAGTTTATGTCACAACATCAAGCTTAATTACGGTATACATACATTTAATCTTATGTAATGCTAAGTACCAAACAATAAATACAAGAAAATATATATGGTATGGTACAGTTTTGCAGATATGCAGTCAGAGTAAGCGGTAGGGGCTGGCATTGCTTTACTTACTTACTTATTACTTTTGATTGAATGGGAACTTTCCCGAGTGATGTTACAAGACTATCATTCTTGTAACATTGATAATACTTCGCTTCTCGTATATCAGTAAACAATAAAATCTCTCAATAGCGACCACCCTTGGGGAATCAAATGTTGGTGGGTTACTTACTAATATGTATATACTGCATGTGCATACTCACATATATATTATACAATGTACCGGGTGTCCCACTAAGAATGGCTGTCGGTCGTATTTCAGAAAGTGTTAGTCGTATGGCTTGCGGAAAAAAATATATTAGGTAAAGTGGTCATGAGAAATTGCTGGAAATTATTTTCAAGTTTCTCAGACTGGCGCTAGAGGGCGCAACAGTAACGGTTAATATGAATTACGAAGTTTCCTCAAAACTCGTCTAGTTAAGGTATCCCGAAAATAACATTTTTGTATATTTCGAAGATTTATTAATAAGATTCACGTATAGAACGTGTTCGTCACTTTTCAAATAAAGTGGTGGGGGAAGGTTGAACATTATTTGTAATAAATGCTGATAACTCCGGTCTGGCTTAACAGAATTTAGTAAACTTAGTTTTGTTAAAAAGGGCTTTTCTCACTCTATATATCATCTTATGAACTACGGCAATATGTGTTTTACACTAGGCGCTAGGGGGCGCTGTCTTACAACATCACAAACATTGCGCGTTTTTTCCATAATTGTAAATATAATAGTATATTCAATTTTACCTGATTACAAGGATGATTAAAAGTCTAAGAAGTCAGCGAAAACCGCGCGAAGTTAATATCTATTTTCAATCCGGAGATATCAACAACAATAATCATAATTACGGAACATTATGATTTTATTTTGAAGTTGCCATTGTAAAGGTTTTTTTAAGAGTCAAATAGGCCTTGGAATAACAAAATATGAATTGAAACTGTGCACACGTGTCACCTTTCATTATTACGTCAAAATTTTTGTCGTACCAACAGTGTTGTGTCGTATTTGATTTTCAAATTGTGATTTCAATTTAAGACAGTGTAAAATCAAGTTATGGTGTTTTGAGAGCATTTTGACTTCCTTATGTGGCAATGGCAAAAAAATAGGATTTAAATTTAAAACAATTCAAGTGAAGCATATACAAAAAACTGCTTCATGTACAATAAGACGTAGTAAGAAAACAATGCTTGCAATTTATTAAAAAAGTATGCCTATGGTGCGGATCAACCAAATCCTATTCTCACCAGGTAAATTTTGCCATATTTGTACACCTAAGTACCCCGTGACGGGGCATCTTTTACATTTTTGCCTTTTCACCCTCACTATTATGATTTAATAGAAGAGGGGCGAAAGGTGATAAAGATCCCTGGAAGAGTATTGCGTGTGCCAGGCATGATAGTGTTATGCATAAAAAACTTATATCGGATAGATTCCGTGTGTTATCGTATAAGAAAAATTATGATGGGTATTAAATTTTTTGGTAGCTTGGAATCAATAACAGAAAAGGGATTAACTCTATGTGGTATGATTTAGTTATACATTACTTGAGACTTGGCTATCATGGAAGAGTGGATCTGATTATATTTGTAGTGAACAAATATATTTTATTGGTACTATCAATAGTACGGTTTTGAATCAATCATAAGTCAAATATCTGGTAGTTTATTTGTCGTCTAACTTGAGTTAGAATTGTCCTTTGGGTTAGGTTCGCATCATTCTAGTGATATTGCGGGAAATTGTGAACACTTTCGTCAAAGAGCGTGATTTTATAGGAGAGGCTATTTCAATTGAGGCAACAATACAATAATTTAAAGAAATTATTGCTGATTTTGAAATTAGTGCAACGGACTCTACATTTTTAATACTTAAGTCTAGGTTAATTCACTTCTCAGGTAGAATTGGCCGATTGTAACATTTTAAGTTTTATCACAATTTACAAGAGGTTATTAAGTCTATATAATAAAACTGACCGTAAAACTGTTTATCCTAGATAACCTCTTCAAAGCTCCGATAAATCCGGAATAAAACCAAAAAGGACCTTTTTGTAAAGGTTATGAATATCTTCCTTAAAACTGTCAATAAAACAAACAGTACTTTTGAACCCAAATCTGCAAGCTGTTTTTAAGTCTACCACAAAACATTTTATAAAGCCTTCTTAAAACCGTTAGTACTTGCAATCAAATTTTATGCTTGATTTGAAACCATCATAAATAATTTTATTATTATTGTGTCTTTAATAATTCTTTGTCACAGAATTGTTGCACCTAAATTGTTAATATCAAAAAATGTCACCAAATATAGTTAAATATGTCTGCCTCGATTGAAATATCTGCATGTGCTAACATTTTATAATTTGATATTAATAAACAACCTAGTAATTAAAAATTGTCAACCCCGGCCACTTTATTGATAAAGTATATTAAAAAACTTTTAAGAAAATCACGCGCCTTTCATTTGTTAGCTTATTAATTATTATTTACAATTAATAAAAATTGTAACCTTAGATTTAGCTTAATCAGTATGATTTTGGGCTATTTAGGGGTTTATATAACATATTTTTGATAATTGCAGGCTAAATGTAAACAGTTAGAATAGAAACCGTAGTTAACGGAAAAAAACATTGCTGGAAAATTAATAAAACCGTTTATTTCAATAGAATGCCCTATTAGGAGTTTGTGGGTTTGTGAAATATTTTTAAAAAGCAAAAGGTTTTGATATTATGGGTTAACCAGAAAAACTACTAGTTTGACTTAGTAAACTTCCACTATATTGACAAAAAATTATTTGACATGTTTCGCTACACTGTAGCTTCTTCAGAATATGATTTAATTTAATAAATGTATTATTATTATTATATGTCATATTATGATTACCACTTGCCAAGTAGTATTATTTTACTATTTATTGTGTTTATAGTACCATACGGTATCTTTCACATCAGATTGCTAGAAACTTCTGGATGATGGCGCCACCTGTATTGTACTGCCTAGCCAGAACAATATTGTGACTATAGGGTGTCTCGATTTTCCAATGGCAGATGTGATCGCTTGTCATGCTTGCCCTGTACTGACGAGAACCAAAGGGTTCGAAACCGGTCTACAGGTAGCAGAAGCGTAGCAACCTATCATTGGAAATGAAGATTAATTCTTTTCTTTCCCGGTAGTTTCTGCAATCTGAGTTTGTATTTTGTACTAACAGTGTTAGTCAAAATACGCCAAATTATTATTGGTTTATTTTACTTATAGTAATTGTAATATTAGTTCATTTGCACAATGGCGCGAATGGGCATGTTCCATGACATATTCTACACATGGCCGGCGCAGGCGTTAAGAAAGGTGTATTCATACTTTTATTCGTATGATATACAATCAATTTTTAAACGAAAAAAAGACCGAAAGTTCCAGCTTTTAAAATGACCACTTTTCCTAATCCTCAAGTATTCATCCAAAATAGTAGCCATTTTTACTTAGTAAGTGCATTAAATGCTTTTTTGCGCCGCACTGCACTGACACTAACTAGAATTAGCAATCACAAAATGGCGTTTACTATGCGTTATATACCCCCTCTCTCAAAGTTTAAAGGCGTAAGTGGGGGAATCAAAGGATTAATAGGTGCTTTGTAAAAACCAAAAGGTTTTAACTTAGCTTACTAAAGCTACCAAAGAACTATTAGGTTTCAAGGAGCCTTTACCAATTATCGTCCAAAGTAAATAGTATTTATGATAACATATATTAAGGGTAAGACTACCTAAGAGTTATTCGTTTTATTGCTTGATTGTAGGGAGTACTTAAAAACCATATTTTAAAACTTCTATAAAACCCAAACATTTATAGATGTCTACCAAATCCTCTATAAACCTTAATGAGTTTATTGTGGTTTTGATTAATTCAGCAATAAAGTGGTTATATAACCAATAGGTCTTAAAGAGCAAAAATATTTAATAACTTGCTTTAAAGATAACTTGAAGGCCTTTTTTAAGTACATATTATCTGCAGATAAATTGGTATGCACAAAAGAAATAATAAAACCCACTTCGGTTTATTTACCTTCTTAAACCTGTGATAAAACCCTATAAATACTTGTTGGCATTTAAATTGTTACTTGGGTATTATGATTGCTAAGGCAAGCCGACGACGAAGCGAAGGTAGTAAGTATTTATGTCTTCGGGGGCCCTAAGTTGGGCGCCATTAATTCCTTGGCAACCTTTTTTGTGCAATAGGTTGTCTCATAGTGCGTCGTTGGTTTGTCTCAGGCATAAAACTTTAAGCAAAACCCTACAATTTATTTTATTAGTACATTTTGAGAAAACCAATATATATTGATTGGTTAACAACTAAGTAAATCTGAAACACATTTTTGTATTGTCATACGTAACTAAAACTTATTGTTGGTGCTGAAAGTCTATGTCACTCTCTTTAATTTGGTAATGGGGTGGCGTAAGGGCGAAAGTGGATCCGCAGTCGAACGTTTGTGGGAAGAATTACGATCTCATTACGATAATTGACGGTGCGGTTACCCGCGTGGCGTTAAAACGAAAAACAGCTGTTAAAAGCCTATAACCACGCTAAATGGTAATTGCACGCCAGGATTTTAAGTTCCTTGACCATACACCCTTCGTTACAATGGGTCATTTGGCACAACAATTTGGACATTCCGTATTTTTCATGGGGGTCATCAACATTTACGCTTATAAATTATTTCATAGATTCGAAATATTTCCACATACTAGTGGAGTTTTTAATAATATAGTCGAAACACGAAAAAATGTCAAAATCACATTCTAGAAGGTCCGTGGCCAGTAAATTTAAAACATAATAATCTCAACCCAACCAGCAATTTGATATTTTATTATGGTCGCGAAAACGTCTTCGACAAAAATTATACAACAACTATACACTCAGTAATGTTTTTAATGCCTTTCTACATCAGCTGTAAATGCAAAGTTGGCACCATTTTATAAAGTACTTCAGTAACCATAATTATTTTGTAAACTCTTTTGCAAACATTACATAACAATTGCATAAACATTTCTGCAACTCTTAAAAAACTTCAACATCAGCATTATAAAACAGTTTTATAAAAGCTCATATTGCACTATAAAATATACTTGCATGTTGTATTTTTGAAACAATTAAATAACAGTTTTATAAAAGGTTCTTAGTAGCTTCAGGTAAACGTTATAAAATGAAAATGCAACATGAAATAACAACAATAAAATCCGAAAACTTTTAAAATTTATTTTAAATGCTGCAAGAAGCAAGTTTGTATTAGAGAAAGAAAAAATATAATTAACGTCGCCAACTATTTACAAGAAGTAAGAGGCCATTTTATATATTTTAATTACATTCTTCATATTATTTAGAGACGTTCGTTGACTGTGATGCAGAAACCAAGTTTTATGCGAATTAAATTTTATTGAGAAATATATATGATATTTTTAACAATATATAAGCAGTCCCCGTATTTTTAATGTTTAATGGAAATTTTTAAAACGTAATGAAATTAGCTGTGTCGATTTGATAATTTTCTTCGGAGAAACATAAGTTAATTTGTTCTAGGCATCATTATTTCATAATTTTTATATATTTACCAGCTGTAAATAATATTAACATAAATGAGATATTTGGTATTTTCAAGTCTGTCTATTTTTATGTTCCCGAACGCTTCCATTCAATAATGGCGTTTTCCTATAAAATAATTTTGTATCAATAGTAAGCATTTTAAGATAATTAAGCTGTTACGCAACCTCTATAAAACATTTAAAATATATTTATGCTTTAAAACTGAGGGTACCGCGACCGAAGCACTGAGACAGTTAATGGATTTCATTGTTTTATTTAACTCTAGCGTATTATTAATATCAACACCAATGTTCTTATTACACATCATATTTATATAACACATATTTAATCTTCGTCGAAAAGCACCACTTTTCTTAATTTTTTTCTATTGTTTCATATTCGACATTTTTAATGTTTATGTTTAGTTTAGGAGCCAAGTCTGACAAGAAATCTTTACTCTAGCCTAACCTAACATAAGGTGACTCAGGGATGGTATAAAATTAGTTGTCTTAAACATATATTATTATGTAGTTGGCGATAGCAAATATAAATTCGTGAGAACAATTTAATTTTATTAGAAATTTGTGTTTGTTTCTATAATGTTGTAGAATTGCCATACTATAAAATAGTTATAAAGTGATCACTAAAACAACAATTTACTTTTAAAGACGAATTGTTTTTAGAAGTACTCTATAACTGTTTTTTTAAAGTGACAGGAAGCAAACTATAAAACAATTTTAAAATATATTTATAAGTAAAATAAAAATGTCGCCGAAATGTACTATAAAGCCACCATAATTATATTTTATAGGCTAATATGTTTTTTAAGTTGTTCATAGAAACGTTTCTGCAATAATTGTATGACTGTTTAATAAGATATTTTATAATTCTGTTATGTAAACGTTATGATGATAAATTTATAAAACATATTAGCTGCCTACAACAGAAAAGTATTTAATGCAACTCTTATGTGATCGATTAGCATTTTGGAAGTATTAATAAAATATCAAAGTAAAATAAAATGGTTGTATAACCATTGAATTATAAAATAACTTTGTTGGTTGCGAAGTTTCTCTAAAACTTTGCAGGTAAAAATCTTTAACGAGATCTGAAGGAAGATTATCTTTGTTTATACTTTTGGTGCCGGAGGAAGAGACTATAAGAATAAAACCACTTGACGTTCATCAAGAATTATTCTCTGGAAGTTATTTAAGAGAACGGAGTCATATCATAAGGGAAGTGCCTTGACATGACATGGCATGTGTGTTTGCTTAAAACAAAAATACCATGTAATGTGGATAATAGACGTCTTGCGAATGTCACCTCATTTACCTACCACCATTTGCATTAACATATTTTTCAAATTAACAATAATTACTGTATTCTTATCATAATATATCATCACCGAATTTGAACAACTTAACCCCATATTTCATATTCATCAGGACTTCTTTGTATTTCCAAATATCCTTATTATTTTACACGATATACAGTCATTTGACTCCATTTAGGTGTCATATTATTATGCTTACAGCAACAAAGATTCCGGGTCGGGATAAGTGGCCTTCAGTAGTTTTTCTTTGACAAAGATCGATTCTGTTGCCGCAGCCACACACGTAGTGCTGCACATAATTAATAAAATGCAGGTAGATTTTGCCTATTTATTATTTGTCACACCTACGTAGTAAAATCTTGCTATATAAAAAGTAATATTGGTACAATTCGGGCACGATTTGCTATTAATTGCACCGGACTGTTTAAAAATATTGTCATTTTTTAATTGACAACTATGTGTCGGATGGTTCTATATGCCCTATTTCTCTGGGCTGAACCTACCAGCATTACTAGTGCTTGTGAATCGCCCACCAACATTCTAACGAAAGAGTTTCAAACAAAAATTTACATAAAATTACAGAGTGTGCATTTAACGGCACACATTCATGTCAACGCAAAAAATCGGATAAAAATATTACGAAAATGATTGAGTCTGAGTCAGTCCTGCCAAATCTAAAAAATTAAGTAACTTGACAGGTTGGAATCAAGCGTATGTCTGCTTACAGTATGACGGTTATAAGAAATTTAAGGAGATATAAAAATAGTTATTTATGATATAAGTGTTAAAAGTACATTTTTAAGGCACGCATGTGGAGATTTGCAGAACCCGACACATTTTTCTAATTGCTTTCTCAAATAAGTGAAAGAATTTCTGATTTCTTCCTGAGATATCGATTGGACAGCCTGGATAATTCTGCCCTTCAGCACTTCAATATCATTTGGTACTGCGGTATCAAAAACAATTTGTTTTAAACGGCCCCATAAAAACATATCCGCCAAGGTTAAGTCGGGGCTTCTTGGGGGCCACAAAACTGGGCCATTCCTGCCGATCCACCTTGGACCAAATCTGCGGTCAAGCTATTCTCTAACCTCACGAGCGAAATGGGCTGGACAACCATCTTGCTGAAAATATATATTTTGTCGAAAATTTAATGGTAGATTTTCGAGTTCATTTGAAAAATGTATCCAGCATTTCTAAATATGATAATCTATTGCACGTGTTATCAAAAAAATATGGCCCTATGATGCCATGGATGGATGTCGCGCACCACACGTTCACTTTTGTGAAATATTGTCTTCTCGTCATAATTCTGAATTCGGGATTTTCTAAAGACCTGTACCTAACGTGCTGGGTTGCAATGGTTCCATTGGTAGAAAATGTACTTTCATCAGAAAACATGATACATTTATAAAAATCAACATTTCCACTTAAAATTGTGTCTCCTATCCACAAGCAAAAATCAAGTCGTTTCGCGTCATCTCCCTCTTCCAATCTTTGATTAAAGTGCGGTTTATACGGATACAATTTATTTGCTTTAAGGATCTTCTGAATTTGACTTTTTTTCACAACTTCCAACTGAGTAACACGATTTCTAAGGGACGTCATAGGATTTTCTTCAACATATTGAAGAACTAAGACTGTAGCAGCATCATCATGGTCGTATTTCTTCTTTTTTTTTTTAATCCAAAACCGAACCAGTTCTCTGGAACTTTTTTATTAACTTGCAGATTGTCATCCTAGTTATTGGGATTCCTACAAATTTCTCGGTAAATTGTTCCATGACGTAGCGGTATGAAACTTGACCATCCCCATAACATTGTATTATAATAACTCTTTGTTCAGTAGATAGCATTTCTACTTAAATAATAACTTCATTAAATAAAGACATTGACAACAAGTACCTATCACCTTAAGTGTCATTATTATTTTAACTAGGTTCACCAGTCAGAGGTGTGCCAGCGAATACTTTTTGGGAAATAATTTTTACATAGGTAAACCTTTTAATGAATTGTTCCACTTCGGTTTGTTGTGTAGAAAGTACATTTATTAAGAGTGGATTTTTTTCGTATCTTTCAAAATAAAGTATGTTTACTCTTAAGCAAAATAACATTTTTGCAGTTTTTACCCACCTTGTATAAAAAAATTGAAGTTTCTTATGGTGAATCGTATTTTCTAGACAAGCAAAAACGTTTATTAAGAGTGACTTTTTTTCGTATCTTTCAATTTTTAGTCCATTTGTCCTCTTGTAAACCCCATCCGTGGACATACTGTATATACGTTTTTTGAATTTTTTGTCAATTTTATAATGAAATGCATATTTTATTTATTATATATTAGTTAGATCACTCGCTACGTTTGTTACCCTATGTCTTTTCTCACAGAATAAAATGACACTTTTAACACTAACATCATAAACAACTATTAAAACACAAATATACCTACTTTTAATGTAAAAGCTATTTAGTTGTCTAACAAAAAATATTTCAAAAATGTGCTTAGCTCCTACACAGAGTGAGGAAAAGTTTCAACTTTAGGAATTATCCAAAATTCAAATCTTGAAGCGATTAGATTCCTAAAATGAAAACTAATATTAACTAGTAATATTAAGCCATTCTATTAATCTTAAATATGAAGCACCATGCACCATCTCAATTAATCAGCCTGAAAACTGTAAGGACTGACCGGCACTATATGAAGCTTATGTATTTTGGGAACATAAACAACAAGATATGTGACACACTAATCCCAAATCAAAACAAAACCGAAAGACACCTGGTTTAAAGAATATTTACCTAAAAATTTTCTGTGGTATTGTTTCTCTGTTAACACATTCAACAAACAAAGACCGAATTAACACAAATACGTTCTAAGCTTCGCATATATGTCTAAGACAATGCTAATTATATTATGAGGCAACGACTATGTAATGCTAATTATATGCGCATGCCTAATTCAACATGAGTAATTTTCATTTTCTAATGCTATTCTAGTTTTAAATCATATTGCTTAAGGTGTTTCAGCTAGTATAAGTAATTTCTTAAAAGGTAATAGTACAAAATGGCACTTTTACTAAAATTTATGGAAGGTAAGGCGTGATTTACCTAGACGATGTAAAATGTTTGCACTGTAGTTGCCTTAAATTTTAAAAATATAGTTTCAAGGACTTGTAAATGAGAAAGATGACAGAAAACAAAAAGGTGGGCAAGTGAGAGTAGAATATGACCGATATATCATGTATTATCTTTGCTATGTAATAATTCCATGTGTTTAATTTCAGCCTTATCCCAAAATGTGTAAGGGCATCTTCTTGCTCAAATTAGAACTTCAGCTTCAGGTAATGTTGATTTTCGAACATCAGCAAATACTGCTCTGAATTCAAATTTCTATTAATAAAAAATAGACCTATTATTTGGTTTTGAATGAAAGATATATCTACCAAACATTTTCACTCTACTATAATTGTAGTCAGCCAGATTAACTCTCTACATTCAACTACTTTTGCCCACCTCTGCAGGTACATACATTATTATTACAATACAATATTAAATATAAGTTTTAACATTTCTTTAATTATTCTACTTCTTCCGACATAGCCTTGTAACTGGTCTTCGAAGTGCTACATTAGTACGTCACCTAAATTTATGGGCTTTAAATCGTCAGCCGATTTTCTTCATCTGGCTTCAATAATTTTACACTTTGCCTCACTTTACTTGGGCTGACTCTCCTTTCTGTAAATTTCCAGCAATTCTGAAAGCTTCTGTTCTTCCATTTTTCTTTGTGCTTCCAATTGTTTCAAGTACTTTCTATACATGGAGACTTCTCTCTTCCTTTGCGCGGTTGCATCTTCAAAAGCTATATTTTCACGCTTAATTTACAACTGAGGTAACATAACAACAATGCTCTATCTAATACCGTTTTCTTCTTTCTTACTTTAAGCTTTGAGTTGTGCTTGAACTTTCATTTTATCTATGATTTCTTAAGCAATTTTAACTATTTTTCATCGTTTATCATCCAGATTTTTTATTTCTTTCTCTGTGCAGTTTTTCTGCACCTCAATTCTTAAGAAATTTTATGAATTTCAACTTTGAGCAATTATTTTCCTTTAATCTGCTTCTCCCATATTCTTAGCATGCCCTTTTCTTTATCTTTCCTTATCAACATTTCTTGAACTTCTCGTTTTTTGTCAGTTTCTCTTCTGGCTTCGTTTGTATTATCCTATTTTACAATTTTACATCCATGAACTTAATAGCCCCTTTTGGACTTTCTAAGCGTTGACCATCTTTGCAAGTTCTAGTTTGATTAAATACTTGTATTGTCCCTATAACTGTCGAAAAAGAAGGGCGGTCTGGAAATGTACCATTAAAAATATTTTGCGTTTCAATTCCGAAAGCTCCATTTATAAGCTGCATTATCCACTTTATTGCAGAAAGGACATTATTTAAATTTGAATTCCAGCACCAAAACCAAATTTAACCGTAATATCTCATATTAATTACAACTTGACAGACAGACAAACGGGTAATAAAGTAATCCTATAAGGATTCCATTTTTCCCTTTTGAGTTATGGAATCCTAACAACGAACAAGATGAATCGGACAATCCCATGGTTTAAATGCTTTAGTTTAGACATTACACTACCTGACTGACCGTGGGCCAATTTTTTATACATTAAAAGAGTTTTACTAAAGCTTATCTCCAATGTTTTTTGTTGTTTCCTGGTGGAAATTTGCGCGAGAGCTCGCGTTCAATCCAACAAGCTAATTATTTTGAGAGCCACTTTTAATCAACATTTGCAACATCACTAAACTATGACAACTACTCAATTAACCAATTTGACACCACAGTATTTTAATGATGGCATTCTCTGTGTTATTATAAATCAGATATTTGTACTGATATCGTTCACAAACGCTATATTTAATGTAAAAGATATCACAGTTAGAAGAAGCTAATAAAATCCATAGTTATTGCCACAACATCCCAGGTAATCGAGATATATGAATACGATAGAAGTTATTAAGAGAAACTGGTTCCAGTTACAGATGTAAACGATTTCATAAATAATCAGTTAACATTATTTCTTATTACTGGTGCTCTTATATGGCAGCACGTGCAACGTTTTGGTTTCGTCGTGATACGACGCCCTATTGTCAAAATACATAATCATAGACGTACTTTTATATAGCAAAATAAAAGGGACATTATTATGTAGTAAAAAAATGTACGACTTTCTTGACTGATTAAAACTGTTTAGGTTAGTGTCTAGATTAGTTCCAGGTGTTAGAAAAAAAGTAACTAAAAAGTATTTTTTAGGAATCGTCCTTCATGTTTCATAAGATCTTTCCAGTTCTTGCGACAGGCGTTCACACAGGTTGTTGACGTATTTTGCATTATTTCACGAACGTTTGCAACAAGTTCTTCGGTCCTATCCAACATAAAAAAGGAGCTGGAAGACCATCAGTAAGAACAGAACAACAGTGTATAAACAGAGTCACAGTTCATCTCACGCGGAAGGAAATTTACAGAGCAATGCAGCATCCGCCAGCGGACCTGCAAAGGGTTACATCTGAGGAAGTTCGGACTATAATGCAGAATATTAATGCAAAAAGGTCGCCTGGCTTTGATGGCATACGGAGCAAGGCAGCCGAAAACTTGCCAGAAAACACAGTAACGGAAATTGTAAACATTGCCCAGGCAATTCTTGAAAAGGGCTGCTTTCCGGACACTTGGAAGAACGCCAAGGTGGCATTAATACCTAAGATCGGCAAACACAGTGGCTGTCAGTTATTGACCGATAAGTCTCTTATCGTGCCTAGGCAAGATTATAGAAAAATTAATACTGAATCGGGTAACCGATTTTGAATGTAACAACAGTGTCTTACCACTGAAGCAGTTCGGTTTCAGAGCTGCTCCCTGCACAGTGCGCCAAACAACAAGGTTGGCAACCAAAGGCTTTAATAGACGCTAATCCACGGGAGCCGTCTTTTTCGATGTCTCAAAGGCATTCGATAAGGTTTGACACAGTGGTTTGACACAAAGGTTTGATATCAAATTTAATAAGGTTAGGTATGCCAAACGCTTTAGTCAATGTAATTATCTCTTACCTTGAAGATAGAACATTCGTGGGATCATCAGGGAATACAATATCTGACAAAACTCAGATCAGGGCTGGTGTTACACAGGGTTCAAAATTGGCTGCTATTTTGTATAATATATACACAAGTGACGTCCCTAAACTCCCACATATATAACTTTATCTCTTCGCTGATGATACTGCGATAACTACAACCTCAAGGGCGCCCTGGTTAGAAGTTTCACGCCTTCGTCAGAGCTGGTTGGACAGCTGGAAGCTTTGCTTAAACGCATACAAAACCCAGACCATCTTCTTTTCAAATGCAAGAATCAATTTACCTAAGGGTAAAGGTTAACAATAAATTAATAGAACGGTCAATATATATCAAATATCTTGGATTGGCTCTTGATAAAAAGTTGGCTTGGGGAGACAATGCAGATGAGCGACTGGCAAAAGCCCAAAAACAGGTTTACGCTATACAGAGTGGTCCAACGAAAACTTAACACCTCGATTTTCCTGCTTTAAAATGAAAATGTGGAAAATCGCTCGGACTCGTTGATTTCTGATTCGAGCGGGAATAACTTTTCCGCTTTTTTCATCTCCGTAACTTCAACCCCCTAATAAGGGCGAGCACAACCCCCTGATTTTGAATAGGGACGAGGAGTGTTGCGATACCTCATTTTGAAGATCTTATCGAGTACTATCTGACCCTAAAATTTCGCTTCAAAATATGTATCTTTAACGAAATGATAGCTAAAATAGTGGAAGACTACTTACTTTTGTGATTAGTTTATTAAATGCTGAAAATGGCCACCATTCACTTCCATGGAGTAAAATAAATTTTGCTCAAAACGTTCACGTACATTACTCAACATTTCTGGTGTAATTTGACGGCATTCATTAATGATCCGAATTCGCAAATCATCCAGTGACTCAGGCTGGGTAGCGTAAATCTTAGATTTCAGGTGACCCCATAGAAAAAAGTCCAGTGGAGCCAGATCAGGTGATCTGGGTGGCCACTAAATATGTCCCCTTCTTCCAATCCAGGCATGAGGAAAATTTTCATCTAAGAACTGACGCATAGGTTAAGCGAAATGAGGTGGTGCGCCATCTTGTTGAAAAATGATCGTTACATGGTCTTCTTCATTCTCCAATACTTGAACGAGGGCTGGATAAATAGCGTTCTCTAATAGTTCTAAATAAATTTGGCCAGTGAGATTACCGGGTATAAAAAAAGGGCCGATTATGTGATTTCCATAAATACCCGCCCAAACATTTAACTTTTGGGGATGCTGAGTATGCACTTCACGAAATAATCTTGGATTTTCATCTGACCAATACCGACAGTTATGCCTGTTTACAATGCCATTAAGGTAAAATGAACACTCATCCGAGAAACAGATATTGAACATGTAGTTAGGATTATTGTTATTAATTCCACTAACCACTTCCCACTTCACAGAAGTGGAGTCGGCGATCGAAATCATCCTCATTCAGTTCCTGAACCAGTCGTATCTTAAAAGGATGGAACTTATGTTGTTTAAGGATTCTCATGATTGTTGTGCGTGAAACACCAGATTCATCGGACAATTTCCTAGTACTAAGGGTCGGATCCATTGCTACTTGACCTAAGACAGCCACTTCCCTCGCTTCGTCTCTTTCATACACCCTCTTTTTGTTTCCGACTGAACCAGTAGCGTCAAATTTGGCAACCAGTTGTAACAACATTTTTTTCAGGGTGTCGTTCATTAAATAAAGCCGCTGTTCCTCGCGCAAAGTCGTTATTTCTAAAAAATAATTGTATCATTTCCATCCTTTCTTTTACGGAATACACCATTTTAATTCTACTACAAAGTTACAATCGCTTTGACACAGTTTTAACGTTCTTAAATATTCACGATAGACTAAGGTAAATCAAAAACATGGGCCGTCTACTTTTTTGGACAAAAAAATTAACAAATAAATAAATAATTCAAATGCGTCTGATAAGAGTAATATCCTCGAGGTAAATTCCACATTCTCTACTCATACACCAGCGTTCTTTACTGCATGCAAGTGAATGGTGGCCATGTTCAGCATTTAATAAACTAATCACAAAAGTAAATAGTCTTCCACTATTTTAGCTGTCATATCGTTAAAGATGAAAATTTTGAAGCGAAATTTTAGTGTCAGATAGTACTTGATAAGATCTTCAAAATGAGGTATCGCAACATCCATCATCCCTATTCAAAATCAGGAAGGGGGCTGTGCTCACCCCCGTTAGGGGGTTGAAGTTATGGAGACGAAAAAAACGGAAAAGTTATTCCCCCTCGAATCAGAAATCGACGGGTCCGAGCGATTTTCCACATTTTCATTTTAAAGCAGGAAAATCGAGGTGTTAAGTTTTCGTTGGACCACCCCGTATACCCCCCAGTAAATAAAAATATTAAATTAAACTTATTAGTAGAAATAATGTTGTACAAACCACTAGTACTCCCGGTACTTACTTACGGTATACCTATGTGGAGTACCGTAAATAAGACCAAAATGTTATAAGTGCAAACAATTCAAAATAAAATTCTAAAAGTAGTGATAGGGGCACCAATGTACATGATAAACAATGCATTGCATCTAGACCCAAAATTGACACACTCAAACAATTTACAGACAAAATAATATCAAAATACTACAGCAGAACAGAAAATTCACTAAATAGACTAATTACAGAATCTCACACACAACACAAATACCCAAGAGATTGGCTCCCTCCTTAACAGATTTGAACGCAACTTAATTTCTGAATTTATTGAAACAAAATCTTTTCAAAATTTCTAAAAATACAAAAATCTTGAAGACAGCAATAAAATGAACACAAACGAATATAACAACTTAAGAAACTACCATTCGTATGTATTGCCACTTACCATTTACTCTAACCCCGTTTCGAAAATACGCTTTAACCATGAATTTCTTGTGCTGTTCTCTAAAATATTGCCTGAATTATTCAAGAAATAATAATTTTTGCTCTCACGGTAACTATTAGAATATTTTTTCGTTATACCAAAGAAACTTATAGCTACGCAAAGTTTCTTTGGTTATACGTAAAAATACGGGGAAAAGGAACATTTAATTTACATTTTTTACCCTTTTTAATAATCTTCTGACCGAATGAACGCAATAAATTTACTACTTGCAATTTTGCAAAAGTACCTAAGGACTTAAACGATAATAAATCAGTTTGTCGTTATTTAGAAAGCAACAAAATTAATAAATTTGCCCCACATAGACAGAAGCACTACAATTAACGTTGAGTCGTGGAAATCATTACACATCATTCACGCAAGACTCCGAACCCTTTGACACAATTTCTCCGTCTATGACTCCAGTGCGTATACACGAAAAAATGTTGTGAAAGTCCTTAATAAATTTTATTATCTGACAAGAACAAGACTTTTAATTGGATAATATGTAAACTGGAAAGCGCCAAATTATACCCGTGCAATAAACAGCAAATATTTTTTTCACACATTGAGCCCTTCACCTTGCTTTTTCGCTTTTAAGGCAGCTACATTGACTCTAATTAAATTTAATAAATATATGGCTGGCATAAATTCGCGCATTAATGTACGAGATTTTTATTTATGAAGCGAGCGCTGTTAGTGGCTATAATAAATACTTTTAGAAGATATCGAGTTGGTTAAACGCCTTTTAAAGTAGCATTGAAGTCACTGTAAATAATTTGCAAATTTGTTTTTAACGACTATGTTTTAACTTTAATTTTGGAGAAAAATAAATTATTACCGCCGCAATGGGGTCAGTAAGACCACACTGCCGGTGGCGGTAAGACAATATTCAGTAGCAATTTTTCAAAGTAATAGGCATCATTAAACATAAACTGAACTTGTGCCTGAATATAAGAAAAAAAAAATTTCATCTAATGGTGTGCTTGGGTGTTTTGCAACTAGTTTAAAGAGCAGGTAGTCTTCTAATTTTTTTTTCTTCAGCAATAGTCGAGCTTGGGCTGTATAGAGGTTCATAGTTCGGAAATGACATATGACTATCCAAAATGACGGCCAATAAATGAATTGGTGAAGCCAAGGGAATCGATTGTTCCGCCAAGACTATATCCGGTTCTTCAGCATAATTTTTTTTAGAAAAAACTGCCGCCTGGGATTTTTTAGCGTTAAGTTCTACTTGGTTACTGTCACCCCAAGACAGAATTTCTTTCAGGTCTTTGTTTTGATGTGAGACCTCTTGCCGCTTATAGAGATGTGCATTGGCAGCCGATGTCCGAGCATCCAAAGTAAAAAATGAAACAAGTGTGTTGTCATCAGTGAAGCTATATATAGGATTTTTAGATTTTTTCAGAAGATCGTTAATGTATAGTAAAAAGAGGGTGGACGACAATATAAAACCTTGAGGGTGTCCGGCGTTGATGTTAAATGTGTCTGAAAAAAATCCGTCCATCGTCACTCGCAGAGAACGGTCTTTAGAAAGCTTGACAGCCATGAAGAAAATTAAACCGGCATTCCATAGGCTGTTACTCTAGTAAATGCCATACTCTGTCAAAGACCCTGGAAATATCCAGTGCAACCGCCGGAGACTCCCCATGAAGTTCTATTGCGTTGTTACAAACGTGAGTAACAAAAGCGAGAAGATATCCTGTTGATCTAGACTTACGGAATCCATACTGGCGGACACTAATAATGTTAATGGCGATATTTTTGAACATTTATTTATTGAAATAACGCGGGTCTTTTCGTTCTCTTGCATTTAACTTACGGGCTATGAAGATCGCAATGGATGTCACTAATAGCGCTGGGCAATATTGAATATGTATATTCAATATAGTTAATATTTTAAATATTGCTATTCAATGTATCTATGTATATACCGCTTTATTATTTTCCTTTTCGTGAATCTGTAAATTTTCCTACTGTTTATTGAAAACAAAACTGTACTGAGGAAACTAAAATCATATACCAAAACTTTGACAGGATGGTTATATGAACAGTTTGAGTATTTGAACACAATTCAACCGTTAAATATTATAAAAGAATAATCAAAAACATTATCTACATTTTACAGGTGGGTCATTCCATCTCAAATCGTCCAGGCAATTAGGGTTAGGTATTTTTTTTCGCGCCAAAATTTTTTACAGCATCTCTATGATAATTAATGAGACACGTATTTTTTTATTTAGCTTAAATGTCATATTCGTCGTGATGAATTTCCGAAAAATTGATGGAAAACACGGTTTTGGTCTATTAGCACATGTAAAGTTTTTCTAAAAACGCGATAGCTTCGCAAAAATTTGACCGATTCATATGTTTGTTGGCGTGCTTGTAGCTAAAGGGTTTCTCTAACAAAAAAAAAATTTAAACACGAAAAATTTTCAAAAATTTTTTTGTGATCGTAATTTTAACAAAAAAATCAAAACATTTTCGAATGAAAAATTTTGACATTGCATGAGTTTTAATTTTCTTCATAATTTTTTTATAATTACTACTATATATAAACAACATTTAGTGGCAGCCTCTATAAGCGAAAATTCGTTGTTTGGGAATTATGATTTTTTGAAGTTTAAGAGCGGTTTTTTCAGTTATTTATTGCATTATCGTTATTTTATGTGTTTTTTCCTGGACTACAGAGTTTAGAAAGGTGTGAGCATGATTAAATAAATTGTGAATAGTAAAAAATGCGTCACATTTAGAAAAAAAAAACGAAAGGAATAAGTATAACGATTGTGATAAGTTGAAATATTGCCAATCTACATTGTTATTCTATAATTCTATATTGTACTTCATACGTACATTTTCCTTTACAAATCTTTGTGTACATTTCATTTAATCAAACTCCATTCGTGCTGACATGTTCGTGCGATGTACATTTTAGTATCGCTCTCGGATTTTTCGGACCTCCAGGCATGCATCGATCGTATTCCTTTAACTGCGGCAACATTCTTCCACTGGGTCTTCTTGATCTTCCGAAACTTCTGTACGTCACCAGCTTCAAGAAGCTTAATAGTGACATTTGGATTGTGATTTTGAACAATGGCTACGAATGTTTCCGCATTTTGAATGCTGTTTATCAGTGCCGCCGACAAATTATGTTTTGTTGTGCTTGACAAGTCCACCAATGCCGTCGCAGGCCCCTTTTCCATGTCCAGTAGCCGAAAACACCCATTTTTTCTCATGTGGCGCATTTCTTATTTCGTGGAATTGGAACCTGTTTTAACATTGAAAATGTTTATATTATCGCACGGGCACGTAGTATGGGTACGGAATTCGAAATTCTTGTGTTGCATTTGTCCCTGACGTCACACCCAATTAAATGATCGGGATCAGACCAAGTCGAGAGTAATCGTATGGTTCCGCTGAAGAAGTCAGCGGGTGCAGCAGGCGTTCGCGATCGAGCGTAGCATCGTATTTATATTAATCGGCCGTCGCCACAGGGTGGTTTGGCTGGCGCGGCTGGAGTGTGCTTCAGATCATATTCGTATTTCGTAGTGAAAGCGCTTATGTATGATTTATAATGAACGCCGATAACATTAGTTGCATGTTGTTGTTGGAGGAAGAAGACGAAGAGGAGATGTTAGCCCAAATTCCTCCATTTCGACAAACGTCATATTAACACTTGAATTTATACTATAGGTACCATATTTAAATCAAAGCTGCAGCATACCAAGTAAACAAAATTAGAAAAAAGTCAGTGGCGTGCATTTTTTTGTCAATAATATCCGTTGAAGTGTTTCCCGGGACGCCACTGGACTTTATAAATTTAATCTAGTTAGGGCTAATTAAGCCTCTTATCATTATGAATGACGGTACCAAATTGCAATAAAATCGGGAAAAGGATATTTACAGAAATAATAAAAAAAACGATTTTTTTAAAAAAACTTTAACACTCTGTACATCAAAAACGGGGCAACTCCGGACACATATTCAGGTTAGTACTTCTGAAACACCCTGTATACAATCAAATACAACGGTCAAAAACACAAATATTTATATCAAAATATTGATAACAAACAATAACACCAAACGATACAATGCAATAATGCGAAAATCACGGGTAAACTAAATTCAACCCTGTCGCCCAGGGCCTTTTAGTTTTATTGCCGCTTGACCAATCGAAATAGAGTTACGGTTGTCATTAAGTACTGATCAATATTTCCTTCGTAGGCATAATCTTGGATTTGAATATGGTATAGGGTAGACTGGGGCAAGTGTAAAAATGGGGTAAGTGGAAAATCAGAGCGCCAATCAGGCAATATTGAAAGTTTACTTGTCTGTGTGGTTCGAGGCAACTAACTATACGTTAGCGCTGTTGAATTATCTACTCCCGGCGAGTTACCAGGTGTTTTTTTCTTTCTGAGTAGTCATTTGTAACATAACCTCCGAATCGGTCCGTCAAATAGTGTGTGATATCTCCATAAAAAATTGGTCAAAGGTAAAAACTTATAATATACTTTTAGTTTTATTGCATTTTCTTATGTTTAGTCAATTGTTGTAGCTTTAAAATCCTATATACCGACCAAATCTAAAAGCGGTTTTTACTCACGAGCAGGTTTGCACTTCCCCCATATAAAACATAATGTGGGGCATGTGTGAAAATTGTAATGGGGAAAGTGTAAAGGTTAGTTTACACTTGCCTCATTTTCCTGGGAATGCTAAAGTTCGTTGGCACTGACACTTAAAGCTTTTATTTTTTACAGAGAGTTGACGTCATGGTACGAAATTATAAAAGAAAGTCCGATAGGGCTGCCTATGGGGAGGGGCAATTAAATGCTGCAGTAAATGCCGTCAATCAAGGTCAATTAACCATGTCGATGGCTAGTACCAAATTCAGAATCCCATACATTACAATCTACTGTAGAATAACTGGCCGCGTGGCGAAAAAAGCAAGACACAGGGCCGACCTCCAATACTTTCTTGGCAAGATAAGTGTCAACTGGCCGAAAGTATAAAAACAATGGAGAAGTGGGGATATTGATTAACTTCGAGAGAGCTTCAAGAAAAAGTTCGGGACTTTGTAACTTTAAATAATATTCCCAATCCTTTTAAGAACAATATGCCAGGCACAGACTGGCTAATAAAGTTTAAACAACGTCACTCCTTGAGTATGAAGAAACCACAAAGCTTAGAGTACTGCAGAAAGAAATCTACGGACCCATTCATAATAGACCAATATTTTGTTTTATTGGAAAAGGCTATATTGGAGTTGGGTCTTCAGGATCGTCCTGAATGTATTTACAATTTAGATGAGACTTCACTGTGTACAGATCCTTCTCGTCTTAAAATTGTTGGCGCGAAAGACAACCCCTCTTTAAGCATTATTGCTGGATCGGGCAGAGAAAATATAACCGTCCTGGCAGGAGCAAGTGCTAGTGGTAGAAAATTGCCACCATTGATAATATTTAAAGGCAATAACATTGATAATATTTAAAGGCAATAATATTGCTGGATTTCAGAAAAAAATGAAGACTTCTTCAAAGACACCGTAAATGCAGCCAGCGCCAATGGATGGATGACCTCCGAAATATTTAGAAATTACTTTCTAAAGACTTTTATTCCTTTGGTTCGTGATCAGGCACCAATTATTGTTATATATGATGGGCATGTCTCGCATGTGGATTGCTTATTAATTCAAGCCGCAAGAGAAGAAAATATTCATATACTTAAACTGCAGCCCATACAAGTCATTTACTTCAACCTCTCGATTTGAGTATGTTTAGATCCTTTAAGGCAATATGGGAGAGGAAAGTAATAACATGGCAAAGACGTCATCAGGGACAATGACTACCAAAAAGGGACTTCGCCACATTGCTAGTGAAAACCTGGGCTGAAGTAGATTCCGGAATCATAAAAACAGGATTCAGAAAGGGTGGTATTGTTCCATTTAATAGACATGTTATTCCTAATGAAAAGTATGACATCGATGCCCTAAAAAGATGGCAGGAACACTTAAAAAATCAAAGATCTGTAACAGATTTACAACAGAGGCCAGATCGCATAGATATTGAAAGGAATGAACATGATGCTGTAGCACCGAACGTAACAGAAAAAACCGCTACTTTCGAATAGTCAATGTTAAAAACAGTAAAACCTTCTACATCTGGCGCTTCATTTAAAAGGAAACTAGCATCTAATGCAGAATTACTTACAGCTCCTTCAGCATCTAGTGCCACCAATCTCAAAGTAATTGTCAGCTCTGATCAAAATGAAGAAATATACTAAATAATCATCAGGAGCCTATAACTGAACCTGTAGTATCAGCTACAACCGAAAATCGGCAAGAAAAGAAGGCAAGTACTACTTGATTCGCTCCGACAGAGTCCTTCTTCTAATCCAAGGAAACGAAAGCGCTTAATTCAAGGTTGCCAAACCATTGCAGGTACTATCGCAAGTAGTCAGTCAAAAATCTCTACAAGTTCATCTACTATATCTAAACCAGCTATGAAAATTGACCGAAAGAGGAAACAAAGTCGGCCAAGTCCGTATCAATTTGAATCCAGCTCCAGTGAATCAGATAATGAAAGTATACCTTTTATGGAATCGGATCAAAGTTTCACTTTAGAATCGAATTGCGAAGATCAGATTCCTGAAATAAACAAAGACAATATTTCCATTGAAGACTGGGTACTGGTTAAATACACATTACCAAAAGCAAAGAAACATTTTATTGGCCAGGTAAATACTGTTGACAACGGCTTTGAAATCAAGTTTACTAGAAAACTAAAAGACAATTTTTTTATGGCCACTCACCGATGATATCGATGTAGTACAGCTAGTTGATATAGTGACTGAACCGGTAGTAACACGCCGAGGAGGTTTTCATTTTAATGTGAAATTTGCGGGATACAATATTTAACAAGTTCCATAAAATTATTCGAATTTTTAAACTTTAAGTTTCTTTTCTGTTTTAGTTTCTCCTTGGGAATAACTCCTACTGTTTTAGAGATTAAAGCCAAACATTGGGTTTTGAATGGATAAATACGTTTATAAAAATATTATTCCTGTTATTAGGAATTTTTTGAGGGTTATTTTGGTTTACTTATTATTTTTCAGAGGTACCTTTTAATTTTTCGTTTTTATGATTTGCTTGGCTAACTATTTCCCAACAATAAAAAGTTCATAACTTCCCAAATTTTTATTTTTTTTTAAGTCTGTAAAAAGAAAAATTGGCATGGGAGATATAAACTTCATTTACACTTTCCCATTACCACTTCTGCGAACATGCATGGAAATTGTATTCCGATTTTACACTTTCCCTTTTTGGGGTAAGTGTAAAATTTCGGTATAAAAAAAAAATCATTCAAATCTCAAGATCTCAAAAATAATTCATGAGTGCCCTATGCAGTATGAAAAGTAAACATATTAAACTATTACTTTCTTACAAATACACTTTTATAAATATTGTATATTTAAAGTAGGAAGGAAAAAAACTTGAACTATTAAAAAGGGCTTCGCAGTTGCCCCAGTCTACCCTAATTCTAAGCTTTGTAATGTAATGCTGAAAAATAAACAGAATGGTTTTGTACACTTTACCGTTCTTCCCTACACTTGCTGCCACTTTTTTTCATGCATTTTGTTTCATTACAACATTTTTGTAAATTTCGTTCTCATAGTTGAATACTTTTGCACCTCCTCTATCAAACACTCGTCAGCAATTGCCGAAAACGGTGGCATTCTGCTGAGCGATCACGGCTGGACTGGTCTCTCTAGCAGTCCGAACGCAGCCACTGCAATTGACGGCGAACGCTGTGTCGCTGAGCTGCGGCAGTGAAACCGTGTACATACAAATCGGCAAATCGCATTAAACCAGTACCGAGCTACCAATCGCGAACGCCAGCCGCGGCCGCTGACTGCTCCAGCCAAACCATACCTTAGAGGCGCGTTAGAGTTTATAACCTTTATTTTACTATTTTTTATATTATGAATCAATAAACCTTATATCAGCTAGCTAAATATAACATTCAAATCTATGAGTTTTCGCAGATCTCAAATCTCACAATAGTCACAAGCGTTGCACTCTGCTTCGGCATTTTCAATGTCCTCCCCGGTTGCATCTTTGTAAAGGACTGTAAATTTTTAAAGTGACTTGCTGCGCCATCAGAAATGATCACTTCGCATGTAATTCCGACATCTGGATATTATCAAGGCACTGTTTACGTTTATGTCAACGAATTACTTACCTCAAATCACTAAGAAGCACAACCGAATTATCTTCCTGCCATTTGATATAAGTAAATTTTACCACGACACAAATGCTATTCTCCAACTAGCCACGTGCGTAAATGCAAAATAACGAAAACGATTTTAACCAATGTCAGTATAGCAAATCAGTACAGACAAACATACTGGGATTGGCATAGAGGCAGTACTGCCTAAAGCCAAAACACACTTAACTTTTTTGTAAGCCTTCAGAAATTGAGTTAACAAAAATTAATATTTTAAAAAAACTTATACAACAAAAACGGCAGAAAATTTCGCAGCAGGGTAAAATTATTATGAAAATAGAATGTGATACAATAACAAATGTACGTATAAAGTACAATATAGATTTGCATTATTTCATCTTATCACATTGTTATAATCATTCATTTCGGGTTTTGTTTTCTAAATGTGACGCATTTTTTACTAATCACAATTTATTTAATCATGCTCACACCTTTCTAAACTCTGTAGTCCAGGAAAAAAACACATAAAATAACGATAATGCAATAAATAACTGAAAAAATCGCCCTTAAACTTGAAAAAATCATAATTCCCAAACAACGAACTTTCGCTAATAGAGGCTGCTACTAAATGTTGTTTATATATCTATAGTAGTAATTATAAAAAAATTATGAAGAAAATTAAAACTCATGCAATGTCAAAATTTTGCATTCGAAAATTTTTTGATTTTTTTGTTAAAATTACGATTAGGTACAAAAAAATTTTTGAAAATTTTTCGTGTTTAATTTTTTTTTTGTTAGAGAAACCCTTTAACTACAAGCACGCCAACAAACATATGATTCGGTCAAATTTTTGCAAAGTTATCGCGTTTTTAGAAAAACTTTACATGTGCTAATAGAGCAAAACCGTGTTTTCCATAAATTTTTCGAAAATTCATCACGACGAAACCATATGACATTTAAGCTAAATAAAAAAATACGTGTCTCATTAATTATGATAGAGATGCTGTAAAAAATTTTGACGCAAAAAAAAATACCTAACCCTAATTGCCTGGACGATTTGAGATGGAATGACCCAGGTACATAGTGTACATAGATATTTACTAATTAGTGGGAGTGTATGAAGATCGGTAGTAGGGAAATCCCAGTCATACACACGCGAAATCGCCGATTTTGTGTCAATATTCGCGAATTTGCGTTTATATGAACTAAGATTAATAGAGATTTAAGAGATATTCGTTATACGTCAAAAATTAGAACAGCTAATAGTATATTAAAGTACATGTTTTATAAAGCATCATCTTATAGCACGCGTCCATGTTAAAAAACGAGCCGCTTGCGGCGAGTTTTTTAACGGGACAAGTGCTCTAACTGCTTTATAAAACACGTACTTTATACTATTTTTTCTATTTTGTATTTTTTTCAATAAGAAAATACATATTTAAAAAGAAAATCAACCCTTCAAATTTTGTAAATTTGTGTGTCTAAATTCTATGTTGGTAATACTCTAAATTTCTTTTTATCATAGTAGCCTTGACAATAAATAATATTTTCTTTGTGTCATTGTCACGAAATTTGTGATTTAATATTTCATAGAGTTGTTCATAATTATAATTAAAAAATATGGAGCATGATAATCTAAGTTTAACTCCCCCTGAGTTAAGGGATATTGCTAATAAAACGATAAATCAACTTTTACCAGAGAAATCCCGAAAACTTTCTTTTCTCATGGATAACAATAACAGGAAACGTCAGACGTCAACAGAATAAAACATTTAAATATAACCAATGCCAACTTTTAAAAAATAAAATTCGGAGTTTGAAATGGATATATTTCGAACTCGCTAGCGCGTTCGAAATATCTATTTTTCGAGACAAAATTAGAAAAATGAAGTTTTTACACACAAAACTAAAAAAAAAAGCCGCTAGATCTAGCGTAAGTTTAAAATTGCCCTGCACGTCGAGGAAGACTTACTTATCAGATGGCTCACGACAGTTATTAATTACACTATTTAACACTAAAAAATTATCTGATTCGGTTTATATTGTTTCATAATCAGGTTGACTAATAAAAAGTTTCTGTAGGCATGTTAATTTCATATCACATGTAGAAGCGGAGAAGTGCGACGCTTATTGTTTTAATGCGCGTTCAGGTTTAAAACCGCAGGTACATCGCAAGTTTGATTGCTAATCTTTCAAACCAGGACAAAAAAATGTTAAATATAAACCTTCAGTTAAGTAAAATAAAATTACATATTTTGACACCACTACAAATCAAATTGGGACTCGTGAAAAGTTTTGTAAAGCGTTCAACCAAGGACGGTGCTTTTCAATACCTCACGCAAAAGTTTCTCAAGCTCAGTGAGGCAAAAATTAAAGAGGACGTATTCGTAGTTTCGAATATTAACAAAAAGTCAACCAGCCCAAAAAAACTTCACCTTCCCAACCAAAACAGCATTGAAGATCCCAGTAAGTCCTTTAGTTTATCCTGCCGTTTCATCTAGAAACTGAGATGTGACGGAACTGTCATTCCTGGTTTGGTCGCCAAAGAGACTAACTTACTTTTTATAAATGGAACACTTTGCATATGATTGCATATTTGGAAACTCTGAATTTTTCGTATTTAAAATTTGCAAGCGTTTCCGAGATAATGACAGCTCAAAAATGAAAAACTCCCTAATTAATAATATAATTATTCCTACCTAATACCCACCAGTTGAGCCAAGGTGTTTTCATGACAGCGACCAAAGAGGTGTCAATTTTGAGTTCCTGTTTAATTTTCTGTTGTCTGATTTCTAATTTGTTTACACAATGGTTCATCTGAATGAGAAACGAGTTGAAATTTTAACAATGAGCGGTTTCGAAAATATGAAGAGATCGCAAGATCAGGTTTGTCAACTTTTCAATGAATTATATCCAAATAGGCCTTTAATAAATCAGTCAACGGTGTGTCGAGGGGTAAAGAAATTTTGAGAAACAGGCAGTGTTAGGGAAGCTGCTACATCAGGTCGACCTAAAACAGCAACCGGGGAAGACAAAGTTTTGGATATGATGCTCTCAATACATGAAAATCCAACACAATCATCCAGGCCGATGGCCATGGATTTTAATGTATCTCATCAGTCAGTGAATAATTTGTTTAAGCAGGAGATGTTGCATCCCTACAAGGTAAACTTGGTGCACGAGTTAAACGAGGACGATTTTGATAGCAAAGCTGCATTTTGTGAGCTAATGATGGAAATATACAATAACGATAATAACTTCGCAACAAATATCATAATGTCGGATGAAGCTACTTTCCATCTAAGTGGCATTGGTAATAGACACAATTATCGTTATTGGTCTACTGAAAATACTCACTGGTTCCAGGAAGGTCATACTCAGAGGCCCGAAAAAGTTTATGTTTAGGCGGGCATAGTTGGTAGACATATTGTGGGACCTTTTTTCATAGATGGTAATTTGAATGGCAAAAAATATCTGGACCTCCTCAGAAATCACAAAATTCCTTCTTGCAGAATGGTTTTACCGAGTATAAATAATGACATAAACGAACAGGTATGGTTCCAGCAAGATCGAGCACCTGCGCATTATGCGGCAAATGTTAGGCAATACATAAGCGAACAAGTTCCAGGACGTTGGATAGGCAGAAGAGGTAATATTGACTGGCCAGCTCGATCTCCGGACTTAACCCCGCTCGACTTCTTTTTGTGGGGACACTTAAAGAACAAAGTCTACGTTGAACACCTAATCCACTGAAAAGGTTTAACTTGTTTATTATTCCGATGTTAAGTTGTTCAATGTTCTAGGCTATTTATTTTGTTATTATAAAGTCTGTTACAATTTATAAATAAAAATTTGAAACACAAAAAATTCAGAGTTTTCCCAGTAGAGTCCAAATATGCAATTATATGCAGGGTGTTCCATTTAAAAAAAAGTAAGTTAGTCTCTGCGGCAACCAAACCAGAAATGACAGAAAAAATTCATGCAGGTAGAAATGTGGGGAATAATTTACTGAACAACTTTCATAAAGGTCACTTTTTTGTATATGAGGTAATTAAAAAGTTACAGGCATTATGCGCGACTTTTTTGACTATTCCTATTATGTTAATAGTAAAAAATAATAATCATGTAGACCGCAGATAATTTTAAAAGTGTAGAATTGGCTGAGTATTGTTATTGTCAAAATTTATATTTCAATATAAATATAATTGGAACAAGAACAAGGGTACATCAATATTTTATTTATTAATATCCGTATATCGATGTTTTAGTTTTTAAATTGTCGTTATTCAATATATCGATAAAAATATAGATATACCGAATTTTTGCCCAACCCTAGTCACTACTGCGTGTTGACCAGTTTTAGCAGTATTTATTTTAAGCATTTTATGGAAGAACTTATCCGCTAACAGATTTTTACCAACATGGTGTTTTTGTAAAAAATAAAATAACCAATATAATCACAAATTATATTTCAGACATTTTTATTTATGGAGCAAGGGCAGCTAATGATAGTTAATAGCCATAAAAGCTGTAAAGTTGGTAATACGACTCTTAAAGGATCAATAAAGTCGCTGTAAATAATTAATAAATTAGTTTTACGATCGTTTTAAAGTTTTACATTAACTGACACATAGATACAGCAAAGATAAACAATATGAAATTGATAAAAGCATTTTATAGTATGATTGATCTCGTTTAACAACTTTCAAATGTGTTTAGCAAGTTTCAGTGTAACAAAAAAATGTTTTCATTACATCGGAAATCAATATTGTAAAGATCACATACATGTCTTGATGTTCTCGTCATAAAGCAAAAGAACGACACTTCTTTTAGGAAAACTCATTTTCATATTGCTTTTATGCATAATTCAAGTTGATTTAAAGTTATTACAACTTGGGTATTAATTGTTTTTCCTTATTGAGCTTTTACAATTAGATAACCCGTTATCTGCGTCTATGGGAACTTTTTGGAATTCCTAACCAATTCTCGTTGCTATTTGTTATGCGTACAGTAATTAGTATTGTTATTATAATTCCTATTTAACTATAAGCACAATTAAACAAATGTTAAATTTGCTTGACAAAGAGTTATTTATTGCCGATGTTTTGTTTGCAGCTTAACAACACCACCTAATAATTATAATAATTTATTTAATGTTAGGCGTTGATATTTACTGCAAATATTTTAGAGGACCTATATAATGCGTTTTAATATAATAGGTTGTTACAGGGAAATAACATTCTTAGAAGGTTTTCTAGGCACTATATTATTATTTATATATTATACATATAATATTATTGCGTCAAGCCAAAACATATTTTTCCTACATCCGTTCTTTTTTCTTACAATTTTTTATTTCGACACTAGCTGCTTTTCGTAATCAGTACAGTAATAGCATTTTCATTATACATAAATGCATTGATGCATCAGACAAGACTATCATTCTTTAAAATACATTGTTTTTATGAATTGCAAGTCCTAACCGGTTACAAAATGTGATACTATTTTGAAAATCTTGGCCATTGAATTTCTGACGAAGAGTTATGTTGTAAAGCTGAAAATTGTGCTTACACAGGGTGTTTCCTAATCTCGATCAAAGAGTGAAACTGGTAAATCTCCACGTAATTGTAAGAAGAAAATGTGGTATACAGTTTTTTCGAATGTCTCTTTGTTTTCGAAATACAGGGTGTTAAAAAAGTTCTTATTCATGTTTTCTTTTTATTAACATTTAATGAAAAATAATATTCGAGTAATATTTGTCACATATAATAAAGGGGTTGAGCACTTTATTTTGTGTTCATGTTGAACTTCTCAATTAGTTCAGTGATAGAGATCCGGGTACCGCCACTAGAATTTTACAAGAATAAATAATACGCGGATGTTAAACACCGAAAATTCTTATTTTATTTTATTAAGAAATTTATTTTAAGTAAATTTACAAAATTGCATCTCAGATTAGAGGAAACAGGTAGTTTTGAAGAATATTTAGGCACAAGTACAAGAGAAATAGGAAGCGAGTTGAATGTGAGTAATAAAACAGTAAGAAGTGTCTTAAATGACTATTCTCTTTATCCTTATCACATACAAAGAGTGCAAGCTTTGTTGCCTCAAGATTTTCCCACTAAAGTTAGTTTTTGTAACTGGTTTCAATTCTTTAAGAGTCCAAAGTTTTTCGAAAAAAATCTTATTTACAGATGAAGTAAATCTTTCAGCATTACAAATTTTCATATTAACCATATTTGGGATGAAAATAATCCTCATGCTATCATCGCTGGACGTCAACAGCATAGATTTTCAGTAAATGTGTGGGCAGGAACTATTGCAGATACCTTAGTTCTTAGTTGAACCGCATTTTTGTCAAATGCAGTTTACTGGTGAGCTCTACTACAATTTTCTTAGAAAGGAATTGCCAGGACTGATGGAAGAAGTGTCTGTTGGAACAAGAACTTTAAAGTGGTTCATGCATGACGGCGAACCCCCTCACTTTGCAGTAGTTGTGTGAAATTATATATATCAACAATATCCTGAGCGTTGCATTGGTAGAGGTGGACCTCAACCATAGCCACCCCGTTCGCCGGACCTTAATCATTTGGATTTCTTAAACAACTTGTTGTACTACTTCGATTGAAACTGTATTCCGACGCGTAAGGGATAATTTAGCACGTCGATTAGATGGGTGTTTACTGGCTCATGGAGGACACTTTTAATAATTAACAATAGACGATCACTGACACCGGTCGCAAATATGACGAAGGTCGCTCTCGTTCTAATTCTTGTATGACTTTTTTATTAATACACCTGTACCTATCTAAATCATTTTTCTTCATGACCTTAATGGCTTCCGGCTCGATAGGCTATAAGTAGTGTCGTAATGGGAAGAAGCACAACCCCCCTCCACTTTTTATGACCTTGACCTTGACCTAACCCGAATGACCTTGGATGACCTTGATCTAACCCGGATGACCTTGACCTTGGATGACCTTGATCTAACCCGGATGACCTTGACCTTGGATGACCTTGAGCTAACCCGAATGACCTTGGATGACCTTGACCGAACCCGAACGCCCTTGACCTTGGATGACCTTGACCTAACCCAAACGCCCTTGACCTTGGATGACCTTGACCGAACCCGAACACCCTGGACCTTGGATGACATTGACCGAACCCGGATTTGACCTTGACCTTGAACTTGACCTTGACTTTGACCTTGACCTTGAACTTGACCTTGAACTCGACCTTGAGTAGCTTGACCTTGACTTTCAAGGAATCACCTTGACCTTGAGCATGCGTTGTTTCTGGTAATATTCCCCCTCCTATGACTTTGAAATTGGATATTATAAATATGGAGCTCTTTCGAAAGGAATACCATAGTCATACAGGCATTGCTTGTTGTTGCCTTGAAATAGAAGAATTGTGTTTGTGGTGTGTTTTGTGAAAGTTATTAAAGGTATTTTATTACATATTTTAATAATGAGTCTTTCACAGCAGACTTTGGTTGAAATTAATAATATGATAAACAAAGATGTTGAATTTCTTGAGCACCGAAAAATTTCAACACTAACGGTGGGAAAAATTTATGTTATAAAACAGATATCATTTGTTTCAACACGTTTTGGTAAAAGTATTCTTGTTACTTTGTATGATACAACACATAATGTAACATTTCAAACTTTCTTACCCAAGCGTGTTGCTGAAACATTATCAGAGGCAACTGTTGACATAATGAATAAATCAAATGATAAATTTACCCTAACATATTTGGGGCAAAGCTCACATGTATTTTCTGGGGGTAATACTAAAGCATTAATAAATTTTGGGTGTTTAGAGTAAACAATGTTGTGTAAAGAATATTTTAATCTATAGTTTATCATATTTTTAATTTTAATTGATAATGTAATAAAAGTGTAATACCTAGTATCATAAAACACAATCACAATCTCATTATTCTATTGTAGATGTGTGACAATGTTGTTGAAAAACAAGATACGTATATAAGTTGGTTAGCATGCAAATTAAGACGTATGGCTCAAGATATACTACAGTTTTCGATGTTTGATGGTTCCTGTTTGGATTCAACTGGCTGTCAGTACAGAAAGTATGTGCGTGATGCAATCAATTTTATGGCTGGTGCGCATCTATGTGGACAATATCTCTACGGATCCATAAACCTGAGTCAATTTTGTGCTGAAATGATTGATAATGATCTTGCCAAGTTTGTCATTCATATACCAGATCTACCAAGTGATTTGGTAACAAAATTTAATTTGGTTGATTATGTGGATCCCGACGATATTACTTATATCGTAAAAGATGGTGTAGTCATCCGCAGCGATGGTGCAAATGGTTGTGAAATTATGGACAAAGTAGAAGATCAAGAAAAGTAAAATTAATTATTGGAACAACTTTTATTTGTAAAAACACGTTCTGTACTATATTTCCATAAACCAGTATAATATATAATATAATATATAAATGTATGTATTATTATAAATAATGGTCATGTTTAAAAATAAATGTTATGGTTTAATATATAAATAAAACCAATAGGAAATAAATTGTTTGTAGTAAAAGCATTGTTTTATTTTTCACAACATAACAAACCCTATATAAGCGTTTGTAAGATGAAAACCTTATGAAGTTGTATAAGTAGAAGGTAAAATAGCAAATTAGTTTAGTTTAATTTGAGGATGAGTCGAAGTAACAGCACAGTTGATAAGTTTGGACGTAAGAAACCCAATGAAAAATGTCGGTTTTTACGTGGACCACCTGGAAATGGATTCAGGCTTACTCTCGATGATCAGTATGATATGCGAGGAAAATCCCTAGAGAATGTTGCATCACCTAAAAAACCAAATGATGCTGCTACTCAAGAATATGTTCTCACTCAACATGATCTTCTGCGTATACAACTAACTGCTGTATTTGTTAAGAAATTATCAGATCTGCGCATACAATTTAATGATATTACTGATCACCGATTCATAGCATTGAATACAGAAGTTGCTCGAAGATTCAATGAAGTTCAAAAAGAAAAAAAAGAGTATGAAAACAAAGTTGGGAAGATGATATTGGCTCTTGAACAACAAATTATTAACCTGGACAAAGTTCAAATGAAATTTGAACAACGAATTATTGACCATATTACAATTAACCTTGATAAAATTCGAGCGAAATTTGAAGATGTAAAATCTGAGTTGAAATAAAAAGTCACTCAAGAGAGAGAGGTCACACGTGAAGGTCATCTGTTATATATAAATACACGTATCCAAATTATGGTGACTTAGTTCATTTGTAGCATTGCTTTCACAATCATTTACAATATGGAAAGTAAAACAACATTAGTGTATCCGTTTTCAATCAACGGTCGTCAAATGTGTTCAAATTGTGAACATTGGGAATTTTTAAGTGGGACAATGGGATTATGTGATTGGTGTCAAAACGAGAGCAATAGAGGATCTGTACCTGCTGACCAACCTCAAAGTCCCATTATCTTAGGTGGTGGGCATCAACAACATACTGATACGTCCACATCTTCAAGTCAAGAAGATGAAATAATGGAAGAATCGCCATCACCGCAGTCGCCATCGTCAAGTCCAACGTCGTCGCTACCAAATGCACTACTCGATTCTTCAAGTGATTAGTATTTGCGCTAAAAAAGTAGTGATGAAGAAGTATTTTTCCGTGCCATATGTATTAGTGAAAGTGAACTTAGACAATTTGGTTATAGTCCCTAAGTGTTTTTGGTCATTATGTATTATTGCTTAAATGTGAATAAAACATTTTTTAGTACTTCATATTATGTTTATAATTATATTATAAATTAATAAATCGTTCATTAACAATTTTATTTCTAAAATTACTTTCTAAAATCATATCCAAAGTTGCTTTGATTTTCTCTATTCGCCGTTGGAAACGGTACCTATCAAGCATTAGCTGTTGAAAGTCGCTCTTTCGAGCTTCTCGATATGCAAACGCCCAAACAAATGTTTGGTGGACAATATTTTTCTCTTCATCAAATGTTACGCTCTTCATGGTTATTAATTCAATGAAAACAATTTTTAAAATGATAGCAATATATACTGATAAATAAAATTCATATGTTTTAAATTACATGTTTATTTTATCATTCAACTGATACAATAATTGTAATAGGAAATACAAAGCAGTTTATACAATATCAGACTTATCTATCCAAGAATTAAATTGATTGGGGAAACCCAACCATTTTACAAACAATTGATCAATGTGATTTTTCTGACGTTTTCTAAGAATTTTTTCAACCAGATAAACACCTGGACTGGTTGTCTTTTGCAGTTCAGCTTCATAGAAACTACCTTTAATCGGTTCACCTTCTAACGATTCCAGTATGTAGGTGGGTGGATTGGTAATGTTACTTTTTACAATTTTAAACAGTTCCGTTGACCATGAAGGTGTATACCCCTTTTCAAATATGGTTTTGTATTTACTGATTCGAACTATATCGCCAAGACGAAATTTATATTTTTTCGGTTTAACCTTTAAATAATCGTATGCCCTAATTTGTGTATCTTCTAGCACATTTCTGGGCTTCATGCCAATTGTGCGATGTATTGTATTATTATAGACACTTGTTACTGATACTAAAATTTCCACCCACCTGTAGGAACCTCTAATTGAAAATTGCTTATATAAATTATTTTTTAAAGTTCTTATCACACGTTCAACAATTGCCGCCTTTTTCGTGCTGAATGTAGAATAATGATTTATATTAAATTTTTTCATAAGGGCTTGAAAGCGACTATTATAGAATTCTTTTCCCTGATCACTTTGTAAATTGTCTGGTGTATACGATGCCTCTTCAATTATACTCTTCATTGCATTGGTCACTTCAGCGCCGGTCTTGTTTTTGATTGCTCTGGTGTACACAAATTTGGAGTAACAATTGATACATACAAGGATGTAGCGATAACCATCGTTTTCATCAGCATATTGTTGCATTTCAGCTAAATCTATTTGCCATAAATCCTTGTATCCTTTAATAATCGTCCGCCTTCTAATAAAGTTTTTTCTAGCAGTCCGGTGCAGTTCATTAACAATTCCAATTTTTCCCCTGCTTGCCTTCATATTTTGTAGCGAAGCGAACACGTCTCATTAGACACTGAGCAAAGGAAACAAGGTACATAATTTAATATATTATTTGTTCTTCGCGAAGTTCCTCAACAATTGACATAATCTCATTTTCATGCCCAGTATTACCAGCTAATTTTGAACTCCACAACAATCTTAAGCGATCAACCAACTCCTTTGGTTTATTCCAATAAATGTATTGAGGTGATTTGGAAGAAAGTAGTTTCTTGTTGGGTATTTTTATTTTTTTAGCGATGTTATTTTTTACAACAGCACCGCCTGATTTAGTGCTCGCCGGCATCAGTAGGGGTTTTATAATATACAAATATTTCAATAATCTGGTTTCTCGTAGACCCTTATTTTTGTCATAATTTTCATATGCTGCACTAGTTAATTCTAAAATTTCCTTGTATTTCTGTAGCACACCATCATCGGTTTTATCGTGTTGTGTTAGGAATGGTGGATTTCTTAAAAAAAGCAAATCGTAAAGTTGAGGCGTTCCATCAAATACAGCAACATTTTTTCCGTTTTTATATAAAGTAATTTTGCCATTTGGAAAACGCACTTCTAGGTTACCAATATATCTTTTAAGGTTATTCGGCTTTTTACCGAAATGTATACCATAAATGGTATCATATTGGGATGGTTTATTTTTTAATCCATTTAAGTATGCTTGAATCTTGTCGAGTGGTGGTGAACTTGTATAACTTGAAGGGGAAGGTGTCTCAAACAATGTAACATTGGTATCACGTTTCGGTGTTGTATCGATGTGAGCTTTTCGGCTTATCCGCGGTGTAGACGATTGAAATGATGATATGTGATCGGATATTTCCTCAGGCTCCTTCCATTGTGCTAGTACTACGACTATATTGCTTTCCTTGGGTTTTGGGTTGCTGCTGCTGCTGCTGCTGGCGTTGCTTTACTACATTAGATATAGATGTTAGTGGTTTAGTGATTGGTTCGTAAAATTTATCCAAGTCGAGCGCACTTTGTGTCTTCGCCGCCTTGAATTGTTTAAATTTTTTTCGAACAGCATTGGTCGTTTCCACTAGTTTTCGTTTTAAGTCAATTTCTTCATTCATGGTGTTGACAAACTACCGAACAGCAATGAAATGAATGCATTCATCATTGTTAAACAAATATATAGCTATCAAGTCCCTTGCGATATCTCCCCGAATTCACATCACTATCTTTATCGATAACCAAGAATCCATATTTATTATCCCAACATTTCGAGCACATTTCCTGAAATTGTGTAAAATTCAGGTCGGGTGATACATGATCGGAAAATACGTGTCTCATATTCATTTCATCTTGTTTAAACATAATAATAAAGTTGGCATTATCTCGCACAAGCTGTTTAGGAACTCGCGAATATGTTTGAGCCAAATAAAAGGCATCCACATTTTTGTGACGTCCCATACAGAAATATGATCGTATAACATCCTGCTTCTCACACATAACATCATCAAATATAAATATTGAATTGGGTCTTGCATCTGAGGGTTCCATGATATTCGTGGCATCGCCGAAAGCATAATAACCAAGACCTTTAATGGGTGTAAGAATTTTCTTCAAATATTCATATTTTGGTTGGTACAGTGACTTGGAGTAGATATAAACATTTTCAAAACGTAATCCCAAGGGGTGAGTAAGTAGTGAAATCATAACATTGGTTTTGCCACAATTCGAAGGTCCAATTATTATTCCACGAATGGATGATGGAAGCAAAGGACCGTGTTTCCTTAATAATCTCTCTCCATGTCCACACCCAACTTTTTCGTCGAGATTGTCGATGGAAAATTTTTGTTTCAAATGTACTATTCGCATATTGATAAAATAGGTACTACTTATAGCAAACTTTTCACTTAAATGGTCATTCAGATGCTGATCACCGGACGAAGTAGATCGTCTCGTTTACAGACTAAGACTGGAAGAGGAATTGTTAATTCCTTAATTAATAACCTGCCGGTGGAGCTGCATATCCCCGGTTATCAGTATTGCGGTCCCGGAACAAAAGTGATTAAACGTGTGAAAAGAGGTGATCAAGGAATTAATCCTTTGGACGTGGCGTGTAAGAAGCACGATTTAGCTTACTTACGTAATAGAGACGATATAAGTGAGCGACACCGAGCAGATTACGAGTTGGAACAAAGTGCTTGGAAACGAGTGAAATCTGCAGACGCTAGCGTTGGTGAAAAGAGTGCTGCGTGGTTGGTAACAAATATTATGAAAACAAAGCAGCGTTTTGGTATGGGTGTGTCATCAAGCAAAAGGAAGAGTCGCTCAAAAATTACCAAGAGGAAGCGGCGAGCTGGTAAGCGACGTGTTGGAAAGCGGGTGCGTGTGCAGAAAGTAGCTTTTGGTTCTGCTGTTCGACGTCCGATTCGAGCAGAGTTGTTAAGAGGTGGTGGAAAGAAAATGAATATTCTAAATGCATCGAAAATAGCCGTTACAGCAGCTCGTAAATCAGTAAAAGCAGCAGGTGGTAAACGAAAAGTCCGCACGCCTAGAATTATTCCGATTCCTAAAACTGGTGGAGTATTACCATTAATACCAATATTTGCTGGTCTGTCAGCCTTAGGCTCGTTAGCAGGTGGCGTAGCAGGCATTGTTCGCACCATCAAGGACGTGAAGAAGGCAAATGCAGAAAAGACAGGTGCTACTTTAAAACTACGTGGAAATGGATTATATCTGAAACCATATCGTTCAGGTATGGGATTGTTTATGAACCATAGGAATATGTCAAAAAACTAATTGAGTCTCTACCCAATAGACCGCTATCAAATGTCGATCTGGAAAAGTATGTTTTAAAACTGAAGATACCACACTTTAGGGGAGTTTATATGCGAGATTCATTACCTGCACGTGGTCCCCGACGGTATGAAGCAGCGATTATTAATTTGGATAGCGCATCGGGGGTAGGGACGCATTGGGTGGCATATCGAAAAGTCAACTCTGAAGTAACATACTATGATAGCTTTGGCGATTTGCCACCACCTACCGAATTGGTGAGATATCTGCAAACAGGTTCGAACGCGTCGAGAAACATTTACTATACATACGATCGTCAGCAAGAATTCGATTCAGTTTGGTGTGGCCATCTGTGTTTGAAGTTTCTCTCCGATATAAAATAATAATAATAATAATAATTATGTCTTTGACGTCACAAGTTGAACGTGATAACTACACAAAGATCTTGCACTCACTTAAAGTGTTTAAACATGTGGGTGGATTGTTGAAAATGACTGCCGAACAATTAGAAAACGTTCCGAAGGAAGTAATGATTTCGATGGCACCAAATGAAATTGCTCTAGTTTGGGATAAGCTGTCAAATGAACTGAAAAGTGACGAGGATATGATGAAATATCAGTTTTGCTATGAACATTACAATAGCGACAGTGACGATTCCAACAAGGATGTGGGTGATGGGCCATTGCCTCGGAAATTATTTTGTTGTTACTGCAAAATTAGTGATGTGAATATAACAGCTGAAAATTCGATTAACACGACATCAGATGAGAAGAAAAAAAAAAGCGCTAGTGTATTAAACCCATTGAGCTGCTGCAAATCATAATAAAAACCATAACAGATAGCTACTTAACGTCAGTCATGTCGCATACATTCACGCTAACAGGATCCTCGAGCGTGTTAAGCGCCGACTTTTATCCACCCATTGAACTGAGTACAACAAGTAAATATGGTCTTGCACTTGTCGGATTTTACACATATAATTCAATTTTTAACATTGATGAAAACAACAACTCCTTTGGTTACATAAGGAAGGATGAAAAAATATCACATCTACTGACCATTCCACCAGGAGCATATGAAATTGATGAAATTGGTCAAGCTATGTTGACAGTTTTAAAAGAGTCAACCCGCAACGATAGTGATGAAATATTTTCGTTAACAGCCAACAATAATACGTTAAAATGTGAGATGAAATCGAAGTATGACATTGATTTGCGTGGTGACAAAAGTATTGCCAAAATGTTGGGGTTTGACGCTAAAGTGTTAAAAAAAAATGAAAAGCATCAGTCAGTGTACAATGTGGATATTATGAAAGTACGCATTATACGGGTGGATTGTAATATAATCTCTGGTGCATTCCTGAACTCGTCAAAATGCCACATCCTATTTGAATTTGATATTGACGTTGAAGCAGGTTATAAAATTACGAAAGAGCCGCAGAATATTATTTATATGCCGATTATACCAGAGGGACGTCAGTTCATAGACAACATCAGTCTGCGAATCTTGGATGACGACGGAGATCTGATTGACTTTCGAGGTGAGAAGATAATTATTAAATTGGAGTTAAAGAAAATAGCATAAGTATGGGTTACTGCTTTAACACTCAACAACGTTTGTTGCATACTGTGAAAGATTCAGTTAAACATAATAAAAGTAAACAAAGTAGGCAAACCAGGCTCATTCGTAATCCAGTCATTAGATCGAAAGCACCTTATCGGCGGCAGCAGCAGCAGCAGCAGCAACTTTCCCGTGGAGATTACAGTTTTTTACGATCAATTGGTTTGAAAATACGAAAATCTAGAAAATGACGGCTACCAGTGAAAAAATCGAGGTTTTCACCGAACCCATCTTCGAGAACTCTATAATAAGTTTACAGGAACATACTTATAAACCATATGGTTCACCAACCTTTAAGAACTCTGATGAAATTCGTATTCCTGTGCACTTTCAAGACATAATCTTGGATGTTTCCGAAAGTTACATATACATCGAAGGAAAGTTCACACCTAAAGATGCAACAAAGAAATGTTATTTATCTAATAATGCTATAGCATTTCTTTTCGACGAAATTCGGTATGAAATGGGCGGTGAACAAGTCGCAGTTGTCCGAAAACCAGGTATTACTACAACACTGAAAACGATGGCATCCTTCGGCGCCTTACAAAACAATTCTCTAATGGTTTGTGGATGGGGTCTAAATGAAAATAATCAAGCTCTTGTTGATGCCACAAGCCATGTATTTTCCGGAAAGCTCCCGCTAAAGTATCTTATGGGTTTTGCAGAGGATTATACGAAAGGAATTTTTAATGTTAAGCAAGAGCTTATTTTAATTATCGCTCGAAATTTTACCAATTGTTATGTCGGCGAAGTGGAAGCAGACATTGGTATTGATAAAATCGAATGGAAAATTCGTCATATAATTCCAGATGATCGTCAAAAGCTAAAGATAATGTCTCGCATGAATAAAGGCGTAAATAGCGCAAATATTCCAATGGCATATCGTAAATGGGATCTTTACGAACTACCTGCTTTACGACAAACATCATCAGACGTGTGGGCTTTAAGGACTAGCACGAGTCTTGAAAAACCGAGATATTTGATTATTGGGTTTCAGAATAGTACTTATTGCGACAATAAAGCCAAAGATGCCACTCAGTTTACTGCAGCCAATATAAGTGACCTTCGAGTATACCTTAATTCTACTGTTTACCCATATGAACGGTGGAATTTAGAATTTGGAAAAAAATTATATGCGACAGCTTACTATACCTATGCGAATTTCCAAAGTAGCTACTACGGACGAGAAATGGTCGACCCAATGTTAAATTTCGTCGATTATCCTGACAACCCCATTTTCATCGTTGATTGCAGTCATCAGCCAGAAGCTATCAAATCGTCCACCGTGGATGTGAAATTGGAGTTTGAAACACGAACCAGTAAATTTCCCAAAGACACTAAAGTTTATGCGTTGGTTATTCACGACTCATTCTTAAGTTATAATATCTTAAACGGTTCAGTTACTAACAAATCTATATTTTAATCTAAGTTTTGTAGTTTCTTTTTATAACTTTATAATAATAATAATAATAATTATAATAATAAACTTAGATATTTAGTATTTCTATGGTTTTATTTTATAATACCATTGGGCAAGCACACAGACACACGCCATAACACACAAAATAGCTAGCATATTTGTAAAAGTAGGTGGGGATAATGAGATAAAAGCAGCACAACTTTCAAAGTTTATTTTATTTCTAACTCAAGCATCACGATGGCAACAAGCTCTGATGATGAAGGTTTCGCTAGTGATGAGGGGCAGAATAATAATAATATCCCATTGGAACGAAGAATAAACTTTGTTAATCGGAATGTTAATATTCCAGCCCAACATCTGGGTGAAGTTTACTGCCGCATGTTGTCCTATGTGCGTGTTGGTGGTTATCACTTGTTGTGTTTGGCGTGCTATGCCACGGCTCGTCATGGAACACCTGAGGATATCCACTACCAAACACATTCGACGCATAGGATCGGTAGGAACTTACGAAACCACGAGAAGTGCTTCGTTTGTGATGCGAGGTTGTTTTTGATAACACCTCAAAGGGTTTGTCTTATTTGTAATAGAAGGTAAATTTTATTACAAGTAAGACAAGTTGGGAGAGCTTATAACGTTTATGCAAACGATGTTCATTTCAACATGAAGTGGGGATGGTTTGCTTAAATGCTAGAGCTGGAGTACACAATGAAAGATTGGTCTTTGGCTGGTGTACACAAACAGAGGCGTTGTCATATGGGGCCTCTGTTTCTCTCAAAACTCATAGTTAGCACGACATTTACAGCGCCGATTTAACCCTCATTCTCACTCCGAAATCTTACTATATAAACGATGACAGAACATTCAAATATTATTATCCCCCACTACAATGTTAGCATATAAATACTAGTTCAGCTTCACAATTAATTCATATACATCTTGGACATGGCCCAAGAAAGACCTGCAAGCCGTGGCTCGTCGCTGTTTAGCGATGAGACTGAATATGTTCCTCGACCCCAAGAAGGACCTGCAAGCCGTGGCTCGTCGCTGTTTAGCGATGAGACTGAAATTGTTGCTCGACCCAACATACCACCACCATCGAGGCGAGTTGCAAATGTTGAGACCACTGGACCGGCAGACTCCACATCGGATGCGGGACCGGTAGAAGTCAGCGATGACTTTAGCGGTTCAGCCGATTCCACATCTTGGTGGGATTTTGAAGATGATATGGATGCCGGTCCTGCGGACTCAACCACTCCGTAGAAGGACTACGATAAGTCCTATTCTCTTTCCTATGCGACCGCCCGAACCCTGACCCACCCCAACCCCCTTCCCCAGGTCCTCTTCGGAGGGCCACATAAAGACTTGAGCGTAGTTAGTTGTTAAATGTCAATTTCGTTGATCGGAATATTAGTACACAATGAAAGATTGGTCTTTGGCTGGTGTACAGAAACTGAGACGTTGTCATATGGTGCCTCTGTTTCTCTCAAAACTTATAGTTAAGTCGTTTACAACACTGATTTTACCCCCACTACCATTCCCACTACGAAATTTTACTATAAAAACGATGACAATACTGATGTAGCTCATACTTGGTTCAATCTTTCAACCATTACGATGGCTGATGAAGGAATTGAACGCGACTTTGAAGGGCGTTGCTGGGTGTATTCCTACTATTATGGTGACAGAGACGCTGTGGCATGTGTGAAATGCTGGGATTCGTGGTATCGTGTTCGGGACTATAGCCCCGAAAGAATCATCCGACATGTCTCGTGGAGTAATGAGGAGGCTTAGCAGCAACCGCCATCAACCATATGTAAGCTTTGCAGTAAACCTGTCTTCATCATAATGGAGACGGAGAGCTGCTTGGTATGTAACAGTAGTTAAGTCTTCACTTAACCATTGTTACATATCAAGTAGTATCGATACACCCCCAACCTCCACACCTACCTCGGTCCCGAAAGGGACCAAAAAAAGACTTTGATCGTAGTTTAGTTGTCACTTATTTGTGTGCAATATTGTGTTTAAAAAATATGATATTTACATGCTAAGTGTATAAGTTTGGTAACATGTGAAAACATAATATGTTTTATACAGACTTTTATTTTTTCGAGCAGTCTAGTTCTTTATTGAATAAATTTAGGAATTTATTATGATTTATATTTTTATATCACAATTAGGTGCAAATTAATGCTGGCTAGCTAGCTAGAGAAAGTGTATTTATTACTAACGAATAATAAAAAAAAAAACCAAGTAAATAATCATATATTTTTTATTAGTAGCAGTTTTTATAATTGTATAATAATTTTACGTTGGATGCAGCGCAGTGCCAGGCCTGGGCACTTTTATGGAAAAAACACTCGGGAATCTTCTTAAATGTACTTAGTTTCGGTTGTCGCTCACAGGGAATATTGATGATAATTTTTTCACTTATAAACTTTTTAAGAAAATTTGCTTTCTGTGTTCCTTTTACGTAGATCCTGGGTATTTGATACAAATCCAACACATGTTTCAATATATTATTAATTTCGCAGAGTTCCAAATTTCCGGAATCCCACTTCAGTCCATGGTAATCTTCGGCATATTTGACAGTCTTAAGCTCATCAACAGACAACATATTTTTATGAAAAGGAGCTTTAAATAAATAATTTGATATTCGAACGCCATCGTAAATGGCTAATTCTTTTGGGAAAAATGCAAAAGAACATTGAAAGCCCTGTATGTCAATAAAAAGATCTGAATGATGTTCCGCCATCGTAGCTTGCAACTAACTGATGTATTTACCGCGAGAATGATGATTTTACCTATTCGATTGGATCCATGCTTTAATCTGTTAGTAGGAAAATTCCTTATAACTTAGTTTGTTTATGTGCGCGGTCTCGTAATGCGCATGTGTGAGCCCTTTTTTACTCTATAAATACGTTAGTCGCCCCAAGAGAGCACCATTCCATCACGAACTTCAACATGGAAAACATCGTGAAGTATCTGCAGGAGAGATTCCCCAATAAGGAGTTTGCGGTGGTAAAACCTACCGCAATTAAGGAGCGGCGACAGTGTGTGAAATGCAGCAAGTGGCGCATACACATGGACCCTTCGGGATTATGTCGCAGGTGTTGTGCGACATGCAAAAGGTTGCGGTTGAGCACAAGAAGATGGTGCTCACACCACCCGAGGCCGGTTGCGCAGCAGTCAAGACGTGCTGCACCTAGACCAAGACCGGTCGCGGCAACAACTCCACGGCCAGCACAGGCCGCCGTTCCCGATCCCCCCCAGCCTTATCGAGCTGCACCCCGCTCGATCTTGGTTGCCCGTGGTGAGGTGCCTAGGAATTAGGCCCTTACAACTACCCTGCACTACCCGGCCCTTTTCAGGGCCACAGAAAGACTTATCGTAGTTTAGTTGTGACCTAGTGTGTCATATTGTGTTTAATACAAATACAATATTTCAATGCAAAGTGAACAAGTTTTTGTATTTTAACTTTAAATAATTTTTTTCGGGCACTTACAGACATTTTACAAAAAAATGTTATAGTGCAAAATTATTTCATTTATTGAGAAGAATCGATTCCAACCTTTATTTTGTGTAAATATTTTCAAAACTGTGAATTATAGCGTCTGCACATGATTTTCAACTTTAAATAATTTTTTTCGGGCACTTACAGTCATTTTACAAAAAAATTTTATGGCGCAAAATTATTTCATTTATTGAGAAGAATCGATTTCAACCTTTATTTTGTGTAAATATTTTCAAAACTGTGAATTATAGCGTCTGCACATGATTTTCAACTTTAAATAATTTTTTTCGGGCACTTACAGGCATTTTACAAAAAAATGTTATAGTGCAAAATTATTTCATTTATTGAGAAGAATCGATTCCCACCTTTATTTTGTGTAAATATTTTCAAAGCTGTGAATTATAGCGTCTGCGCATGATTTTCAACTTTAAATAATTTTTTTCGCGCACTTACAGACATTTTACAAAAAAATTTTATGGCGCAAAATTGTTTCATTTATTAAGGAGAATCGATTTCCAATTTCATTTCTTCGGTTTTTTAAAAAATTAGCGCTTTAAACCCTACTGCGCAGGCTTTGAGACTTATATATATATGTCGGGCTCTCGCCCGACACACGACTTCCTGCCTAGCCACCCCACCACGCCTCTCCCTCCTTCCCACCCCTTCCCCCAAGGTCGAACAAGCGTTTTCCGGATAGTCCACTTCACTTTTTTACTTCCTTGTATATGATATCTGCTTCATTTTCTTGAAAATTTTGAGATTTTTCCCCATATCATATGTAAATTTTAATTTTTTCCCGTTATATTTTCAAAAATATTTGACCCGTGTCGCGGCGTTTTTTTCTATTTCTATCCGTTCCGACGCTGCGAGGCGTCAAAGTTGCAAAAAAACAAAATTTTTAAAAAACATTTTTTTTTAAATTTACTTTTTGAATTTTGAAAATTGGATTCTTATTCACAAAGCTTGCCTCTACAACTTTTCCAAACAGGCTATTACCCTTCCGTTTATCGTTTTTTTGCAAATGACGCACAAAGTCAACATTTGTCATTAAAAAAAAAAATGGGAAATTATATCGGCCGTAAAAATTTTTTCCTCACCTTTTTCATAATTTTATGACAAGATTCCCGTAGAAACGGTTGCACTCTAAAATTTTTGCTCTAACACAATTTTCCCTAAAGTGGACGGTTTTCCTCGAAACAAATTCTAAACTTTCTTGCAATTTTCCGAAATTTTCACGTTTTTCCCGAAAAAACTTTTTTTTCCAGTCATGCTTTAAAAAATATTTGACCCGTGTTCGCGCGTTTTTTTCTATTTCTATCCGTCTCGACGCTATAAGACGTCAAAGTTACAAAAAACAGGGTTGGCTGAAAACCCCGTTTTTAAAGCTCAATATTTTTTTAATTTGAAAATTGGATTCATCAACACAAAAATTCTCTCTATAAAATTCCCAAATACATTTTTTCACTAAAATCTATAGTTTTCCTACAAATTGCAATTATTAATAGGGGCGGTACCATGCACCCTAAAAATAAGGGTTTATTTTCCATATGAATCCTACGAAAAATTTTTATTCTCTAAATAAAATTTAAAAAAATGGGAACTTGTACTTTAAGACAGGCCAAAAATTTGTAGTTCTATACTTCATGTCGCTAAAATGAAGGGAAATGCCTTAAAAAAATTAAAATTGTTTATAACAATGATGGTACTACCTGGATTATCTAATGCAATAAATGAAATTTAAAAATGAGAACTTGCACTTTACGCTAAGCTAAACATTTTTAGTTCTATACTTCATGTCGCTAAAATGAAGGGAAATGCCTTAAAAAATTAAAATTGTTTATAACAATGATGGTACTACCTGGATTATCTAATGCAATAAATGAAATTTAAAAATGAGAACTTGCACTTTACGCTAAGCTAAACATTTTTAGTTCTATACTTCATGTCGCTAAAATGAAGGGAAATGCCTTAAAAAAATTAAAATTGTTTATAACAATGATGGTACTACTTTTTTAAAATGGTTCTTTTTCGATTTTAAAAATTCGATTTATATTAAGGAAACTTGCCTCTATCACTTTGTCCAGTAACTATTTGCGATATTTTTTACTGTTTTTTCATAAATTACAGCCAAAGTCGCCCTTTCTTAGAAAAATTAAAAAAATGGTACTATATTTGCTGTTTCCCTATTTTCTTCAATTTTTTCCATTATTTTTTAATCTAATTCTGATATAACAAGTTGTGCTCTTCATTTTTGGTCCTACACTTTTTACGCTTAATTGCATAGTTTGTCCATAAAATACCAAATTCATATTATTATTTTCCTCAGGGTAGTACCGGCTATTAGGGGATGATACCAAATTTTTAATTTTTAACTTTTTACACTTTAAAAAATGGTACTGTGTAGCTTAGACTACGCCCAGTAATTTAAGTTTAATACTTTTTAGCTCTAAAGTTATGGGAAATGCCTAAATTTAATACTTTTTTGTTCCCTAGTGTTTTTTATTGTTACTGAAGTTCAGTAAAATAAAACAAATTATATAATGTAATATTATAACTTTTATTGTTATAACTTGTATAATATAATATGTACAATTTTTACATTGCTAATATCTAACACAGCAAATCTTTTTTAATGGTATAATGTGTACAATTTTTACATTCCTAATATCTAAGACTTAAAATCTAACATAAACACCTACAACTAACTTATCCATATCTTACATATCCGCGGCATAAGAAAAGTGGCAAAAGTGTTTAAGCCGCTGCTTACACTTTGCTATCTTTTCCTGTGCCGCCTCCATCCTTTTCCTTAATTCTAAAATTTGTCTCTCGCACTCCTTCACTTCACTTACACTGTCTTTCATGTCCCTAACTATAGATTGTCTAATGCTAAACGCAGCAGCCACTGCCTCTCTTTGGCTGGGCGAGAACTCACGCAGCCATTGAGGTTCGCTCTCCGTCGTTGTTGTCTCCTCTACGCGCCGCTTCTTCAATGGCCTCAGCCCTACACTAGGAGATTTGGGCCTCTTAAAAGACTGGCCAGAATGTCCGGACGCCGTTGCTGCTGTCGCCACTACTGGCAAGTCGGTGGGCTTCTTTTTCTGTAGCGACAAGCTCCGTGGTCCTGGCATTTTCAGCAACTTCTCTAATTTGCTTCCACCTGCTACTGGGCTCGCCTTTTTCACAACAACATCGCTTAAAACGACGACGTTCTGGTCCCGCTGCTCCAGATGTTGTCGAGTAGAAATTTCGGCCAACATATTGTTGCAGGCCTCGTCCTCTACACGACCTTGTTCCGTCCGTTCGCTCTGGTCCATGGCCCATTCGGCGACGGTATGCGGTGTTAAGAGGGACGAAGGGTCAAATCCCTCCAACATTGCTTCTTCAGCCGCACTTCCGAAGCTAAATTCTGACAATAAGTCGCTCTCCATTTTTTCAACTTTGTTTTTTTTTTTAACACTACTAAGACAGTAATACACACACAAGTCGTACAACAACTGTGAACTGATCTGCTGCTCTTGGGTCGACTGTCTTTATACACATCAAGACCACCCCCCCACTTCTCAATTCCCGCTTCTCGACTCTAACCGACAAGGGCACCTTCGTGCGCCCTTTTCGACCTCACTACTACTTGCCAAGGGCAAATAAACAACTTATGCTACAAACTGTCCTACACATTCCTATGTTATGATCACTATTTTTTTAACTTAAAGTTCTACTAAATATGGATTTGCCAGTGGAGCGTTCTATCACAAAGCTATACAAAATATTGAATTACTTTCAGTAAATTTGCTAAATTTTCTTCAGGGTCCGCACTATAAAACTCTATATCTTTATGTCCCCAAGGTAAAGTTTTTGTGGTTGATGGAATTATGAAACGCTTGTCGTCATAATGACTAAGAGCAATTTTATTAATAACTTGTGTGTAAATATCGTGTAATTCACTTCGAAAAGTTTTCATCTTCCTAAATATTAAACCGCCGTTTTCAACGATTTTTCGGTAATCGTCCAAATGAAGCTCCTTCTCGATAACTGATTTTTTTATCCCTTTGGCTTTTTTTAATTCGTTGTTCAATGATTTTACGTAGTAAGCTTTTGCCCCAGTTCCAAAAAAACCGATTATCGGATCACATGGAAATTCATCCTTCATTCTACCCAACACTGATTTTCTCTTAATTACATTAAATTTATTATTTTCGGGATAATTTGAGGTGTCGAATTTATCTGGGTTCTCTGCAATTACTCGATAAAAATCATCGGTGAACACTTTTAATATCAAAGAATCCGTGTCCGTGTAAAGTAAGGAAGCATTACTGCCAAACTTCTTTTTAATAAAGTTATAGAAAAAATCATAAATTACTGTTTTCGAGATATCCAATATGGAAAAACCAATATATATAGGTTTATTATAAATAATTTTTAATTTATCCATGTGGATCGCGACAAAATCTTTTGTAAATATGGATCTACTATTAAAATTGGGACGAGCAATTAATGCTCTTGCCCCAACTTTACCTACACCATTTTCCCATTGTGTTATTAATTTTATATCTTTACGATTTTCAACGTTTTCCATAGTTTTTCCAAAAATAGCATTTATTATCAATTTAAACAGATCCTTACCAAATTTTGTTGTTGACTTGTTACGCAAATCCGTATTAAAATCGATATATTTCTTTAACCACTTTGACTGATCAAATTTTAAAATTCTATGAGTCCGCATTACCATTAGACCGTTTTCGATGGCTTGTTTTAAAGTTCTATAATGAACAATATACCTCTTTTTATCTTTAAGATTGGGAATCAATTTGGACAACTTTGCCTCCTCTGTAGGTGGCATTATATTTTCCACTAAGAAAGGAAGATCAGAATGTAAGTCATGCAATTCTTCCGGATAATGCACGTCTACTTCCAGAACGTATCCGTGCGGACTTTCATCACCCACATTCATAATATTTAAATCTAAAATTTCACGTTCTGATAGCCATCGAAAACCACCAAAGGGCAATGCTTGGGACATACTATGACCGTATAGGTTTGTTGCATCTAAATATGATATAAATGAAGAAGGTTCTGAGGGATCGTAGTTGGGTAAATAGGAATTATTTGCGATGTGCTTCCTTTCAGTACACTGACTTATCCCGCCGCGAATACCTTTTTTAAAAAAGTGAATTATATCAATGTCTGTTAAAAGCTCTAACTTTACCTGGGTCATGCGCAACATGCAATCAAAAGATAAACTTGGTAGGGTAAAATACTGTGCGGGGTCCAATTTATAAACTTGCAAACAAGTATCGCGAAACTGTTCGAAAACATCTGCTAATAATAAAACGTCTGATTTTATATATAAATCAGAGTAATCCCCTAAATTCTTACACCCAAATAAATTCCACACTTCCTTGGCTCTCTGATAACATTCATCACTTATGTGCTCTTCTCGTAATGTGTCATAAAACTGATTTTTAGTTGGAAGAGTTGCAAAATTCATTTTTTCAATTGAATCGATAAAATTGTACGGAAAAACACCCTTTTGACGCATCAAATTAAATTCACGCACGTCAGCAAAATGTTTACGTGTTTCCTTAAAATCGTTAACACTTAAACCATTACCCAAGTTTTCCAGTGATGTTGATAGAAACTTAAAGCTGTCGATGAATCGAAGCTTTAAATTTTTTCTCTTTGTTTCACCAGTTTTCTGATCTACATAATCGTGCATGTAAATGTTCTTTGTAAATGATATATACTTTTCCTTGCTTTGAGCTATAACGTCAATTTTGTCACCATATCTGCATAATTCTTTTATAAACATATGGCTGTCGTAGCCGCTTAAATTATGAAATATGATTGGTACAAAAGTAGGTACTTTATAATTTAGGTTACAAATTGAATGTGCGGCACCATACCTTTTTCTACCAGTTATGTGACAATGATCCTTTACTTTTATATCACTTTCCTCAAAAGGTTGTTCACATATACCACATAGTGTGGCATTTTCAAACTCTGTTTTTTCACTAAGTGTTAATGGGTTCATTGGCTTTATATCCTTTAAATAGGTATTGTAAAGATATCTTAAATCGGTTTCTATGGAATCTACAAAAACTTTACCAGCATCTTTTCCGCGATATAGCTCAAACTTGGAAATTGAATCGTCGAAAGAACATTTTATCAGATATGCAAAAGAGTATGGTTCGTGCTTGAAATTATTTATGGTATAAGAACTTGTGGGATTGGGCTCGACAGTTTCGACTGGTTTTAAAACGGATTCAAAATCCGCATAAACGACAAAAGGAACTCGCATTTGCTTTTCTATACCTTCAAATTTTAACATATTTTCCGGTATGCTCTTTCCAAATTTATCAATTTTTAGATCCGTTGACGGTGTCAATGAATAGATGTGTTTACAATCATTTTTTTGATGCATTATTAAAGCTGTTGGTGAACGAAAATATATAAGACAACCGTCACAAAAATATAGTCTATCATGATGCCGTGAAATTTGGCTGGATACTAGACGAGATAAATCAATTATCCAACAATAATGACTTGTTGAGCAGCTTTCGTCACAAATATGTTTATTACTGCGGCCTTTAATATTACAATCTTTCGTAACCATAAGCAAATTTACGTGCTTCTGTAGCTTCCTTGTAGCATATCTTAGTGGTCCGACCACCTCATATTTTAATTTATTATCTTCAAAACTACTCTCCAAACCGTATACATTAACTGAAATATTATTCATCTCTTCAAATTTTGTGATACCGCTCAATTTTACTGGAAAATCCATACCTGTTACATTTATGACTGTTGAGTAGTGGGGGTACGATGTGAGTTGTGTCGAAGCCATGGCTGCAGGAAATAATGCTGATGTAATGGCCCAAGCAAAACAGCATTCGTCCTGATTGATTACATTCACCACAGCTTTTTTGGCGTTGATGCATTGCGGCAACGGTATATATGATGAACCACCCAGAGGTGAATACTTGTTAATATTCACTTCTAGATGAAGTATTTTCTCCAGAGCCCAACCTGCAAATAAAAATGGAATTAATTACTTTAGAGCACTTTAACCATTCAAATGTCAAAAACAATATTTATTTAATCTGTTCATTTTTTAATAATTCTTAAATACCTGAATCTTTCTCCTGAAATTCGGTTGACTGAGCTTTCATTGCCTCCACAAATGATTGGTAAACATCATCCAAGTCGCTCCCTATTACAACTATTTCATTGGAGGTATTAAATGACTTTTCACTAAATGTTTCCTGCGATGGTAGAAAGTATCGACCAACAACAACCATGTTTATTTTTAAGGACTTTTGGACACGTAATATTTCACTCATCAAAGCCAACACTCGGGGTTTAATTTCTTCGAAAAATAATGTGTAGTCTACATGTTCACCATCACTATTTATACGATAAGATATAAGCCTATTTTTAAATGCGCCTTGTATAACTTGAACACCGTGGGACACCGTCACACAGGACTTTTCTTTATGCTGTAATGTTCTCTGATGCGCAAACATTTGATTGTGTGGCACATTTACGTTACATAAGGTGCAAGTTTGCATAGTCGACGTTGATGCAGCACCATCAACTCTACGTCGCTTACCCCAATCTTCATTATTAAATCTTGATACACACGATTCTCTTTTATGCCGTTCCATACTATAGCTACGAGTAAATGCCGTTCCACAGTTTTCACACACGTAATTCATTGTAATCAATTATTATTGTTGTTCACTTGTTATTCACTAAAACTCGTGACTTACACTAAAAATCAAATTACTTGAAATGGTTTATAAAGCCGACGTTATAATGGTGGGGGGTTATGCTAAGGTCAAGTTCAAGGTCAAGATCAAAGCCAAGTTGAAGGTCAAGTTCAAGGTCGAGTTGCTCAAGGTGAAGCCCGGGTTACTCAAGGTCAAATTCGGATTAGTCAAGGTCATTCGGGTTCGGTCAAGGTCATCCAAGGTCAAGGGCGTTCGGGTTTGGTCAAGGTCATCCAAGGTCAAGGGCGTTCGGGTTCGGTCAATGTCATCCAAGGTCCAGGGTGTTCGGGTTCGGTCAAGGTCATCCAAGGTCAAGGGCGTTTGGGTTAGGTCAAGGTCATCCAAGGTCAAGGGCGTTCGGGTTCGGTCAAGGTCATCCAAGGTCATTCGGGTTAGCTCAAGGTCATCCAAGGTCAAGGTCATCCGGGTTAGATCAAGGTCATCCAAGGTCAAGGTCATCCGGGTTAGATCAAGGTCATCCAAGGTCATTCGGGTTAGGTCAAGGTCAAGGTCATAAAAAGTGGAGGGGGGTTGTGCTTCTTCCCATTACGACACTACTGCTATACTATGTCTATGACATCAATTGTTCTTCCGTTTTTAAACCGTGTTAAAAAAAATTAAGGATTTTGTTTGTCAGTTGTTTCACGGAATTTATTGTATTTAGAACAAAAATATATAATCATCATTTTAAATGCAGTTTTGTAATTAAAATTTTAACTTCTGTTGACGTCTAGGTTAACAATAGCTTAAGGAAAGAAAGAAAAAGGAAAAACATACATATTTTATTGCTTACTTAGAAGTTAATGTATTTTCAGTAAATTACTGAATTAATAAATACATTTGAATATATTACAAAATGGCGGGTCATTAGCAACTTTATAATTAGCCCAGAAACTTATTGTATGCACTGGAGAGTAAACACTTATTTTATATCAAAAATGACTATTCTGAAATCTTTGAACCTCTTTAAAATTAATACACCGTGGCCAAGAAAGTTCTACTCAAATGGGAAACTTTCTTACTATGCCTTTTATGAAAAAAAGTATCTCTTCCTAAAAAGCACTGCTTGGCAAGAAACTAAGATTTTCGAAGAGAAAAATATATTATATGATACAGGGTTCTCAAAAAGTACAGAATGTATAAAAAGTTCAGGGGGAGAAACAGTTAAAATTGTTAAGTTGACGACGCGACGGTCGAAGAAACTGAGATAGTACTTAATTTTGGTGACGATTATGAAACGTATCGAGAGATGGCCCGAATTTTCACTTACAATCTCCCTAGTACTAGCACCTAATTTTATCTAAACCTTTATTACTAAAGTAGCAGAATGTCAACCTTTTTAAAAGTTTCTGTTGTCATATCATAAAATAATATCTACTTTCTAGTTTTTTGTTACAATTTGGAGTTAAAATAAACTATTTCCTTTAAACGTTAAAACCAATAAAAGAAAGCTAAAATTAATATTTATAGTTTATCTTTAAATGATGCGACGTAATAAATCAATCAAAACCCTCTTCTCCATGGGCGTGCAAGATTTTTCGGCATGTATAGATTTAAATAGGCCTGAATTTTTAAATTTGTGCATCATTAGTACAAGTAGTATCGACGTTAAACTTAAATTTTGTCTTCAAATATATATTTTATTATTAAATTTTTTAAGCTTAAAATTATATACAGCCGTACCATTTATCTGGATTTCAGAAAGAAATTTTATCAAAAATAATTGGACTTTAGATACCTATTCCGTTTCTGCTGTAATCATTTTATTCCTTTTTTTTTGTACCTAATGTTGATTACCTGTTTGCTAATTATGTGGTTATTACGCCTTTATGGGTGCCTCTATTGGAATAATATATATATATTTATATCTATACATACCTACCTTGGGTGTTTGTTTCTCAGTGAAACTAGTCAAAAAAGTATAAAGTGTCAGTGTTTTTTTAATTAAATATTTTTAACAATTGCCTAAACGTCCTAGAGTTGGTCAATGTACAGAAAATAAAAAAAAAAAAATTCTTAACTGTCACGATTCTAATAAAACTAAGAACGTGGATTTGAGTGTTGACAATGCAGTGCAATTTACAGCAGATACGCTTAAGGTTGGGAAAACAACAATATTATATAAACTTTTAAAAGAAGAAAGAAGTTTTGGCGTCAAACCTTAAAAAACTTCTCCAGGAGGACCAAAACTTGAATTGAATGACATTTTAATGCAGAGAATAAGGCGAGAAGTTTTTAGTTTATTTTTAAAAAGAGAAATTCTCACGCTGGACAAAATTTTATCCTCAATCCGAGAAGCACAGGAATACCCATTTATGTGTGGAAATACGCTTTGGAAATTATTACAAAAAAATGGGTTTTCGGTGGAAAAAACATAATAGGCAATCGACTTTAATAGACAAAAGCAATATCGTCTGTTGGGGAAGAAATTACTTAAGAAGCATCCGAAAAGTCAGAGAAGAAAACAAAAAAATATTTTACCTAGGCAAAACACGGCTAAATAAAGACAACACTATGACTACATTTTGGCAGGATGAAAATATTAAAAGTTCAAGGCAAGCTTTTTTGAAAGGATTGTCCACAGGAAGACCGTTATCTGGAAAAGCAAATCGACTTATTATAACCCATATTGGAAGTTCTGAAGGCTTCGTTAAAGGTGGTCTACTGATGTTGCAATCTAAAAATACAGGAGACTATCACGAAGATATGACTGCCGATGTCTTTGAAGAATGGTTCGAGCAAAATGTTGGATCTTATACCAAAAGATGCAATAATTGTATTGGATAATGCAAGTTATCACTTTAGGCTGACGAGAAGATTACCGACAAGTGCGTGGCGTAAAAGTGAAATAACAGAATAGAGTTTCCATTAGATTCCTTAAAAGAAATATTGGAACTAGCCAATGTACATAAAGATGAATTCAAAAATATGAAGTCGATGAAATGGCGAAGTTACGAGGAATATCTGTGCGCAGACTCCCTCCTTACCACTGCGAATTAAACCCTATAGAAATTATATAGGCTCAAATCGGTGTAGCCGAGTTGCTAGACGTATGCAGGTAAAATAAATTGAGATAGCCGAGTTCCTAGACGCGACCTTCATTACAGAGAGGTAATAAAAATCATTAGAGCCTGGAAAATTATATTTATGCTATTATTATGAGTAGATCGACTCAAAAAGGGCTGGTAAATAATTGGCCGGTGAACTTGAAAAAGGCGAATTGGAACCAAAAAGGTGGATTAGATGCCGTGTTAGCGCCTGTTTAACCAATAAAGTCTATAAAGAGACTTGAAAAAGGCGAATTGGAACCAAAAAGGTGGATTAGATGCCGTGTTAGCGCCTGTTTAACCAATAAAGTCTATAATTATTAGTTACAGCATTATTTAGTTGAGTTAAGCAATATAATGTTCCAAGTGTATGTAATTTTTGCCGTCTAAGAACTCGACAATGTTTTTCTAGCAATTCGTACATCTTCGTCTAGCAACTCGACGATTCCAAATTCATAATTTTGTTACCTACTCTCCACCGTCTAGCAACTCGGATACACCCGCTCAAATAGAGGCAGATGTCGCCAAAAAAAAAACACGACTTAGAAAATGGTAATAAAAGTTTATCTTCCGAATCGGACTATAATTAAGCCATAACGAGAAAGTATTATTCGATTTTTGAAAATGCTTTATTCGTAAGATTGTATATTATATCTTGTTTTTGTAATTTTATTATGTAAAATAGTACCACCCATTGTTTTTTATTAGTTGATACGATTTTTTAAATGTTTTCATATTATGTTATAAATACCTACAAATATATTATAATACAATTTTAGAAGAAAAGGCATGTTTAAGATTTTTAATTTAAAAACTTCCCCAATACACGCTCATACACAATGGCAAATCCTTAAACATAACAATAGCTTACGATAAATTCAGGGTGGACCTACCTAAAGAATGCTCATTATATTGGAATGTAAACACAATATATTTTAAGGGATGATGTTTAAATTGTTCTTGATACCCCGGTATGCGGTTAATGAGCATTTATTACTTCGCGCCAATTAAAGATAGACTATGGAGTAGTTATTTGCATGACATATGTCACTGAAATCACGCCTAGGGTACCCAAGAGGGAAAAAAATTGCGAAAATCTTTTTAGTTGCTACCGTAACGATACAAAAAACAGGCCTTTCATTGGTCTAAATTTGTCGGTGTGAAATTTTCACTTACCTATAATATCACAAGAGCTTATATTATTTCCGAAAATTTTTTTGAGGCCACGAATATTTTGAAAATTTTCCCGAGTCGAAGACGACCTTTTTTATATTCTTGTGTTTTTTAAGAACCGTGTATAATATAACAAATTTTTCTCTCCATAAATCTTAGTTCCTGGCCAAACAGAGCTTTCCAGGAAAAACACAAACAAATTTCCCCTTATGTAGAACTTTCTTGCACATAACACGGGTATATAAAATACATTAAACTTTATTTAAAGTAAATCTGTTGTTCGTATTAAAGACAGAGCAGTGTAAAATATGAGAGTATTTTGCTATTTCCTAGTCAAGTGCAATACTTCTATGGTAATTGTATGGATTTGCTAACTACTAAATAATTAATATATAATGCAGCAAGTATTAATAAGTAATAAATGTTCAAAGAGCAAATGCAAGTACTGACTTAGTTCTGGCAAACACGTCCATTCGCTACGCGTAACTATTTCCCACAGGCCAAAAATTAATTCAAGTTTACTAATGAGTCTTGTACAAAGGTATTTATAATTTCCCGATAAACAAAAATTACATAAATTGTTGTTTTATGGGCCCAACTTATTTTCTTGTGCTATTCTTAGCTGGAAGTAACTGAAAAACATGAGCAATTTTTAATTCCAATAATTCTTATTAATGCCTGATTACATAACAACGTTTTTCAAATCATGTTTTTGTTCCATCGTGTGTCATAAAATGCGCTGAAAGTTCATTAAAAGAAAATATGTATGTTCGTAACAACTACATCCAATTACAGGGTGTTTATTAAACATACGACAAAATTGAAGGGGTTATTCATTGGGCTATTTTAAGAATATTTTTTCCTTTGATAATTTTTAAATAATCGCTTTGTTTCAAAGATACAGGGCGAGAGAAATTTTCGACAAAACCAATTTTGATATTTTTCAAATTATTAATGTAGTCGAAATAATAGTATGGCGTACTACGGCTATAATTTTTTTTAAAAATGCTTTGTAATCTTTTAAGCAAATCAGTTTAAACGTGAATTTCATTTGAATACGTCTCGAGATTGAACCTTTTGTATGTGTCGAATTTGTTGAGACTGATTGACGTTTTGTTGTTTGACGTGTATTTTCTGTCTTTAATAGTTAAAATTTTGGTATAGCCGTATTACAGTCGGCAAGTCTATCGGCAAGTCGCAATTCTCTTGCTTATAAGCATGCGCAGTTGAAAACAGCTGATCGGATTTGGCAATTCTATTGCTATTGCCAAAAGATCGGTCGGGATCGATTTTTGTTGCAAGTGCGTTTGCAATTCTGGTGGTTTTCTAGTGACTTTCTTGGTTAGAGGTTAGAAAGTTTATTAACATTTCGCATAAAGTTCTAGAGGTTGGTGTTGGTACTCATATTCCCCCTATAAACCTTTATTTATGCTCATATTGCAATTTTAAAAACATGGACTTGCACCACGACTTGCACGATGTATTACAGTCCTGCAATTGAATTGCAGCAATAGAGTTGCAAGGTCAAAGTATTGCTGCAATTCGTTGCCGACTGTAATACGGCTTTTAGTAAAGTCCTCTATCATGAATCGCTATACGAACGCCGAGATGACTGAGATTGCGTTTCATTTACGGACTTGCTGATGGCAAACAAGCTAGGCGTTGGTACCGGATGAGTCAACGATTGCGCCGAGTAATTTTATGCCTTGAAGATAAGATTTGTTATGGATATCTGCCACATTTTAAAAATATTTTGAATTATACAGGGTGCGCCCAAAAAGTAGGGTGTCATAAAGTTACATTTTTTTAAAATGGGACATCCTATATCTTAGAATATTTTTGGATTTTGCATAAATTTACAATTATTTTTTATTAAGTGCATTATAACTCTAAACCTAATCATCATCATCATCATATATCAGCTTGTCTCGTCCACTGCTGGACATAAGCCTCTCTTAACGTAGACCATTTAGCACGATCCTGGGCATCTTGGATCCAGTTCGGAGAAATCCTCTTTAAGTCGTCTGTCCATCGGGTCGGCGGTCGTCCCCTGTTTCTGTATGCTTCGTCTCTGGGGCGCCATTCCAGTATTCTCCTCGTCCATCTATTGTCTGCCAACCTAATAGTTTCCAAGATATCGACTTTTGAAAAATTACATTTTTAAATTTTGACAGCTTTTAGCTTTCTATCGGTACGTCTTAGAGTAAAACGGCTTACATCTCTGTGCAAGCTTGACGTGGGGGGGAGGATCATCGCTTATGCGGACGACACGGTCATTGTTTTTTCCTGCTGGACGTGGGAGGGGGTCAGGGATAAGTTCAGGTCTGGCTTAACAAAAGTTTTAAATTATTTAGACACTTTTCAACTCCGTTTTAATATACAGAAAACACAATATATGGCTTTTTCTCTAACAAAGGCAAATAGACCATACTTTGACCGTATCCATTTGGAAAATCTCCCTGAACCTCTTACTCCGTGTGACAGGATTAAGTACTTTGGAGTATTTGTGGACAAACACCTAAAATGGAACGATCATATATTGTACAGCACCAAAAAAATTAGATGCCTAATCCATAAGTTTTATATGCTGAGAGAAATTTTAAGTAGGAAACTCCTAGTAGCAATTTACAAGGCTCTAGTGGAGCCATTACTTGGTTATGGAATTTTAGTTTGGGGAGGGGCATATGGTGTGCATCTAGAGCAGTTAAAAAGAATACAGAATTATATTGTCAAAATTATTTTTAAGAAACCACAAATGTATCTAACTCACTTACTGTATTCAGAAATCTTAAACTTGAAAAGCCTCTATATTCTTACTGTCTGCAATTTTATCCACCTAAATAACAAATACCAGAACAAATATATAACACACTCATATCGAACGAGAGCTAATGCAAATGAACTCTTTAATGTCACTCTATCAAAAACCAGCTTGGGGCAGCATTTTGTTACTTACCTGGGCTTAAAAATATATAATGGAATTCCACTAAACATTAGGTCCATAAAAAACAAAAAACATTTTAGGTCTGCTTTAAAAAAATTTTTCTCAGTAAATTCCCACGTTTTATTAAGTATATTTTAGTCCTAGTTTCAGCCTAAACTGTGATGTGTGTGCTATTAAGAATATCTATGTGATTTTAACAGCTGTGATACTGAAAAGTAAAGTCTTGTATTTTGTTTTACTGTTGTAAATTTTTGTGAACGGTTTATCCTTCTTGAACTAATTGTATATTTTTGTTTTTAGTGATTTCTTATAGTTATAATTATTTTACCTTTCTTTCTTTCTTGTCTAAAATACTAAATCTGCGTGGATAACATTTAATATTTCTGCAAAAATACAAAGAGCACATACAGGTATTTTATACCTAGGTGCTTGCCAAACTCAGTTTAGGGACGCATTATGTATCTGTATTGTAACCATTAAGTGCAAATTGTATTGTAAATATTTGGGTTTTGAATAAATTTGAATTTGAATCTCCCTATCTTAGTTTTCAACTATCTTTCTAAAATTGTCAACTTCCGGTTAAACCGAATGTAGCTCAAAATTCGCAAATATAGTACTTTTCGTTTAACCGAAAGTTGGTATCTTTGGGAAGATAATGAAATAGTAAGATAGGCACATGTAAGCCGTCTTGGTCTATGGCGTATCGTTAGAAAGCTAGACGCTGTCAAAGTTCAAAAATGTCATTTTTCAAGAGTCGATAATTAGGTGTAGACCTATAATGCACTTAATGAAAAATAATTGTAATTTTATGTAAAATCCAAAAACATTCTAAGATATAAGGTATTCCATTTAAAAAAATGTAACTTAATGACACCCTACTTTTTGGGCGCACCCTCTATAATTCAAAATATTTTTGAAATATGACAGATATCCAACAATACCTTAATACGAAAGCTTACGTCTAAGCAGGCTAGGATAACTTAAATGGTGAAGATCGTTCCCTGTTCGTTTAGTTTTTCAACCAGACGGTGATGGCGCTACTGTAGGGTTTTTGTTTTATAAGGTTGTTCATATCCTAACGTTGGTAGCGACAAAACGTGTATTTAGAATTTGCGTGGTGAACGTTCTATATCTTTCTCTCTCTGCATTCAACCGTACCAGCTAAGGTGCGATAAAGATAAAAATATGACTTATGCGCTGATCCATAATAAAAATATCTTCCGGAGTGGGACCCAATCGACCTTGACATTTTAAAATTAAATTTTTTAACGAAGCGGCGTGAGGTATAAGTTTATTAAGTTTATTTTGCTAAAATGGTGATTTATTGTTGCGTTCCAGATGTAAAGTACAAAGTTTTTTGTTGTTTTAGCGAAGTAATAAAAAGGGTGTATCGTGAAGAGCCAAAAAGGCACCTTGCGCCTATACTGTATAGAAAATATTGTTGCTATCTAAAAAAAATGTATGCAGGACACCTCTTGATCCTGAATAATCATAAACATTACTTATATACTGATTTTCTTAGAGTTATGACAGTTTACGATCTTAGTATAATGTCCGTGTATTTTTAGACGCATAAACTTTGGGTAAATGCTATTCAAAATCCATTACTCTGTGGCAAAGACAAGATATTGGCATTCATAAAACTTATAGAGTTTGTCACACACATTTTGGATATGACCAAAAAATTGAGCATGGCAGAATAAATAAGAGGATCCTATTTAAAGCTGAACGCTGTTCCTATGTTAATTCTTTACAGCACAATTTTAGGTAAAACTTGCCTTGTTATTATATTAATTTATGAAAATATCTAATATTAATAAAGCTTCTCGCCATATCAGAAACGTTGTTACAACTTCCTTTTAATCGACCAAAATATATTGACTTTAATTCAAAAGGTTCGCACTTCTAACTTTTCCATCAGAGTTAGAAGCGCGAAAATTTGAATTCAAAGTTGTAAAATTCAAATTTCATGCTACATTTAGTTCTTCAACCAGACACGAATGGCGCTATAAGGGAACCAATTTAGTATGTTAAGTTGCCTATCTATCCCTACCATAAGCGCATCTCCCTTGTCTATGCGTCTAAGTCTACTAAGTCCTACATCCAATGCCAGGTTTAATGTACAACATTTTTTTTTATTTGAAATTTAATCCATCTTAAGTGCCCATTAAAAAGCACCTTGTATAAACACCTGTTTGGTTGTTTGTTGATGCAAACTAAGTGGATATCTTTGGCCACCCACTTGCAAAACCCCATTTGTAAAAAGATTCTTAAAATAATGATTTTCTAAATTTCTGACAGAAAGGGAAGCTGTCTCATGTATGTAAATCACGTCATTGTTGCAAATGACAATGAAAGCGTATAAATAATTTATAAATTATTATTTATGAACAGTGGTGTACACAAAATTTAATTGGTTTAAGACATGATGTAGGCAAACGGATTTTTTCAGAAATAAACCCATTACATGTATTTCCTCCTGGCAATCTTAGCTTTCGTAGATTTATTGGCAAGACATGAACGATCCTATGTGAAAATTATAAACTATACAGTATGTTTCATTAATATTGCGAAACAATTCGGGGCGAATTTCCCTGCTTAAAAATATGAAGAAAAGTTCCTATAAACCTATGTCCGCAAATGTTCCGTTTTGGAGCTACAATGTGTTAAAGTTTTATTTTTGTTTTTGTGATTTCTAAATAATTTTTGAAATAATGTCCCACTTGTAGAAGGCGCTACCTGCATGTTTCTTTACATTTTTGAGGAGTCATAACTTTTTTATCTGATTTGTATTACATTCTAAAGCAGCAAGATAGATTTTTCTATAATTTTCACGTGAAAAAGGCACTTGGTATAGGTCGCTACGAGTAACCGCCATCGAAAAAACAATAATAACATTTTCGGTGCACATTCCTGAAGGAAATTTTATTTTATTTTTATTTATAAACATTAATAATCACACTAAAAAAAATATTTAACAATAATACTGTGAAACAGTCAGTCCCCAAATAATATTAAATTTTTTACTCATTAATATTAACAATTATGTAGGAAAAAACAAATGGCAATCTTATGGAAAAATATTTGACTTAAGTATAAACAGTTGTTGAAAATGTGCACCCCCAACTATAATACAAGGCCTCTATCCTACGATGCATTGATCGGCGAACACGTTAAAATATTCCGGGTGTGTGTCTAATAATTGTTTCACAGGATGATTATACTTCGATTCTTTAATTCTTCTATTGGGGGTCTTATAAACTAAATGTTTGAGGTGGCCCTAAAGGAAATAATCCAATGAATTTAAGTCTGGAGACCTGGGAGGTCAGGATTTTGTTCCTCCTCGAACTGTCCGATGATTTGGATACACTATAATCACAAGCAACTAAACTGAAATAAGGTGGAGGTGCATGAAATACATTTGCAACCTTCCAATAGTATGGACTATTCATCTTCAAGATAGCGACGATAAACTTCTCCAGTAAGCCTCGGTTGTAAAAAGAATAGGTTTATCAAATGGTCTCCAACAATTCCGACACATACGTAAAATACCTATTATGCAAAAAGAAGAAAGTACGAAAATGATTTATTTTCTTTACAACAATTTTTCAAAAATGTCATTAACCATGGCCTTTCAGGCTACCAAATTCACAATTCTTAGCTTACTTCTTCGTTACCTAGTTAGGATCAAGAAATATTATTTCATATTATACACAAAAAGTAGATAATTAAATATTATACAGGGTGACAATTTAAAAACTTGAAATGGCCATATCTTAGGAACGAAAAACTGAAGAAAAAAACGCAAAAAACAGTTTCTATAAAACGAAAGGGGAACGAAAACAAGCGTATTATCCCACCCTTATCTGCAACCCCTTGGACAGAGTGAGATACACCCTAAAATCTTAAATAGAAAGGGGGGTCGAGTGATACATCATTTTGAAGCTCTTAAAAAATGCTTTCCAGTGGTGCCATAGAAAGCTACATTTCAGGAAATTCTTCTCTGTTTATTAAGGAAAACAACAAATGAAACAATTGAAATTTTTTATTATTATTTAATTAAATGTTCAAAATGATTGCTACCAATATCCTGGCATATTAAGAGATATCTCTTAAAAATTCTAAACATTTTAAGCCTAGGTATTTGTTTCGGTTTATTTGCTATGGTTTTTTCGTCGAAAAAAAAATTTATTTATAAATATTCGCATTTTATTATCACAGAATTTACTTTAAAAGTAACTTGTACTAGTATTATTATTTTAAGAACAGTTGACTTTCGGTTCAGTTTAAAGGAAAGGCAGCACCTCTTATCTTTAACAATGGTGTACAGCACAGCTGAACGTGTAGAAATTATTTTCATTTATGGTTCCCAGGATCAATGTTTCTTAAGGACAGCTCAACGTTTTAACGAAAGGCATCCAGGTCAAAATGTAAGCCCGGAGTATGTTCGCCAACTAGTAGCCAAATTTGAAGAAACTGGTTCTGTCGCGAATAAAAAGAGAAATCAACCGAGACTAGCCGACGAAGCAGCGCAAATTGAAATTCTGGGGCAGTTTGCAATGAATTCAACTTTATCAACTCGTGAAGCAGCTAGCAACTGGATTATCTCGTGAATCCATAAGAAAGGTACTTAAATTTCATAAGTTTTATCCCTATAAACTGCACATACTGCAAGAACTTTGTGACGACGACCCGGACAGAAGAATTCAGTTTTGTGGAATAATGACAGATAGAATTACGGCAGAACCTCGACTAGTTAAAAATATTTGCTTCAGTGATGAGTGTACCTTTTATTTAGATGGGCATGTTAATAAGCAAAACTGTCGTTACTGGCATGACGAGAACCCCCACGTATTTAGAGAAGGGCATACCCAGTACCCCCAGAAAATTATTGTTTGGGCTGGTATATTGGGAGATGGTATTATCGGCCCAATATTTATACAAGGAAATTTAAATGGCGCCAGGTATGCTGAAATGCTACAGAGGTCTATCGAACCACTAACAGCGCGAGAATTAGAAAATCAGAGGGACATACTCGGAAATGTATCTTCACATGTATCTTCACCTCCGCATTATGTAGTTCCCGTTAGGCAGTGGTTGGATGATAATTATCCCAACCAGTGGATTGGAAGAAGAGGTCCTGTTGAATGGCCACCTAGATCCCCGGACCTAACACCTCTTGACTTCTTTTTGTGGGGTCACCTAAACTCTGTCGTTTTTAAAACGCAACCTGAGTCACTAGAGCAACTTCAGCATAGAATAGTTCAGGAATGCCGTGCTATATCCAGAGAAACATTTGCAAATGTACGTGAAGAATTTAAAAGTAGGCTTTATTATTGTCTTCAAAACAACGGAAATCATTTTGAACATTTAATTAAATAATAATAACAAATTTCAAAATTGTGTTTTCATTGATTATTTTCCTTAATAAACAGAGAAGAATTTCCTGAAATGTAGCTTTCCATGGCACCATTGGAAAGCATTTTTCAAGAGCTTCAAAATGATGTATCACTCGACCCCCCTTTCTATTTAAGATTTCAGGGTGTATCTCACCCTGTCCAAGGGGTTGCAGATAAGGGTGGGATAATACGCTTGTTTTTGTTCCCCCTTCGTTTTATAGAAACTGTTTTTTGCGTTTTTTTCTTCAGTTTTTCGTTCCTAAGATATGGCCATTTCAAGTTTTTAAATTGTCACCCTGTAAACATCTCTGTTACTATTATAGGAACCTTTTTTCATATTTTTTTAGCAGGGAAACTCCTTCTCCACAATATTAATGACCCAATTACAAGCCAAAATATATTTATTTGCTCTTATAAAGGGTAAACAGGAAAAATTATGTCGCAGGAAAAATATTGAACATACAACGAAATATTATCTAAATTAAACAATACACCTTAAATACTTGTATGTAGATAATAATCTGGGAGACAAGATAAGCGTCTCTAGGAAGATAAGCGGGGACACATCTTCTTCATGTCTTCCGCGGCTCCAATGAGCGCTTAAGTAATAGAAACTTACTCAGGACAGGTTTATATACAATATAATAAAATTTATGCTTTAGATGTACATTAACTATATACTAACCTAAACAGCAAAGAAAACTTTAATTTACATTTGGCAAAGAGCCAACAACATATCACAGTCATGTAGTCATGTTATATTCCATGCAAAATGTAGTCCGGTAATAACGCTTTAGCCTTGATTTAGCCAATAGTCTGCTAGACTTCTGCAATTTCTCTCTTCTTAGTCTTCTTAGTCAGCCTTCTCTCATCCACTCCTGGACATAGGCCTCTCTCGATTTCGGTTGCCTATTCGGTGTCTTTGATGAATAGAAATCCCTATAGAAATCCTCCACTATTTGGGGTATTTGTTCTAGGTTTGAGACTATCGTCCCCCGTCTGTTCTTAAGCTTGGTTATTCTTGTCCTTCCGCGGGAGAGTGTTGATCTTAGCACTTTCACGTTTGAGTTGTGCTCAATTGCATTTTAAATCATGTCGGTTTTGTATTTCCTTTGTCTCACTTTTTCCAATTTGTCTCAATTTTTGAAAAACCTGTTCATTTCCAACTTTTGCGTTTTGTCTACTCAAGGTTTACCTCCATTTTCTAATTATATCTTTTTTAAGGTTTTCTCAATTCGGGGCGATGCAGGCAAAAAATTTGTAGACGCGTTAGACGATGAAGAAAAAATAAAGCGGTTGCTAACCTCTGTTGAAAAAAAACTTATTTTCTTAAAATCATCCAAGGATCGAGACCATCCAGTATTAGAATGCAAATTTTAAACACCTTGTAAAGGCTAGTTAACTTGTGAAGTAGTGTCAAATGTTATTGTTCAAAGTTTCACTGAACATAGGGTTTATTGACAGCGTCTTATTATGTTTAACATGGTTCTATAAAATAGATATTTACGTTATAAGTCCGGTAAATCAACTTTTACAGTATGAGTGAAATGTTTCGAGACGAGGCGACGAAGGAGCCGAGTCTGGAATTGTGAAACGAATACTGTAAAGGATTTGCCGGACGAATGACGTACAATATTTTATTTCATACTGTTCTGTTGAAAATTATAATTATGTTTCGAAATTATAATGAAGTTTTATTCTGCGTCGTATATTTGAAAAGTGCTTATATTTACTGGTGGAGACATTGTGTGTTTGACATTGATTAAACTAAAACTTACAAATTTCAGTCCGGTAAAGAAATTTTACAGGACTAGTCCGGTAAAAAATTTTTACCGGACTTATTGCTGTAAAACCTTATTTTCTGGACTAAATTCAAATATGTAAAGGTATGTTTTACAATACAGTATGAAATAAAGAAATATTACAGCTATATAAACTGTAATAATTTAATAAACACAGACAGCCAATATGCATGTTGGCTCCGTCAATGACAAAATGCATTACAATATGTTCGGATATTAATCCTAACTGTACGCTGTCAAAGCAATCAATAGTAGTTTTTTATACTGATATTTTATTTGTAATAAATGATTGTGCGGTGGGACCTTTTTTGTGTTACATTTAAATATTATTTGCATTACCACGTTTTTAACTGGAAGTGTGACAGACTGTTGTTTCCATTGTGTTTAATTATGCATACTAAATTATACTTTTGTATTTTTTCTTTTGCAATTTCGTCCTAAATATTTTAATATGTTCTGTAAAATATTTCTTTTTATATCCGGGAAAAGTGGGAAATTTCTCGCATTCAGATAGAACATAAAAAAATAAGTTGACAAGTTCCTATAAGTTCTTCTCTTACAGGCCCCTCTCTATGGAGATATGTGCCCCTGAAGGACGTCGCTGGAAATCGGTTTTTCTGGCACAATTTTTAAAAGTACTTAATATAATTTAATAAAGATTTAATGTGATGAACGCTAGTAAGGACCTCTTAAAATAGTAACCTTGAAATATTTTTAGTTTACCATGGGCTGACTAAGCTTTACAACTTAATGCTTAAAATTTTCACACCCTGTATGATAAATACTAAAGAAAAATAAATCTAAGTAGCTTGCACCTGAGACTTAAAAAAAAATTCTCTGGTTTATTGTCGATAAAATGAGCCGTTTTCGAGAAAAAGAATAAAAACGATTTCATGGTTTATTCCTAATAGAATACACAGGTAAAAGTCCAACGGCGCTAGGTCGGGAGATCGAGGAGGCCAGGCAATAGGTCCTCCTCTACCTATCCAACGGTTTTGATAGACGTTTATCAGGTGCTCCCGCACACCAACGCTGAAATGAGGTGGTGTCCCATTGTGCATGAAGTACATGTTTTGTGCTAAGGGCTCTATTAAATCCTGAAAAGCGTTCTGGACTTCTGAAGTTATAAATTCAAGCGTTCCGGCAACACGAATAGTCCAATCAAAAAGTTGACAATGATTCCTGCCCAAATATTAATTAATTGGAACAGATGTGTTGTGTAAATTGGTGATACCATTTTCGATAAACCTTGCTTCATCAGTAAAAAGAATAATGCTAATAAAGTTTACATTATTTCGTTGCAAACTGCATTCTACGAGGAAAATCTTCAGGAATCAGTTCATGTACTTTTTGCAAATAATATGGATATAACAGCTATTCTTAAAGAACTTCATATTCTATTGTTTTCGGTGTATTAAACTGTGCTGATAATTTTCCAGTGCTCGTTAATGGAGTGACATCTACAGCATTTAAAATATTTTCCTCTAATTGCGGCGTACGTACGGTTCTTCTCAGACCAGCATCAGTGCTATTTTCTCCAAACTTTCCTAAAATAATAAAGAAAGTCAATAATATGTATTACCTTATTAACTGGAATCGCCCACCATTCTCCCTTAGACGTTGGTCAACTCGTTGAAATGTCCTCTGGTTTGGCACAGTACGATTAGGAAATATTTCGTGATATAACCTTTTGGCTTCTAAAGCATTGCAAGACGCAGGACCATCAGATGCATATCTACATACTCAATAAACGCGTATTCCATAGTTCAAATTAATTCACAATTAAATTCACCACGAAATCCAACAATCAGTAAATCAATATCGAAGTAAAGGATCATTGTGTGAGCGATGTGAAAGATGACAAGTTCTTAAATGCAGAATATTTTAATTACTTCGTACCATAGTAACGCTTGCAACAACAATATGTGTTCTGGTGCCGATAAATAAATAAAACGCACATCTTTTGTGAACATAGGTCTTCTACAACTATTCGTTTATTGTTCTTTTTTTCGAAAACGCTTAATTTTATCGACAATATTAAAGAGTACCTTTTTTAGTCTAAGGTGCAAGCTACCCTGATTTATTTTTTTAAGTCTTTATCATACAGAGTGTAAATTTAAGCAGTAAGTTTTAAAGTCCGCCCCTGGCAAACTAAAAAAGCTAAATATTTTTCAAGGACACTATTTTAGTAGGTCCCTACTAAACTACTGTCCGTGACATTAAATTTGTATTAAATTATATTAAGTAGTTTGAAAGTTATTCAAGATAAACCGATTTCCAGCGGTGTCCTTCAGGGGCATATATCTCCGTAGGGAGCGCCTGTAAAAAAAAAATTATAGGAACTTGTTGTCTTATTTTTTCAGGTTCTATCTGAATTCGAGAGATTTCCTACATTTTCCCAGACACCCTGTATATTTAACATTAAATATATTTTCAACTAAAACTACTCTGTAAATTCCCTTTAAAGCGCTGTAATAGTACAGATGTCTCTACAAATAAACTAATAACTCAGACACATGTACAAGCACCAATTAAAGTGACATACCGACTGCCAACTCAGCTGCAACAGTAGCAAGTGTCACTAAAAAATAGTAGAGGCACTTAACACTAAGACCCACTTAAGTGAAGCATTGAATGGCGCGAAAAAAAACAAGAAGCACAAAATGATAGCAACGTTAGGGAACCTAAACTATTCAAACCAATAAATTAATAAACCTCAAACGAAGACAGCTAAATTAAGCAAATACCGAAGAGGAAAAGAAGTGAGAGGTAATGACTCCGCTTGAGAATCCCAAAAAACTACACCGAAAAATATTTCTAAAAAAATACGAGATTTTTGAAAAATTTTTTCTTATTAATGCATAAATCTAGATGCATAAAGTAGACCCACATACTCTGCGATATTAACAAGATTTAATTTTTTTGAGCCGCTAAAAGATTATGTTTAAAGAATTGCTGAAATATCAACTTTAATCTTTTTTTACCAAAAACTAATAATATTGAGGACTTCAGGTTAGTTGAGGCTCGAACATCGGGTAGCACAAGAAATCCAATGACCCGGGTAAAAAAAACGCACTGTCCAGAACAAAACTGGTGTTTTCAGAAAAAAACCTTTTTATTTATCATAATTGGGCAATATTTCAAGTTAAGCATATAGGGGCCCATTTTTTATACTTAATTAATTAATAAAAGATGAAACAAACAGATGGTTCTCGTTGACAAATGCACTCCAATTAATCTACGCAGGGCCCTTCTCTCTATTCAAACTTCAGAATTTAAAGATAACAATGTAAATTCACCGGATTGACTCTTCTCGGAATTGCCAGTGGCATTAACAGGGAACAATGTTATTTTTTAAAGACTGTAGGAGTAATCCATTCCAATAAATCAGTTTTAAGATGTGATCCCAAAGCAGAACTTTTTATTATTGTCGTATTATTATGCCATTCGGTCGCCTGACACCTATCTATCATCTTATCAGTCCCCGTGATCAAATTCAGAAGCTTATGTGACCAAAGTTATCAGGATTATACGAATATTTTGACTTTGAATGTATAAACCACCTGTTGTTATTGTTTTTTTAATAGAGAGTAAATAAATTGAGTATTATATCTTATCAAATATGTTATTTAAGTTGGATATTGGCCCTTTACTTGTTTGGTTCTTGTTGTTACTTGTGCATCATCTATGGTTAGTTTGATTGAGATTTCCTCCTTAGCCTTAAGTTTTCATTACTCAAATGTCTATAATATTCTTCAACGGTATATGGCTCCTTATTTATCAGTAGACTAAAAACAGTTCTTTTTAGCTTTTTCATGTTGTTAATTTGTCTAATAGCATTTAGCAAAGAGTTATAGATTTTAATACATTGGTAGTATGCACTCTTTCGTACAGTGCTAGCCTATGTCTAGGGTATGTGTAGTTTAGAGTTCGTGTTGCATATGTTCTTTGTGACTCACTATTTTCAAAAAGTTGTTTATGTCTAAAGAAAAGCAATATACTCTCTTGTATGTAGACATTACGTAAATCCTTATTTCTTAAATACTGTCTTAATTTAGCAAGCATGTATATTTCAACATAATAATATAATTATATATAATGAAAATAGCTATATTCAACAAATATGACAGAAACTCTGATATACGGGTATACGCCCTAGTCTATATCTAATAAACTTGACATAAAAGTGTCTTTGCTTCAGATCCTAGATGCCAAACGCAACTTACATTACGTAGGAACCAAAACAACACGTGTACAATCAAACGAACTTAATACACTTTTTGATTGATTGAACAATCAGAACAATTGTATGTCTAAAGACTTCCGTGCCTTCCTTTTATTCTCATACCACCAACGTACACAAATAAACCACTAGAAAAACTACATTGTAATTTAGAGAATCCATCATCAGCCTCTGTATATAAAACTTAAGAACACGTGTGATGAAAGCGTCCCTCTCGGAAATAAATTATTTAAATTTGAGAGACATGGTTTTCAGTTTAATCTCATAAATCATTTAAATAATTAAGGAAATTATTATGATAATGGCGAGACGTTTCGAAACTGTATCTAAAGACTTGTTATTAATAGGTGGGTATAAAGAAACTTTTAGGTGTCAATGATATTAATAATTCACAATGGTGATTTGGAATTGTGTTTCAAGTAAGATTTTAATAATTTCTCTAAAACTAAATTAAAAGTAAGGGAAAAGATCGTTAAAGAAGTTATTTGAACTAGACGCCAGGATAATATAAATAACGTCAGAATAAATAAAATAGTTAACTGTAATTATTTTAGTATTTATTATCAGTATAGGCTTCCCATGCTTTTTGCAAACCTATACAGGCTACTATGGAAGTATTAATACATTCACTTCAAAAATGGAACTGGTGTTAATTTGCAAAAAGTAAGATCAGCTTTTAGTTACTGAGCTTTTCTATCTTTTCTTTTGTAAGAGAAGGGGAACATCTTGCATAAGGTGGTTCTGGTGGGTAGTGTGAGATTTTGCTCGCTAAAATGACCCTATATCTTACTACAGCCCCTCGTACCGGAAACCGCTTTCGCATTACATCAGTACCAAGGCCTGTCTTCACTTTTTATGGTGGTTACAGTCCCTTTAGTCTCGATAATGGTTCTTACTACTTTATAGACATAATTCTTCCGATTCCACAAGTCCTCCAGACATGGCTGCCATATTGAAAGGATTTCCTGTTTAATTGGCATAGCTTAGATAATATCTAAGACAGTTTGTTAAAAAGCTTCTATTCTGCATCATCCTTTTGTTGGTAGTATGTACATTCGCTTAAGTTTGAGCCGATTTATCCATTTTTTAAGGTCAGGTTAGTGAGTCCAACGTCCATAACTTCAATATCCAACTTTTCTTGCCATTTATTCATTAAGTTGGCTCTGGCATCTTCTTTTGTCACCCCTAGATATCTCTCTCTTCGTTCTTTGATTTGCAATTCAATGGGAGGCGTCTGCAATAACTCCAACTCATTCTGTGGATATTATTCTATAGGCACTACATATTTTGATGGATATAGTTCAGGTTAGTTTCTTTCTTTCACCGTATACCAGGCCGGTGAGCTGTATAAAATCTGGCGGTGAATAACACTTGATAGAAACCTTCTTATGGGGGCGCCCCTAGTCCACCGATACATGGCATTAGACTCCCGAAGATCAGCTTTGTGGCTAACCACATATCAAGGTATTTTACAGTCTTACTTACATTGACTACTTTGCCTGAGTTATCCTCTTCCTGGTTATTAGAAGCACAGCCTCGGTCCTCTCCGGTGCCAGATATAGATGTCTTCCCTCAATCCAGTTTGCAACAAGCTGTCCATTAGGAGTTGCCGTAATAACTTTAGCAACATCATCGGGAGAACCTATAAGGGTAGTTCCTACAGGCATTTCTATCCGGAATAACTGATCATACAATATGTTCCACAAAGTTGGACCCAAAACTGTTTATTGTTCTGATCTTTGAGCTCCCCTCCGCTTCCAGTACTAACTCTCTCTAAGGAAGGATGCCATAACACTAACTAGGCTTTTTTCAATTTTTCTTTTCCGTAGTTCTTCCAGGATAAGCTGCCATGTTAAAGTAATTTCTTACGGCTAGCGTTATCATGAGACACAGTCGCCGGTGTGATCATGAATACGCTGCGGCATCTCTGGCAATTCTTAGGACCATTTACAGCATTTAATGTCTGCCTGTCCTAAATCCATATTGGCTTGCCGCTAGTCCTCCAGTGTGCACCAGCTTCCCGGTCAGTCATTCTAGAAGCAGTTGTTCATAGAGTTTGCCCTCGACGTGACGTCCAGTAGGCAAAATTGTCCAAAGGCTGGTTTCTTCTTCTAAGCAACAGGAGACTCGCTCTCTTCCATTTCGCTGGAAAGTTTGCCTTACCTGCCAGCTTGTTATACAACGAGAGAATATAGTCCGGTTCATCCACTGCCACTATCTTAATTATCTCGGGTGGTCTATTTCGGAAGCCTGGAGTCTTGTTGCTCTTAAGTGTTTTGCATGCAGTGTGCGGTTCGTTCATTGTAAAATTTATAGACGTACCACTAATATCACAGTCAAACATCACATCCTGCTGGGTTAAAAATAGGTGATTAATGATTTGCCCCACGGTATCCATGGAAAGATTTATTCTGGGAAGGGGTATCCATCACCCCATCCCTGTCAACACTCTCACCAAGAAATTTCTAGCAGTCTCGCTTGACTTTCTTATTTCGATTCCTCAGTCTTACTTTACTCTCCTTGTAAACTAAGCAGATTTTGATTTGCTTGGGGTAGATTCTACCTGACAATTGAAACCCTTTGCCATCTACAGGACGTAAGATACTTAAGACAACGAGCAATGACATTGCTTCGCAAAAAGTTCGGTCTGTTCTTACTAACAGAGGTCCTTTATCTGACATTTGCTAACAGCCTATGCCATCTACAGGAAGCTACGAAAGGTGATCCTTAGACGCCCCGATGTGATTCGGTGCGTCTCCAATGAACTCCTACCTTAAAAGCGTATGGCATATAACTTTTAATCAAGTTCAATTTGAAGTAGATTTTGAGGAATCAGTGTTATGTCTTTATATTAAGGAAATAAAAGAAAAATAGATAAAATATTACCACTGACTGTTTACAAAAAGGACAGATGAAAATCGATTGACTAAAATATACTCTCATGTGCTTCTCTCATTATACCAAATATATCCTATATTTGTCCTTCGCCATCTTTCAGCGTTTATTAGCTGGGTTTAATATAATTTATGTAATATAAAATAGAGAACTTTCAAAAATTGTACCAAGTTCCTTTTTTTTAAGTAATTTGCCCAGCTCTGTACTCCAGGAAAGTGTGTGAATTTTCTTAAAATATGCTTTGCTTAAAACATGTTGTATAATGTATATACAAATTAATATTTATATTAAGCACAACGACTTCTTTGCTTACATGTTGCATTTCAAAAATATTTACACAAAAAGTATAAATATTAAAATGTTTAATGGTGTCACAAATTTTCCATGTTGGTGGTGTTAATTAATTGACCAATTAAGTATCGATTCGACAAACTTTTAGCTCGTTGTTTCCGGCAATTACCAAAGCAAACACTTTTACCCTCTCGACGCAGTTCACGACTTCGTGTTGGATATACCGAGTGAATAAATTTTAATATAATTATCAAGAAATACGTGCCCTCGACACGTAAGTTTTTTAAGATAGAGCTTTTAAAAATGGTAAATAAATTTCAGAATTAAGTTTTGGCCAAACAAATAAATACCCATTACATGTAAACACAAGTAAATTTCCTAGTTTCCAATCCATATTTATTATTTAGTTTTTATTATACAGTGCAAGCTTTCAAATATTGTCAATTAATTTGTACTGAAATCATAGCTTAATGTATATGCATACTAAAAGAACTTTTAAAATTTGTTAATGCATTAAACTGCAACTCAACTTGGTCTTCAACTTCCATACTATTAGAGCTACAGATTTTGATCTGCTAGACTAGAGGATAATACCTATGATAGGGGACTACATTTGGAAAGCGATTTTTCTGAAAAATCAAATTGATAGGTAAAAATTAGGTGTACGTGTTGTGTAATTAGTATGATTAGTGATTAGGTGAATTTTCTTTTATGGTAAGGCACAACACTACAATCCTTTATGGCACTCTGCGAGCATTGCGTGTACGCGGGAAACGATTCACATTACTCTTGAATCTTTGAAGATTATACTCGTTGGTAAACACGGCCTCAGGGAGGCCGTTTCAGAGTGATGACGTTCTCCAAATGAAAGAATTCTTAAATAGTGTCGTTCGAGGGACACTAAGCTAAACCACGTATGGGTGGGCTGCAGTGGCTCGTCGTGTATTTCTACCATGCACCGCTTTGGGTGGAATCAAGCGAGCAGCCTCAGTTGAGCACTTGCCATGAAAATATTTGTGAAATAGACTCAAGTCGCTAACCTGCCTTCGATGTTCAAGGCTTTCCAGGTTGTTTGTCAAATCATGGTCACTGATCAAGCGAATAGCTCTTCTTTGTGTGGAATCTAGCAATCTTAGGGTATATGTTTAGGAGCATAGCCCTAAATATGCGAACAGTACTCCAGCGATGGTCAAATTTGGGCTTTATAGAGCATCAGAAGTTGTTGGGGTGTATTATAGAGGTTCTTAGTTCGGAAAAGTATTTAAAAGCTTCTGTGAGGCTGCCTTAGCAATGGCCGCAACGTGACTATGCCAAGACATATGGCTATCCAAATATATAAAATATCATAAAGAGTTCACGAAACTCTGTCAGTAAGTGTGTTTTCAGGACTTTACCCACTATAGGATTTATGCAAAATTACAGCAATAATATTACGTCATTGTCTGCTGTAATTTTTCATCAATTTACAATATTTTTACAAGAATTCTAGACAATATTGTACTATAACCATTACTATTAATTATATTAAATAAGTCAAAATCAATACATCCTTTACGTTTACCGTAAATTTGCAGTAACAATATTTTTTACAGTGTGAAGTGCATGTTAATATTTGCTTAAGAAGCAGCTTAGTAGGTACAACTGGGCAATGCCTTTTTAAAAAATACTGTGCCATGGTATTTTCATAACTGTACAAATGCATCAAGACCACCGTAAGTTTGAACATGTTGTCCAAAAACTGTTAATTATTATATTTTGGTGCAAGAACACGATGTGAAGGTGTAAGATTCCTTGAAGAAAATATGAAAACGACCATTGTAGTTTTTAAAAGATATCACACTCGAATGTCTGGTGCTTTTTATATCGGAATGTATTGGTTTGGGATGTTTCGCGAATAAGGTAATTTTATTGATTGATTTGATGTCAAACTGACGCTAATTACAACATCATTAGTTCACATCACAGTATGTAGTTACTGTGAATAGACAGAAGACTTTTATCGCAATGTTCTTTTCATTTGAACAGTGATTGGAACGTGATTTTTTGAAAATTACACTCATAAAGATTTGGAGAAGTTTCAGCAAACATTTTTTGAAGCTGGATTCGACCCTCATTTGTAATGCTAGAACCATAAACAATGTTACAATAATTAAAATAAGACATTACCAATGAGACAGCAATAGTTTTCTTGGTTTCCCAATCAAGAAAATTCTTGAGTGGTAGAAGATATTTAAGATGGATGTATGCTTTCTTTTTTTTTTTTTTTTTTTTTTTTTTATGATAAGGCACAGCACTACAGGATAAACCCTTTATGGCGCTCTAGGAGCGGTGCGTGTGCGTAGGAAACGATTCACGTTGGTCTTGAATCTACTTTCACGTTGGTCTTGAATCTATCTGGCAGACACTGTTAAGGTGCTTGTAAAATTTAAGGTGGCAATCGATAATGAGTTCAAAATATCTTGCATACTCTGCAGTAGCGACCGAGTAACCGCATATTATGTGAAGGGAGAGTTCTTTGCAGTAATGCAAAATTGAGGGAGAACTAACCAGAAGAAGCAAATTATTTAAAGGGTTTAGAATTAAACCGTTCCTATCAGCCCAATCTTTAACAAGCTCCAATTCGTGATTAATAGAAGAGCATGAATGATTCTTCTCTATTGGCGGGAATTCAAAGATAAGCTGGATGTCATCAGCAAATATATAAACCTGACACTGCTCCGGGATACTCTCCAAATCGGCTGTATAAATTGAAAATAGAAGAAGACCCAGAACAGATCCCTGAGGAACATCAAAATAATGTTCTTTAAGGATTGATACAGATGTAGTAGAATTGTCAATATAATTAAGCATAGTATTCTGGAATCTTTGTTCTAAAGTAATGAGCCAGTAATTGAGTTTAGCCAATAAACAGTCAAAATGAACCGTATCAAAGGCCCTGGACATATCTAAAAGATGTAAATAAAACGACAATGTCTTCCTCCACAAATTTGTGGAGGAAGACATTGTCGTTTTATTTACATTACGTAAACTCCACTGCAAGTATGGACTACTTTTTCAATATCTAAAAGAGTTACTGAAGTAAGATAGTGGACTTCAAAGCCATGCAATTACTGATCGACGATGGAACAAAGGCTGGTGCACGTGCAAACGTAATCAAGTCAAAAACCCCTCGGGTCCAATTTTAGTTGGCCGGAAAAGTAAAGTTATCGGAAACCCGGAAAAAGGCAGGGTAGTAACAGAAAATGAAAACCGTCAACGTAAAGGGAGCTCAGTGTGGCAAAAGAAGAATAATTCTGATCTAAAAAAGGTACGGAGTTTCAGGTCATGTGGCAAAAATCTCTCAAAAATATTAATAATCCATGAAAATATACATTGTGAACTTACCCTATATGTGCCTCAGACAAGATTTGGTGTGGGAAGGATTTCCCGAAGTTTCCCACAAGGCTAATCGTCTGAGCAGTTGTCAGAATTTCGTTTCTCCAAATGACACCGATGACGGTTTTCAGTCAAGCCCAAGAACCCACCGAAAAGGTCACAGAGAATAAACGAGATCCGAGGGAACATAACCTTAAAATGAAAAGCGTTTTTGCGCACGGAGGTAGATCTACGGAATTGCGGTTCTACGACGCAAGATAAAACATAACCAGAACAACCTAAAGGTAACAACGTTACATATAGTTGATGCAAAACAAAAACCGATGGAAGTCATCAATCAGCTGATAATTGTAAATCCGTAAGAAAACACGAGGAAATTAATATTGGGCAAGAAATATTAAAACTTCATGCGATATTGAATTTACTACAAACCTAAAGTATTCTTCTTTGATACGAACCCACGTATAATAATTTGTTTAGTTAGGCTTGTAAAAATTAATATAATTTGAATTTTATGGGCAGACAGTTAGCAACAGAACTATGAACGGTGCGATGGCGCCAGCTCGTTCGTTGACTTAGTTGGACGTTTCATACAAAACCACCCTTAATTGTTCTGTGGTTCCGTGTTGCTGTGCGTCTATTTTTTAACAAAAACTCCAGATACTTTTATGAATGGCATTAAAAACTGTTTCTATAAGAACATTAAGAACAACAAAGTGCACATACATATCTCTGTCGATTACGTTGTTTACTATTTGTGAAAAATGCCGAAGCATTTAAATAGCCCGTGTAAAGAGCTTATAGCTTCTCTAATAAGCTATTTTCAGGGAGAACTTAACAATAATGGCCTATTGTTACCCTGGACAGCAGTACAGAGAAGTAAATTTAAAGAGTATGTTAGGGTCTAGATATTTTATTTCTGCTTTACTAATTTTAAGTGTGTAGCAGCTGCCCTAAATTTGAATATCTCCACTGCAAGCGCAATTTGAACAACAGTTTAGGAAAATAAATTATCAGAATCACCTTAAGACAAACGTTCTAATCCAAAGAGAGATTTGAATGTGTGAAGATTGGATATAGGTTCTATCCGTAACACTATTTATGGAATGTACGAAACAAGTAAGTTGTATTATTTAAAAATTATAATATTTTATATCGGTTAGCTGTAACTTTTTTTAGAGCATCATGTAACTTTGACAACTTTAAGTTCGAAATTAAAAGACAGAGAACTGTTTGATGGTTGTCTTAACTCTTTAAGAAGCCTCTTCAAGAAAATAGGCTTCGGATGGTAAAAGGATAAACTGAGGCGAGGGCTTATGGAACTTTCCCATGTAGCTTTCAAACGACTGGTAATTTTGAAAGAATATTTATTTATTTATTTATTTATTTCAATACACTGTTTTACAGTTTCCCAGTTACAAAACAGGTACAAAACAATTTAATATTATAAACTTAATAACTAATGTATTTAACCTAAATTCTTACATTACACAATATACATGTCAATAAAGTTAATAATAGGTAACATAGAAATAACAATCAACAACAAAGAAAAAGAAAAATGGCGGCAGAAGACCTACACAGGGTGGCTGTAAAAATGATTCTTGATCGTGGCCGGGCTGCAGTTGAAAATATCATACGTTGTGATGTTTTCATTGTACAAGCTACAGATTCTATTGAGAGGCGCATATTTAAATACATTTGTTCGAAAGTTGGGTAGGTAAAATGTATCAGCATACCGCGAGTTCAGGGATGGAATTCTAAAGTTTAGTCTGTGTAGTAGCTCTTCACAGATTAGTCGATTATTAATTAACTTATATAAAAACAACTGGCCGAAACATCTGCGCCTGTCAGACAGGTTGACGAGCAAAAACCTCTGCAACAGTTGATCGTGTGGAAAGCCCCTAAAGGGGTAGACCCCATCCGATCTGAACCACAAAGCCTTCGCGAATCGTCTCTGAACGGATTCAATATTATCTATATGTGCTTTATAATAGGGAGACCAAACCACCGATGCGTATTCCAATTTAGATACAACAAAAGAGAAAAATAAAGTTTTTAACGGAACATCACTCTGAAACTCCCTTGTGGCCCTCAAGACAAAACCAAGTAATTTATACGAGGCAGACACAGTGTCTTCGATATGAGGAACAAAGGACAGTCCCTTATCAAAAGTTACTCCTAGATCTTTGAACACCTCAGGTCGTTGCAGATTGACGCCATTTATGTTATAGTTGAAATGCATGATCGTGTTTTTATTAGTGTAGGTCATAATATTACATTTCGAAACGTTTAAGTTCAATCTATTCTTTACACACCAATCATTCAAAATATCCAAGTTATGTTGCAGATCCAAGCAATCACCATCACTAGAAATTGTTGAAAATAATTTTAGGTCATCAGCATAGAGCAAACAGCGGACTGAGAGATCATCAACAATATCATTAATAAACAGCGTAAATAGCAACGGACCAAGGATGGAACCCTGGGGAACTCCAGATGTGGCAAAATACTCCGTCGATCTGACCCCGCCATAAGCCACGAACTGACTCCTATTCTTTAAATAGGAATCGAAGAATAACATCAACTGATCGGAGAATCCGAAGTACCTCAATTTCTGCAGTAATAGAATATAATAAAGAGAAAGAAGCATTCTTGTACCAGTTCGTTTTCTTGGATAAAACATGGATTTTTCAGAACGGCACCATTGGCTATTGACCAAAGAAGTGTTAGATCTACTTAAGTTGACGGTAAAAGGTATTATGCAGTAAACAAATATATAAAATATGGGAAATTCTTGTATATTTATCTTGTTTTATGAAAAAAAAAACTGTGTAATTACCTCACTCGGATATTTTGGTTACAAGCTGGCAACACTGTCGATAACTGACGTCACTCGAAGGGTATGACGTTCATCGGTTTTTGTTTTGCAGTAAGTATAGTAAAGCTTTAAAAGATTGTTGTTATTTCAGGTTTGATTTACTTACAAAAATTAAAAAAAATATTTTCAGTACTTCTCCCAAAAGTTTGAATGCTGCGTAAATTCCACATAAATTGATTATTTTAATTGTATATTTTTTTACTAATGCTTTCTCCAAATATAATTTAATTACGATCATTTCTCACTTATACTTTTCAATTCGGTTCGTGTCAGGGCCGCTTATCAGAAAGCTAAAATTAGCCATTTCCTCGGTAAATGGTTCCTCGACCATAAAATTCCAGACATTAAAAGCTGATTCCAGAAACACGCTCGGGATGATTCAAAACGACGTTTTACGAGCTCCGGCTCACGCGAACCCGCAATCTGGATCTGTCCGAACGCCATTTTAATGAAATTAAAATTCATTTATTCCTGCGGAACATTATCCGTCTGCCACCGGGTAAAATTCTTAGAACATTAGTTAATTAATTAGAAGCGAAACCATATATTTTAGTTAATTCTTTATCTTACACTTTGCGCGTGTATATTTGATGCCATTTATTTCGACATTTAATGGCTATTGAGCCACTGTAAATGATGTTTTTAATTAGAAGACTTCTTATTGGTAGAAAAAGTAAAATGGTAATATAATTTATGCCGACACCCTCTTTCTGCTTTCGAATCTTAATAAGGAGTAATTTGTGTAAGTATGACAAAAGCACACAAGAAGCGGCTGATAATTAAAAATAAATAACGAGTTTCCGTACGCAATAAAACACTAAGGAAATTATCTCAGAAATGGTTACAAGAAGCAAAACCTACAGGTAAACCTTTTTTGCACAATAAATGCTTGGTATGAGAATTTATTATTAGAAATTTAACACACAAAAAAGTTACAACACTTTATATGTATGTAAAGTGCCGCTGGTGTCGCCTTCTCCAAGGTACCTACATTGAGTGTGCAAATAAGTGGCGATGGACGGATTTCTTTCAGGCACATTTAACATCAACGCCTGAGTCCCTCAAGGTTATATATTGTCAACCACCCTCTTTTCACTATACATTAACGATCTTTTGGAAAAAATAAAAATCCTATATATAGCTTCGCTGCATGATGACACCACTCTTGTTTCATTTTTTATTTTGGATGCTCGAACATCGACTGCCAATGAACATCTCTATAGCAATGCTGGGTTAGGGTACAGGTAAATCATACTCGAGTATACGATACATATTAAGTATCCAGATACACGTATCCGGATACTTTCTTCGGATACACAGATATGGATACTGTATATAAAATAAAAATATGAAGTAGTGCAAGGGCAACATTTTATGAAATAAAAAAGTATATTTTTATTGGTTTTATAAAATAAATCACTTGCTACGCACACGCACCGCTCGTAGAGCGCTATAAAGAATTAATTCTGCAGTGCTATCCTTTATCATAAAAAAAGAATGGATCTCAGCGTTGGTGCTTTCTATTTGGATGGCCAATCCATGTGTCCTTGAAGTAGTTCACAACCCTGTGAGCTTTAACTGGTAACAAGTTATTATAGCACAATGATTCAAGTTCTGGCGGTACGAACCTTAATGCATTCAGCAGCCTGATGCGTAATGCAAAAATGAAAGAAGCAACCTCGTCCTTGACATTCTGAAAGAACCACAGAAACTGTATTAATAAAAGCTTTTTCATAATCGATCATAACACCTTGTGGTGACAGTGTTGACTCCAAGTTCTTCAGCTCTTCTCGGTCTTGTCTGACAGTAGAGCGTATATAAGTAGAATAGAAGTATTCTTCTTTATGCTGCGGATGATATATAGCTGACAGAACAGGTAGGGCCTTGAAGGAGCCATCCATGTACCAATGTCGTGATCTTGCGAGAAGTTGAATGGCGTGTACCAAAAATAAGGATCCTTGAATCTATTGGTTCAGAATCATAAAGCAAAAACGGTTCTCCTCTGCTCTCATCATAGTATTGTTTGTAATATTAAAATTTCAAGTAATTGCGTAAGAGGATTAGGAAAGGTATGTTTTCTGGCCTAAAGTGTCAAAATCGAAATATTGTGTAGGGATTAGTTAGGTAGTAGCTTATAAAGTTACGTTTTGCGTTTAAGAGGTACCATTTAACAGGTACCGAGTTTGGCTCTGACCTCTTTGGCTGGATTATATAAATAGGTGGTAGTTTAGAATAAACTTCATATATCGTGTGTGTGTATGACCTTAATAAGAATATTTGATTAGTTTAACGCATCAGTATTTGCTGTTAAGCCGTAAATAGTGTTCACAGTATTATAAGATTAGTAATAAAATGGCGACATTCACACCAACAAAAAGATGTTCCAATAATTCTCCACTATTAGTGAGTGAAAAAGTTATTATTTTAAATGTACATGATTGCATAAAATACGATTATCCGAATTTTACTGTACAAGAGACTGTCGACCAATGTTCTGCAATGACTGGAGTTGAAAAGTCCACCGGTTTTAAATTATTGCGGGAGAGAAAGACAGCAGGTCAAGTGGAACCTCCCAAGAAAAGTCCAGGCAGACCAGTAAACGTCCTTGATAAAGACACCAAATTGTGTTTATATTCATCAGCTAGAGGACTCTTTCTTCTTGTGAGTGGCAGGGAGGGTCCGCATCCTTGATTGTTTCCTGCATTTCTCATTGCCCCTTTAATTGTCCTGGTTTCTGGAAGCTTGCCTACTGCACAAGTACTGATTGCACTGAAAAGATTGGGCAGTATATACTGCGGTGTATCTCGAGTTGTCTTCGCAGCTTGTTTAACTTGTTCCATAAATTTGTATACTTCGCTTTCTGCTGCATCTCCACCAAGGTTGTGATTATTGGACTATTTTTGAATTTTGTTGCCAATGGTAATAACTCTAGTTTTACATTTTATCTTTAGAAATTGGTCACATTTTCAATAGATCTTTTCATCTTGTTGCTTGTTCGTCGTAAAGAAAAAACGAATAAATTTAACTGACCCAATTTGGAAACACGCATTGTCTCCTTTCATGCACTATACCACAACTCAATAAAAAACACTTAATTTAGCCAACACAAGAACTGTTTTCACACACTCCTGACGTCATAATCAAATACTTAGAGGCCAATTAGAGCCGAGAATACTCGGCGCTTCTTTAAGTGAAATTAACACCTGTCGTGGGAATGCTCCTCGAATGGTATAAAGATACTGTTTGAACAATTCTGAGGAATCTCGAAAATTTTCGGATTAGTTTTAACACCTTCGTGTGATTTATGTTTTCCTTAAAAGGGAAAGAGAGACATGTTCGTCAGACTAATGAATTGTTGCTGTAACTGTTAAAATGGTCAAGTTTTTCGGTGCTAAAGAATAATGGTGTCTTGAATAATATGTTATAGCAAGCAAAAAAATGTACATTACTTTTAAAATTAAAACGGAAATTAACTTAAACATTCAATTTGGCATTTGGTTTGTATACGGATTGGCATACTTAATCATCATCTTGTTTACTGTAGGTAATTTGAACATATTTTGCAAGCTTACGGAAAATGATCTAAGTCAGAAGAAAAAATCCTTAGTCAGCCAAAATGGACCTCTTCTTTCACCTAGTAGGGGTTATAAAATGCTATAAAAGGCGTATAAATCACTTCGAGGATGAAGTTGTTCACACACAGTACGAGTTTGTAACTTCGAATAAATTTAGTAAGTCCAGTATGGTTATCTTTTTGGGAAAATTGCTTGGACACGGGTATCGATTATATAAGGTTTAAAAAATTTTAAATGGCAACCCTACTTTTTCATTAACTATTTTTAAACAGCGCCTCTAACACGTTCTGATGGCACCATTGTATCCAAAGCACAGCAGAAAGCAACCCCACTGGCGGAACTATTCTTTTCAGATTCAACGGTTAATTTTCGGAAAAACTCCACCGAAACGAATTTCGGCCTTACAAACCAAAATTTATAAATACCTTGAAGCCAGGTGGTTTTGAGCGACGCTTAGAATTTTGTTTTTTAATACAAGCAGAGTTAGAAGACAACCCTTTCATGACAAGAGATATAATTTTTACCGACGAAGCAACCTTTACCTCGAACGAGAATGTAAGGTCACAAAATTGTCGTTGGTGAAGTGGCGTTAATCCAAATTTCACTATACAGACACGTGATCAGTACTCATTTAAAACAAAAATAATTATTTGTTTAATTTTAATCATGGACTTCCCATACCCGATAGACTACGGATATGGTACCAACAAGATGGTGCACCATGCCACAGTACGAGTAATGTAAGACAATACTTAAATACCCTTTTTAATGGAAAAGTTATCGATAGATATTCTGACCTTTTTTGGCCCGCTAGGTCTCCGGACTTGAGCCCCCTCGATTATTTCTTGTGGGGCTACTTAAAACAGAATGTATACCTACAAAGGCCATTTCAAAATGTTGACCATTTAGAGAGGGTAATTAGAGAGACAATTACAAATATAACTCCTGCCATGATAAGAAATGTTTTAAGAGAATTTTCTGCAAGAACGGCTAAATGTATTGAAATGGAGGGAGGATATGTCGAGGCAAATGTACAGTGAGGGAAAGTTAATGAATATTTTTATTTTAATTCATATTTTAATGTTTATTATCATAATTCTATTTTTCCAAAATAAATTATCATGTTTCTATCAATTATTTAAATGCGTCCTAAAATTACTACAAAACAGGGATAAAGAATCTAAGGTTACGTTTTGAATAAAAATAATTGATAAATGTTTATTAGCTTGAATTGCATAATAAATACAATTATTAATTATAAATCATTTCAAAAGATATCATTTTTTGAAATGATTTATAATTTTTAAATTTATTTTCAATAGTAGTCTACTAAGAGTAGAAACAGATATAATTTTTAATGCCAATCAACATTTTCTTATTCCATTTTGCTCTAAAATTAAAATTAAGGGTACTTTTATCGTAGGTCAATTTTGATTTTTTTACTTTTTGATTATCCTGTACATACTATCTCAAGTTTTAATTGTTTAATATTATTTTTTCAGTAAGCAGAACATTGTATAGAGAGTAACTTTTTTTCGTTAAATTAATATTAAAAAACTTTCCCATATGTACAGAACTTCAGCGGACACACTGTATAGCTTCGCTGATAACAATACACTTTATTCATCTTTTACTTTGGATGCTCGGACATCGGCTGCCAATGCACTTCTCCATGGGCAGCAAGAGGTCTCACATCTCAAGAAAGACCTGGAAGAAACTCTGTCTTAAGGTGATAGTTACCAAGTAGAATTTCACGCTAAAAAACCCAGGCGGCAGTTTTTTTCTAAAAAAGTTAATGTTGAAGAACCGGGGGACACTCGATTCCCTTGGCTTCATTAATTCATTTATTGGACGTCAATGTGAATACTTTTCCGAACTAAGAACCTCTATCCACCCCAACAACACTTGCTGCTCTATAAAGCCCAAATTCGACCATCCCTGGAGTAGTGTAGTAGTGAGGCCGTGTTCCCCAACGAGTATAATCTCCAAAGATTCAAGACCAACGCGAATCGTCTTTTTCGCACACGCACCACTCGCAGAGCGCCATAAAGGATTAATCCTGCAGTGCTGTGCCTAATCATAAAAGAAAATATATTAAGGTACACATAACTTTCAAATTTTTATTCCAACATTTATACGGCATGCCCATAATTTTTTATATATCATACCTATAGGTACTTTATGGTTATCAGTTTCTGTGTCAGAAACCCTGACCAAAAATAATTTAAATCCGTCAGATTTAATTGCCCAAAAATTTGATTTAATCAACGTATCACGATTTTAAATAAATATCTTGTGCGTGCACGGTTTTCGTAATAAATATAAATAATTACAATATTAACATGAAGCAAGCATGCGTAAAAAAAATAATCAATTATTGATGAATATATGATTAATATTTTCTCTTAATAAAAAAAATACCGTATGGTATAATCAAAATAAGCAAACAATTTGATTATTTGATTTAAACGGTAATTGGCCAGTCGTGGGACATGATAACAGGTTTGGATTAGTCAAAACCCGTATAGACAACTTATTAGCCCCAACCCAATGTTAAGAAGGTTAAAGGACGAGATAATAGAAGTATAAGATATTTTTTTTCTATGATCATTAAATAATACAGGCATTACATATTTAATTTTGAACAAGTCATGAGTTAATCATAATCTATAGTGTGAGTTGAGTTACGAGATCATAGCTCCATGGATGGTGACCAATCAAAACAGAATCTTAATTTAATTGATATGTAATAGAGTAATAGTATGTTTAGATACAACTTTCATAAGGCATCACTTTAGACCACCCGACATTCAGAAAACGAGATGTCAAAGTAATGACATGAAAGTTAAAATTAGTATACCTATGTACCCATGGAATTAATTAAATTGAAATTTTCTTACCGATCATCCATTAACACCTATTTTTTTTTAAATGTAGAACATTTTTTAAATTGTCATAAAACCGGAAACTGTCAAAATAATCCAAATATATATCTTTTTCTACAAACGTATTAAAAATGGAACTTTTAACACTGTCTACTAGCCTTAAAAATGCTACTTCAAGGCACTAGTGCCTTAAAATACCTACTTTAAGGCACTAGCGTTAAAAGTAAAATGTCAATTTTTTCAAGGAAACGTCAAAAAACATTTCTATTTTATTTATTTACACTTATATTAATAGTACAATTTGAAAAATTGGAAAAATGAATTCCTTCCTCAGTTCTGCTGTTCTTCGCGGTTGAGAAGGATTGAACAGAAACAGCAGCATGTCCAGTTCATGTTGAAGCATCATCGGCTGATGTCGTTTGTACTGTAAGCAATTTTCGAGCAATAGAATTTTTATTTTCCAAGGAATTCACGATGTACCCTTCCGCAACGGTTGAGGATTTCCATCCCCCATGCCGCTTAATTGTCGTCAAATTTGCTCCAGCATCCGCAAGTAAGCTCGCAGAGGAACGGCCCGTATAGAGTGTTGAATTTGGAAGTTGCAGAAATCTTGCTATAGCAGCAGGAAATTTTCCGAACTTATTAATTCCGACCGGATTTCTGGTACATTTACCTTTCACATATTTTAAGAAGAGCCGCCGATGTACGACAACTGCTGGACGAAGATCAGTATATTTTCGATAAAAATCCAAATAAAATTTTTCAACGATAGTGAAATTTCGTGGTACCTTGGTTTTGGTATCTGATATTTTAATAACTAATGAAGTCTCCATATATTCCACGTTGTCAAGAGTCAACTGACAAAGCTCCTCCCTGCGGCAAGCACCAAATACTCCTACAATCGTAGCTACTTTCATCAGAAGGTACTCATCATCCGGTGCGCACTTCAGAAACTGTTCAATTTGGTCTCTAGTAAAAATTTTTGATTTTTTGGCCTGGCAACCCTCTCCTTGACGCTTCGAGTAGGCAATCAGTTTAAAATGTTTGCTGATATCTACGTCGTTATTTACACGTAGCATAGCTTTGATCATTGAATAATGGGACCAAAGAGAAGGTGACTTCATACCTTTGCCTTTTCCTCAAAATAGGCCAGGAATATGTTTTCGGAATACTTTCCAGAAACGCCTTTATTTTCACACCATTTTATAAATTTATTATGAGCAATCTCGTATAGAATTCTTGATTTTCGTGGCAGTAGATCCAGGTAGCTCTGTTAGCAGCTTCTTCTATGTCTTTAAGTGGATCAATTTCTTGTATTTTTTGCATTTTTGGCAAATCGCAACATCCAACGCTGGCGTTTTAATAAAACTGACAGGATCTTTCAAATTTTCAATTTTTCTGTAAACAAATCAGCCAACAATGATGGTTGCTAGATTTTATTGACAAATGTGAACTAATTTAATATAAATATACGATGTTACTAGAAACTACCTGGATGTAAGAGAGATTCTAAACATTTAATTTTCAAGTATGCTTTTTATTGCCGTTTGTAGAAAAGATATTGCATGATATTTGTGTTAAAAGTATTTTTAAGGCACTCTTGTGGTTCGCTTTGCTCGTTCTGCAAATTTCCACATGCGTACTTTTAACACTTATATCATAAATAACTATTAAGCAATTAAGTTTTGCTATTTTACGTTTTATAAGGTTAATAATAGAAAGTGTGCTCCATTATTTTTCGATTTTTAAATTAAGTTAAACTGAACTGAATCATAATTTGGGACACCCGGTAGGTCCACTAGAAACTATCTAAAGTAACATCGCTGTAAGACAAAAATTATAACCAAAAACTTACATGTTTAAAGATCATGTATTATTAACACATATTCGAATTTTATGGCAACCTGAAGTCACCAAATTTCTCAAAATTAATATGTTAAAATTTTGCGGTTATTTTACAGTTTTCGTGTATTTTCCTTGTACTGTTAGGGAACAACTTCTTACCTTTTTCAGAGGAAGATGTTAGAATGTGATGGGGTTGAATAAACCTATCAGGGAAGTCGGAACAAATTTATCGTGCAAAATAATTCTGTTTAAAGATGAAATTTAATTTATTGCTCACTCTGTATAAGAAATATAAAGTTTGGAAATTTCCATTTTACGTGCTTTGGGATTTCGATGATATATCAAAATTTTGATCGGGATTTTTTTTAACCCAAAAGAAAAGTAAAATGTTAATATTATTTTTTCTATGTTCGTTCTAAAAACTCGACTTTTCTACACCATTATTAATGCATAAAGCACATGTTTTTTTTAACATGTTAAACTTGTGGTTTAAAGGAATTATTTTTGGTAGCCCAAATGGGCAGAAATTTTCGAAGCACTTCGTTATGTGATCAACTTTACTTGGTAAATGACCTCTAAGCCTTTTATAGTGTTTCGTAACCTTTATTTGTTAGGTGACGTGGTTTCCTTTTTAACGACTTTTCGAAGCTTGTAAACACTTGCAGTTCAAAAAGATATTCAGACCTCTCTATTAAAAATAGAACCCTTTATTCTAACCATTTGTAATAAACTATTCCTTATCATCTATTACAACCAACTCCTTCCAATAAACAACACTACAGCTGTCATTGCTTATTATACTATTCGTATTAAATACTTTTCTAAGAAGCTACAGTACTATTAACAGTCTTAGTAATCCATATTCGACAATATTGGAGTAATATTATAAGTTGTATTCAGATTGAGCATAGGCGCATGGCAAAGAAATAAGGAACAAAGCTAGTTATCCTGTGAAGTCGTAGGCCAATATAAAAATGCATTTCAATTGAGATGTCAAAAACCTGATCCGCATGTTAACCGACTTGTTCGAGATCAAAGAAAGTCACACCACACAATCTATAATTATTATTATTAACAATCAAATAGAATTCAGCATATATCGCAAACCTACTAACACTGACTCTATAATTCCATACACCTCTAACCATCCTCATACTCAAAAGTTTGCAGCTTTTCACTCTTTATTTTCACTCTTTATTTTCACGTCTTTTTTTAATACCACTCAATCAAACTAATTTCAATCCGAATTAAACATCATAAACCAGATTGGCATTGCTAATGGATACCCTATAAGATTAATTAATAAAATTTATTACACACACCTAAATAAACATATTAACAAACAACTTTTATATAAAGAACAAACAAACAAGAAATTACATTCTCTTTCCTTTTGGGGTCCCATCTCATACAAATTAAAAAAACATTTTCCAATCCTTCAATTTCAACATCAGTTTTAAAACGAAACACTCATTAGGCTCACTCATTTGTAGTTCCAAGGACCACATACCTCCGTTTGACAGGTCAGTTGTTTATCAGATAAGTTGTTCGACCGAGGGTTGTTCTACTTCCTATGTTGGCCAAACAGGGAGAAAGTTCAAAACCTGTATCAGTATCACAGAGCACTGTAAAGAGGTAGTAAGAGCTTCTAATCTTAACTTATCCCCTTCCAAAATCAAATACAATTTTTCTAGACATGCATCTCCAAATAAACATAATTTTAATCCAGACACAAATACAAAATTCCTACATTTCTGCAACAAAATCAATAAATTAGACCTCCTTGAAATACTTGAAATAAACAAAATAATAAAAAATCCAAACATAGATTGTGTCAACGACCAAATCATTCATAGCAGTACTAACTTTTTTAATGCTTTGAATCTAGATAGTCTATAATTACATTATTATTTCCTTTTGCATAATATACCGGGTGTTTCTCAAAAGACGCTCACCCCTATAACTTTTTGTATTTGTAGATATTAAAATAAAATTTTGGAATTGTGCATAAGACATGAGTCTGCATTTATTGGCATAAATTTTGAATTGTAAGCACTTCCGGTTTAACCGGAACTGACCTTGACTTTGGTATTTTAAATGGGACACCCTGTATATTTTTACTTATTTGGATTCAGCATGATATTCTGCGTAAAATGACATCTCACTTGTCATTTTTTGACGTGTTATAAAATTTTTATTCTAGTTTTTTGTATTGAATCTTGAGGGCCATGAATCAAATAAATAGGTTAATTTATAGTCAAGTAGTTTACGAAAAATAAAATTATGTCATATCAATTGACTTTCTAAGTTTCACAAGCGTTTAAAAAATGAAGTGACGTTTACTCCATTTTTCCAAATAGAACGATAATGGTTCATTAGGATATTTGAAACGAGCATTGTTTTCCCAACAATTTGATACCATACACTGCTATGCTATTTTAAAATTGACACGAAAAAATTTGCCTTAAATCCCAATGACATATTTAAAAGCATTATGTATTATTATTGCCGCCCTGTTCTTTCTAAAGAAAAGAAATATAAAGGCGGCTTTGAAAAACAATTGAATTGAATATCAAAACCAATATGGATCTAATTAAAAGTTGTTCAAATGTCATTCGTTTATAAAACTTAGATTGTAAATCAGATAAAATGGTTAGTTTTACTAGAAATGAACAAATTGATATGCTCTTAATTTTTGGACAGACCAGAAAAAATTCTTCTGACGCCGCAAGATTGTATGCAGAGAGATTTCCAGGTCGTCGACTTCCAAACCGGCATCATTTTTCAAAACTGGAACAAAAAATGCGTACAGAACCCAATGAGGATGCGGTCAATAACTATGTTGTAAGTGAAGAGAAAGACATTGACGTACTATCATTAGTTAACATAAAAATTACTGCCTCAGTCAGAGAAATTGTTGTTGAATTGTGATATTAGTAGCTTGTCAGTATGGAGGATCTTACATAAATACAAATATCATGCATACAAATACCAGATTTATCAACATCTCTATCAAAATGACCATGCCAGAAGGCTTGAATACTGTAACTGGTTTTTACAAAAACATCAACAAGATCCAACATTTCCGTCGAAAATTCTTTATTCGGATGAGAGTCGATTCACAAATTTGGGCATGTTTAATAGAAACAACAAGCGTTATTGGTCACAAGATAACCTGCATTTAATGGAAGAAGGCAATTTTCAAGAACGATTTGGATTCAATTGCTGGTTAAGTATCATTGGAGATAGAATTGTGGGACCAATTATTTTTGATGGTCACCTTACCGGCGAAAGATATTTAGGTTTCTTGCAAGTAGAAATAGAACAGTTTCCTGAAAATTTGCCTGTAGTTGAACGAATGGCTATTATTTTTTAACAAGACGGGCTCCACCACATAATTCTCGTGCTGTTAGGGAATACCTTCATAACACGTATGGGGAAAATTGGATTGGCACTAACGGACCGATAAGATAGCCAGCAAGGTATTAAGCTTTTTGGTAGGTATGTCTTTTCATCCTTTAACATTTTTATTTTCTAAATTAGATCCCCCGACCTAACTCCGTTGAACTTTTTTGCATGGGGAACCCTCAAAACAAAGTCTACAACGTTCCACCAATCACCCGTGCAGAACTTTAAAATAAAGTGAGAGCAGCAATTCAAGAAATTAATGTAAACCAGTTGAGAAATGTAATGAGGGCAACTGTCGAAAAAGTGGAAAATTGTTTTCATCAACAGGGAGGTCATTTCGAACATTTAGAGCGATGATTATTGGTATTATAATAATTAAAGTCCTCGATTGATTTATTACTAATGATAAACAATGACTATCTACTATTAGTTGTTTGTTGAGAATGAATTAGTTAACTGTTTAGTTCTTTTAGTTTAGTTTTAATTAAGTCTAGTTGCCTAGATCAATTTCTGAACACCTGCGTAAGTTTTAAAATAGCATAGGAATGTATGGTATCAAATTGTTGGGAAAAAAATGCTCGTTTCAAATATCCTAGTGAACCACTATCGTTCCATTTGGAAAAATGGAGTACACGTCATTTCATTTTTCAAACGCTTGTGAAACTTAGAAAGTCAACTAATATGACATAATTTTATTTTTCGTAAACTACTTGACTATAAATTAACCTATTTAATTAATTCATGGCCCTCTAGATTCAATAGAAAAATGAGAATAAAAATGTTATAACACGTCAAAAAATGACAAGTGGAATGTCATTTTACTCAGAATATCATGCTGAATCCAAATAAGTAAAAATATACAGGGTGTCCCATTTAAAATACCAAAGTCAAGGTCACTTCAGTTAAACCGGAAGTGCTAACAAATAAAAAATTATGCCAATAAATGCAGACTCATCTCTTATGCACAATTCCAAAATTTTATTTTAATATCTATAAATACAAAAAAGTTATAGGGGTGAGCGTCTTTTGAGAAACACCCGGTATACCTCTTCCTATCTCTGCTCATAATCCTTCAGCAACCCTTATGAAATGCCATTGGGTCCAAACATTATGCAGGGTTGATATGTTTTTCATTTTTCAACTTGTACAAAAATATCCACAGCCCCTATATTTTACAGTGTCAATAAGTGTCAGTGTCTTCACCAACCCTCACAAGTGTATTTTCGGTGCAACGTTACATTTCCCTCCGATAAACATTTAAACCCCCCCCCCCCCCCCCTTTCGACATAACTATATATTTTAGTCATTCGTTGACCGATGTCAGCTTTTACCATTTTCAAATACTTTATACATCTAGTGATGACAACAATTAAGGTCGATTCATTCTGTATGGATTTTGTAAACCTAACATCCAGCTAGTTCAAATCTTCTTTTCCTATTATCAACAATCAATTTTAATTTTTTAAGTACCGCGGTTGTGTTTGCACAAAGGTTGTATGGAATCTCCTTTATAACCAATTATAAAAATTTCTCTAAAAATTATTAACAAAATCAATTTTGCTATTAAAGAAAAAATAAAATGATCATCCTTTATAATTTTTCTAAAATATGGGGCAAAGCCCCATATCATCATATAAGCTAACAAATGAAAAATGAAGAAAAACCATTCATAATTTAACAAACTTTTTTAATGTTTTACAAAAATTTTTTAGAAATAAAACTTATAATTTAACTGTTAAAAGAAAACTTCTCTCCTCCAGATGTCACAATCTTTCATTATTTGAACTTAAGATATGTTTCACTCATCTAAACTAAATCATATAAGCTCATGATTCTTAATTTTTAAAAAACCCTCCTTTAAACTTTTCCTAAATTTTAATAAACACAAACTATACTTTAACTGCTTAACAAAATTAAAAGAAAACTTCTCTCCTTCAGAGGTCATAATCTTTTATTATCCTACTCAAATATGTTTCACTTATCTAAATTACAAACTTAATCTTAACTTTACTTCTCATTCCATATAATTAACCATCTAATACACCAAGTCTCCAGCCTTTCTGTTGTACTCATTTATTTGAGACAACTTATTTCGATGTTAAACTCGATGTCGGGTAAGTCCTTCTTAATCTTATTCTTTTTCATTCTCAAATTTATATTATACTTTCAGTATCCCCTGAAGATAAGTACCTAAGTACTCGAAACATGTCGGGAGCTTAAAAAACTTTTTATGTTAACAATTAAACTGTGGAGGAAGACTGCATTGTTTTATTTTATATTACATTGACTCCACTGAAAGTATGGACTATTTTTTCAACTTTATTATTATTTTATAATCCTAAGATTTTTTACTTGCTGTGATAATGAAGCTAACTCTGAGTTTGTTTCCATTCATTCTATTCTCTTCAGAATTCTCATCTCTGCTGCGATAATTTTCGATTTTCTAATTATTATTATTAGTTTTATGATTTTGCGCCGAGGTAACTTCCCATACATTAAAAAAGATACAAAAACACACTGACAGTAATAAACCCGCTAGGTATGTCATACTATTTTTGGATACGTTTTTATATTGTCATTAAAAAAAAAATGCGTGTTCATCTTATTCTTGTAATTAATGAGCCTATTGTTTAAGTACAATTTAAATTTAAATAAAAAAACTTTTTTTTGCAAACAGCGTTTTATAATACAAGTGATGACTGGATTCTTACACGAGAACTTAAAAATGCTAAACTTTAACGTCAATTTTGCTTTTAAATTAGTAATTTAATTAGGTAAATTTATTTCTTGATCTCTAACGGATAATATATACTTTTGTGCGCTAATAGCTTAAAAAACTGATATACCGGGTGGTGCACCGCCAGACTAATCATATGAAATCCCCAAGTTGACTAAAGGAAGAAATTATCAATCGGGATTACATATAAAGATAAAGGATCCAACGGGCGAGATTGTACAGGACTCAAGCTTGGTTGCCTACCAGTTTAACCAGTTTTTTGTTGATGTCCCATTTTCTATCTTAAAAAAGTTAAACCATAAAAAAAAACCTTTGTCAGATTTGTTTTGGATAAATAAAGATGATTTTCTGGTCATGGAAGCACCTTTGTTTACTGAGGCGGAAATGTCTGATCTCATTTCCAAAAAAGTCAAAAACAAACGATCATCTGGACCTGATGAGATACCAGCAAGCATTTTTAAGCCGAGCTTGAGTGATGTTTGAAACCTATAACACATATTGTTAATACTTCTTTGAAGTGCGGAATATTTCCAGATGTGTGAAAGTGTCATAAAAGTATCCCTATTCTAAAGAAAGGAGATCCAACTATGAAAACTACCGTCCTATCGGTTTGACTTCATGTTTTTCAAAAATATTTAAATATGCCATGCGAAATAGTCTTTTAAATTATCTAGATGACACTGATATATTATCTTCGAGCCAGCACGGGTTTAGACCTGGAAAATCTACATTCACAGCTATATTAGCATTTTTGGAAGAGGTAGTGACGGTCTTGAGGCACCCTGTGGGGATATTTCGTGATCTCAGCAGAACGTTCGACTGTGTCGCCATGGGATGGTCCTCGAAAGACTGAAATACTATGGCATTAGAGAAAGACGCCTAAGTTGGTATCCTTCATTTTTTAAATTTTGTAGGCAGTTTGTTCAGGTTGTGGACCAAACAGGTAGGGCGCAAAACTAAGAAAATTTGAGGGTTGACGTTGGTGTGCCTCGGGGTTCGGTTTTGGAGCCTGAACTATTCTTGTTGTTTGTGAAACCTCTACCAAAGATCTATCATATAGTAATGTCGTAGCCTTTGCTGATGATACTTTAGCAAACGTTAAAAATAATTAGCATGCTTCAGTGGGGGTGTCGGCGGATGCAGCCCTTGAAGAATTGAGCAATTGGTTTATAGACAACAATCCTTTTCTGAATCTAACAAAAACGCATTTTATGATTTTTCACACCAATCAGACTATATTGAATTTGGGCTTGGAATTATGCTGCCATAATATACAAATAGAACGTGAGACTTCGGTTAAGTTTCTCGGTGTTATCTTCGATGACACGTTATTATGGAAAATTGCAGGGATTTGGCCGCTAAATTTTTAATCAGTTTTGGATCAACGGCAGCTTTTAGGTGTCTACTACGCTACCGTCCACTCGCGCATTTTATATGGCGTTTAGTTTTGGGGTACCCTGTCCCATGCTGAGAAAGTGTTTATTGCACAAAACGAATTATTTTAAGCATGGCCGGTGTATCAAGCAAAACTTTCTGTGTGCCATTTTTTATAAATTTTAGAATTTTAGCTGTGCCGTCCATTGAAATTTTTTAAATAGGTCTGTTTGTGTTTGACAGTAGGAAAATATTTGTAAGAAATAGTGAATTTCATAATTCCAAAACCAGTTTCAAATATCAGAAAATAGGTTAAGTAAATCCACGATGTTTGTTACGAACATAGATCCAAAAATGTTTAATAAATTACCATTAGAAATAGAAAACTGTCAAACTGTAATTGGTTTTAAGAAAAAGCTATTTTTAGTAGAAAAAACTACAGCTTAAACACATTTAGTGACCAAAATTAAATCAGTATTTGAGCCTGTTTTATTTAAGGCTAAAGTTGCTAATATTGAGCGTATTTTTACTCTCATTTTGTTTATTTATTTATTTGTTTTTGTGATTTTGACGATGTCCATATACAGGGTGGCCGTCTAATGTGGCAAAGTAGAATAGTTCCGTTTGTATTTATAATACACAAAAAATGTTAATATAAAAGTTGAAGGACAGTAAGTGAGTTATAACGTAAAATTATTTTTGACTCTATAAGGTGGCTCAACAAAGAGGAACAAGAATTTTTTTTTTTTTTTTAATAGAACACCCTATATCTTACCATATTTTTGGTTTCTACAGAAAATTACAATTACTTTTCTTTAAAGGTATTATAAGTCTAAACATAATAGTTCCCGAGATATCGACTTTTCAAAAAGGACATTTTTGAACTTTGACAGATTCTAACAGCATAACGGTACGTCTTTGAGCAAAACGGCTTACGTGTCCCTGTCTTACTTTTTTATTACCATCTTAAAAGTGTCAACTTCCAGTCAAACCGGAAGTACTGTATTTTCGGATTTTGAGCCACCGTGTACTACTGTATCTTTGGAAAAATCATGTTTGTATCTTCGTTTCTTGTATCTTTGTAAATTTTATTACCCTCAAATATTGGCTATCCTATTAATGTAACATCGAAATTCTATTAGACTTTTGTATGATGGACTCGCACATCAAACTTTTTCATTTTCTAAAATGCCAATTAAAAGTTATTTAGAAAACACTTTTCGTAACATTCTTAAAAACTAATAATCATAACACAGTAAAATAGAAATGCTATTGTCTCTATATGTATTATTAGGTATTAAAAAAATGGTTTGTTTAGCGAACATGTCTAAATGTCGGAAACTTAAAAACCAAATATAATTCTGAAACCTTTGAATATAAATTAAATTAAATATTTTAAACGTTTTAAATCAACCACAACCAAAACCGCCATAAATCTAAACACCTTAATACATAAATTGTTGGGCCTCAAATTTAATAAAATCAATATATCACGACCACAAATAAATAACTTATGCGTGCAGGCCTTTCATCATAAAATATAAATAATTTTATTAATAACCATGTGCGCACAGGTTAAAATAATTATTAATTACCGACTGAAGATGATTATTTTTACCTAATACGGAAGTCTTGTACGTTATCATTAAAATTTAGGTAAAAATACTGGTATATGTATATGCGGCGAATAGTTAAAGGAGCTATGCGTGAAATACTCAAGACTTTTTCATAATTTGCAAAACCGCAACAATGTGATGCTATAAAAGCTGCAGGGGTCGACTAATGAACGATAACAGGCCCGTCTTGATCGAAATTATTTCATTACAGTAATAACATCAATTTGATATTTTTTGTGTATGCCCCAGTCATTGACAAACATTTTTCCCAGTAATCGACATGAATGAATGAAATAATAGAATAAACTGTTACTCATCTAATAATTGAACATAATATTATAATTTCAACAGCTCAAAAATTGGAATAAACTTAAATCAAATTATATTTTTTTCTTTTTTAAAAAACGCTAGGACTCGTCAATTTTTATTTTAAGCATTTTTTAAACTATTTTTATTTATACAGGATTCTACCTAAATTTTTGAAAATATTTTTTCATAATATATAATAACTCATTTCTGTTCAGTTAAACTGTATATACATAATATTAACTAGGGATGTCACGAATAGTGATTTGGCCGAATACTGAAAGATATGTGCATTTTGTACGTAATAAGTTACCTGTCTCATTGCGTCGTGTGCGGTGACGATGGTCACAATAGTTACATTCGTCTTATTATAATTATTGATCACTGCTATCAGAAATATTGCAGTTTAAAGTCAGAATTTTCACAAAATGGCACCAGTAATTAATAAAAAGTCATCTATTTGGGAATATTATAAGATCTCTGATGAAGATACTAAGATGGCTGAGTGTTTGCTGTTTAACCAGAAAATCTAGCGTGATGGGAAAGGAAAAACTTTTGAAATGTTTTGCTTAACGTGTGTATCTGTGTGTCTGTCTGTGGCATCGTAGCTCCCAAACAAATGAACCGATCTTGATTTAGTCTCTTTTGTTTGAAAAATGACTTAATCGATAATTCCTCTCCACCTAGTAAGAAAAGAAACACCAATGACAATGATACAACCCTTGAAATACATGACAGTTTCTGGAACTGTTTTGAGGAAATCGCTGAAGACAATAAGCAAAATGAGGTTATAGAGAAAAGCGCTATTGTAAATGAGATTGATATTTATTTGAAAACTAGATCGGAGAGCACACCCTTACAAGTGGTATCCAAACCTGACCAAATTCGCTAAGATTTATCTATCATCTCCTGGTAGTAGTGTATATAGTGAGAGGCTATTTTCAGAAGCAGGTATTATCTATGAGGAAAAGCGCAATCATTTGCTACCAACAAATGCTAGAAAAAATTGTTTTTATTCATCATAACTTGCGACTGATATATTTTAAATAATAAATTCGTTATAACTCGTTACTAAATAGATACATTTTTGAGTAATATGTGAGTTTTTTAATTGTTATTAGGTTTTCGCTATTCGGCCGAATACCGAATACAAATAAAAATGGCCGAATACCGAATAGTAGTCGAATATTCGTGACATCTCTAATATTAACAGTTAAACAGAATCAATTTTACTCAAACCGTTACCACCAATAAAATGTTTGCCTGTTACCAACGTTAATTTACATTGATATTCACATTGATTCCCTCTAAAACGGTTATATAGGCATTTGTATAACTGGTTCTAATAAATTATTAATTATTTATAATTAAGTTAATTTAAACTACTTACTTTAAACATTATTAGGTTAGTTGAGGGTAGCGCTATCGCAATTGCTCTTAAAAAATAATTCAATTACAATTACCAATTACTAACAGTTGCCCACTAAAATTTATTGATTCCTTCATGAATTACCGCATTTGAATGAATAAGTTTAACTTTTATACTTTTATAAATAACTCAATTACTTTCTAGTAATTAAACTACCGTAGCAGTAATTGAATTACTCTAAATCTATAAATTAGGCACTTTCTGGTAATTAAATTACTCTCCGAGTAATCGAACTACGTTTTGATGATTTTATTATAAAAAAAAAACTTAATATTTATTATTCTTTTATTAAATCACAATCACTTTATGTAAGGTTGCAAAACAAATGTAACAATTGAGTAAAATAGAAAAATAATAGAAAAAAATTAGGTAGACACAAGGAAACACGAAATTTTTCATAGGTCATAAATACCGTTTCTTTTCTTTTTAATTTCCTTTTAAAATAACTAATTCTTCGAAATGCTTGTCAGAAAGACGATCTACTGGGGCTATTAATGATCTCAGCGAAAGAAAACAGTCATTCAACTGGAGCAGCAGAGGAGGGCAATTAAGATCTCTAACTCAATATTCTTATTTCAATTTTCTTCATCATTTTCATTATGTACTTATTAGTATCCAATTCAAAAAAAAAATATTTATACTACTGCTAGAATGTTTGTATTCCTCTTCGCGGGCCCCTAAGATATCTCTAGATTCATATTCAAAAAATGAATTTCGTGATACTTTCTGTTAGATCTTCCTCCAGGAAGCTTTGGAAACAATTTTTCCACCGTAGCTTGATTTGGGGCAGCATGAAAGATGCAACAGTCTAAACAAATTATAATTCCAATTACTTTTCATGTAATTGCATTAGTTGCAAGTAATTCAATTACTTATCTTTGTATAGGGTAAGGTTGCATAAATCGTACCGTTTCCTAAATCGTACTACCAGCATTTTCTTGAAAAAACGCCACCTTTTGCGACATCTAATGGGGGCAGTTTTAACTAAAGCCTGATATGACCAAAATGAAATACTAATGGCGTACGTGCTGGATGTCACTGAGGGGCAAACGCAGATATCAAATTTGTGACTGATTTGGTGTACTTTTTTGAGATTTTTTGTAAGAGTGTATTTCATCGGTGAGTAACATTTATACAGATTATTCTTTTTAGTTGCATACCTTAAGAAGAACGGATTTATCTTGTTAAGCCGAAATTGTACCCAGAATTAAGTTGTAGGTTAGAATTTTAATTATTTATTCTCCCAGTTGGTCTCCAAAATCGTACCACGTTATGGTGTTCCAAATCGTACTGGTACGATTCAGGCTCCCTATATTTTTCAAACGATTTTCTGGTGCTAGTTTACTAATAATTGTATTATAAATATTTTCTAAATGTGTTTTCTTTTAGAACAACATGCCTAAAAGGGAATACGGAAAATGGTCCCCGCAGGACATGAAAAATGCCTTACTAGAATACAAAAGCGGAAAGATAGGTTTCAACCAATGCTGCCTTAAATATGAAATTCCTAAACCAACATTTCGAAGACATGTTTTGGGTCAAGTAAAACGTGGAGAAAAAGATGCAATGCAGGGCAAGAGGTGCATCAACGGAAGAACAGCGGCAATTCCTGAAGAAGTGGAGAACGAGTTAGTGTATCATATCTTAAGATTTGAAGAACTTCTTTTTGGGCTTAGTATCACAGATGTACGGAAGCTTGCCTATGACATAGTAGCCGCTAATCCACATCTTAAAAATCCATTTAACAAGGAGAAAAAACTCGCAGGAAAAAAATGGTACTATTCTTTTATGTCAAGGCACAAAATCCTTAGCTTACGTCAGCCGGAGAACATATCAATGGCACGTTGTAAAGGATTTAATAAGACCAATGTGTATGGCTTTTTTGATGTATTAGAAAAGATTGTGGATGAAAATGGAATTGACGCCTTCCACATTTACAACGTTGACGAATCTGGTTTTTCGACGGTTCAGAAAAAATCACCGAAAGTTTTGGCCCTCAAAGGAAAACATCAAGTTGGTTTTGTTGCAAGTGGAGAAAGGGGCACCAACACAACGCTGGTATGCTGTTGTAATGGGGCAGGCCACTACATTCCTCCAATGTTCATCTTTAAAAGGCAACGTATGCACCCTGCTCTCAAGAACGGCGCCTTTCCTGGGAGTATAGTAGAAGCGAGTGAAAGTGGTTACATAAATACAGAATTGTTTGTTAAATGGCTAAACCATTTTATTAAATTTGCAAAACCGAGCAATAATGAGAAGTGCCTACTTTTGCTAGATGGACACACCACTCATTCGAAAAATCTAGAAGCTATAAAATTAGCCAGGGATAATGGTATAATATTGCTGCAACTTCCCGGGCACACCACGCACAGGTTGCAGCCTTTGGATGTAGGAGTCTTTAAGTCAGTTGAATCAAGCTACACTCAGGCAATGACAACTTGGCTTCGTACAAATGTTGGTCAAAAGGTGTCACAGTTTGAGGTAACAGCTCTGCTCACAGAGGTTTATACGAAGGCTGCAACAATAAATAATGCAGCAAATGGATTTAGAGCTGCAGGAATATGGCCAGTTAATCGAGAAGTTTTTAATGACGCAGATTTTGTGGCTAGTGAAAACTTATTAGTAGAGATTGTTCCAGAAGGCACTTCTGTTGAAAATGCACAAGCATTGGTCAATAATCAACCTACCATGATCCAGGAAGAAGCGATACCCTCAACAAGCGGATTACGCCAGCAAAGAAAAAGGCAAAGGAAATGGCTACCAGGGATGTTTTTAAAACACTTACACCGAAAGTAAAACCGAAGGCAGCTAAAATAATAATCGAAACTAATCCAGAAGAGTGGTTTTGTTCTTTATGCCGGGAAAGTGTTGTAGAAGACATGATCAAGTGCACTAAGTGTGAGCAATGGGCACATGAAATGTGCGCAGACTTGTCACGCCTTAAAGGTGACTACATCTGCGATCTGTGCTGTTCTGGTTAGTTTAGTTTTACTTTTTTTCTAAAAGTAAAGTTGTCTTTTACTTGCAAACTGCAAATATATAAAATGTAAATAACATAACAATTTTTTTATTCTCTCTGTAGGCACCAATACAAAATAGTCGGAAACATCACTAAGGTACGATTTTGGGACCCAGTAGTACGATTCAGGAAACCAGTTTCTGAAATCGTACCACTTGCAACTTCTTTTTTTTTAAATTGTATTCTTAAAAGTTAATAGAAAGTAATTATTTAAAGGTGGCCACTTAGTGCCCAAAACACTACTCCATTGTCTCAAACTTAAAAACACTTATTTTATTAAAGGATTTTTTTCAGAAAACAATTAAAACAAAAAAACATTACGATTTATGCAACCTTACCCTAATTGTAATAGTAACATTTTAGTATTAAATGTATCGATATCTTGTAATTTTGGCTTCTAAAGATAAAGTTATAATTTATTGGCTTATTTTTGTACCAAAAAATCAAAAGTATTTAATTGTCGAAGGCATCGACTTTAAATTAAATCCAGCAAATTCTTACAGCAAACGTCAATTACTGGAGCCGAGTATCATTGGTCGTGTACCGGTAATCGACATGCATATTTACCATTACTATGTGCAGCAGTGCAGCCCAATTCTTTGACAGACGACCCTGTTCTAAAATCCTGCTGGTCAATACTTCGCGTGCAACCGATGGTGCGTGGCGCGCCGCTTCTGCCCTCTGACCTGCATTTCCTCAATCTATAACTGTAGCCACGCTACCTGGCCATATCGAACAGGAATATTTAATTATATACACGTAGAATAACATGTGAATTACCGTATCTCTAATATTCTCTGGCATTTCCTAGATGCTCTGGTGCAAGACGCGGCACTCATAAAGTTGACCCGCATATCAGGGGCGGATACCTATCAGTAGTAGTCAGTAAAAGCAATTACAAAGTGCAAAAATTGGTGGAGATTTTTTAGATCGCGGACTTCGTGCACCTGTATGTTTCATCAGGTTGCACTGGATAACGTTGTAATTATTTTTCAATTAAAAAAGTAAGAAAAAAATTAAATTGATTGACATGTCCAACATGTAACAATTTTATTTTCCAACATCTTAAAAATATGTTGTGAATTATTTTTTTTTTATGATAAGGCACAGCACTACAGGATAAATCCTTTATGGCGCTCTAGGAGCGGTGCGTGTGCGCAGGAAACGATTCACGTTGGTCTTGAATCTTTGGAGACTATACTCGTTGGGGAAGACGATCTCAGGGAGGTCGTTCCAGAGTGATGACGTTCTCCAGATGAAAGAATTTTGAAACAGTGTCGTTCGAGGGACACTAAGCTGAACCACGTACTGGTGGGCTGCAGTGGCTCGTCGTGTATTTCTACCATGCACCGCTCTGGGTGGTATTAAGCGGGCAACCTCAGTTGAACACTTGCCATGAAAATATTTGTAAAATAGACTCAAGTCGCCAACCTGCCTTCGATGTTCAAGGCTTTCCAGGTTGTTTGTCAGACTATGGTCACCGATCAAGCGAATGGCTCTTCTTTGAATGGAATCTAGCAATCTCAGGGTATGTTTAGGAGCAGAGCCCCAAATATGCGAACAGTACTCCAGTGATGGTCGAATTTGGGCTTTATAGAGCATCAAAAGTTGTTGGGGTGTATAGAGGTTCTTTGTTCGGAAAAGTACTCCAAGCTTTTGCGAGGCTGCCTTAGCAATGGCCTCAACGTGGCCATGCCAAGACATATGACTATCCAGATTAACGCCCAATAAATGAATTGATGAAGCCAAGGGAATTGAGTGTCCCGCCATAACTATATCCGGTTCTTCAACATTAACTTTTTTAGAAAAAACTGCCGCCTGGGTCTTTTTAGCGTTAAATTCTACTTGGTTACTGTCACCCCAAGACAAAATTTCTTCCAGGTCTTTGTTGAGATGTGAGACCTCTTGCTGCCTATAGAGATGTGCATTAGCAGCCGATGTCCGAGCATCCAAAGTAAAAGTTGAAACAAGTGTGCTGTCATCAGCGAAGCTATATATAGGATTTTTAGTTTTTTCCAAAAGATCGTTAATGTATAGTAAGAAAAGGGTGGGCGACAATATAGAACCTTGAGGGACTCCGGCGTTGATGTTAAATGTGTCTGAAAGAAATCCGTCCATCGCCACTCGCAGAGAGCGGTCTTTAAGAAAGCTCGACAGCCATGAACAAAATTGAACCGGCATTCCGTATGCTCTCACTTTAGTTAGGAGCCCCTCATGCCATACTCGGTCAAAAGCCTTGGAAATATCCAGTGCTACCGCCCGGGACTCCCCATAAGCGAGAAGGTCTCCTGTTGATCTAGACTTACGGAATCCATACTGGCGGTCACTAATAATGTTGAAGCCTTCCAGGTATTTTAGTAATTTTTCGTTGATAGCCTTCTCCATAACTTTTGATATAACCGAGAGCAATGCGACTGGACGATAGTTGTTTGGCAAGGTCTTCTTGCCTTTTTTGGGTATGGGCTGGACTCTCGCAGTTTTCCAGCAAGAAGGAAATATTCCTTTTTTGTAGGATAAGTTAAAAAGCCTACAAAATACCGGTGTCAGTTCGTCAGCGCATTTCTTAATTACAATGACTGGAATATCGTCAGGACCAGAAGCCTTTTTAGTGTCGAGACTCCTCAAGATTCGCTTAACATGGCGGTGGCGAAAGACAATCTCGGGCATTCTCGATTCTACAGGGGTAATGTTCGGTGGAGTACTTCCCTGAAAATTTACCGTTGAATGTGAAGAGAATAGTTCCGCCAGTAAGTTTGCTTTTTCCTGTGCTTTGGTCGCAATGGTGCCATCAGAACGTGTTAGAGGTGGAATGGTTGACTTGGTAAAGTTCTGACTGACGGCCTTAGCTACCGACCAAAATGATTTTGAGCCGCTAGGACATTCAAGAAGTTTGTCTCTGATCCTCTGGTTGTGTGCTTCTTTGCTTTGGTTTATCGTTTGCTTGCATTGGTTTCGACCGTTAACAAAGATGGTACGATTTTCGGCGGTAGGATTTTTACGCCATTGTCGGTAGAAATAATTTTTTGATTTAACAGCTCGTTCGCAATTTTTGGTAAACCAAGGCTTGCCGTTAGAAGGGCACTTTTTTGAGAAAGGGATGAAGGCTTCCATACCAGTAAGGATAACCTCCGATATTTCTGTTGCACAGATGGATGGATCATCAGAGGTAAAACAAACGTCCCGCCAAGGAAAGGTTCGAAAATGGTCCCTTAGGTCCTCCCACTTAGCTGATGTATAATGCCATATCTTGCGTGGTTTAGGAGGCTCTCCAGCACTAATTGGTAGTTTGTTCAGTGCCGAAATAAGGTTGTGGTCAGACGTTCCTAACGGCGGCTTCACGGTGACAGTGTACAAGTCGGGGTTTGAAGTTAAGAAAAGATCCAACAAACTAGCAAAATCACCATCTCGGTCTGGAATCCGAGTTGGTTCACCCACCAGCTGGGTGAGGCCAGAGCTGATGGCAAAGGATTCGGCTTCACGACCTTGTTCGTCAGTCATGTTTGAGTATTTGAGCCAGTTGACATTATGAATGTTGAAGTCGCCAAGGATGACAACTTCGGAATTGGGATGGTGGGTTTGCAAAAAGTCGATAGTATTAGCAAGAGAGGAGAACAAGTCTCTATAATGGGTATCGCTTGGCGGCCGGTAAAGGCAGCAGATGAATTTAGTAATTCTCTGCGTTGATATTTTAAACCACATTACATCAAAGTCGTTAGGCTCGAGTGCCTCCTCTCGTTGACAAGAAATATCACTCCGGATAAAGAGACAAAGGCCAGAATTCCGCCTAAATCGGTGATGAAAGTCGTACCCAGGATATAAATAGCTGACCGTACTAATCGATGATCTGACTTTGGTTTCGGTTAGTGCAAGTACATGAGGTTTGGTAGATTGTAGATGTTGATGGACTGCATTGATGTTGGAGTTCAGTCCTCTTATATTGCAGAAGTCAATTTGGAAGTTGCTAATCTCGGGTCTTTTAACAACTCCAGTTTTCACACCATTTCCATTTAGAATATTGTTCGAAGGACCCGCATGGCTACTGGACATGGTGGATGATTGGATAATCTCGCTTGATAAGGCGCCAGGACCCGCCCCCATTAATTAAGCTTTTTTTAGTTAAATAAAGTTGTTCCGACAAAAAATGTCGACGTTTTTAATCCGTTATATAGTATTTAAACTTTCCAGTGACTGCCAGTCATTGACGGTTTCTGGCAAAATCACCTTAAGAGAGTCGTTAGAATAGTAAAAGTACTTTGGATTTTTTTAATGGTGTTTATATCGAAAAACAGGTCACCGTGAATTTAATAAGTCAGTTAATAATCCAAATTTTATAAAACAGCTCTAAAGTTCTCAAATTAATATCGTTTTTTCGGAATAGTAGGTATCTAAACGCCTTTATCGATTTTCGCTAATTTTGGGACCAAGAATTACTACTATTAATGGCGTCTTTAAAGAATTAGATCCAAATAGTGGTTTACTACCACTCATAGTCAAGTTTCTTGCCAGATCAGAACCTTTCACTAATATTATGTTTCATGATGATATTCTTCAGAATGTAAAACCCAAAGACCTATAATAAAAGAGAGACAAAATTGTTTACCTTTTAACCCGATCACACACCGTTTTAATCAGAAATCAATGTTAACGAACTTCTGCGGATTGCCCTAAATCTACCGCCTGTGTTTGAAAACAAAGGGTATTATTACTTATATTAAATGCATCCTTTTTGTGTGCGTAAGTAAGAATATTATACTAAATTATTTGCGTGTTCTTTTCCTGAATTAAGATACATAATTTCTGCTTTTAAAATTATTTATTGTTTCCTAATTACACTAAGCAATAAGTAGAAGGAAATACCTGTGGCAACGCTGTACGGACGTATTTAACACGTGCGACGCGAAATCTTATATGATTCATTCATGTTATTCCTTTTGCGTAGAAAGATAGTATTACAGTGTTGTTCCACTGCGGTTGTGCCCTTTTGCGATTTTTGACTGATTTTCAGTGTTTTTTTTTGGTAATAGAACTAATAAAAGTCTTATTAGCAATCTAAAATGGTTCGCCAGTGCGTAGTTTGTAAAAAAAGTGACTATTCTAACCCCGGATTGATATTTCGGCGGTAAGTAAGGTTATGTTTTTTTTAGCTGAAGCAGTGCGGTGGTTAATAGGTTAATTATTGAATATTGTATATAATTTATTAAATTAAACTGCAGAGACATTTTGTTTGTCAAAAAAGAACAATAAGAATAATTCTTAATCTGGGCGTAAGAGAATCATGCAGAGGTAAATTTAAACAACATAAACTGTTGACAGTGTCTGTGTCTGCAGACTACATACAAGAGAGTATATTGTTTTTCGTTAGACATAAACAACTTTTTGAGATTAGTGAGTCACAAAGAACGTATGCAGCACATACTCTAAACTACACATACCCTAGACATAGGCTAGCACTGTATGAAAAGGGTGCATATTAGCAATATATTAAAATCTTTAACTCTTTGCCAAATTTATTTCAATTAGTAGTTTAATTGTTAACATTATGGAACCATATACCGTTGAAGAATATTATAGACATTTGAGTACTTAATTAGAAATTAAGTAAATATGTGTTAAGCAAAACTGCTAATTAAGCATAAAGACAAAATGTAGACCTAAAAAATATATGTCGGGGAGTCTAGATCAAGTAATTATTGTTTTTCAACTTTAAGTTTTGTTTATGGTTGGATATTGATGCGACCGGGATCAATAAATTTAGAGTTAACAGTTTTATAGATTGTTTAGTCTAGGATAACGGACAAGAAACGCACTTGATATTATTAAGGTAATATGTCAAGTTGGGTGGGGAGCCGGTAAGTGAAAATAAAAAAAGGTGAGGGGATTCACTGAAAGGTATTGAACTCGGTATTGAACAAAGCACGACCGGCTCCGGATCGCTAGTTCTTTGTTTCTTTATTTCATTTTTTTTTTAATTGTGCTAAGTAGTTGGATTATTTTATTATGAATTGATATCATGTTGTCGAGCATGTTGTTTGTTATTTGAACTTGAATAATTTACATATAATAAGACAGTTAATTAATTGCAGTGTTTAAGTGTTTGTTTTTCGTGCTTAACAATATTAATGTCTGAACAACAGACCTTCTGTTCTCTATTTCCGACATATACTTAAGAAAAATATAGGCTGTAAGAAAATAAATAAAAGCAGCTCGGCTTGTATTAAAGTTTATTTTGTTGTTTCCCTGCCCTGTCTTTTGCTTAAGAATAAATCTAATATAAATTAAATATACATTGTTTCTTATAATCCTTAAAAAAAACCGCACGTCTCTGGCCAAGATAATAGGTGAAGGAGACCGGCAGATTACAGCGTTGCCATTTTTTAAAGCCATCTTTTTCCAACTTATTTAAAGCTATGAAGTTATGTATGATTGTAAACAAATCGTGTTTTATGAATGGGATGTCCTGTCTCCTCTTTTTTATATGTCTATGGTAAAACCCAATAGATTGGTGGAAGTCGCAACAAAATATACCCATTATTCAAAAAGAGTAGTAAACAATTAGTTTGTGCTGCTGCTTCTTCAGCATCAGTCGAGAGAATTGTCTCAACATTTGGTTTAGTCCATTCCAAACTCAGAAATTGATTAGGAGCAGAAAAGCTGCAAAATTAGTTTTTTTGTACAAGCTACTACAATTAACTAAAATAATAGTATATTATGTTACAAGGACGAAAAATGCAGTATAGTCCGAAATACATTTTTCGTCCATATAACATACGTTATTTTTTATCCGATTGTGTTTTTGCTCGGATTATAAAATAATGTAAAAATTAAGAAAACCAATATATTTCATCTTGCATTGTAATTTTTTGTCCCTTGAATGTTTGAACAATGAAACCTGTAATATGCGTATCCATGGATCTAAAAAATAATTAAATTAATATTATCAACTGACGTTTTAACAATCAGGCGATAGTTTTAACTAATCTTTCGTGTTCTGCTAGTTTTAAAACCTGAAAAACACAATTAAAAATGGAAATAGACGATGATCTTATAGAAGGTACACCACCTGACATTCAAGAAACTGCCAAGGAAGTAATGTTACATTTGTTGCCACAAAAATCCAAGGAAATACATGAAAGAGCTTATAAAAAATTTATGGATTACCGGCAAGAAAAAAATATACAGTCGTTCTCCGAAAACGTCTTCTTGGTCTATATGGCGGAATTATCGAAAACTATGAAGTCATCTACTCTGTGGTCGCAGTATTCTATGCTACGTGCAGTGGTAAATGTAAAACAGAATATTGATATATCTAAATACATGAGATTACGAGCATTGTTGAAACAAAAAAGTGTTGGATATTGTCCAAAGAAATCAAGGATCCTAACTAGAGAAAAGGTTCACAAATTCCTTTGCCATGCTCCAGATGACAAATACTTAATGTTGAAGGTAAATGTAACTATATAATAGTATTTTAAATTTCTGACTAACAATTTTCTTAATTACAGGTTGCTTTTATTTTTGGAATCGCGGGCGCATGTCGTCGAGAAGAACTGGCTCATATGAAAATTGATGACATACAAGATTTGGGAACGGCTTTGTTAATAAAAATTCCCTATAATAAAACAAACAAACCGAGATCATTTACGGTGACTGGAGAATATCTAAAGTATTATAGAAATTATCTGGCTTTACGTCCAACAAATATGAGTGATGGGCGATTTTTTGTGTCTTATCGCAATGGAAAATGCCATAAGCAAGTTGTCGGTATACACAAATTTGGCTCTATACCTCAGGAAATAGCATCTTACTTAAAACTGCCGAATGCCAAGGAATTCACGGGACATTGTTTCAGAAGAACATCGGCCACATTACTTGTAGATGCGGGAGCAGACACAACATCTCTAAAACGGCATGGAGGCTGGAAGTCTTCGGGAGTAGCCGAGGGCTACATAGATGATTCCTTAAGTAATAAGTTAGACCTGACCAAGAAAATATTCAACATTCCACAATCTGACCTGCAGTCAGTCTCGACTCAGGTGTCGCAATCCGTCTCCCAATCGAGTTCAACATTGGAGAATAATATCATAACGGAGACCAAAAATAATAACACATCCTCAAAATAAAATTTACATCACCCCGTTCTTGTTCAAAATTGTTCTAATTGTACATTTAATATAAATATTGTAAATAATTGAATAAAATAAACTGTTGAAAATATTTTAGCGTCCGACAAAATGTTTTTCGGACTAGGACGACAAAGGTTGCCTAGCTACCAGCGCAATAATCAATACCTTATTGAAAAGGTTACCTTTTCGTCCAAATATCTGATCTATAAAACGTCATTTTTTGACACAATCGGATAAAAACATTATTTAGGTACAGTGGTTTTATTTCTTTGATATAATAAATCATTAATTAAAACTGAAAGTTTTTATTTTCTCTTAATTAAAACATCAGAATATTTGATTTTGATCATGATTTAAATTGAAAAAATCAAGTGATTTAAATCGCGATTTATATCATGATTTAAATCAATTGATTTGAATCCTTTCAATCCTGCTTCTAGTATATGGATTATGTGAGAGAAATGCCCGTATGAGTGCCAGAGTGTATCGTGACAAGTATCCAGATGCGAACTATTAAACTTTTCCGAGTATTGAGAAGCAACTAAGGGAAACGAGTAATAATGTTAGTCGAGGACGCCAACGTACAATTAGGACTCCGGAGCTCGAAGAGGTAGTTTTAAACAGAATTGAAGATGATCCCCAATTTAAGCTGTATACGCTTGAGTTTCAAATTGACGGTTTCTAAAAATACCATTAATAACATTCTACGAGAGCAGTTACTCCACTCGTATCACGTACATCAGTTGCAAAATCTTTTACCAATGGATCCTGAAAGTCGGCTACCGTTTCATTGAAACAAGGAGAATACCAAATGCAACCTTTCATAAGAAAACTTTATTTATGGACGAAGCTGTTTTAATGAGATCGGGAATTAGAAATATGCATAACGAACATGTGTACAGCGATGGAAATCATGACATCAGGGAGAAACATTACCAGCATGACTTTAGAATTAATGTTTGTGCAGGTATGATTGACAATTTTATTATTGGACCAGTTGTAATGCCAAATCGGTTAAATGGGGATAACTATCTGCTCTTCTTGCCAAATACTTTACCCGATTTATTGGATGATCTTTCATTACAACTTCGTACCGAAATGTGGACGACGGGGCGCCACCAGGCACGTATCCAGGATTAGGTTTCGGGGAGGGTCTAGATCATAGATGGCATTTTAATAATAAAAAGTGAAAAGCTCAGACACTTTTATAAAACTAATCTACGATTTTTCTTATTAGTCATAAGATTTATAATTGAGTCGACACTAACATCTATGTCCCAGTGAATCGAAAGTACAGCTAAGGAGCTAAATCTCTGGCGTTACATTTTATTTCAAAGGAAAGTCTCCTTCACTCTCTTAATAGTCGAAAATTAACTTACCTCAACCGTAGCAGTGGTCACTGGTAGGGTGTATAAAATTATCACTAAATGATGGATAAATGGGAAAAGTTTTTGTTGCATATTTCAAAGAGAGCAAGTGTTGCGAGGTTTGTTTCCTTTAAAACTTTATTACACCATATATTATGGTACTCACCTTGGAGAACAGGTACTAAATATTCTTCATCAAAAAATATAGATACGGGTTGTAGCTGAGTGGCTTTATCAGACGATGCAAACCCTGGTAGCAGGGCTCGAACTGCTGACAATACTGTCGTTCTAGTCCCGAAGCTACCTTGCAAATTAACTATCAGCTGTTCGGCGCATGGTAAAACATAGCGACTCTGAAGTTTTCTTCAGTGGAATTAGTTGTGGGATTTGCACGATGACTCTGTCTGCCGGTCAGGCGAGGAATTCTCAGTTCACTTTCGAACAGTCGTTCTAAAAGCTTTGACACGGTATTGTAAAGTTCTTTGAAAATTGATTCTCCCTCTTCTCTTGTTTTTTGAAGCGAAGCTATCACATCATTAGCCTTCTGCTCAAGGGCCGAGACCACATCATGGGAGGAACTCTGCAGGTACTTGGATAGAGGCAACGTGAAACTAAGGAATTTCTCACATACTAACAGCGACACAATAAATTCTCTCTTTTCGATCGTAGCCAAAAACATCATAGCTTTAGAGGAAGTAAATGCCAACGGATTTTCCAGTAGATTTAGGGGAGCGGAATAATTTTAAGCCAAGCCGACTGAAAACCACTTGTAGTGGATAGCGGGATTTATAGCGGCATTATATGATTATGAATTAATTCGAGGGGGGTCTGGACCCCCTGGACCCCACTCTAAATACGTGCCTGGGCGCCATCCCACTTTAGTATCAATGTTCGAAGATTTTTAAATAAAACATATCCTAATAGATTGATCGGAAGAGGCAACGATGCCCCTGTTAATTGGCCAGCAAGATCTCCCGATATAACGTCTGTAGACTTTTTACAGTGCGGCGCTCTTAAATCAGAAGTGTATGTTTCCCCCACACGAAAGCTGAGTTATTACGAAGAATTATTAATGCTCCAGATTATTTTAAAAACAAGCCCGACACGATGCCCAAAGTACAGTTTAATTTTTCGAAACGAATTAATTGATGTATTCAGGAACACGGTGAACATTCCGAACATTTGTTATAAGAATTAAACTGGTCGATAGTTATTAGAATTAAGACTTTCTCACGTTGCTTCGTTCCGAATAAACAACCATGATGAATTACAAGGTATCGTAAATATTTTTTTGAAAATAAACTGGCTCTGGCGAAAACTTTACAAGAGACAAAAAGGTTTTAGAATGTAGTCAGCTAGTGTCATTTTTACAGGAGCCGCAAAATGAAGCAACATTGCATATAGATAAGTTTACCTACATCGCCTTATTTTTGGTTAAGCAATTTGTGGTTAAGCGTTGTACAGTCATTTTAAGGACACCCTGTACAAAAACTGTAAATACGTAATACTAAATAATAATATTATTTATTTTTGTCTTTAAGCTGAAATCATAACAATATTTAAATTCATTGTTACAATGTTGCAATAGTGTAGCAAACTTTAAATATTCATCTTAAAAGTTTTTTGCAAAATCATTTCAGGTATTAACTGTAATTACCCAGCAGATTTTTTCATATGATCAGCATAAACTATGGACATTTATTATATTAACATAAAGTAACGTTCAGAAAAATGAATCTAATGAAGCAGATACATAAATAATATCTAATGTTTAAATGCAATAAGTTTTCCGCTAATAGTCACATTTTATTCGTTACTTTTATTTATTAGATTTGTAAATTATGTTATTTTAAGAAATTTTTAATGCGACGGTATAGCTGAACAGTTTTTTGTGGTGTGGGAGGATATTACATAAACAATGTATCAAATTAATCGAGTTATTTATGTTAAGACTAATTTACAAAGTATTTTTTAATAAAGCATTTATTAATTATCATTAATTACGTTTTTCTTATCGGATAAAATGTTCTTTCTAATGTCCTTGCAAGTTCCCTCTCTGACTACTCAACTTTTAAACGTTCCTGTTGGTCCAAAGTAATGTGTTTTGGCATTCAAAATGTTTCTAATTGGATCAAGATTAAAATCGGAATATAATAATATATTTAAACACTAATTTTGTACTTGTTACTTTTTTTAGACTTTACAATGTATAGTGCAGTTGTTCTCTAAAAAATAACTTTTAGATCCACGATTTTTAAATTGATTATTAATTTCGTTAAATTTGCACCGTTTTATTTATCACCCTGTATTGTGGAATTAAAATGCATATAAACCAAAAGTAACCAATCTACCCTAAGACCAAACAATAGGCCTCGACCCGCGTTCAAATATCATTAATATTTCCCGAGATATTTAATCTCAAATGTACAGGGTGTTTCAGGAGTACGGTACGTTACTTAAGGGGGTGATACCTTATGATAATCTAAGAGAAAAAGTTCATATGAACATGTGTTCGGAGTTGTCCCGTTTTTGATATACAGGGTGTTAAAAAATTTTAAGAGAAATCGGTTTTTTATATTTTTTTAAAATATCCTTTTGCCGATTTTATTGAAATTTGGTACCGTTATAACCCCTATATCCCCTATATTCACCCGAAAAACATTTAAACTTAAAAACCGCCCCTGCAAATACGGGGAAGCTTTAAGAAAACTCGTAAGGTATTTCCGTGTTATACAAATCATAAAGAAAATAACTTCATAGCCAATACCATACCATTATAATGTAAAATCGTGTTTATTTTTTTCTAATTAATCGTAACAAATAACTATCTCATCCATATTAATTGCAGTCGTACTTCTTTCGCAACAATTTTTTTATTAGGTACATACTAACTTAATTTAGAATAATTGTAAATAAGTTCATTAGGCAGTCTTCCCCTTTAACGGTTATGTTCATAGTTATATAGAATTCTTTTTAAATTACTGCATAGTTTTTTTATTATTGTAATAAATAACATTTAATATGGTACAATTCCCATGTGGTGAGTATTAACCTTGGATGGAAAAATATGTATACAATATATTAAAAGTTTATGCGATCTAGGTAAGAATTTAATTTTATATGAACGTTTTTTTTTAATTTTTACCGTGTCTGTTTTGCATATTGCATGCTGCAAAAATAATGATATCATTTTTAATGACATTAAACATTGAATAATAATGTACCTGACAGGCACGAGATGATCAAATTTCTATATTAAAACTCTTTATTGTGAAAAACAAGTAATTTGTTGACTAAGTAGCATTAGGTGTCATTGTTACTTTTAATTAAATTCAAAAATAAATAAACAATATCATGGGTAATATAGCGAGGAAAATAGTGAGCCATTCAGTTGAATTCCTGGAGGCATGCTGATTGGACGCTACTAATAATAATTGAAGACAAGAGTGGATAAAGGTGTCATGTAACAAAGAATTTCAACTGAGAAAAATGGATTTAATTTTTAAAGGGTAACTTTTTTGTTCCTTTCGATTAGTACCTAATCTTTGCTTTGGTTATCTTTTCAAATATTATTTAGTTGCCTAGTCTATGCAATATATATGATCAAATTCATTATTTTCAAGTAAAAAATAGCCCTAAATGTTTATGACTCCTTTATCTACTACTTAAGGGGTTGAAGGTTTTGCTCATAGACCTCATAACTATTAGATCGAACAATAACAAATAAACGTGTTGTCATCATTGTATTCCAGTGTAAAGTAAATCAACATTCAAGCTGCTCCCCTCCACTTGGTTTGCCAGACTTACGCCACAGAAAACGTAGTTTGCTGGGCTTACTCTGTTAAAAGTAACGAGTGATTTTTAATTATTTTGCTCAAGGGAGGCCATGCATTTTAAAAGCATCATGGCCGTACTGCGTAGATAAGATGACATGATTGTTTCATGACATTTACGTCTTATTTGAATTTGTGTATTTGTAAAGTTTAAAAATTGGGGAAATTTTGTAATTTTTGCAGTTATTTGAAGGTAGGTTACTATTGCAGCACTTTATAATAGTCAAAAGACGACTCCACGGAGAAATATTAGTTAAAGCAATAGTAACCTACCTTCAAATAACTGCAAAAATTACAAAATTTCTCCAATTTTTAAACTTTACAAATACACAAATTCAAATAAGACGTAAATGTCATAAAACAATCATGTCATCTTATCTACGCAGTACGGCCATGATGCTTTTAAAATGCATGGCCTTCCTTGAGCAAAATAATTAAAAATCACTCGTTATTAACTCCTATGATTTACTAGAATAACATGATGTGGGAAATATATAACATTGCCTAAAACCTTGTAAAAAATCTGTAGTATGGCAACGCAGCAAAAAAGAATCCGCCCAGATCCCATCATTTTCGTGGCCATCCGCATCGACAGCGTTTTTCTGTGGGTTTTCCTGGAGTTTTGTCAACCTAACCTTTATTGTTCTATGGTTTTGTCGCATGCATATGTAAATTCAGAGTAATCCCCACTCCCGACCCCACCTAGCTCCTCACGGCGTCTCGCCTCCAAACGATTTTGGCATCACAATTTTATAGCATTTATGAATGGCGTGTCGGATCTATAAATACGATACCTATGGTTTTGCTATGATTTTAGCGTCAAAAGTTGTCCCCCTGACACACAAACTTGACGTGGTTATGGCTTTTGTCGAGAAGTCCTTTCCCAGCCTGTAATGCCTTGCGGTATATACGTTTTCGATGGGCCACCCTGTATGAACTTAGCTAACCTAACCCAAGTATGCTGCGCGCGACATCTGATAAGAATTCTTTCGAACTACTTTGGAGAATTATATTAGCACTAATCAAAAGGAATGGAATAAACAGTAGGTTTACATGTTTATAATGTATGTGTAAAGTTTCAAAATAACATCATATCTTAGCTCTGAAATGATAAAGAATGTCTCACTTAAATTAATTAAGTGCTCAAATGTGGTATCTGTTGATATCCTATTATTTATAATGCGCTAATTACAAATCAGCAGAATAAGTTAAAAAATTAAAAGCTTTTCTTGAAACAATTGCCATTGGTTTGACGTTTATCTTCAATCATTAAAAATGCATTATTCGGACACAGAATTATTATAATTAATTTACTTTTTAAAAGAAAGAATTTTATCCCCTTTCTTTTAGTCAGACCCAATCCTTGGACGCGTTTCGCCGTATTACGGCTCATCGGCAAGGCTATAGAGTCTGAGGAAAAGGAAGGGGACCTTACAGTGCGTTTTAACACATATGCGATACATATGCGAGATGTTGCACGTGGCGACATCTCGTGGCAATAAGCTATACATCCAACTTTTTGTAAATAATAATTATATTTGTTTATTGAATTACTAGGATTAAGTAATTATAACTGGTAATTGGTTTTAAAAATCTAAGGTAATAATAGGTAATAAAAAAAAAAACAAAATTCCAAACGAGCATTATCTTTATTCTGGCAGATATATTTGGAACACCCGGTAGACGAACCTAACTCGTTTTCTATCTAAATGGCGTTGTCATGCGACACGTCCTATATATATCTAATATTCAATTTCAAACAAAATTAAATCTCCACAAAGATTATATTGAAATCACGAACGTAAAAGCTTAGAAATAAAAACCTTGTCATTATCTAAATGGTCAACTCCTTTTGTTAGAGACCTGTTTTTCGTCTCAACATGGGGTAGCCCAAAATTTAATAACATATTATAACGTATAACGGGTCTCGAAATTAGTATTGTGGTGATATTTTGAAATAATTGTTTTGAAATCAATTTTTTAATATTTAATGATTATTGCAATCGTAGATACAAGTACTGACAAAGGTTAGATATTATTTTGTAATAACATCTGGTAATGACAATGCAGGATCTCGGGTTGCGAAGGAAACGTTACACTTTTAGGAAAAAGTTTTGCATTTAAGTGAACTAACCTGATCATATAATAAAAAATTGACATCGGTCTTTATCTTCAATTACCTACTAGATATTGAAAATCACAGGAGTAATTGTTCTAAAATATCTTGTAAAACTGGCCTACTTCTGTCGGTCAAGGTTTAATTTTACAGTGATAAAGAAATCAACCGAAAATCCTTAAAGAGCGAAGTCTAGCTAAGCAATCTCAGCTACTCAACATAACCCTAGTAAAGCTAAACTTACATTACATAATAATTTGACAACATATACATATAATAGCGTTCTTCAGGCTATTTGACATTTGCGGAGACTCAATATCATCACTCTTAGTTGCATAAATCGTTAATCATTAAACATTAACACCACCAACAGAATGGTAAAGAGAAACTCAGTACTATAGACACTGAGAAAAGAGTAATGAGTAACTTTAGCTACCCTAAGATACAGAGGCTATAATGTGATTATGGTATCGTTATCCAGCATTTATCTTTTCATTCAGTAAAACAGCTTAACTTTCTTACGAAAGATGAAAGCTCAGGGACTAGCAAAGAGTTCAAAGAAATTATTAAAATGCGACACAGAGTTACAGGTGATCGTTCAAAAAAACGTGTAGTATGCTGGGGGTAAGTGTCTTCAACCTAATGGAAACATTATGGAGTTCATTTTTAAAAGCCAACCTAGATCTCAAGTACAATGGAGTATATTACAGTATTACAGTTTCAATGGAGTAGACTGAAGAAGAAGACTGAAGAAGAAAGACTAAAAATGACCTGAAAGAACCGAAACACGCGTGTCAGGTAACTGAATATTAAAACTGTGAACCATAACAAGTGATTTTAATTTCTACCCATAATGAATATATATTTTTACTAAGAATGTAGCCTAACACAAGTAAATTATAAAAATAAAATAGATGAAATTAAAATGCTAACGCTTGAAGAGGAAGCTGATATTATAATACACACAGAAACATGGGTACACAAATCAGAAAAAAAAATATATAAATCTAGTACAATTTCGTCTTTGTAACTAGATAGAAAGGAGAAGGAGGAGTAGGAATTTGTATTAAAAATATCTTAAATTTCTAAATCATAGAAAAAATTAAAAATGAAACATCTTTTTAAATCAAAATAAAATTGCCGCACCTATAATAACATGTAGGATTTATAGCCCACCTTCAGCAAAGAGTAAGAGTTTCTTAACCTGTTTGATGAGATATTGGAAATATAAACAAAATTAAAAATTGGAACGACAATAACAAAAATAAAGTTCTTGATATTTATATGGCAAATAATTTTAAAATATGCAACAAAGATATTTTAACGACAAACGTTGGGGCATCTTTAATAGACCAATATCAACTCACATCTCTTTGAAGAGTAACATGTCAAACTTTCAGATATAAATTTGAAGAAGTAGTCCATACTTGCAGTGGAGTGTAGTTAATAAATTAAAACAACACTTCTGTCTTCCTCCACAAATAAATAAAAAAATATATATTATTTGTGGAGGAAGACAGAAGTGTTGTTTTAATTTATTTCAGATATAAGTTACATATACGTACGCTTAAGTGGGAAAAACTGAAATAAGCTCAAGAAAAACTGGGTAGGTCTTTGTTTGTACCATGCCAAACCTGGATTAGAAGGAAACAAAAGTTACTAGAGGCTGTTTCATCATATAATATCAATTATACCGCAAAGTATGTTCGTTTCACTTTATGGTTTACTACTACTTGAGCTAACCAGTTAGTCATGATTGTTTAAGGATTGTCTCCCAAAACAATTAGTTTAAAATACATAAATCTCCTAAAATTAGTTCAATATTTTGCGGATTGACAACTGAAGTCAAGGTAAAAATACTAAAAATAATACGGAACACATTGTATTATGGATAAACAGTCTAAAATATCGTAATTAACTTTTGTCGAAACAATACGTTTAATGACCTTCGAGTATAATTTTTAAATTTGTCATAAATCTATTGCACAAATTTTACGACTTATGGGCATATACATCATCTTGTAATAGCTAAAAGACTATTAAAATATTCATTCAATAAGATCCAGATCCAAGATTAGATGTAACGGTTGAATGAATGCGATAAATTATTGTTATTTGCATTAAAACGAAATGGTTTGTAAACTTAGTAAATGACAAGGTTTATTTATAACCAAATCCAATAAGGTAAACAGAAATATAACGCCTTTAATAAACCTAAAGAACCTAAAGTATGTTTCGGTCAAATTCTAAAAACAACTAATCTTAACAAGCAAAGCAAAACAATTTCTGTTCTGGGGAATTAAAATGGCCGACAGGGTAAATATAGGCGTAACAAATATTTTTGAAATTAGAAGGAATTATGTGCTGTTTAAAAATCAATGATGGGGATCTCTCAAGTTTTCAAAATGAATTTTTATAAGTGTTATGATATTTTTCATGTTTGATTGATCATGATTCTCTCCTTGGTTCCGTAATTATTGCACTTGACTTGCTATCATTTTTATAGGACAAAGGAGAATGATCGTTATTCGATTTACCAGTTGTAAAAGCGCTATTTGCTTTACTAGAAAAGAAACATCCCGAACAAAAAGAACGTTATCCATTAAGTGCATGGTTAACAGTCATCACACGCATATCATTATGCTTTGTCCCATTAGGGTGGGTCATTTTTGTATGGAGAAAAAAAAACCTTGCTTATTTAATTTCTAATAGTAAAATTATATTGCCTTTACCTAAAAACAGTAGAGTTGTAGAATTTAAAATAAATAGCACCTCATCTTCAGGTTGCGCCTTGTCTTAGAAGTTTAAAGGAATCTGTGGAAAATACGCAAACCTTGAATATATACTAGTAGTCATAAACCATAAATATCTTAAGAAAAACAGGATTTTTAGAATGAAAAAATCGTTTATTTATAGCTAACAAAAGAATAAAACAGAACAAAGAGTGTAAGTAATTAAATATTGAAGTCTTTCTTACTATCGAATTTAGGCATTTTATTGCGAGATTCCAGTTTTAATTTTATCGAACCCTCTCTTGCCCTTTTAGTATACAATATTGTTGACGACTCTGTTACGGTTTTGACGGCTCGTTCAACGGCCTGAGTGTGACTAGAATTCAAAGATTCAAGACCTACGTGAATCGTTTCCTGCGCACACGCACCGCTCCTAGAGCGCCATATAGGAAGCCTCAAAAATAAAAACTCTTCCGCTCCTTTATTCTCAATAGCTAGGTTAAGTTGTTCGTTTGAAATTGTCTTTAATATTGGTGGTACATGCAAGTTTTCTTGCCAATCGATCAGGTCGTAATAGCATTGTGCCCTAAAATTTAACTTTGGTAGGTGATAAGGTCGAATAACATTAGTTTTAGCTATATTATTACGTGCTTTTAAAATACGTCGAGCTCCGAGTTCTCGAATTTTTTTCTCGTCATCGGTTAGCATTGCTAGTAACATATTTTCGGGGTGAGCGAAGTTGCTGTTACGCTGAATTACTGGGTCAACAATTTTTATTAGATCATCTGACAGGTAGCGTGAGTCTTCAATTAACTGGTATAGGTGTCGAGCTCCATCTTTACATGAAGGATGTAGTTTTACTCTAAACCACATTGGTGCGTAAACTTTCATGACGTAAGTTGCCAAATTTACCAGAGTGTCAGTAGGATCCTCGGTTGAAACGTATAAACGCAGGATTCTATTTGCTCGTGTTATCCACCTGGCATGTGAAAGTTTTCCCGGTGATTTATTTACTAAATCTTCTGAAAATGTTCCTGAGTTGACAGCACAACAAATTTTATACAGGTAGGATTGATCGGTACTTAAGTCTGTTATATTTATATCGGGTATTTTTGAAGCTATTTTTTGGTATGACACAATTGGTCTTTTCTCACAAGTCTCGAGTAATTTTCCTATAGGGCCCGAGAATGTTTTCGGTCCTGATGTAGTTCCGTCAAGATATTGGAATAAATGGCGAAGAGGCAATTCATTCATATGTAGAAGACATATTATCCACTGAAGTGGCCTTTGTAAATATATTTGATGTAATCTAATCACTTCACCATATTTTCCTGTGTTTGTGTTTGGCCCATCGCATCCAATCGCACAAAGATCTGATGTGGAATTGCAGCTCCAGCTCTGTCTAAAACACCAAACCTATGACAGGTCATGGATAAAGAAGAATAGTCTATTTCGACCATTTTTCTGTGCTTTGACCTGTCTTGATAAACTGTCTCCTTCTGGACCTCCTCGTCTTCAGTGTTGCTCTCAGAGCTCGATATTAATTCAATGATTTGTTTACTGGTACTGGGAATTGGTGATTTTGGTTTTCTTTCGCTTCTTTCTTGTCTATTTAACCGTGTTTCTAGCTTCTTACTTACTTCTTTATCAATACCACCTATAATCATTTTTCGACTGGATCGTTGATCTTTCAGAAAGGCTCTTTCTAACATCGCAACCTTCTTTTCTTTTGGGCAAACACAACAATCAAACTCCGGGCACTTGCAATACGAAATATCAAATAGTTTTTGACTTTGTACCTGAAATTCCTTTACCTTATCAGCAAAACATGGTTTACTCTGAGATTTGTTTATTTTTTTACATTTCTCACGAGTGCGTTTTATAAGTTGAATTATGCTTGTATGCGACACGACCGGAATCGAAGCCAAAACCCAGACTTCTTCTAATTTTGATGTAATAATTGTAGCAACATCTGAAAATGACGGGTCTTTTCCATTTTTTTCGATTTTTAATTGCTGTCTTGTCCACTCATAAAACTTTATTACATCTTCTTGAGTTGGCCAAATATTTGTTTTTAATTCACAACTATTTCCAAAGATAGCACACTTGAAAGCTTTTCGTGTTACGCTTATGACAAAATATTATAAAATTGAACAAATAACCACAAAGAACCAACCTATATCGTCAAGTGCGAGGTCGCGACTAACGGGAGAATACCTGTGAGAGACTTGTCACTGCAACAACACACGCTCCCTCCCCCTGAAACATTAGTGCGATATTGTACGGTATAAACGCTATTTGTGTGTTCAACTTGTTTTAGGGATAAAAATGAGTTATTAATGTTAATATTATTAAAAATAGTAATTTTCCGTAAAACATTATGATATGATTTTTTTAATAAGATTTTAAAAAAATCAATCATAAGGCGCACCCTGTAAGTAACAATTAAATTCAAAAATATTTCGTAGATGTCATAACATCACTTAAAGACAACATAATTTTGCTATTAGGGAAACTTATCTGAAAGTTCGGTTATTTGACCCACCCTAGCCCACATCCAACAAACAGGACATCGGAACCACATTTGGCTTCATCAACATCTTAAGAATCATCACACCTAACCTCAACTTCTGAATCAGAAGAACTAAAATCGAATTTTACTAGTCCCTTACAACGAAGTTTCTGTATGATTTTTTATAATTTTCTTGAGCATCGGTTCATTTAAATGTCAACTTGTTTTTCTCTTGTTGTATTTCCTTTCTCTTCTCTTTCTCTTCTTCCATTAGAGTAGAAATAATCACTTTAGCTTGTTGGTTCTGTCCTTTTGGTCGTGGTTTTGATTTTGATGATCCGGGAACTGAGAGAAGCTCTTTAAATGAGACAAATTTTGTAGAGGCTGACGGTCCAAGACGAGGTTCTTAAATTTTCTTTGTTATAAACAGGTTAGTATCTTCAATGATAAAGGGATGCTCCATCATAGAAGCATGGAGAAAGTATTAATCGATGCTTGTACATCGATTAATCTTGACTCGATGTTTCAGGACATACATGGTAGGCTAGATCAATCCATAGAAATATCGATGTTATTGAAGATACATCGATTTTCTTTAAAATTAATAAAGTTTTCAAGTTAGATTTTTAGTCTAAAACAGTGCTTTTTTTATAAACCTTTAATTATTTATGACATTAAAATATGTATATATATGACAACTTTGTTTTCTAGCCACTTGCTGAGACCTTATACAATAAGGATTAACCAAATTATTCTAAGACAGCTATTCTCTGGGCTACATGCCCCAACGAGCGCTGAATTATATAGCAAAATTAGGCGTATTTTGACTAACACTGTTAGTGCTAAAATACAAACTCAGATTGCAGAAACTACCGGAAAAGAAAGGAACGAATCTTTATTTCCAATGATAGGATGCTACACTGCTGCTACCTGTAGACCGGTTTCGAGCTCTTGTATGTATATATATCATCATAATCAGGTGAAAATCAACCCGCTTTTATAATGGATGAGGTAAATAATCAGTAAAACTAGCCAAAGTGTGAAGTGTCAGTGTTATTCTAATTAAATATAGAGAATTTCAAATCATAAGTCTATTGAATGAAATGGAAGGGATAGGCTTTCCCGGGAATTGAACTGAAAGCATTTCAGACATTAAACTGTTTCCTGTATAATACTACTTAATCATAGTTATTTTTTCCTTAATGGAATAGCTCATATTTAGTTATAATTAAAGCGCCTTCAATAAAACTGTTGTCACTGACAGGGCAAACAATTAATAATAATATTCCCCGGTGAACTTGAAAAAGGCGAATTGGAACCAAAAAGGTGGATTAGATGCCGTGTTAGCGCTGTTTAACCAATATAAGTTTATATATTTTTGACATCATGACTTGTGTTATAAAGACATTCTATTTTTAATAAGTAGAACAACATATTTTTTTACTATAAAATCTTGCCTTACTAGAATATTGCCTAAGTACCTATTTGTTCTCCCCAATTTTCCTGCTACATGATGAGATGTTTCTCCCCAATTTACCTGTACCTTTTTTGACCATCAATTATTTTATTGCTCTTTCTCCCCAATTTACCTTCCACCAAGTCAGTACAGGGCAAGCATGGCAAGCGAGCATACCTACCATTGGAAAATCGAAACACCCTATAGCCATAATATTTTTCTGCCTAGGTTAGAAGTTTCTAGCAATCTGAAGTGAAAAATACCGTATGGCACTATAAACACAATAAATAGCAAATCTGAGTTTGTATTTTAGTACTAACAATGTTAGTTAAAATACGCCAAATTTTGATATATAACTCAGCGCTTGTTGGGGCATGTAGCCCAGAGAATAGCTGTTTTAGCATAATTTGGTTAATCCCTATTGTATAAGGTCTCACTCAGGAAGTGGCTAAAGAACAAAGTTTTCACATATATCCATATTTATCGAGAGGGTAGTCGTTGCTGACTAGTTAAGAAATAAACTAGTGAATATTGGGGAGTGCAGCAAATAAAAGAGTACTCTTTAAAGTTATTCCAAGCTTTCGGAAATCATATATTTCATTTCCATCCTCAGGGAGACTACAATTGTATATAAATTTAGATTAGGAAATTTGCTTAGAACAATAAATAAATGATTTTACTTACAACTTTGTTGAGATTGTTCATAAGGATGTTCATAGAATTAATATAGGACATGCGAGAAGAAAACGTGTTGAAACCCAAGTCAATTACAATTAAATCCATATTTATATGTCATATTATGATTACCACTTCCCAAGTAGTATTCTTTTACTATTTATTGTCTTTGATTATTTGATGTTATACTGCAAGCGTCAAACAGTCTGGGAACACTTCTTTATTTTCTACTTGGTTATTGTCATACGGCATTGAAGATGATCTTAAAGAGTAAAAGAGACGTGACAACCAATTTATATCCCACTAGAGGGAAGGCAGAAGCCTGTTTCACCAGCTGTATTTCTTCTATTTTTGATGAACACTTCATAAAACACCTAAGATACGGATGACGCTGTCCAGTTATTTATGTCTACGTATGGTTGTTAATATTGTTATTGTCAATGTTGTCATGAAAACCAAAATTAAGATTTTGTGCTCCACAGTCAAAAATATAAATACATATTTTGCAATAAAAAATACATCAATAAACTCAATGTATATCGATGGTTTTTAGTCGATGTTTTTTCCAACATCGATGAATTAATGTCGATGTTTCTGCTACATCGATGGAAAGAAATTTGATGCATCGATTTCCGATGTATTTGAATCTTAGTTGTAGTGGGATTCCCTAGGGGAGCGCACGGTAACGGTCTTGCCAGAAATATTACTTTACCTTAAACAAGGATGTATGTGACTTAGTTTTAAGGCAGAATTGGATAGTTTGGAAACAAGGATATTTTAGTTCTTGTAAAAAATATTATTAATGTAATTAATTAAATCAATCGAAAAGGTCTAATTTGCAAATCTTTATAAAAATATTATAATTTAATTATGCCAGACTGAACCTATAATTTCTGTCATAATATTTTGAAATGTACTCTTTCTTACCGATAAATCTTCAAATAACCACAGCTTTGTTATGCTTAGTAATTTTGACGGATACTATTAAGAACTAACTAAGCCTTAGACTACATTGTAGGTAGGTAATTATAAACAAAAATATTTTGCGCAAGCAGATAGAATTAATAATATCCTTATTAACCAAAGATGACAAGGTAATGAATGATAATTGTAAAATACAAATCACGATTTTTAAATAAAATAAATATACGTTATTCGTCATTCCGAATATAGAGATCAAAGTCACACGAAATAATGGATAAATTCGGCGCTAATAAGGTCATGTGCCATAAACTTTAACAATATGAAAGTAAATTTAATAAAACGAATAATAAAATGAAACATTGCTCTACATTATTACCGTAAAGCACAATGCCAACGATGATCTGTCAGAATTTGTTAACATTAACATTTCTATAAAGGCGTGGATCTTGTTTTTATTTTGTTTATTATATCGTGACAGACTTAACAGCTATTGTTGCATATTTCTAGTTTTGAAACTAATATATTTCTTCATTTCTGAACAATGCTAGATTAACGATGTTTTTGAAATTTGAATTTATTTCATATGCTAATGAAGGCTTTTACAGCGACGGTGGTAGCTTTAAATCAACTACAGATTTGGTTACGTAATCAATTTCGCAGTTTCGTCGACATGGTATATTTAAGGGCCGTGTCGTGTCAGAAATTTAATAACCGATTTAAGTTCATATTTTTGTTTTTTAGCTTGTGTTTTCTGGAGTATTTTCCAAAATGCGTCTTTCTGCCTTTTTCTTATTGACGTTTCAGCTCCACTTTTACCTCATGACAGACATATAACCACTATAAATCTAACGTGCGTGAATCAAATTACAGTAATATCTCTCAATAGCGACCACCCTCGGGGAATCAAATGTTAGTCACATTTTAATTGATGATTGAATGATTCTACAGATCCTTCCAGTTTCCGACCGATTTCTCTCTTGTCAACACTCTCAAAAGTAATTGAAGAACTAGTCAAAAAAAGAGTAATGAGATGTTTGGAGGATCAGGGCATTCTGAGTCCTGTTCAATTTGGCTTTGTATCGGGTAAAAGTACAGATGACGCTATATTTTCCTTGCTCCACGATATTTACCTTAACATAAATAGTGGTGAGGCGGTTGCGGCTATATTTTGTGATTTTTCGAAAGCTTTCGATTGTGTGGACCATGAAATATTTCTGCAAAAGTGACATTGCTATGGTTTTGATCAGCTGACAGTTGAGTGGTTTTTTTCCTATCTCCATGAAAGAAGGCAAGTAGTAAGTGTAGGCTCAACATGCTCTGATACCGCCATCGTTACGAGAGGAGTGCCTCAGGGCTCAGAGTTGGGACCAGTTTTGTTTCTCCTATATTTGAACGATTTGGCATTTTTGGATATTTAGGGTGCGTTTACACTATTTGCAGATGACACTAGTCTCCTGTGGCATGGTGAAAATAAAAACCATTTAAGGTTGGTTATTGGCAGTAATCTACGTGAGGTTAAAAAATGGTGCGATACAAACCTATTATGTTTTAATATTAACAAAACAAATATAATGACTTTTGGTTTTAGTTTTAGTTTTAGTGAGATAAATCTTGATGATCAACAAATTCAAAATAAAGCACTTACAAAGTTTTTGGGTCTAACGTTAGATAATAAACTGAAATTTGAGGAGCACATAAATTTATTAAGCAACAAATTGGCAGCTGACTGTTATGCAATAAGGGTAGTCTGAGTAATGAACTTAGTAACTCAACCGCTAGAATGGTATATCATTCCTTGTTTGAATCACACTTGCGTTATGGTATTGTTTTTTGGGTATTTGCAAACAGGCAGTTGCTAAACTCCATATTGGTGTTGCAGAAAAGATTCGACATTTGTGAGAGCCTTTATTTAAAGCAGAAAGAATTTTAACTGTACCGTATATATTCATTTTGGAAACTGTTTGCCTTTTGCATAAGATATGTTGTAGATCAGATGTTGAGGATTTTAAGTACAGTACCAGAACCATTGCTAAGACCACTCTTGTAAAACAGTCGGTCTTCTATGAGAGAAAAAATATTTTTAATCATTTAAGTAATGAGCTGAAATCAATTTTAAACTTCGGCCAGTTTCGGAAAAATGTCAAAGACATCTTATTGCAGAAAGCCTACTACAGTCTGGATGAAGTGACGTTTTATAGTTGGTTTGTGGTAATTTTATTGTTGTTGACAATGCATTTTATGTTTGTATGGGTGTATGTGTGCTTGTTTCGCGCCTTATAAAACCTGTTAAAAACAATTTGATCCACTGCCAGTCCTTCGTTTTTGGGAAATTCTCTTTTTTGTTCACCGTTGCCACCTTCTCGAGACAAATGTCTAACTTCTGCTTTATTTTGAGGTAACATAGTCACTTGGGTCTTACCCACTTTAAATTTTTCAGCCGAATTCCTGGAACTTAAACCAGTTTTTTTTTTTTTTTTGCTTAAAGAAAGATATGATATAGACCATGGTGTCCAATCTCATGGACTATTACATCTCATCCATTGATTTTTAAACATCTGTATCTGTAGAACTTTAGGAGACAATAAGAGGCAAATCATCCAAAAAGTTGGAAACAGTTGTCTTTAAAATTTCTAGATATTTTTAGGCCATTAAATTTTCATCATAAATGTGAACTGAAAAGTTGTCATTATGTCATTCATTAAAAATCTTTTAAATTAATTATTTTATCATGGAGTATATCTCTGAATTTTAATTAAATTTCTTTCTTCACATTTTTAAAATTTCTCTTTAATCCATTATACAATACTCAATAAAATCTAAAATGTCTTAATTTCAAAAAATGTTTATTTAAACTAAAAAGCTTTTTAAAAAGTCTTTCTCCACTAATTTTTTACTTTTTGACTTTTTTTCTACTTTCCCTATATTTCAACTCCACTTCGAGAATGGACTATTTCTTTAAATTAAAATGCTTTTTCATAATTCATTATATAAATTCTTCATACAATCAACATATGATACTTTTATAATTTAATTTGCAAGTTTACTCGGTTTTCAAATTTTGAAGCCCCTACTCACATCTAGTTGTACTCATTAATTTGACGCAACTCGTAAATAACTTCATTCAACTCGATATTGGGTAAGTCATTATTAATTTTATTTTAACTGGTCGTTTTACCAATTTTTAATCCGTTCTTGTATCCCCTGAAGATAGACGTCTAGATGCCCGAAACATGTAGGGAACAGAACCATCCTTTTTTCTATTAAAATTTTGTTGAGGAAGACTTCATTGTTTTATTTGCAATACGCAAACTCCTCTGCAAGTGTGGACTACTTGTTCAATTATTCGCTTATTTTAGGGCACAGTTTGTAGAAAAAATAGTGTTTTATGTACGCGTTAAAAGTGCTTTGTGCTTGCACAAGAGTAGGTACTAAACAATAATAGTAATTTAACGAACAAGTGTATTAATAAGGGCGATTAATAATCGAGACATTTTTAACGCGTGAGCGCAGCGAGCGCGTTAATTTGTCGAAATTATTAATCGCTTTTTAATATACGCGTTAGTTACAACATTTTTCCGTCGATTGTGTTGTTAATAATGAAAAAAAAATTTTTATTTAACAACCAAACCTACAAAAGTCGATAAAAATATGATTATGTATGGAACTGACTATTATTGTTTATTAATACTTATATTTACATTAGAAATAGTGCAATTACTGAAATTAAAGCAAGGTACAGATACATTATCAGTAGTTGTATGACATTCTGAATTTAAATTTAGGTTTATGTCATTATCTTGGATGTTTGTAAGGGAATGTGGTTCGGCGCTGGTCGTGGCGCTGATAGAACTAGCATGAGGGGCTTTTGTTATAGTTGTACCGAGGATTTTTTCAGCTGTATCAATTTTATTTTGTAATGAGTTTTCAATATATCCCTCTGCAACAGCAGTGGATTTCCAACCACCAAGCCGTTTAATGGCTGAAAAATCTGCACCACTGTCACAGAGTATCGAGGCAGATGAACGCCGAAAACAATGCCCAGTGTAGAGATGTGGCTGCTCTAATTTTAAAAAGGTTGCTATAATGGAAGGCATTTTGGAAAATGTATTTATGCCAACTGGCTGTATAGAACATTTATTAAATTTATAAAAAATAAAAAACCGTTTGTGTGGAGTGTGTCTTGGTCTCAGGGACATATACCGTTTAACCAAATTGAGAAGGTTATTTTCTTCATTACCCACAATAGTAAATATTCTGTTTGTGTGTGTTTTAGATGCCTTTACGGTGACTAGGAATTTTGAACCCAGATCTTGAACATCATTCGTTTCTAATTTCAACAGTTCATCTTTTCTTAGTGCGCCAGCCACTCCAAAAATCAATGCAACCTACGAATTTTAATTTATTTATTATTATTGTTAGATATTATAGTTTTACCTTTCTTTTTTATTACCTTTGTCATCAAGAAAAGGTTGTTAGGAGCATCAGAAATAAACTTGTGTACGTGTTCTTTTTCCAGGACTTTCGATTTCTTAGGTACATATCCTACTTTTTGCCTCTTGATAAACATAATTAATTTACTGAATTTGCTTATATCGATGCCATCTTTCAAATTTAAAGTCGATTTGAGCATTGAATATTTCGGCCATAAACTTGCAATGAGGCCTCTTTCTGCAATATTCGAAAAATATGCCAATAGCACCGATTCTGAAAAGCGCGTCACTCGTTTTTCATCACACCATGACATAAACTCAGCGTACGTTTTCTCATACAATCTTTTGCTTATCGCGGGAAGTAAACTTAACGATACTACATTAGCAGTTTCTGCTATTTCTGGTGGGGTTAAATTTTCGAAGACATTCATTTCAACGTTGTACGATCAAAATTTTGAAATCCAAACTAGTTGACAGCGACAGTTTTTTTTTACTTACGCGAAACGCCATCATGCACGCGTCACAGCCGCTTCGCGCCACCTTGATTTGAATAACAATTGAGTATTAATTTAATTTCATGTATGTTTGGTTGCCTATAATACAATCGTTTATTAATAGAAAAATCATGCATTAATGGGGGCCATTAATGTACGATTTTTTATACATTAAAGAAGTTCGTAAATACACGGTCGACGGAAAATTATTTTAATTTATTCTCTGTACGGTGCCGCCGGAGACACACATCTCAATATCCTATTTTGTACTTATTTAAAATTCATTTAGTACCCTAAACTTATTGGTTGAAAATGACTTTATCACAAGACCACATAATATCCTCGGTAAACTCATCTCTATCAACTAAAGTACAACATTTTATTAAGTATCAGTAAGTGCCTTAACGGTTTATCGAGGTATTTATTACAGACGATATGTCCGCGTAGACCTTAATGGAAATTGAATTTTTATTAGAAACTTGTTTTTGTGTCTAACATGCATGTGCTTATACAGGGTGGTCATTTAATTGAGTGGAAAGACGGTGTCTAGAATTCTAGGCGAGATACTGGAAATGTTCTTTTATGAAAGATTGAGAGGCATAAGCCGAAAATATTTTAATTCATATCTGGGGCCGATTAAATGTATGTTGTTTTTTTAAATAGAACACTCTGTATATTATTATTTTACTACCCTTTACAAAGTTTATATATTTTCTAGCTAAAATTATTATTCTTATTTTACTTGTATTATTGTAAAACAACTTTTCTGTATATCGTGTAAAATTTAAAATATCTTGCATTCACACACTAGACTACTAGACTATACTATAATTTACTGGCAAAGCGTCTTTAAAAATATGCGGCTGCTGTAAGTAATCAATCAAGGGTTAATTTCCTGGTTTGGAATTCCTTCGAACAAGAATGTCTTTATGTTTATCAATTTAGAAAAATAAATAACTACATCGAAATTTCTATAGTCTATTTCAGAAAGGTGTAGAGTAATAAAAACTCATTAGGTATGCATAGGGACTACAGAGTGATCCAATGAATATTTAAGCCACTTTCATAATTTGGCATTGATTTCATTACAAAATTCTTTCTTTTCATCAAGTGCTGGTAGTACCACCCGGGTTTGGGTCAACTTATGGGTTTTGCCTATTGTTATCCATTCCCAAACACTGAAAATGGTGTGACAAAGGCGTGCCGATAGGATATTCGTAAAAAGGAAAGAATTTTATTTTAACAGAATAAAAATTAGGCATTATGTATATAGTATTAGCTACACTTATTTTTTATTAAACATTTTTAAAAAAATACATTATACAGAAATTAAATTATACTTGTAAATAGGAAAAAAAAAATATTTTAACAGAATAAAATTTAGCCATTATGTACAGGGTTATCCAACCAAGACTAGACAAGGCGATTTTTTGACTTTTCCTGTACTTTTATAAAAAAACTGAAATAGCCATCTTAAGTCATTTTCTCCCGCGAATTCGAATATCTTCAGCAAAAAACAATTGAACATCAAACAAAAGTACTAGTGGTCACTTTGATATTTTTTTAAATGGGATGCCGTATTTTTAATGAGCTTATCCGATTTCTCATATAAATTTTGATCTAAAATGTTGGATTTTTAATTCAAAAACGCCTTTTTTCTTCAGTTTTAAATTCGGAAAATGTTCGTCTACCGTAAGATTAATACCTGATAGATGGATACCCGTTTCACCTGTTCACCCTTTAACCTGCTTTAAAGCGTCCGTCAGTTAGACAAAATAATCAAGTTTCAAATTTCTATATATTTTTCACGAATTAATTACAAATTTAGTAGTTTTTGCAAATCTATTATTGCTTACGTATAAAAAAAGTATGACATATTAGAAAAAACTATAAACTAAAGTGAATAACTTTAATCTCAATAATATAATTGTTCTATGTGTCCTCCATTATTTTCAAAACATGACTGATGCCCCCTTTTCAATCTCTCCAAAGAATCTCTTACAATATTTTGGTCCTGGTTAAGTCTATTAATTTCATTTATAATTTTTTGCTAAATGTCCTCCAGACTTCTGTTGGGTCGTTGATAAACTACATTTTTTAAATGACCCCATAAAAATGTATCCATTGGCGTGATATCGGGGCTATTTGGTGGCCAATGAATTGTTCCGTTACGGCCAATCCACTGATTGTAACGCTCGTTTAGGTATGTTACCACTTCTCGAACTGCATGAGGCGGAGCACCATCCTGCTGCCAAATGATATTGTTGTAGGCTTGCAATGGCAACCTTTCCAAGAAATCCTCGATATCGTTATGAAGAAAATGGAGGTATCTTTGGCCTGTTAAAGAGCCACGATAAAATAGTGGTCCAATAATTCGATTTTCTAACATCCCACACCAAACATTAAGTGAGCTCCAACCTTGAAACTTTATCATTTCATATCTATGAGGGTTAACTGCTGCCCAGTATCTTGTATTTTTCCGATTGTATACCCCCGATGTTGTAAATGACGCTTCGTCACTCCATAGAATTTTATTATATAAATTATAATCTTCGTCTTGCTCTCTCATCAGCATTGAAGCAACAAATCGAAATCGCAGTTCTTTTTGAAGCTGTGTTAAGTATTGAACGGGAAGGATGCAATATGGTTTTAGACCACATTTTTTTAAAGTTCTGTGAACTGTTCCATAGCTTACTCTCCGGAGCCCTGGACCATACCTTACTTCTCGTACCGCTTGCGGAATAGAACTCTTCGGATTTATAGTAAAATATTGAACAATAGCTCGATCCCTTATATTCCGTCTTTTCATCTTTCTTGGCTTATCTTTCAATGTCTTACTTTCTTCAAATAGGGTCTTAATTCTGAGAATTGTATCCACTGAAATGTGTCTCTGGAAACTCTCAAAAAATGTTCTTTGTGTTTGTCGAGCATTCTCTCCACTTTTGTAATATAATTTTATTACATTTAGCCGTTCTTCTAAAGAATATTTCATTATTTGTAATTAATTCGTGAAAAATATATAGAAATTTGAAACTTGATTATTTTGTCTAACTGACGGACGCTTTAAAGCAGGTTAAAGGGTGAACAGGTGAAACGGGTATCTATCTATCAGGTATTAATCTTACGGTAGACGAACATTTTCCGAATTTAAAACTGAAGAAAAAAGGCGTTTTTGAATTAAAAATCCAACATTTTAGATCAAAATTTATATGAGAAATCGGATAAGCTCATTAAAAATACGGCATCCCATTTAAAAAAATATCAAAGTGACCCCTAGTACTTTTGTTTGATGTTCAATTGTTTTTTGCTGAAGATATTCGAATTCGCGGGAGAAAATGACTTAAGATGGCTATTTCAGTTTTTTTATAAAAGTACAGGAAAAGTCAAAAAATCGCCTTGTCCAGTCTTGGTTGGATAACCCTGTACATAGTATTAGGTACACTTATTCTTTATTAAACATTATAAAAAAAATACATTATACAGAAATTAAATTATACAAAATCATAATATTCTTCGTCATCTGAGGAACTGTCATCTCCTCTTGACGTTATAATTAACGGGTCGACGGTCCGATCGATCAGGTGGTCAAGTCCCACATTTTCTCCTCTTCTTTAATGTGTCTTGCTACAAATCCTTTCACTTGCGCCCATATAAGTTTTATGGGATTTAGTCGGCAATGATATGGCAGTGTGCGCAGCACAGTTACACTATGTTTTTCTGCTATATCTTCCACGGCATATTTCATAAAACGATGTTTGTGTAAATTTGTTATAGCTAATAGTTCCTTCTTTATCAAATTATCTTTAAATTTAATACTTTTGGTGGTTAACCAGTCGATAATTTCTTGTTTTCTCCAAGATGAAGTTGAAGTCTTCCTTGTGCGTCGTGAATGATAGCTTGCGTTATCCATAACTACTACTGAATCAGCTGGAAGATATTTTATCATTTCACCAAAATAGTTCTCAAAAACATTCTAATTCATGTCCTCGTGATAATCTCCCGTATTGAACGATTGAAAGTTAGCAAACCTTCTTTTAAAAATCCCTCTTCGCTTTCAATATGAACGATTATTAGTGTCCTCCCTTTACCTGAAGGCACCTTAATACCCGTTGACAGGCCTTCCATGAAAGCTTGGCGAGCACTGGTAATATTTTTGTCTTGCCACAATTTTGGTACTATATAACCTTCATTAATCCGCGTCTCATCAAGATCAAAGATTCTCTTCTGCTCTCTTCTGTACTGCTTTATACTTCTCTAGTATTTTTGTCACTAGCAAATAATTTCATCGCTTTCCAGTAAAAGTGATTTACGGTTATGCTTTTCCCAGACAAAATCCATATTTTTTTAAGTGGTCCATAAAAGTTTTCTAGTTATGAACGGAATACTGTCATCCTGGCCAAGCTCCATTAGAATCTTATCTAGGGTGGGTATTTCTTTTTTAAAATAAAAAGAGTGAACTTTTCTTCGAACTACACTTTTGGTGTCTCCATCAAGGACAATTTTACTGGTCTGCCTGGACTTTTCTTGGGAGGTTCCACTTGACCTGCTGTCTTTCTCTCACCTTTTCTGTCGCCATTTTATTACTAATCTTATAATACTGTAAACACTATATACGGCTTAACAGCACATACTGATGCGTTAAACTAAACAAATATACTTATAAAGTTCATACACACACACACACACACGATATATGAAGTTTATTCCAAATTACCACCTATTTATATGATCCAGCCAAAGAGGCCAGAGCCAAACTCGGTACCTGTTAAATGGTACCTGCTAAACGCAAAACGTAGCTTTATAATCTACTACCTAACTAATCCCTACACAATATTTCGATTTTGACACTTTAGACCAGAAAACATACCTTCCTAATCCTCTTACGCAATTACTTGAAATTTTAATATTACAAACAATACTATTTTATCTTAATACCCCTTAACCTAGTTCTCTAAAATTTTTGGTTGGTTATCATAAATAATTTAATGCACAAAGTTTACCTGCGCCTATGGCCGACACCGAAATTGAGCCGAACTGGACGGAATTTCCCATTTTATTACTCTACACCTTTCTGAAATAGACGATAGCCCTTGAATAAAGCATTTCAAAATATATCGCTTCATCTCGCGATGAAATCAGTATGCATCCTCCCGTATTATCGTCAATATAGCATTAGTGCTAGTTCCTACTCTCATGTGACCTCATAAGTTTGATATGCATTTACTAAAAAAGCGTTACTTCGAAACGTATTATATAATAATAGAATCGTAAGTAAAATATGTAATTTGCATATATTTAAATATTTCATTAATACAAGAGCTATCTGAAGCATAATAAACATAATTATTAAAGTAGTTTACATTGTTTTGCGAGCTTAGTTTTTTGTTAATAAATACCGCAACCGATCAATCAGTTCATATTCATTTTAAACAATAGCAGATATAAATGTTTAAATCAGAGAGGTTATAATTAGAGAAATAAAAGAACAAGTTTTTTTTTTGGACTAAATCTTGTAACAGGAATAACTGTTGTATTATTTATTAATTTTAACCACCAACTCTTCCGCATGTCAAAACTGCTGCCTGTTTACTAACAATTGTCCTTTGGTAGAAATTCAGTTTTTAATTTCTTATTGCTTCTAAAATATTTGAAAATTCAATTCAATTCCATTTATTGTACATAATTTCACATTACATCGTCAAAAATCTATAATATATTATAATAATCACATCACACACCTACACTCATGCATTCTGCAATTAAGAAAGTATATAAAACATTATTATACAATAGATGACAACACAAAGAGAGAGAGATAAGTAAATATATGAATAATAAGAAATATTGGGTCTCCTTCTCATCCTCTCCAATTTGGTATATAAACCAAAAGAAAAGAATAACAAACGAGAGTTCAGTTGTAAGGCGCTTAATTCAAAACAAACTCTAAAAGTTAATTAACTGAATAAGCCTCATAAAATTCAGTCAGACTGTACTTTTCTAGCTTATTCCGAAGAATGCTTCAGTTCCAGAATTACTTTAATTTCATTTGGCACGGCAATAAAAATTTTATAACAGTTGAAGTATGGACACTTCATTTTTACTCTCATTTCCCCGTGTTACCGTGTTATTGTAATAGTCTCGTTTCTGAAGAAACCTATATTTTTCTTCGTATACACAGCTATATTGAAGATGTACAGAGAAGGAACCGTTAATATATTCAACTTCCTGAAATAATCTTTACGTGGTGTTCAATTATTGCTCAAATTACTCTTTTCTGTGGCAAGAAAATTTATATATATATAATATAATATAATGCAATTTGTGCTAAGTTTACCATGCAAAAATCTGATGTAACAGGCGGTATTAATCTATTAATTCTTTCTTCAATGCTATTTATATGCTCCCTCCAAAATTGATTATCCTCAATAATCAAGCGTAAAAAACATTTGTCGAATCGATCGTCCATTCTGAGGAACATACAGGGAACTGGCAAGATTCTCAAAACAAAGGAGTATTGCGTTTTCAATATTTAGTTTTAGCCTATTAAGTTTACACCAGTCAGGTGAATTCACCTGAGGACGACTGGCGACACTCACCAGTTGAAACGTTGTGCTATAAATAAATAATGACAATGGAAGTCCAAAACCAAGCGCGTATCCAGCCCCCCCCCCCCCCCCCCGAAATCCCGAAATTTGAAAATAATGATTTAAGTTTTAATGTGTGATTCGCTTTGCTTTTAATTAATTAAAATAAGTCCACATTTTTGAATGATTTTCGTCCTTGAGCCCCGCCCCCCCCCCCCCCCGAAACGAATTTCTGGATACGGGCCTGTCCAAAACACATCTATCGTCCAAAACAAAAGGAATCCAAGTGTCTACCCGCCATATATGACATATGACCTAACCCTATTCAAATCAGAAGTACGTAGACCAGGCGTATCATGACTTACCCTAAATTTAGAATTAAATATTTCAGCAACATCAGCAGGGTCCTCAACCTCCCGCTCATCAGACAACACAATTCTACTATTCTCTCAGCTATCAGAACCCCGTAGGTTCTTAAAGATAGTCCATGTTGTTTTTGTTCTATTTTGGGAGTTATTTTATTTTCACGTCCTTAACAAATTTCCTATATATCTTTTTCTAGCTCTAATACCTACTTACCTCAGTTGATAACAGCATGGCCACTCTTAAGTTTGTAAAGTTTTAATTCCGTAATTTTAAACAAAATGTTTGTGACGTACATGTAATTGTCCAACATGTGGTTGTGAGATGACGAAAATCTTTCATATCAAGATATTCAAAATCTGATAAAGGCCCACGCTACGGCCGAAACGTAATATTAATTAGAATTAAAGAACTTTCAAGACTCTACATGGTTTCATTTTAATTCTTAATTGATTTATCAAGGGACCTAACACCCAAGAAAAAAAAACACTTTTAAAATTTAACAGAAGGTCCAAGAATTTAAAAATAAATACCTACTTAATATATCAGGACAACTTATAAAGATTATACCAACCCCCTAAGATTTTGTGCCTAATCTTTTATTTCCGGGGTAACTTTTGCAAATAATTGCAAAATGTGCGGCGAATCAGCCGATATCAATATTGAAGATGTAACTGCTTGGAAAGAAAGGCTATTGACCATTTTAAAGGATTATGCCCCAAGGGACGTACTTAATGCAGATGAGAAGTCTCTACTATCGTGCATTGCCAACGAAAACATATGCATTAAAAGATGACAAGTGTACTAGAAAAAAAACAGCAAAACAACGATTTACAATAATTCTGTTCTGTAGAAATATGGAAGGTGAGAAGGAAAAACTAGTGATAATAGGCAAAAGCAAAAATCCTTGATGTTTTAAGAGCACACAAATGCAACGTATTATCCCAAAATTACACTGGATAATATCAAACTTATTTTTCTTCCACTGAATACTACCTTACATTGCCAACCTATGGACCAAGGCATTAATCAGTATTTTAAAATGCTCTATAGAAGCTACCTTATTAAGAGGCTTTTAAGACGTATACACAGTGGGTGTCCTCTTCAAGAAATCGAAAATAATATTACCATAACCAACGCTTTCATATGGATTTCGGTGGCCTGGCGCAAATTTGTCCCCAGTGACAATAAAAAAATGCTTTATGAAAGGCGGATTTATGTGTAATACAGATAATATTTACTACTTCGAAGAAGATAATATTCCACTAGCACAACTGTTTCCTAATATGAAGGATATATTTGTGAACTTGAAACAATTTGCCTCTATAGATAACGATTTGCCAATAGAAGGTGTAGAATTGACTATCATCGAGTGTATTAAAGAAATCCAAGAAACGGATAAAACTATTCTCTACTCTAAGACAGAAGAAGAGGAACCTGAACTTATTCCAGTGTCGAAAAGATCAAGCCTATCTGAAGCCAGGGCCGTTCCTGGCGAGCGTGCAGGACGTGCATGCACGCAGGCGCAAAATTTTAGGGGCGCAAAATCGACGGCATTCAATTCTTTATTAAAAATTAAAAAAAAAAAAATTCTCTTATTTTATCATTTCAATATGTCTAAAAATTTTACCAAGCGTTTGCCTTAATAACAGCACAAATGTGTTCTCTCCGTAGTTTCCTTGTTGGACACTACATGCCCCGTCTTTTAAATTTATTTGTTCGATTTTAATCTGGCATGATATTTTAGGAAAAATTAATATAGTAAGTAAAATACTATAAGATCCGAATAGAAACTTAAATGACTGCCATAAAGAAATTGAAAATCTAAATTTTTATTTTAACGAAAAACGGTCAGACAAAAATTTTGATTTGCTCATCAATAAAGCTAAAGAGAAGCAGAGAAAAACGATGTAGAGCAGGTATTCCAAATAGTACGGCAACGAAAAATTAAGCAACAATTTTCATATAAGCAAGGATGAATCTGTAGCAGATCCAAAGCAAAAATTTAAAATCAATTTTTATTTTTTAATTTTAGATACAACCATTCAGTCTTTACAAAAGCGGTTTGAGGGTATAAACAAATTTCAAAATTTATTTTAGTTCTTATGTTATTTTGAAAATTTAGAATCTGACTTAATTAAAAAATCATGTGTAAATTTAGATACCGCATTGCAAGTTGAGATTAATGGAGTAATATCTAAAGACATTGACGGCTTAGATTTACATAATGAAATTTCAACATATAAAATTCTTAATCCTAAAAATACTACTGATTCATCCTTTCCCATAGACATTTTAAATTATATAACTAAAAAAATCTACAGTCTCTTTTTCCAAATTTATTTATAGTCTTAAGGATATACCTTACATTACCCATTTTAGTAGCTTCAGGTAAAAGAAGTTTTTCTAAGTTAAAACTAATAAAGAATTATTTAAGGACATCTATAAGTCAAGAACGCCTATCAGATTTCGCCATTATTTCGATTGAAAATAATATTTCTGAGGCTCTTGATCATAATCAGATGATCAACGAGCTTGCATCCGTGAAAGCCAGACGTGTTTTGTTTTAGGTATATCATTCCTTTTTTGTTTTGTTTATTACAAAAATAGTATTTTTTCATTTTTGAAACGTTTATTTTTTTATCATTAAAATATTTCTGTAACCTAACATATAAGTACTAGGTATAATATTGTTTTGTGTTTTTGTTATTGTTTATTTTATTTACGTTAATTTTATTCCCCTTTAATTTTCTTGTGAATGTACTGCTTTTAGTTCCTACTATTTATTATATTTCATAAACAATCAAGTAAATAATCGTAATGATATATTGTTTATGGTTAATTCTCAAATAAGTCCTTCCTTTGGCGTATTCATTTATTATTTCAAAAATGTATGTTCAAATATCGTGATTTTTCGTTATACGTTAGTTAATTATTAAAGGATGTCAGAAACTTAATTATAATAAAAAAAAAATCTGCAGTTTTTTTTTTAAGTTTGAAAACCTATGAAAATGTCACATAAGTTACATGTAACCAACTCGCCGTCATAACTAGCGATACAATTTTAGGCAATAAGTATTTAAAAATTAATAAATATAATTTATCAATTTAAAATAGGCAGTATGTTTCTTCGTTTTTGTATAGCAGTTTTATTTTTTATGTCAAAATGTTACCTATTAAAAAAGGTTAAATCGCTGTAACCACAATTTAAGTCACATAAGTTACTCTAACTTTAATTTTAATTCGATGAGAAATGACAACACTGGTCCAGTTAGGCGTTTTCTCCAAGACAACCGAAGACAGTGTGTAAACCGGTTCAGCTGACAAATTTTGATTATTTAGATTGTAATATTAGAAAAATAAGGTTTTATCTTCGAAAACGGGTAAGTATGTTTATTATTAGTCACATATGTTACTATAATAATTAACAAATTATATAAGTTATCTAAACTTCATCGTAGTAAACCTAACCTACAAACTTCATGCTTCTGGCAGGAGAATCTTAAACGTTGCCAGCTTATGTAAGATTAAAGTAGCAACATGAAAAATGCAGATTTGTCACATAAGTTACCGTCACATACGTTACCGGTCGAATGGTAACTTATGTGACCGTAATAACTTTTGTGACAACAAATCATTTCTTGTGTTCCAGTTTAATTAAAAAGCAATATTTTATTGCAGAAAATGGCACTCACACCTGCCGAAAAGCAAAAACGGTACAGGGAGCGGGTAAATGCTGATCCAGAAAAACGTGCCAAGTATCTCAAGAAAATGAGAGAAACCGCTCAAAAGCGGAGAGATTTAAAAATCGATAAATCTATTAGTGATTTATCTGAAAGGGAACAAAGGCAAAAACGAAAAGAATGGAAAGAACGGCAAAGAAAGAGTCGTCAGAGAAGAAAGCAGCAACGGCAGGTACTTGAAAGAACTTTGGCAATTACTCCACCAAATACACCGCCACCATTAAATAATGAGGCACAACCAGCCAATGTTTTAAGGGGAAGAAAAAAGGTCAGAAAAGATAGAAGTTCAGCTTATCGGCGTATTAAGATATTAGAAAAGGATCTTGTAAAGGCTAAAACAAAAGTTTCTAAATATAAAACCAAATTACATCGACTGAGACAGAAAAACATTAAAATTAATGTTTCAACTTCGAATTCTTCTTTGAGTAAATTAAATACTGAACTAGCAGCTACACCGCCGCTTCCTAAGACAGTTAAGAGAAATCTCTTGTTTCATAGCAGCGTTGTGCACGAACTGCAAAGCTCCTACCAAAATTCTAATAATGAAAGGTTTAAACAAAAAATTGCCAATATTCTTGACACGCCATGTATTAAGAAGTATAAGTTACAGAAACTCGCTAGAAAGAAACTTGGAGTTTGGGCTGATCCGAAAAAAAATATGACAGGAAGAAGAAGATTTAGGAAATTACAGTTAGAAATAAAACAGTTTTTCGTTAGAGACGATAATAGCGTCCAAACACCGGGGAAAAAACAGACGATAACATTCAGAGGTGTAAAGAAACAAAAAAGATTGCTTGTTGAAAATTTGAAGATCCTACATGAAAAATTTATTCAAGAAACAAAAACACAAATTAGCTTTGCATCATTTTGTAGACTACGTCCATTCTGGGTAGTACGCGCCAAATTGTCCGATAGGGATACGTGCCTTTGCAAAAAGCATGACAATCTGCAAATGAAACTGAATACGTTACATCGTGAGAGGATGATAAATTCTAACAATCTTGAAGGCCTATGTAGTTTGGTAAACTGTACCGAAGAGTCTTTACAATGTATGACCAATCAGTGCAAGACTTGTAAGGATAAAAAGGTGATTACTAAAGCTATTGATTTAGACAAGACAGTGAAGTGGATGGAATGGCAAATTGAAAAAATTATAAATTGCTAAATATTGGAAAAAGTGCACTGCTGATACTTAATTCCTTCTTCGAAACAAGTATATTCAACGAATTCTGCAAAATATTAAAGTTATTCAACTATCTATTTTCAAAAATATTTTCCTTAAAAGGAAGGACTTATTTGAGACTGACCCTTATATCGGTTTTTTTTTCTTTAAGGTATATTTTTCTTTTCATATACTTACCAAATATTTTATGTGATTTTGTTTGTTTTGGTAATTTAATAAATATTTTTTCTAATTATTTTTTATCAGTTTTCTTACATTTCAAATCATTGCCCGTTTTCGCGAAATACCTATATTAAAAAAAAATTGGACCATTTTTTTTAACTAGGGGCGCACCAAAGAAACCTGCACATAGGCGCCAGACACCCCAGGAACGGGCCTGTCTGAAGCCTGCGCAAGTTTGAGACACTAACTATATGTTAATAAGTTTGACAAGTCTACAAATATTTCTCAATTGCTATTAAAATGTGAATCTGAATTTTATAAAAATAAAATAAAAATGAAGCAATCATATATTTCTGATTATTTAAGGAAATAAGAATTTCAAAGCAAACGTACAGTACTATAATATATATGTTAGGATGCACGTGCAGTATATACATATTGGTAAATTGGCTTCATCTTATTTAATTTTAGTTCTGATAAATTTAAACAAAAATATTTAAAATTATTTACATATATGTAGATACATGCTAATAAACAAGCACTGTAAAATGCAGTCCAGTTGTTTTAATTTTTCTCTATTAATAGACTAACATTTGATTCTCTGGGGGTGGTCGCTATTGAGATATTTTACTGTATAATAAATGTCCTCCAAAACTAAGAATACACATTCAATTGTATACGTTTACTTCATAAGTAGTGTCAAGATTTATTTGTCCTTTCAAAATAATTTCGAAACTACTTTTCGGTATTTTAATCTCAAAAGATATTTCTCAGAAATATAAGTCATCCCATAACACGAAATATTTTCGACCTTAGCATTTACATTGATCGAGATAATTTAACTTTTTACAGCATTTTCACTTGAAAGGGGAATTGAATTGAAAAATGCACAGTAATGGAGGTACCATTACTTATCTGCACTGGCATTTGAGGGTTGTATATACTTTTTCGTTTAATAAATTGGAATATTAAAGTAAGGAAACATGAGCAAATAAGATATTATGAATTTGGTCGAATTCAATTTCATTTTTGATTTGATTTCGCAAGGTTTCAATTCAAATAGAATTTACTTTAAATATCACTAGTTATTGTTCACTTATCCCATTGTTTATATTCCATTATATTCTTTAGAACTAGTAAAATGCAAATTTGGTATGCTTTTATTTCATTAATTATTGTTAGTACATTTTGGTTCTTGAAACAACATTAATAACAATAAGGCCCAATTGTAAGGTTAGAATTAACTATAGAATTAATATGAATATTTTCCCCTTAAATTAAATCTAAAGTTAATTTATAAGGTAGGTTGTTGTTGCAATTGTATAGGACGGAATTAATCCATTAAACTGCTAGCTTCAGAGGAATGGGAATATCAAAATTGTTTTCGGTTTTCACATTTTATTTATCATGTCCATGTCGTTTAAAACTAACCTAACTTTATAACTAATATTTTTCAACTTGTGAGTTACAACGACATTAACGTCTTTGGTGACTACTAACTCCTGGAATAACCACCACTCTTGAGTTAATCCCAACCTATTCCATCGAGCTTAAAGTTAACATTAAGATTATCAACTTATTTTGAACCTGTGACGTCATTCCACAAGTTAACCTTCGTTCATCTTTCAATAAAGTTTTATAATACCCATCCTTAGGGGCGACATAGATTTGAAAGAATTATATCTAAACGGTGTCCAAAAAAACAGTAAAAATCAGAAGTGCAGCACTAATTTGAAACACCTTTTTAAAATGGATTATCAATTAGGATAGATTTTCTCTTGTTCTTCTATTTAGTGCAAATAGAAATAGGTAGGTGATCACATTTAAAAAATTGAAATTGATGGCTTATCTAAAATGAAGTGAGTTAAGACGATAACCCATATAATAAATCAATGTAATTTTATTAATTTTACACACAGACAGTGCCCCAGTCATTGACTTGTGCTGCCTTTAATATTACCGTTAATGTGTTTTATATTTTCAGAGTTATTCGAAAGGTGTGGTTAAATTGGGACACCCTGTACAAATTTCGAATAGAAAGTTAAACCAATAATACGGCCCAACTTCAATGACCAACCAGAAGTATTAATTCCCAATGGCAATAAAACCCGTACTAATGTAAGAGATGAACAGTCAGTAAAGATGGTAACCCATATAATAAATCGATGTAATTTTATTAATTTGACACACATACAGTGCCACTTTTTAAAACTCTAACAGGTAAAAGGTTTCAATGTTTAGGATGTGCCACAACCCTATAAGTAATAAAGCTGTTATAGTGGAGTCTTCTTGTTTTAAACATTCCAAACACTTCTTACTGTCGTAACTATGACACTTTTTAAGAAAACTAAGACAATAATGTATAATCTTTTTAGTTCTTTACACGATGATAATTATAGGGGTGTCTTATGTTGGTGATTAGTTGGTTGAGGTCGTGGGTCAGGTTAATCTTTTTTTTTGCACCACAGCCGTAAGGTTTATTGTACGCTCTGGACTGTCAGTAAGGTCCAGCTCCGTTGGTAAGATTCAGTAGCTTCCTTTTAAGCTCCAATGTAGGAGAAGATAAATTCCTCCAGTTTTCCGCGAGCCAACGCAATAGTCTGCATTCTATGGGTCTGGCCAATAAGCCCATAACTTGCTTTACCTGAGTGCGTGTTATGTATATTACCTGAAATATTCACTATTTTGTTTCTAATTATCTTAAAAACGAGTGACAAATTCAGGAGAAATATTTTATTAAAAATACCGCAAAATTTATTGAGAGTTTACATAATTTGTTGTAAGACTAATTAACAATTTCTTCTGAAATAAGATGTGAAGTAATGAAAAAATTCTAAGAGGCATCTTATATCAGATATTCAATTAGGTATTTATAGGGTAAAAGTGGGAGAGACGCCATATGAGGAGAAACGCCACACATTCCTTATCTCGCGATGTAAAAGAGATAGCCCTATACTTTATACTGGATATAACTACTTATCGACGCTGTCGTCGTAACGAGTCAGTGCCTGTTCGGCTGCCCTTGAGTGCGTTACGTATTGTTAAGAAATATTTTTTTCTGCGTAATTTATTCGATGAGAATTTTGAGCATATTGAGTTTTAGTGAATGCCATAAGTACAGCGGAGATAAGTTAAAGTGAGCACCTGTTTTAAAGTTTGGTTCAGCTTGTTTTTAACATGATTTCATGATAATTTGAACAAGGATTTACTATTTCAGAAGGCCCAGTAAATATGTAAGAAAGCATAATACATACAGCATAACAGAATGTGAACTGAAGAAAATTTAAAGTTGGCTATAGAAAAAGTATAAAAAGGCAAAATATCCAAAAATGAAGCACAACGACGTTATGGAATCCCGATTCGTACCTTATCTAGACGACTTCAGACTGACAATACTATCAAATCTGGATTAGTGGATTAGGACCTCAAGGTATGCTTTTGATGAGTTTAAGGTAAAACGAGGCAATGGGTATCAGGGGGCAATAGTGAATGGTAGTCATTTACACATTTTTAATATTGTTTCAGTATCACTTGGACTAGAGAAAGAAAGACGTTTAGCATCGTATATTAAACGTTTATCTAGTGCTGGTTTTCCATTTGATAGGAATACTGTTCGTCGCCTTGCTTATCGATTTGCTGAGAAGTTCGGTATTCCACACAAATTTTCCAAAGAAAAGGAGACAGCAGGACAACAGTGGCTTACGTCATCTCGAAAGAAATAAATATATCTCCGTACGGCAAGCAGAAGGTCCTTCGGTGGCAAGAGCGCAAGGTACGAATAGGGGAAAAATTAATGCGTTTTTTAAGCTTTTAGAAGAAAAAAAGGTTAAAAATAATTTGACTAATGAACGTCAAAACATTTTTAATGTTGACGAGAGTGGAATTCAGTTAATAAATAAGCCGGGAAAAGTTTTAACTGCGAACGGTGCTAAAGCCGCCACTGTGGGCAATGAGGTGTCAGGTTTCAAAGCTTGTGGGATATTTCCCTTGAACCCAAATATCATTCGAGATCATTTCTTCGCCATATCTGATCTAACTAATGTAGTGCCCTCAACAGTACCTTCTGCGAGTGCTACAGTTGTATCACCCGCTAAACTATCTATGTCAGTTACGCCTGCTAACGAAAAGACACCTACAAAGTTCCTTGAACAAGCAAACCCAATTCCAACACTACTTGCCTCAACAGCAAAACGCAAACAAGTTGCTTGTGTTCTCACATCCCCGCAAAACCTAGATAAGAAAACTGATAAGCTGAATTTGATAAAAGGACAAGCTAGAAAACGCAAGAGAACTGATTACGGATCAGCAGGTGCATCGTCAACCTCTCAACGAGATGAGTCTAATTCTATTAAGGATGATAATAATGTGTGCGTTGAGTGTGGGGAACATTATTTCCGAACAAAGAAGAAAACTGATTGGATCCAATGTGGTGTATGCCTAAAATGATTATATGAGATATGTACATTGTACAATGTACTTCCCCATTGCAATAATTGTGGGAGGGAAATAGTACGCGAAAAAATCTTAATCAGACAAAATAATATGTATGGCATCTCTCCCTAGTATCATGGCATCTCCCCCACATAGTGTGGGAGAGATGGCATTTTAAAACTTGTAATATTTTAATTTCTAGATTTCTATTTTTTTCAAATAATGTCGTAAATTGTTTTCTGCCACATATTGTATAAGAGTAACTTTCCTGCAAAAAATAAACGATTTTCTCTTATAAAATTTTACCCTTGCAAAAACTATGGCGTCTCTCCGACTTTCACCCTACCTACCTAACATGGTAAAGCAATTGGGTATGCAGGTAGTTTGTACTCCGGCCAGAGACACAATAATTAGGGTGTTATGACAGTCAAAAGATCAATGGTATAATGTAAACTTTACTATAATATGAAGTCTGTTTTTCATAAAAATGCCTGAGGAATAGCTCCTTAAAATATTTTAGATTAGGTAGGAAATACCGTGTACCGTAAACTTCCCGTTTCTAATCTTTATAGTAAGTAATCCCCGAAGAACTTAGAAACTCATATCCGCAATTAGTTTTTAGAAAAACAATTACTTTATACAATTTATCTCTAAATTAAAGCGTCGCACATAATCTACAATATTACAGGGAAGTTCTTAGCCAATTGCAACCTTTAGAAATAAACCGTGTACATTATACTTAGTGCGTTTATTTAAGATTGCTGCTCATTACCATACGAAGATTTCATGTGTAATTTAAATCATTTTAAATATTTATTGTTATTGTTAGATAAAAGACATTTATGTATGCTTGCACTTCTGAAAATGACACACATACGCGCTATAATAGTAAAATTATAATATTATAATAAGTAGTTTCTTTTCAATATTGTTTTCTTTGTCTTATACAAGTTATATCAAGGACTTATGGTGGAAAGAGAAAGGTGCAAAACAGCCATATTTATTATTAGCATGCAAGGGTAGATATTCATAAAAATATTGTTTCTAGTTACTTAAGGGAGGTTAATTAGGGTTAGTGCTAACTAGAAAATTATTGGTTCTAACATTGGCTACTCTCAAAAGCTAATTAATAAAATTTACCACATTTACCAGATTGTCCATTGCGTATCCAATGAATTGACTGATTGTGTTACGATCGGTGCAGAAATTGAAAATAATTGATAAAATTACTTATTTACTTGTTATCACTTTACGTATCGTCGACGATATGACAATACCTGCTAAATGCATGACACGCTTTTTTACAGGAGAAAGAAAAACCTTACGGCGGTTGTGTGTGGTGACTCTTACATGTAAAATTGTAATATTTTATAAAAATATGTTGCCTGTGAATGTATAAACGTGTTTTGGGTAAATAGTTTTTAATCTTTATTAAAATACAGATAGCAGATATTGTTTTAATTTTTTTGTAAGCTTAGCAGGTATTGTTATTAATAAAGTACTACACTGCGTCCATTAATTATGGAATAGGTAAAAAAGTACTCAAATTTTAAACATCCATATCTCCATCAAAATTATATCAATCCACTTGATTTATTAGGTAGGCCGTCCCTTGGACTACTTAGCACAAAGTATTTGACCTTACTTTATGTCTTTTTTATACAGGATGATGGCTAAGATACCAAGCCATGTAAAATGTGCTGATTTTAAAATTAATGTTTGGAAAATACGAAGCAATGAAAATGGAATTTTATTAGTGTACTGGTTACAGCTTTATGTTAGGTACTTACTGTACAAATTACAGCGCAGTGCCGTTCGTGTTAATTAAAAAAAAATTAAAAAATCGTGATATAACACTAACTTAACAATAGTAATAACAATTTAAAGAAACAACTTAATTATAAGAATAAAAATTAATAACGCGTATTTCCTCCACGGGCATTAATGACAGCTTGACAACGATTTGGCATACTGAGAATCAGATTTCTTATAAAAACCTGATCCATATTTTCCCATATTCTTTGTAGCGTCAATCTCAGCTGAGCCAAAGTTTCTGGTGGATTAGCTTCCCATTTCGATCCCATAAATGCTCTATAGGGTTAAGATCTGGGCTTCGAGCTTTCCAATTCATTACGGTAATTCCCGTTTCTGCTAGATATTCCGTTACTATTCTCGCCGTATGTGGACGTGCGTTATCTTGCATAAAAATGAAGTTTTCTCCAATAAAGGGAGCAAAAGGCACAACATGCTCCTGAAGAATTTCCGTAATGTACCTGTCACTAGTTAATCGGTCTACAATAGTATTTTACGTTACAAGTCCGGTAGGTGACTTATTACAGTACGAGTTGTTTTACGGACGAGGCGACGTAGGAGCCGAGTCTGGAATATAAACGAGTGCTGTAATAACACCTAACGGACGTGTATCGTATGGTATTTTATTTCATCCTGTCATTATATCCCTTTTCAAAAAAATAAATAGGTATATTAAAATTTTAAAAAATACTTCGCAATATTATATCATGCTACCTACCCTAAATGCAATTGAGCCATTGGTTTCCATAGTTAATTATAAATTTTGTTTGCTTGTCACTGTCAAATAGATAAAGTCATAATATTCGTGTGGGCAATTATGGAGGTTTCGGGTATAATTTTAAATAAAATCTACCAATTTTAGTTAAATAAAATATTTAAAGAATTGTAACAGGGAAGCACCCAAACAGTTTTAATTGGTATCACTAAATATAGACCATATAAAATAAAAATTACTAATTTTAGTTAAGCAAAACCTTTAAAACAATGTAATTAAATGCCTATATTATAGTTATATAACATTTTTCATTTACTAAAGTTGGTTAAATTGATTTATTTCATTTAAAAAAGTGTTTTTGATGTATTAAATAATTGCTAAATATGTGTATTTAAATATTTTATTTCTTATAATTTTAAGTGACAACTTGTCAAAAATCGAAAGTAAAAAGTCGTAGTTTCCAAAAACAAAGCATGGTTGCTAGGCAACACATTACAGTATCTGATACTGTAATGTTCCATTTACCGGCCGCATATGAGTACAGGGTAAGTAGATTTACTGGACAGGATGAAATAAATACCAATTCCGTTTTTGCCTCTAGAGATATACTTCCCCAAACCATAATTGATCCACCGCCATAACTAACCCGCTCTTTAAAATTACACTGAGCATAGCGATCACCAGGTCTTCGAAACACTTTTAAATGTCTATCATTGCTGTATAGACAAAAACGGGATTCGTCACTAAATAAAACATTAGCCCATTCATCTTCACCCCATGGCAAATGCTCTTGAGCAAACTGCAATCGTTCACGTCTATGGTGCGGTTCCAGCTTTGGTCCTATCGCTGCTTCGTACGGTTTTAGTTGGACCTCTTTTAAGCGATTAAGTATTGTTTGCTTACATAGTCGAACATTGTGAACGTTTGACAACCGTGCTTGTAGCTTGGTACTTGTTGTAAATCGCTCCCGAACACATTGCATTGTTAAAAGCCGATCCTGATTAGCAGTTGTTTTCCTTGGTCGGCCTTGCCCTGCTCTTCTTTGATTCGATCCATATTCTCGATACCATTTTAAAATTTTTGATATAGCCCCTTGCGTTTTATTCATGATTCTGGCAATATCAGACTGAGACCGGCCCTGCTCAAACAGTCCTCTTGCATAGGAACATTCTTCTGGAGATATGAATCGGATATTAGCATTCATTTAAAAAAGGAAACTAAACAAAAGGCCTTGTCAAGAACTGCCAACTAATTTATAATCTTGATAAATTGATAAGGGCAATTGGTTGACTAGCAACGTAAATCCAAATAGAAGTAAAACGTTTTCAGTCAATATAATTTGCAATATACAGATTTTTTAATTTACACGAACGGCACTGCACTGCAATTTGTACAGTAAGTACCTGACATAAAATTTTAACCAGTACACTAATAAAATTCCATTTTCATTGCTTCGTATTTTCCAAACATTAATTTTAAAATCAGCACATTTTACACGGCTTGGTATCTTATCCATGATCCTGTATAAAAAAGACATAAAGTGAGGTCAAACACATTGTTCTAAGTAGTTCAAGGGACAGCCTACCTAATAAACTGAAAATTGAATGGATTGATGAAGATATTGATTTTAAAATTCGAGTACTTTTTTACCTATTCCATTTTTTATTTTTTTATTTTTTTTTTAATTGACGCGAACGGCACTGCGCTGTAATTTGTACAGTAAGTACCTAACATAAAGCTGTAACCAGTACACTAATAAAATTCAATTTCCATTGCTTCGTATTTTCCAAACATTAATTTTAAAATCAGTACATTTTACATGGCTTGGTATCTTAGCCATCATCCTGTATAAAAAAGACATAAAGTAAGGTGAAATACTTTGTGCTAAGTAGTCCAAGGGACGGCCTACCTAATAAATCGAAAATTGAGTGGATTGATATAATTTTGATGGAGATATGGATGTTTAAAATTTGAGTACTTTTTTACCTATTCCATAATTAAGGGACGCAGTGTATATGTAGAATTTTTTACGTCAAGAAGTTTATTAACTTAATGGATACAACGGAAACAATGAAAGGTAGTTATTTATAAAAAATAAAATCACTTAAACAAAGAAAATTTAGTAAAAATTAGTTTCGACTTTTTTTTGGTTGTGCTTGTTTGGCTTGCGATTTTTTAATTTGTTGTGCAACACCATTTCCATTTGAATTTTTAATGTTTTGTCCAGTACGATCTTGTGTGTATGGCAAACTATCATAAAATAAGTGGCACTCTTGGGAAATAACACTATTCAATTCTTGGAGGTGTTTCCATTTTTTCTGTGTAATTGGCAAGCAATCTTTGTAGAGCTTAGGATAGTTTAAAATAGAAGTCATTTGTTTTGGTCTGCATGGAAGGTTCTGAAATTCTAAATTAAAATCAAGCTTCACTTTTATTTCACCGTTGGTGTCATAATATAGAGCTTTAATATCTGTTACAAAATTATCTCTACCTTGTCTTATAGTGGAATAACGATGGCTTTCTGATAAACTGTAATCATTAAAATATGTGTGTCTTAGCTGAATGACTTCATATGGCTCAGGTTTTATTCTGGCTTCGATTGAGGCTTTAACATAATCACTAGGCAATTCAATTACCCGATTCTTTAATTTTCGTTCTATGCACAGAATCACACTCCATTTGCGTGTGACCTTTTACCGTTAGGTATTTTTGAGTATTGGAAATTCTGTGCGTAATTGCAAAGTTTAATAGGGCATTTGGCAAAATGTTATTCCTATTTTGGAATGTACATCCGTCAGAATAAATTATAATTGGTAGATTAAGTCCTAAACAATGCCTCTTTAAATAATCAAGCACACATGAAACAAACGTGGAAGCCTGTAGTCCACAATCAATTTCTGTAAACCAGTAACATGTGGATTGATGACTGGCAGAATTATAAACGGTAGAGTTGTGGCAGCTCAGCTTTGTCTTAAAATATATTTTGGTCGCATTTAGCGATGGAGCGACTTTCACTGCTTGTAGATCCATACATAATAAAATACATTATTTTTTTAATACGTTAGTCTTGTCATTAGACTGTTCTTTTCTAGCCTTCTCCTTGTCATCAATGTGTTTTTTCCACAATATTTTTATTCTGATACTCGATACACAAATCACAGCGATCTTTTTTTGGCGAAAATAAACTAAGGTTATTTTCTTTAAACATAAGTTTAAACTTTTGGGTACTTAGAAATTGTTTATCTTCCTTGATACAGGTTTCCTTGTAAAAATTATGCAACTGTTTTAGTTAGTTATAGTAAAATGTTGTTCTAAATATAATTTGTTGCTATTCTTTCTTGTATAATGAGAAGACTGCTTGGGTAGTTCATCAAGAAACCAACTCAAAAAAGATTTGCTTTCTTCAAAAGCATTCACCCTGTTATTTTTATTTTTACGCCGTTTGTTTTGCTCGCATTTTGAATCATTCATGTTATACATACTATTTTTTATCCAGCTCTCTATCGTGAATCTCCCTAAACCTACGGTATTAAGGAATGTCTTACGGCATGCTTGAACTAACTCTTTACCATTGTAAAGTTTATAAATCATGGTACCTATTACCGCGTCTACTACCTTCGTTTTTCTGAATGTAGATTGAAGGCTCACATGTCCAGACACAAACAATTTTCTTTGATCCCATGTAATTTTTTTCAAAAAAGTTAGCAAATACTTCTTTTCTAATGTGTTCATTAAAAGCATTGCAAAACCTTTTCTTAGATTTTATACACATTTTTGACACGCAGGGTTCTCCAATATTTCTTGCCGCCCGAGAAATATTATGTTTAAAGTTTTTGCTTTTGTCCCGAGAAAAGCTTACATAATCTTTGCCTTTCATTCTAAGCAATTGATTTTAATTTCTTTTCCATTCGCTTTTATCAGCTATATTTTTTCTTTTTCGCCCTTCGGTCATATCACCCCATTCAGCCTTATTGTTGTTTTCTTGACCATCAGCATTACACACGAAAAACTAGCTTATTTACAAATCATCGTAAACATCACTTTTTGGAAATATTTTTCGATACGTATTTTACAGCAATTTAGCGTGTTAATCCTCATTTATAGTCGCAATATTAATTAGTTATCAGCGCTAACCAGTCATTCAACTTTAACTTTTTGTGATGTCGAGTCTTTTATTTACCATAACCCAGTTCCCACACAAGAAGGAACCACTTGAAGATTAAATGACACCTTAATAGCAATGGTGCCGATGTTCTTAAAAAAAAAGGAAAATAAAACGAATTTGCAATCTTAACTAATTGTGGAATGTAGAAAATCTCAAAATAAATTATTATGTATGGAATTTAATAAGATTTCTTGTTGATAACCACCTTGTAATTGATAAATCCAATATTAACCACGCCGGTGGTTTTCAATTTTTTTTCTAATGAGAGAGCGCCCTCTAATACTTTTTTTATGCACAAAGTTTCAGAGCTCTTTGTTAGATTTAGATTAATTAAAGATTGATTCGCATTTTTGCCAGCTATTGAACAGAGGAACGCCAAAGATTAGAGGTATTTAAGTAGATACCCCAAAACGTAACCAAAAATGAGGTTTCACTCATATTCGGCTAAATTGTATATACAGGGTGTTTCATAACTGCGGTACGAAACTTCTGAGGGTGATACGTAAGGTCGTTTTAAGAAAAAAAGTTCCTATGAACATATGTCCGGAGTTGTTTCGTTTCTGAGGTACAGGGAGTTGAAGTTTAAAAAAAAAAAAACGGTCATAAATATCCCTAAACCGATTTGGTTGAAATTTGGTTTAGTAATAAGGCGCTTATTTGGCCCTAACTAGTACAGGAGTTTTATAAACAAGAGCCTTCAGATGAACTCATAAATTGAAATCTAGAGGATTAATATCAGGACTGCTAGCTGGCCAATTTTGAGGTCCGGCACGTCCAATCCAGCGATTAGGCTAGGTGATGTCGAGATGCTGACGAGCAAGAACACTAAAATGAGCTGGATCCCCGTCGTGCATAAACCACATGTTGACTCTTACATGTGGGGGTACTTCTTCTAACAAAATGGGTAAATGATGTCGCAAAAAGTCCGTGTAGGATTCACCTGTTAATCTTGGCGGTAAAAAAAAATAGGCCAGTTAGGTAGTCACCAATAATTCCTACCCAAACGTTGAGCGAAAATTGTTGCTGAAAATAACTTCTCTAATAACGTGGAGATTTTCGTCGGTCCAAAAATGGTCATTGTGAGAGTTCATAATAGCATCTCGTGAAAAATTTGCCTCGTCCGTAACTAAAATATTTGGCACTACATTTTTACTATTTGTACAGTGGAGAAACTAAGTATCATTCATAAGAAAATACTGTTGAAGATAATCAGGTAAGTAGGTGTAAAGTTGTGAAACGTATAGGCATAAAGTTTTATTCCCAGAACCAAATCGGATCTCTCTGACAAATATTTGACTGATCATAAATTTCTCGGTCGTAACTATTTATCAATATGTTAATTTATTATTTAAACAAAATGGACCACAGACAGCTTGCTAGATAAGTAATGTTCTGTGCGGAAGCTAGCAGGTGCTTTTACAAGTATAGAAATCAAAATAATTTATCATTTGGCTTTAGTCTTTTTAAATGCCAACGACTAAACATGGATAGTTATTTATCGAGATTCAACAGAGTGCTTATAAAATAACTTTAATAGGTAAACAAAAATTAAATGTCCTTATCTTAAAACAAAGTAGTTTGCCCTATTTTAAGTGTTTTTAGTCTCAGCAATATGACGAAGCGCTATACCTTCATTCAAGTTCAAAATAAAATTATTTGGTATAATATTTGCAGAATTATACCGTTGACTCTTACTGCCATAAATAATCTATCTGATTAAATCCTATTGTATACGCCTCAACCTCTTCAAAGCTGAATAAATGGGATCAGGGTCGGCTTGAAAATGTACCTACACCACATGATTTATTTTAATAATTTAAAATAAATAGACAGGTATCTTTAGTTTTAGGTACCTATAATAAATGTAAAATAATGATAACAATTAATGATAATTGAAAATAAAATAATTTTAAAGTATAACTATTAGGATAAGTACAATAAAAATTAATTAAATTCTTAAAAACTATTGACAATTTATTCAAAATTTAACTCTGCATCACTATCACTATCTTCATCTAAGCCTAAACTTATAATTAAGGGTTGAACATTTGTAATCATACAATTGTAAGAATTTTCCACCTTAAGTACATGCTGTACACAGTTTTTCCAGCTGTCTGCAGAAATTTTTCTTACTTCGTTTTTAATTAATTCTACTACAGATGCATTTAATGTAGGAGAAATATTATTTCTCCTTATATTGAATTTTAATTGGTGCCATATTAGCTCAATAGGATTAAATATACCATAGTATGGAGGAAGACGCAACACTGTATGTCCATTTTCTGCTGCAAGTTTGTCACACTCGTATTCCTTATTTATTTTAAAAGCTTTTAATACTTCTCTAGCAGTTCTCGTTTTTTGTAAATTTCTTCAAAATATAAATCATTTTCAATCATAAAATTTTGAATTTCTGCTTTTGTATTATGATACCTAGCATTGTCCATTACAATGACGCTATTTTCAGGTATATTTTTAAGGAGTTTATGTTTAAACCAATCTTCAAAAAGTTGTGCGTCGGTATCTTAATGGTAATCTAAAGAAGAATCTGCTATGTTTTTAGCTGAAAGCAATAGACAATTTGGAATAAACCCGTTCTCTGAACCAGCATGTAATATTGTGATTCTTTTGCCTTTATTTGATGGTGCCTTGGTTTGACAATTTTTAGAAGAATCATCCCAACCTTTTCTTGGAGTGTCATGGGTATCGAACCATGTTTCGTCAAGGTAAATAATTGGACGATTTCTTTCTCTAAATTGTTTAACAGCTGTTAAATATTTAAGTCTCCATTCCCGTAAACGTTGAGATTCCATTAATGTTTGTCTTTTATTAATGCTTCGGTATTTATAACCCATTTTATGCAATATTTTCCTAAGACTTGAAAGGCTACAAGAGATATTTGTTTCGTCTTTAATCAGCCGCTCTTTGAGGGAAATCAAAGTGGGTACAGTTTGTGCCTCATACATTTGGTAAATCTTTCTTCTTAATAAATCCATGTCATTTTCGTCAATGCTTCTAAATGTGCCAAAATCACTCCGATTTTTTCTAGGATTAACAGGTTTAAGTACTATGTCTCTTACCGAAGATAAAGGAGTTTTTGTCAAAGTAGACGTCTCTGCTAAAGCATCCATCGAATTAAAATTTCTACTCGACAAAGATTGATACACATTTTTAATTATTAGTTTGGCATCGGTAGATACATGCTTTCTTTTAAAAATGACACTTGAAGATGCCCCCCTATTAGCACAATTCCAAGGACGCCACATTCTACCACTAATAAGCCCAAATAAAAATTACTCGCCGGAAAACCGCTAAAGACTAAAATTATTAAAAATCAGTTTGTATTTATATATGCATCAGGCATAGGTATAAATTGAATTTGTACCTGGTCCGGCTCTACTCGAAAAGGTTTTAAAATTTGGGATTTCCTTATTTATTTTATGGTCAAAGGGATAATGAGGGTTTTATTGCAGTCTAAAGATCAACGATATAATTCTACAAATACTATACACTTGTGAATAAAAATTCAGTGGCCAGTTTATTTTTAAATTTATCTAGGTTCAGGTGCTTTGTTTGCCTGGGTGCAATTTTTCGTTTTCTAATATAAAATATTTATTATTTTTAAGCAAAAAATAGATGTCTCTATTATTTTTATATGAAAAAGATATAATTGGTAGAAATCACTACGAGTAACCGTAAAAATGCATCGCACGCCGACGCTAATTAGTAAGGTGTTTTGTTGTGAAGTTATCAAGTTTCTTAAAATGAATTACACCAGTAGTGAAATATCCGATATGCATTTCGTTTATGGCCTGGCCAACCGTAACTCATTAGCAGCCAGCTTCTTCTGAGGAAAAATACCCTAATCGTGATATCCAGCATCATACGATGTTTTCCAGAGAGATTGCTTTAAACGTAAATGTAAGTTCTTCCGCCGTTTTCAAAACTTTAATGAACAATCTCTTATACCCTTATTACATCCAGCAGGTATGATACTCTTACCATTAAGAGTAGATTTATGTCAATGGATCCAGTAAAATATTAGCGAGAATCCCCAGTTTTTTGGACAAATCTTATTCACCCATGAGGCAAATTCTTCCAAAGATATTTTCGTCTTACAATTACAAGAGCTATCACCAGTTTCATTCCTTGACCGAGGTTAGGAAACAAGAAAGCTTAATGGAAACGTTTAATAGTTATTTATGGTACTAATGTGTTATGTTGAAAATAAGTCAACCGAGAAAGATTTATACCACGAGGCCGTCAGGCCGAGTGGTATAAATTCTCAAGTGTCTTAGAAAACATAACACACGAGTGGCATACAATATTTTATCCAACAAGTGGAATAAATCGTTTTTTTATGAGATAATAATTAATAAGTTTCGTGATCAAATCAAAGCAACTTGCGTCTCAGTACCCTATAAATGTCAGAATGACTTGACAAAGACTTTTTTACATTTTGGTCAAAGTTGGTTGATTGTTTGGTTGCCACGGGCATGATTCATTGTTAGCAAATGTTTAAATAAATTTTGACACTTGTCAGTTTTCCCTGCAGAAAAGGGAAGCTTTTTTGAAGAAAAAAACATATAGAAAATGGAGGAAACCGATGAAAATGACGTTCCTGAGGATATCCTTACGGAAGCGGAAGAAGCAGCGATGCAGATTTTGCCAGAAAAGTCCCGAGATGCTTACGACAAGGAGTTCAAAATGTTTGAGTCTTGGATGAATTCACGGAAGATAAAAGGTATCGATGAAAATGTTCTATTGGCTTATTTTTTACATTTGCAAAAAAAATTAGCCCCATCGTCGCTATGGACCAAATACTCGATGCTTCGCTTGACTATTCACCTGTATAAAAAAAAAGACATTTCAAAATATGGCAAACTAACGAACTTTTTGAAAAGCAAATCACAGGGATACAAACCAAAGAAGTCCAAGACATTAGAACGACCTGAAATAGAGAAGTTTTTGAACCAAGCTCCCGACGACGAGTACTTGTTGATGAAAGTGGCTTTGATAATGGGGATTAGCGGTGCTTGTAGATGAATTGGTCAATTTGAAAATAGAAAATATTCAAGACAAAGGGAAATATTTTCACGTAGTTTTGCCAGACACAAAAACCAAGAAATCGAGAAGTTTCACCATACTTGAAGAAGGATTTCCAGTCAACCCGATCCATTTGTGTAAAAAGTACATGTCTTTGAGACCAAAGAATACTAGTTCTAGCAGCTTTTTTGTTTTTTACAAAAGTAGTAGATGTACCAGCCAGTGTGTGGGAATAAATACGTTGTCGAAGATACCTTCAAGAATTGCAATGTTTTTGAAATTGGAGAAACCAGCGCTCTACACCGGTCACTGCCTGAGAACGTCTTCGGCGACTCTTTTGGCCAATACAGGGGCTAACATGACTACTTTGAAGCATCGGATGGAAGTCCTCGACGGTAGCAGAAGGATACTTAGAAGAATCGGTGCATAACAAAATACAAATTGCAGAAAAAATACAAGGTTCTAATGTGTCGGCGTCTTCTAGCACTATCAGCAGCTGTACCGATATTGGAGCGTCTGGTTCCAATGAACCAACGAATTTTACAATGACTTCAAATTCGAATAAACCGTTAGCGTTCTCCTTTAATTTCAATATCAATGTGAATTCTGCTTGTAATAGTAATAAATAAATAGAATACTACTTTAAATATGAACGTGAGTTATTTGATAGTTTATCTACTTTCATTTAGTAATATGAATTTTACAGTTCTGTAAATCGTTTTGTAAGGGCATCTATTACAGCACTAGTGCTGTAATAGATGCCCTTACAAAACGATTTTTAATAGCAGGTGCATTTTTATTTTTAAAAATGCCTTTTGCCAAATATTTTTATTCATAGATGAAAGTAGATAAAATTTTGTACAATATTCTTGTTGTAAATTCATATAACTACACTCGATGTTTGATTAAACTCGGCTGACGCCTCGTTTAACAACTTTAACATCTCGTGTTGTAATATGAATCTTTCCAACACTTATATCGTAAATATCTATTAGTTGTCTAAAATGACATTGATAATGACAGTCATAACTGTAATGTGTTGATAAAATACTTTTATGGGGCTAGATAAAAACGTTGTCGCCGATCAAGCGAATGGGTCTTCTTTAGATGGAATCCGACAGTATCAAGCTCCTAATGTTTAAGCAGTATTCCAATTATAATAAAAATTTTGACATATGAAATTATCACCTATGACTGTCGGGACACTCTGTATTTATTGTAGGTGTATAAGCAAAATAAAATGCAACAAATGCCACACACTTGAAGTAATACATATAACTCTCGGTGTTAGTGAAACAATTCCAATAATTTGCTATAACAAACATGCGTAATTGTACGTCAGATCTGAAAATATAGCCAACCGATATCGTCAATTCCATAAATGCTAAGGTCACGACGTATTATTATGGACACCCTTTTCGTGTCTAAATGCAATTTGAATAATAACATATAACCCGACAAGATCAATCTCGAGAATCGATGTTTATAAATGTATTCTCAGTATGACGCTTTTTACAGATGCAAACTGCAATTGTAATCACCGAAAGCTAGAACTGACCTTTTTAATTTCATATTCAGGATTATTGCTTATATACAATAAATAGTACAATTAGTTACGGCATTTGGATGAGATCATGCTTGTGGCTAAACGATTAATTTTCTTTACGTTATAAGTATTCACTTTCTCGGTCAGTTTAGATGACCTATATATGTTTCTCAGCGGAATTGACTGAATCATTCATTGTGGTTTTAAAATCATTTCAGGCAAGCAAAAAGAGGCTTTAGCTCAAGAATTAGAGGATGGTAATAACTACGAGAAGATTCACCCTTCGCACATTAACCTTCCAACATAAGGAACTAAAAAACATGACAAAAGAACCATCGAAGTCAAAATACCACCAAGAACGACTCGACTTTACCAATACCATAAAGTCAAACTTCTCAGACTTTTTGATAACCAATACCTAATGCGGAAGATGACCAAGCAGTGGCGCACGTGGGGGGGAGGGTTTAGGGGGGGGGGTGTTGGAGAAAAAAAAAATTAATTCAATGTTCATTTGAAAATGCCGCCATGCTCGTAGCTCTGGCAGATCTAGTGTGGGAGCACCACTGACGAAAACTGAGTAACCTAAAAAATGATGATTCGACGTTTGTTCACGTTCTATCGCTTGTCACTCAATATAGGTATATTACTATTGGCATCATTTGCGTGTATGAAATTTGCATTGAATCACCAAAATCGACTTGTTTTATGCTGAAGTTATTGTACGACTAACGACCGGTCCAACATAAAATGGCTTCTGTGAAAATAGCTTAAGTTTTCAAACCAAAACATGCACCCACTTCGGACCCTAAAATTTATAACACTTCGTAACCCGAACACTCGCCCGATGAGTGTCCACTGTCCACCAATGAAAAGATCAAGGCATGAGGATTCGGATTCTCTTGATCCAGCACTACGTTTCACAATTCACGACAGAACGTAGAAAAATCATTAAAAAAAGCCAAATCATTGAAAAAAGATTAGTAATTTTTCCTACATTCAAAAAAATGTGGAAATGTTTAAAATAAATAATAAATATATAAATAAATCGTAGTACATTTTGTACCTGGGGCCAAACGCCGAATTTGATAATGACGGTGGTTAATAAAATAAAATTAAAAATCACAAAATATATAAGTAATAAAACTGGACTTTATGTGAGGTTTTTATAAAAACTAGAATAATCTCTAGGGCTTACTATAACAAATTTTTTCACGTCATGCCCAGTGAACCAGTCGTCTCACTGTTAGCTCAGTGAGCTTACTATTTTCTCCCTCAATTATTAAACAATTTCCTCATTAATTTTCATTATTGGCAGGGTCTACCTAATGATGTTAAGAAGTTTTGTAGAAGACAATTGGACGACCATGACACCAGATTTTTCTTTTAAATTCCTATCATGGGAAAGAGGAATCTGGTTGGCATATTCAGCTGTTGAAGATGAAGCTTATTGCCGAATCTGCACATTATTTGCGCAAAAAAACGTTGGTAAAGGAAACTATGAAAACGTTGACGTAAGTACGCGCTCCTCGTGCATGTACGGACACCAGATTTTTCTTTCAAATTCCCATAATGGGAAAGAGGAATCTGGTTGGCATATTCAGCTGTTGAAGATGAAGCTTATTGCCGAATCTGCACATTATTTGCGCAAAAAAACGTTGGTAAAGGAAACTATGAAAACGTTGACGTGTTGGTTCGGAGTGCTTTCCGATATTGGAAAAAAGCTTTAGATAAATTTAAAGATCATCAATCTAGGAAGTATCACAAATATGCTTATAAAGATGCGTAGAATCTCAAAATGATACGTGAAAATCAGAAAACAGACGTCATGAGCGCGATTGACTAGAGCCGAAAACAACTGCAACATGAAAACAGACAGAAACTGGAACCTATAATCCTTATCGTTTTACTATGTGGCAGACAAGGACTTGCACTTCGAGGACATCGGGATCGGGATCCATTATCGATAGAGATGCCAATGGAGAACGACGGAAATTTCAGAGGTCTGGGGATCTTACATGCTTTGCTTATGTTGCACCACGTAACCAACCTGACCAATACCTTGTAGAGGTTGACCTATGTCCTATTTACATATCTACTCCCCATGTGAAGCAAGTGGTAGGTAGAGCCTAACTATTGCAATGCAAGCTTCACTCTATTTATTGAATTTAGCCTCTCAGGTATTTCATTTTCTGACACCAGTTAACTTGGACTCTTTTGACTCTGAGACTTGTTCTCTAATGAGACCGCAAAACTCCTATTCTCAAGAAGAGAACCTACTACCTTGGCGATGTAGTTCAGAGCTCCGACCCTTATTAACTTTAGTAACAGACATTCTATATTAGTATATTTTAAAAGTCCTGTTTTGAGGAGAATGACCCATAGGTCTCGTGGCAAAAAAACTTTATTAAAAAATCTTACTTACCTCGAAAACTAGTAAGGCAAGTTGATAAGGTGAGAAACGTGTCAACAGAGATATTTCTACGAGTATGTTCAGATTAACATACATAATTGTAAGTAACGAATGTTGTTCCGATCTGCTCTTCCATTAATTAACATAGAGAAGTCATAATGTTCCTTTGCCAAGACTGTTATCGCTAATCGACACGAAAAGTTCGCGACGCTTTTTTCGATGCCAGCATTTTCCTAGCGTCAGTGGCGTACGCAATATCCTAATCTAATAAGGTACATCCATATAAACTGCTGGTCAGACGAAACGAAAACTACAGAGATTTTAAAATTAGAAATTGAACCAAAAAATGTGTCCATATTTCTCTAAGAGACCTGAATATAGTATTTAAGCAAGAGAACCAACACAAAGTCCAGGTCTGATTTAAAAAGAAAGTAACATGTTTTGCCTTTAAGGAATCATATAAGTGAGCAAATCTCACTAACGAACTGTCCCCCGAATTTTCAGTGGGAAGGGGAGTCCGTCAGGGATGCATTCTCTCCCCCAATAGTCCTCAATGCATACTCAGAGGTCAGAGGGTTTGTTCAGAGAGGCACTACGAGATAAAATAGAAGGAATCTCTGTAAATAGTGAATTAATTAATATAACCTAAGATATGTAGATGTACACTCGCGTTTCGTACAAATCAAAAATTGACCTGAAATATTCTTGTTTCGTACACTCGATAAATTAACCCATTTTCGTCTTCTCATCTCGTACACTGACCATTGTGATGGTCTGGTTACCTGGTAACATAGGTAATATCAAAATATATACACTTTGTTACTTTGTTTTCTATCACTTTATTATATTAAATTAATCCTATGGACAGGGTTGTATTTGTATTTTTTTATGTTTTATTACACATATATATAGTAATATAAGCTACCTAATCAAATTTTACAATATAATATTAAACGACTTAATGTCTCAGGAATTTCCATTTTTTTAAGTAAATACTCGCTCAATATATTGCTTAAGCGGCTGTCCAAATCGCTGCTGTACAATGTCATAGTAATGCATTTCTTTTGTAAGTACTTTGAAGAGTTCAAATATATTAGGGTGACACTTGCCTTTGTTCAGTCTATTATGCCAGCCTTCGATGGAGTTTGTAGGACGGTGTCGCTCATTATAGCATATCCATAACAACTCATTTTTCAGCCATTGTTCGACAAAATAATCGTTGAATTTAACAACGGCTTTCTCGTTTGGTGCATTCTCCATTATGTGTAGCCAATCGTTGCTGATATGATCTTCTGGTAGGTATGCCAACGCGGCACACATACGTATGTAATCTCTAACTTCCTTATTTTCCTTGTATTGTGGGACCAGTCCAAGTTCTTGTACTTTTCTTCAGATGGCTTGGTTGAAATGGAAATTGCATCCTTTGATAACAACTTCGGAGAAAGCATCTCTTAATGCGCTTATTGCGGCACGCTCAAAGTCAATGTGTACCTTTTGTGGAATAAAATTAGGTACCTTATCTTGCAGTAACTTAAAAAGCCTCTTATAGGTAGTTCCTTTGCGGTTTCGCAATAGCGCGTAAACAGCAGGAATGATCCGTGTTGCATCGGGAGTACATCCCAAGTCTACGAGTATGGTGTAGAGTTGATCGAAAAGGGGGCAACAACTTTTAAACGTCCCGTCCATGAAGAATTCTGACGAGTGTGTAAGCAAGTGTCCTCCATTGCTCGCAAAAATTACTATTCTATCTTCTTGGCCATCGTCTACTAATAAATAAGATTTTATTGTTTCAGTCAAGGTAGCGTCTTCTAGCTTTTTTGGCAGAACATTAATGCCTAGAGCCCTCTGCCTTTCTCTGTAGAATCGATCTTTCTTCTTCTTTAAGTGCCTTCTCCATTCAATGAAGATCGGAAACAATTCTGGCAAATTCGTCTCTGTCTTGGGCTCTTCTCAGTAGGGTGTTTGAATCTAAGCCTGTCCAATCCCTTATGTTTTTCAGCCAAGAGCACTGTCTACGCCCCGGACCACGCTTTCCCTCAATCTTGCCCTCCATAATTAGTTGCAGGAATCTGTACTTGTCCTGCCTCATGACATGGCCAAGGTAAGCTGTCTTTCGCTTTTTTATGGTCTCGAGAATTGTTCGGTCCTTGTTCATTCTATGTAAGACCTCTTGATTGGTGATATGGTCGGTCCATGGTATGCGAAGCATTCTACGATATACTCACATCTCAAATGCTTCCAGCTTGTTAATACTGCTGACTTTTAGCGTCCAGGCCTCGACTCCATACAGTAACGTGGAATACACATAACATATAACGAAGTTAAATCTTATGCTTAAATTGAGTGTTCTGTCGGTTAACAGGTTCCTCTCGATCTTTAACGCAGGAAAATTCAGGAATATTAACTGCAAAATTGAGCCCAGCGTCTCTTGCAACCATCATTTCTTACCTGTAGATCGGTGATATTGGAACCAGTTCTTCTCGAGGACGTTTCTTAACCTGTTGCAAGCATAAGTCAGCTTCATTTTTCGCTATATCAGGGACACATGTGTGGCTTGATTCTGTTTGGATGTACTTGTAGTCCTTGAAGGTTGTCAACGTCCCAGGGCATTGTCTCTTGGTACACATCCACAGTATGTTGTTGGTATATGTACGTTTTATTGTATAACGATGTCCTGAATGCAATATGGCTGGTTTTCCTCTTCTCGTTTCAATTACTTGAATATCCATGATGAAAAATATCGGTGTCGCAGTAATACTTGATATGATCAGATGAGAGCTTTTACAATAATATCAGAAATAAATTCAACACCCTTTATATATAATACACCACTTCAGGTAAATTTTGAAGTGTACGAAACGCGAGTGTACGAAACAAGAACATTGCGAGAACTCATTTCTACGTAAACAACATTGAACTCAAGGGAAATAAGGATTCGAATCAAGAAAGCCCGAAATGCCTTCAATCGCATAAAGAAGGTACGTCATCTTATCTTATTGACCAAATCAATTTGGGTTATTTACTTACTTTAATAATATCGATGTCTAGTCTAATGAGAGTAGTGATTGACTAAAAAACCTTTTGCAACAAAAAAGCTTCTTAAAACAAATTGTGCTTTAAATGTGGATGTGATTGTTAAAGCTCCCTACAAAGGTGCTAAAAATAACCGTAAAATATATTGCTTAAATTGCTCGAGCTAAAAATATGTCAATAACATATTCTTTCTTATATGCGTTTTAATTAAATATATTTTTTATATCAATAAATCAGATTTTAAACAACTTTGGCTACTTCCTAAGAACATGAAACATAAATCTCGAAGGCCGACAAAAAGCTGTTACAATTTTTAATTAGTATGGTTGATTTATACAGTGTGACTGAACTTTATTTTGATAATATATACATTATACCTACTAGAAACAACTCGGTGGGGAAATAAAATTGTTAGAAATGTCATAGACTGTAGAAAATAGAAAATTTATTTTAACAAATGAATTTTAGTTTAGTTTAGATATCTTTATTTCAAATTACATTCGTATATACAAAATTTTGTACATTTTCTAGGGAGAATTGATTATCATCTATTACAACTGAATCAGGTATTTCCCTTCTAGACTGCTTTGTTCGGAACAATACTGTATTGGTTTTTTCTTTGTTTAATATTAGCTTATTTATTTCAAACCAACTCTTACATTTTTTGAAGCTACTCGCAGTATTATTTACTACATCATCAATTTGTTCGCCGCCCGCTAATAGGTTGGTATTATCAGCATATTATGTTGTTATATTTTAATAAGGATGGTTGATTTCAAAATTTAAATCATTGACAAAGATTATGTGCTGCGGGATACCCACTGTATTTTGCAATATTTCTGATGTCGAGCTGACGTTGCCCTTTTTTGCGACGACCACTCTTTGAGTCCCCACGAGTAGATTTCATAATATCAGTACCAGTTAGTGAGGTAGACCTTCTGAAGTATTATGTTCGTTCTTTAAATCAGTCGGGGACTATTGATTTCTATTTGTAAACAGGTAAGCTTCTCAGAGGGACTTGGCATAGTGGAGGGGGAGGGGAGGCTCCCAGTTCCTCGGTAATATGTATGATTTGAGTGGGTTTTAGTGGATGTGTAATCGTATGATCAGAGGATTCAGGGAAAGATCCATCCGTTTGTATTAGTTGATAATAAGTTTGTCAATATGTTCGGCAATTATCGGCATTTGTAGGTTATTATCTAGCGTATGTATCATCGTGAAGCGTAGAGCGTTAGTCACAATCTTGAGTACTTTGTTCTGGAATGTCTGAGATTTTTTGAATGTTGACTTAAATACGGTGCATCAGAAGACGACACCATAAATAAGTACAGGTCTAATAATAGTCTCGTACAGCAATGTCGTTGTTCGTAAGTCCAGTCTACTTCTACCGTTGATGAGCGAGTAGATGGCGCCGAGTTGACCATGGGCTTTGTTTAAGGATTTGTCTACGTTATCGGTCCAAGCCAGCCTCTTATCGAAAGACAGACCCAGACATTTGATGTTATTACACCAGTCTATTCTGGTGTTTTTGACTTGAAGTCTGGTTTATGGAATATTACATTTTGATCTTAAGAAGTAGATGGTTTGAGTTTAAGAGTCATTTAGGCGAGTTTTCCATTTGTCTAACCATGCCTCGATAAGATTTATATGGGGTTGCAGCTTTGAGACTACCAATCTTGACTGTTTGGTGATAGCGGTGATCGCGGTATCGTCGGTAAACAGGTATAATTGTGTTTGAGCGAATTTGTGGATGTCGCTGGTATAGATACTGTACAGGGTCGGAGCAAAGGGGGAACCCTGCGGTATTCCGGCTCTGACGTGTCGCACAGTCGATATCGCATTATCAGACGAAACCGCGAAAATTGTGACTTTATTAACTTTAGAATAAGTCCGTCATCCCAGACCCTATCTAACGCTTTGCTAACGTCAAGAAAAACCGCTCCAGTACTATAGCGACCGTTAAACCCCTTCAGTACGTTGAGAGCCAGTCTTGTTGTTTGGCGCACCGTCTATTGAGCAGATCAAAAACCGAAATGTTCTGGCGGTAAAATGTTTATGTCAGATACGAAATGGTTGATACGATGAAGTATGAGTTTCTCAACAACCTTGCCAAGACAAGACAGTAGGCTAATGGGTCTGTAGCTGGTCACTAGTGATTGATCTTGCTTAGGTTTTGGAATGAGAACTACTTTGGCTTTCTTCTAAACTTGGAAAAAACGGCCTTTTCCGATAATAGCCTGTGCAATGTTTACCACATCCGCTATTACATTTTCTGGCAAGTTCTCTACGCTTTGATCTTTATACCGTCGAAACCCGGAGCCTTTTTAAGTTTAATAGCTTTGATAACGTCTTTGACTTCTGAAGAGTTTCACTCTGTATACTATTAAGTTTAGATTACAGCTGTGCTAGTATGACATGCGATCATATTAAAAATACATATACATGATCTATTTTCCTATTAATTTTAATTAATTATTACATAAACTTGTTTAGGTAGTTAAAATCCGTCCTTGTCCTTAGAGATCAGTTTGTTATTAACATTTTTGCAGACATGTATGTACTTACGTACATATTTTGCAAGGCTTTCTAGGCCACGAATTTATGTTTCGCAATGATCGATCGATCGGTAGATATATCTCTATGATTGGTAAAAGAAGTTCCTTATTATATGTTTGATGTGACAGTCGTCAGCGCTGGAATTTATGCCGAGAAAAAAACGGGTCTTGGACTTTTGTGGTTTGTGAAACGGATACTTGATTACTTGTAACTTATTATGCAAAGTTAGGGAAAGCCTGCTTTGTTTTTTTTTCATGAAATTGATGCTAGGTTGTTGTTGAAGGCGTTTTCTGTTTACCTTAAATAATGGCACACAGAAAATTACATTTGTATACATAACTGGAATCAACAAACATTCATGCGATGGACCAAAAGTTTTTCACCTCCAATTCTGAAATTCCGCCTCCAGTTTAAAGTGTTAAATTATACACAGGGTTCACCATTTCAAAACGAAACAGGCTAAATATCTGATATATATTGGTCCGATGAAGACCCTCATCTTTACAGAGAACATCATACTTAAATACCTGAGAAATTAAATGTATGGGCGGGTATTCTTGGCAACCATATTATTGGACCCATTTTCATCAATGGAAACTAGACTGGAGAAGTTTACCATGATTTATTACAAAATACAATAAATCCTATTATTATACGAGTAGCACAGGAAGATAAAAATCTTTTAGGACAGGAAGTTATTTTCCAACAGGATGGGGCTCCTCCGCATTATTAGCTACGTGTAAGAGAGTACTGGGATCAGACATTTCCAGGAAGATGGATCGGCCGGAGGGGGCCCATTGAGTGGCCAGCTAGGTCTCCAGATCTGACGCCACTCGACTTTTTCTTATGGGGACATCTTAAGACAAAAGTTTATGCAACAAAGCCCAACGATTTAGAAGATCTAAGGGAACGAATTGTACAAGAATGCCGACTGATAACACCAGAAATGTTACAGGCAGTTCGTGAAAATTTTGAATCACACCTTTATCATTCCATGGTGGTCCATTTCAACATCTGTGTAAATAAATACGTTAGTTTTGTATTACATTTAATCATTAGTATTATTTTTATTCAAATAATAGATTAGAAGAAAACCATTACACAATAATTAAATAATTATGAGATGTCTGAGAGTGAATGATGTTCTTGTGGAGGACTGTGGACAATTGGCAGAGACATTTGCAACGTACTTTTCCACCTGCTTAAGAGCTAAATATGGAGGAGATATCTCGGCGTCTTGGACGCTGCCAGTGATTAGAGCACCAAACAATTTTGTTTGGAGGCAAGTTGAATGTCAGGAAATAATTACCATAATTAAAAGTATAAAACCAAAGAACAGTGTGGGGATGGACGGTGTCTCCATAAAAATTGTAAAGATGTTAAAAAATAACTTGTGCGAACCTCTTGCATATATTGCTAATTTAATGTTCACTCAAGGTCATTTTCCAACCCAGTTAAAAAATGGTGTAGTTTCGCCCATATATAAAAAGTTAGATCCTACAAATCCGGCTAATTATAGACCGGTCACAGTGTTAAATGTTATATCAAAAATTTTTGAAAAGATTATTCATAACAGGATTATGGATTTTTTAAACCGTTTCAAAATTATAAACCCAGCACAACATGGCTTTCTTGTGGGCAGATCAACAGAGAGCGCGGCTGATGGGTTTTTGGAGTCGGTGTATAAAAAACTTGATGAGGGATTCCTAGTGGCCGGGCTCTTTTTTGATCTGTCCCGAGCCTTTGATACCATAAATATAGGTTTTCTCTTGGACAAAATCAAAATAAAAAAAAATGATGGGAGACAGTTCGAGCATCTTGGACGTCATTAAACCAGAGATTTAATTGATTAATTAATGTTTTAAAAAATGGCCTATTTTTCCATATTAATTACTATTATCCCTAATTTCTCTAGTTTAACAAAAGATATCACGTTGCGGTTTTCAGTTCAAAAGAACTTCTGTCTATAATAGTAAAGTTTTTTTCTTGACCTTATGATTTAAATTTTTTTCTTGTTTATTGGGTGTTTAGGTCATTTATAAATAAATAAAGGTTTGGTTTAAGTTGACGTTTCGGTTTATTATATATATAAATAAACCGAAACGTCAACTTAAACCAAACCTTTATTTATTTATAAATGACCTAAACACCCAATAAACAAGAAAAAAACTTCTGTCTATATACTATTCATTAATATAGTCCCACTTAAGCTATAATGAAATATTTTGGGGAGATTCTATAGAGAGTAATCGAATTTTTATAGCTCAAAAAAGGGTGATCAGACTGTTGTTTGGTGTGACATTATTGTCCAGCTGCAGACCTCACTTTGTGGGGAAAAAGATTCTAACATTTCCTTGTTTATATATTTTTAAGACCTTATTATATATCAAACATAATGAGAACACTCATCTTATAATACACGAATGAATGATCTTATGGTAACTGATCTGCACCGGCTTACTAAGTTCGAGAAATGTCCAACATATGTTGGCAGGAAACTGTTCAATAAATTACCAAGGGAGGTCAGACAACTGTCATTTATTAGTTTTAAACAAAGAATAAGGCAAATTTTGCTTAATAGGGCTTTTTACTCGGTTTCTGAATTTATGACTAATACTTTGAATGGTTCATAGACTTTATTTTTAATGTGATATATGTGGTCTGTTTTGTACTACAATGTAAGTATTTGTTAACTATGTAATATTTTAAATCTGTTTTAAATATTTTATGTAGGTATATGCTATTGTATATATACCTATTTGACGTGTACACCCTTTAACTGTAAGGCTAAAGTATTAATAAAGAGAATTTCAGTAATTCAGTATTTCAGTCATTTGAAAGAGAATTAAATGCCCTTTTAAAAGAGGTATCACTCGATCCCTAGTTCCACTTGAAATAGTAAGGGTGGATCCCACCCTCCCTAGAGGGTTCAAGTTGTAGTGTTAAAATTGTAACAAAAAACTTCCCCCTTGACAAATCTAATAACGTGTACTAACGATTTTTTTTAAAACTAACGTGGAATCAGATATTTATCCTGTTTCGTTTTAAATGGTGAACCCTGTATACTATTTAAATCACTAATGAGTTTAGTAGTTATTACGAGTTAAATCCAACCAGCGCAGTCAGAAAAACAATACCTATTTCCATCAATCAAATGGATTAAGTTATTAAAAATTGATGTAATACCCAACAGCCATCCTTTTCGCTCATTGTTATGTCAATGTTCCTATGTTTGTATTCAGACGAAGCAATGTCATTCAATAATTATTATTAAGAAATGCCTTAAGCTACGCCTCTGCATTCAAGAAACGATCTTCAATACCAACATATCACACACTTTTAAGATATTTGTTCTAATGGACTGCGAAACTATATAGGATTTCTCTCTCGAAGTAAATGGGTCCATTATCATATTTATACAATTGTGGCGTAAAAAGGCAAATTAATTTTACATGTTACACTTTATTTTATACAGGGATAGTGAGCGTAAATGGCATACGTGCTAATAAAGAGCCAAACTTATGTTGTGGTTGTAAGGTAAGGTGACTTTGATGAGATGTTTTATTTTCAGTACAAGTTGTTAAGCATATTTCGTATTTAATTTATTTTAATGTATTGAATAGTATAAACTAACTAGTTAAATAATATGCTAAATTAAGCAATTCAGCAAATTACCTTTGACCTATACAGGGTGACGCGGATCTAAATGAACATACTTCAACACAAGACAAAGAATACCTTGGGGGTTCTTAATCACTTATCTTTGATAGTTCAATTGTCGATAGTTAATAAGATACAGGGTCTTTTATGAACTTCAGCAATTTTTTGTTCTTGTCATATTTTTTAATGCACTCCGTATAAAATTTTCATATTGGGTCAACATCTGTAACCTATCTGTCGCTTAAAATTGCAGTATCAGAAAATTTTAAATTCCAGGCCCGTATTAGAAAAAGTTGACATTTTCAATTTTTACATTTTTAACACCCTGTAGATCAATTTTTTCAAAATATTATTTTTTTATTGGAAAGAGCATAAAGAATTGACCCTAACGGCATAATTTTCAAAGTTCCCGCACCCATCACTTGATTAGAATAAATGGTTGTTTTGTAAAAAATTTCAAAATGGTGCATATTTGGAAATTAGAAATTAAGAAAATAACAATAAAAAAGCAAAAACTGCTTCCGAAGTAAAAAAATAAATGTACATACTAAACGTTTAATAGTTTTAACGAGACTAAATTTTAGGGAACAACACAACAACAAATAACAAAGTAATAATAATAATAACAAAACTGCAAGATAATGATTGCTTTTTAGACATCGACAAAAAATCGTAAATTACAGTCAGAAATCTCAAACTTTGTAAAGTAGGCTTTGCCTCATTTAAAAACAAACCAAAGACTATCGAGTTACTGTTCCATAGCAACAATTCAAGTCACTATCAGATATGTGACAGTTGTCTGACCTTTGTTAGTATTCGGTTAACAATTATTGCAATTTTCTGTTGAAGATGCCTTACCAATTTTCAAATGCCGAATATGCCGACATTATTTTTGTATACGGTTTTTGTAACGGTAATGGAAGAGCTGCTGTTCGGGAATATCGTAGGCGATTTCCGGGTAGAAGATGTCCATATCACAAAACATTTGCAAATGTATTTTTATTTGCTGGAGAACATGGACATTTTCCCACCGACAATAATATTGATCAACCAATACGACATCCAGTTCAGGAGGAAGAAGATATCTTAAATCTTGTTGAAGATAATCCCAAAACATCTACTCGAAAAATTGCGACACGTCTAGGAATCCCGCAAAAAAGAGTTAATGTAACACTGCAAAAGGAAGGCTTGCATCCGTTTCATGTTCAAGAAGTTCAAAGATTGGAACCTGGCGATTATGCAAACCGGTTACTCTTTTGCCAGTGGCTCAGTAGACACCAAAAAGTCTTTATCGAATCCTCTGGACCGATGAAGCACAATTTACCAGAGATGGTGTAAATAATTCAAGGAATTCCCATGTATGGTCGTTAGAAAATCCACATGCCATCAGACAATCGCATTCGCAGCACAAATTTTCCATAAACGTTTGGGCAGGTATAATAAATAATAAATTAATTGGGCCGCACTTTTTTGCTGAAAGATTAGATGGAAATCAATATTTAAATTTTTTACAAAACATTTTGCCAGGACTTATGCAGAATGAAAATGCTAACGTGAGAGGGCTCTTTTTTCAACATGATGGGGCCCCACCACATTTTGCAAGGGTTGTATCTGAATTTTTAAATATTACGTTTCCTAACAGATGGATAGGCCGTGGAGGGCCCCATTTATGGCCAGCCAGGTCGCCGGACTTTAATCCTTTGGATTTTTTTTTCTGGGGGAATATGAAAAATTTGGTTTATTCAGAAGAAATCAACACGCGGGAGCAGCTTTTGCAACGAATTATTAATGCTTTTCAGGAAATAAAAAATAACCCAGACGCAATTAGAAAAGCAGTGTCAAATTTAAACATCAGAAGACGAAGATGTGAACAAGCCAATGGAGGGCATTTTTAACAGCTTCTTAAATAACAGTGTTCTGCTAAAGTGCTCTTAAAATTAATTCTTGCTAAAACTTTTTCTATGTATTAGATTTTAAGCAGTCGATTCTAACTTGCAGTTTTGTTATTATTATTATTACTTTGTTATTTGTTGTTGTGTTGTTCCCTAAAATTTAGTCTCGTTAAAACTATTAAACGTTTAGTACATTTATTTTTTTTCTTCGGAAGCAGTTTTTGCTTTTTTATTGTTATTTTCTTAATTTCTAATTTCCAAATATGCACCATTTTGAAATTTTTTACAAAACAACCATTTATTCTAATCAAGTGATGGGTGCGGAAACTTTGAAAATTATGCCGTTAGGGTTAATTCTTTATGCTCTTTCCAATAAAAAAAATATTTTGAAAAAATTGATCTACAGGATGTTAAAAATGTAAAAATTGAAAATGTCAACTTTTTCTAATACGGGCCTGGAATTTAAAATTTTCTGATACTGCAATTTTAAGCGACAGATAGGTTACAGATGTTGACCCAATATGAAAATTTTATACGGAGTGCATTAAAAAATATGACAAGAACAAAAAATTGCTGAAGTTCATAAAAGACCCTGTATCTTATTAACTATCGACAATTGAACTATCAAAGATGGGTGATTAAGAACCCCCAAGGTATTCTTTGTCTTGTGTTGAAGTATGTTCCTTTAGATCCGCGTCACCCTGTATATAGGGAAGCATCGTAGTATTGGCTGAAGATCATGTATGTGCTACCGAGGAATATGCATGCGTTGAATCAAGTATATGTCAGTTTGTAATGATGAACTAACTAAATAATATATTCGAAATATTGTCAAATTATACCAGTTTTAACAGGCTTAACAATGCTTTTCAAATTTGCTTGTAAATGTGGACCTAATCATAACCTATCTCAATCTCATAAGTTTATAACAGGCATTAAAAAACAAAAAGCGTCTCAATCTCTTGAACACCTGGGAAAGCCATTCTCCACATTATCTCAGTATATTACCTCGCTATTCGTCTCTATATGCCTTCATGAATCTAATTTTCAGTCGATCTTGATAAGCCCCGTGCAGACTGAAGAGCTGCTTCTGAAAAGCCAAGTTAAGTGGTATTAGGCCTAATCTGATGGTAGACAGATGAAATGCCATCCGAGACGCTGCGGGAGAGTGTGATTGGGCAATAAGTCTTTGCAAAATTATTCATGAATCAATATAGGATCCATGCTGTCTGACGGACTTAGGAATATTTTAAGATGATAATGTTGTGGAAGAAATAAGCTGATGATTGAATCTTGCTTCTTTAAATTGAATTTCTGCCACTGTACAAATCGGGTATTTCAAGAAAATATTGTATAATTTCGCTGATAACACATCTATATTATAACGCATCACTTTTAAATGGGAGACCCTTTTTGATAGGTAATAAATTTAATGAGGGGTCATTTAAAAGGGGTGCATTTTAAAACAGAAAGATAACCCAACATAGATTCACAGCTCAACAAAAAAAAAATTGTCTTGGTGCGGAAGAAAAAACAACTGATTTTAGTTATTTTGAATGCGGTGATTCCAAAAACAGCTTTTCTTCGTATTAGCTCTAGTTTTTGAGATAGAGCCTACTAATAATAAATTGTAATATTAATATATTTGGCAATTAAAATGGTCATACATTTTATCAAAAACTTCACTAATTCCAAGACTAATGCCTTTTTAATTATACCTATTTATTTATAAATCACTGGAAATACCTAATCTTATAATGGCAAAAGGCCATATAATTATTACAGATAAGAATAGTATATTATGTTACAAGGACGAAAAATGCAGTATTTCGGACGTATTGCGGGAGATTACTGGACGAGGCAAAGCCGAGGCCAGTAACCCGCATAGTCCGAAATACATTTTTCGTCCGTATAACATACGTTATTTTTTATCCGATTGTGTTTTTGCTCGGATTATAAAATAATGTAAAAATTAAGAAAACCAATATATTTCATCTTGCATTGTAATTTTTTGTCCCTTGAATGTTTGAACAATGAAACCTGTAATATGCGTATCCATGGATCTAACAAATAATTAAATTAATATTATCAACTGACGTTTTATCAATCAGGCGATAGTTTTAACTAATCTTTCGTGTTCTGCTAGTTTTAAAACCTGAAAAACACAATTAAAAATGGAAATAGACGATGATCTTATAGAAGGTACACCACCTGACATTCAAGAAACTGCCAAGGAAGTAATGTTACATTTGTTGCCACAAAAATCTAAGGAAATATATGAAAGAGCTTATAAAAAATTTATGGATTACCGGCAAGAAAAAAATATACAGTCGTTCTCCGAAAACGTCTTCTTGGTCTATATGGCGAAATTATCGAAAACTATGAAGTCATCTACTCTGTGGTCGCAGTATTCTATGCTACGTGCAGTGGTAAATGTAAAACAGAATATTGATATATCTAAATACATGAGATTACGAGCATTGTTGAAACAAAAAAGTGTTGGATATTGTCCAAAGAAATTAAGGATCCTAACTAGAGAAGAGGTTCACAAATTCCTTTGCCATGCTCCAGATGACAAATACTTAATGTTGAAGGTAAATGTAACTATATAATAGTATTTTAAATTTCTGACTAACAATTTTCTTAATTACAGGTTGCTTTTATTTTTGGAATCGCGGGCGCATGTCGTCTAGAAGAACTGGCTCATATGAAAATTGATGACATACAAGATTTGGGAACGGCTTTGTTAATAAAAATTCCCTATAATAAAACAAACAAACTGAGATCATTTACGGTGACTGGAGAATATCTAAAGTATTATAGAAATTATCTGGCTTTACGTCCAACAAATATGAGTGATGGGCGATTTTTTGTGTCTTATCGCAATGGAAAATGCCATAAGCAAGTTGTCGGTATACACAAATTTGGCTCTATACCTCAGGAAATAGCATCTTACTTAAAACTGCCGAATGCCAAGGAATTCACGGGACATTGTTTCAGAAGAACATCGGCCACATTACTTGTAGATGCGGGAGCAGACATAACATCTCTAAAACGGCATGGAGGCTGGAAGTCTTCGGGAGTAGCCGAGGGCTACATAGATGATTCCTTAAGTAATAAGTTAGAGCTGACCAAGAAAATATTCAACATTCCACAATCTGACCTGCAGTCAGTCTCGACTCAGGTGTCGCAATCCGTCTCCCAATCGAGTTCAACATTGGAGAATAATATCATAACGGAGACCAAAAATAATAACCCATCCTCAAAACCAAATTTACATCACCCCGTTCTTGTTCAAAATTGTTCTAATTGTACATTTAATATAAATATTGTAAATAATTGAATAAAATAAACTGTTGAAAATATTTTAGCGTCCGACAAAATGTTTTTCGGACTAGGACGACAAAGGTTGCCTAGCTACCAGCGCAATAATCAATACCTTATTGAAAAGGTTACCTTTTCGTCCAAATATCTGATCTATAAAACGTCATTTTTTGACACAATCGGATAAAAACAGTTTTTCTTCGTATTAGCTCTAGTTTTTGAGATAGAGCCTACTCATAATAAATTGTAATATTAATATATTTGACAATTATAATGGTCATACATTTTATGAAAACCTTCACTAATTCCAAGACTAATGCCTTTTTAATTATACCTATTTATTTATAAATCACTAGAAATACCTAATCTTATATTGGCAAAAGGCCATATAATCATTACAGATAACAAATAATTTTTCCTGGAATTTTTTTGCTCCTGCAGATTTCTTATTTTCGTATTTGCAATAAGCACGAAATATACAATAGAAGGCAATAAAAGAAAATTAAATTGTATACGGTAAGCCTCATAAATAGATTCATTAACTTGGCTTGTGTCCTAGGGTATTAGTACCTATATAATCCCCATAATCCCCATAATATGGGGATTATATTATGCGGAATATTGCCTGCATGCTTTTAGTTGAAACTTGACCTTCATTACAAGAGTGTGTTTTTTGAAAAATCGTATTTAAATATGGCTTCTACAAGTAGGCGTAGTTGCGTAAACCACCCGGACGTTTTTTGCTACATGTGTGGCGAGTACATTTTAAAAGAAAGTAGAAGTGATTTGTGACTTTGTGAAAAAAGCTTATTTGGCCCATTTTGGTATTCACTTAGAAGACCAAAATAAACCCTGGGCTCCGCATGTTGTATGCAAAACCTGTGTCAAACACCTGCGACAATGGACAAAAGGACAAAGAAAGTGGTTAAAGTTTGGTGTTCCGATGGTATGGAGGGAACAAAAAAGTCACTTTGACGATTGTTATTTTTGTCTTGTGAAGATAAATGGCATTAATCGTAACACCCGGCATAAGTGGAACTGTCCTCACTTGGAGTCAGCAAGAAGACCTGTTCGGCATTCTGAAGAAATACCAATTCCAACATATAGCAGCTTGCCAACGTTAAAGGATATAGTCGAAACGTCATCTGACGTGCTGCAGAGTGACCGACTTGAAACAGAGGACAGCGATTTTGCAGGAGATTTAACAGTCATCTAAGACGAGTCATTTCCCAGTTCTTCTTCTCTTCTTTCAGTGCCGTGCTTGTCTTCAAGCGTGGGCCATCTCCATGACAATCTGGTTGAATTGGTCTCTATTCGTCGCTACTCGGAATAGTTGTTCTACTCCCAGTCCGGTCCAATTTCTAATATTTCGTAGCCACGATAGCTTTTTGCGACCTATCCATCTTCTGCCCTCAACCTTTCCTTGAATGATCAGTCGAGGGATGTGATATTTGGTACCTCGCATTATATGCCCGAAATAACTGACCTTTCTTGTTTTTATGGTATTCAGGAGTTCTCGATCCTTATTCAGCTGTCTGAGTACCTCTTCATTACTGGTATGTGCAGTCCAAGGGATCTTGAGGATTCTCCGATAGCACCACATCTCAAACGCTTTCACTTTATTCATAATGTCGGCTTTAAGCGTCCATGTCTCACATCCGTACAAAAGAATGCTCCATACGTATGAGCGGAGTGTCCTTAGCCGCGTCTGAACTGTGAGGTTTCTATTAGTGAGAGTTGCTCTCCATTTGCTGAACGCCCTACGTGCCATTTCAATCCTCGCTCTTACCTCTTCGTCGCACGTTATGTCATTGTTCAGCCAGCTACCCAAATATTTGAAATGTGATACCAGTTCAATGTTGTGTCCGTTGATTGTAATCGGAATTGGTTCTATGTTTATTTTACCTACAGTCATCCATTTCGTTTTCCTTATGTTCACAGCAATACCCCACCTTCGACCAGCCTCATACACTCCGTCCAGCAGCATTTGCAAATTTTCCATGCTTTCTGCAATAATGGCAGTTAAGTGACGCCAAATTAAATAATTTATTAATAAAAATTTTTTTACAACTATCTATTCCTACTTTAGAAGCTTTACCAAAGGCAATAAATATTTCTTTTGAAAATGGAATATTTCCACAATGCCTTAAATCAGCTATTGTTATTCCAATTCATAAAGGAGGTGATTGTGAATCTGCTTCTAATTTTCGACCAATTTCTTTACTTCCAACACTTTCTAAAATTATTGAAAATGTTGTTAAAATTAAAATGATTTCTGTTTATATAAAAACAATATTTTAAATACAAACCAATTTGCATTTCAAAAAAATAAAAATACTACTGATGCCATTTTTTCATTTCTTGAACATCTTTATTTTAAATTAAATGAAGGAGATTTTACTGCAGCAATATTTTGTGATATTTCCAAAGCTTTTGACTGTGTTAACCATGATATATTATTAAAGAAGCTTGAGCTTTATGGCTTTAGAGGTATATCATTCAAATGGTTTAAATCATATTTATCTGAAAGATCTCAAGTAGTATTGTTAAATGGTAAGAAATCAAAAAGTAATAAAATTAATTGTGCAGTACCTCAAGGTTCAGTTTTTGGTCCATTACTATTTTTAATATATATAAATGACCTTGCATCAATTTTTAAAAATGGTAAATTTACCATATTTGCTAATGATACAACAATACTTTGGCATAGTAAATATTGTATTGAATTAATTAAAATAATTAATGAAGATTTAATAAATGTTAAATAGTGGTGTCACTCTAATCTACTTTCATTTAATATCACTAAAACAAATATATTAACTTTTAAATGTTCACTTAATAATGTAATTTTTGACAATCTCATAATAATTTATAAAATTTTTAGGAATCTATATTACTCAAAATCTTTATTTTAATGAACATATCAAAAAGTTATGTGGAAAATTAGCTTCAGGATGGTATGCCCTAAGAGTACTTTCTCATGAAATGAATATGGCGGTTCTTCGAAATGTTTATTTTGCTTTAATAGAATCTCTTTTGAGATATGGAATTTGTTTCTGGGGAAATTCAAGCCAATATCTTCTAAATTCAATTTTTACTTTACAAAAAAGAGCTATCAGATATTTCGTCGTCAATATCACGAAATGTCGTATCTCAGTTTCACCAATTTTACAGAAGAGTCATTTAAAGATTTGCACTGATTTTACATGGACACTCTAATATTACTAATTAATAAATTTGTTTGATTTTTTGGGTAGTGAGAAATGCATGTTTATGAATGTTGAAAGTGTGATAATTTTACAAAAAAAATAATTATATATATTTTTTTTAGTGCAAAATTAAGTTACGACCATTCGTGAAATTGAAAAATAATACATCAAAGAATTAACAATAGTTACGTCGGTAGTGAATTTTGGCAATCTTAGAATTTAAACGGCAATAAATTAAAAATACTAGTTTATTAAAGTGTTGTAAACGCAGGAACTTATTTCTGACGATCCTCTTTTGCTGCTAGTTTCATCCCAAATGAAACAAGAACGATCCTTTGAAGCAATGTCATAAAAAGTAAAGTTGTAATTTGACAAACGTCGTTTATAAAAAATAGCGCTTTCTTTAGATTGGGCAAGTATATCACCTGTTGCAAGTCAAAACTTGCACAAACTATGTTACTATTCATTTGGGCTTCTTGTTCTATATTTTCTTTAATCTCTCTGGCTCTTTTTTTCTCTGCAATATGCTGATCATAACGTTCTTTTAATTTTTCTTTTGTTGCATCATCACCTTCACGGTAACTAAGGCATAATGAACATTGGTCTTTTTTAGCTGTGCGAAATGCTAAATTAAAAGATCTAAATATTTTGCGGTACAAATCAATACAAGGATTTTCGTCATTTTTTGGTTGTAGTTCTTCCAGAAACATAGCGTACATTTTGGGACTCCATCTTTGGAAACCTTTCGATGTGTTTCATAATGGCGCTACGAATTTTAGTGTCGCGTTCAATTACGGCAGCAGATTGACGCCCTCCTCTTTGTTCATCTATTATAATTCCACTTGAATTCAGCTTTTCTAAAGCTGTTCTTGTCATTCGGTCAGTGATACCAAGTGTGTTAAAAAAAAATATTTTGCATACCAAGTACTCTTTATTGTCAAGAGTTAAATAATACTTATTAGTATGTTTCCTGCGAGAAATCTCTTCTTCTGTAGTTCTTTGGCTAGTTTCTGATGTTTTAATATGTCTAGCAATAAAATCACGTTGACGTGTAAGGTTTCCGAATTCATAAAAATATTTAAAAATTTTAGTTCGCTCTTCTTCATCAAATAAAATACATTGGCGGCTTTGTTTTTTACATTTTTCGCTATTACACCGCTGCTTCAATTTGCGTTCGTTTACAGTTTTTCCTGTTTTTGGACTAACATATTCTTTGCCTAAGTCTTTTAAAGATTTTGCCAATTTCTGCTTATTAGTTTTTTTTCTTTTTAACAACTACTTCGTGTTCTTTTTCTTCGCCCTCAACTATAAAATCTTCAGGCTTCGATATAGATGAAACTGAAATTACTGATGAGCTTTATATCTCTTTTATTTTACGTTTCTTCTTATTACTTGTCTGTGTTTCACAAGAAGTTCCATAAACTAGGAAGTGTTCGTGGCATAATAACTTTAAGCAGATATGACAAGAGCTAAATATCCCTTTCTTGCAATATTTTGCTTCACATTTTTGAACATAAGTTGGATCATCATTATCAGATATATTATTAAACAAGCTTGTATCACTGTCATATCCTTCAAGCTCGATGTATTCTTCATTTTGCCTAGGTTGTTCCGGTTGATCAGCTTTAAATATTTCTAAAAAGTAAAAATAAACTTGATTGAAGATTTATTCGTACATTATAATATATGAATTGTTTACCATATTCAGTTCCAAAATTTTTAGAAGCACATTCTGAAATATGATTATCTGGGTATTGCTGGGTAACATTTTCAGTCTGTACACTGGGATCAGGTTCTGGAACTACATATTGCTCTGTTTGTTAAGTGATGTGCACGTTTTCTATAAATATATAATTTTATCAATTTACTTTTTCTTAGAGCAAAAAAGAAAAACTTACCCTGTGTTGCATTATTATCATTCTTGTTTAAATGGCCCTTGAATATTTTTGCCAGTTCTGCTAATGGTATATCGTCGGAAGTATCACTGTCCCCTGCGTTATCCGATGTTTCTTTAGAAATTTTTTTGAGATCTGGTGTGTTAATTTCACTGATTGTCTCCTCAGTATCTATAACTGTTCCCGTATACCACTTTCCTTTATATAACATTTTCACTGCACTTCCGAGAGTTATTTGCTTATTTTTTTTAAGATTCACTAGTTCCTTAGAGTCCACACAATTTTTTGATCCATCTTGCCACAAAACCAGCACATCTATTTCAACACTATATTACTCTAATTAATACGTTTTTATAAAAATAAATATGGTTCATCTACATTCGGTGCAAGCTCGATGCTCGATGTATACTAACAATAAACTCGGAGACAATGCAATATTATTGAAATGAGGGATAGACAAGTATTAACACGAAAAGTTGAGATACGCCATAATAAAACCAAAGAAGTATTCAGTGCGACAATTTCACGAACTGTCGTAACTTTATTTACGTCAGTTCGTGAAATTCTCTTTTCGGCTACAATAGCATACGACACCGGTTAATATTGCCGTATATTTAGTACCAATGGAAATTGAGTTACGACGCTTCGTGATATTGTAGAGAAGGTTATTTTATACACATAGACGACATATCTCAAAATTCAATTTTTTTGAGTTACGACACTTCGTGATATTGACGACGATTTGTGCAAAGCTAGATCTAGAGATTCTTGTAAAACTCTATTTATCTCACAAAAAATTTTAGCACTAACTTTAATTTTTATATTGGAAACAGTTTGTTTGGTTCATAAAAAGCGCAGAAATAGTATTAATTCACATACTTATAATACAAAACAAACCTTTAATATATGTTTACCTATTCCTTCTTCAAGTCTTGTAAAAAAATCCATAATTTATGATTCTAAAAGAATATTTAATTATCTTTCAGATTTTATTAAGAAAATGTCAAATTTTAAAATGTTTAAAAAAAATGTTAAAAATGTATTATTGGAAAAAGCTTATTATACTCTAGATGAATATTTTGGTGATACTCTGTCATAATTATTTGCATTTTTTTTTATTTCAATATTTTACTATATTATTATATTTTATTGTTAATTTAATTAAAAAAAAAAAGGCTTTGTCGATAAAAATAATACTTTATGACAATAAAGCATATTTTGATTTGATTTGATTAAAAGAAGGCATTTTTATTGGGCCAGAAATTAGAAAATTGCTGAACGATGCTAATTTGTAACTAATTGGTAAGTGTAGTGAGGGGGCTTACAGGCAACAGTATGGATGCAATATTGGAATATTGCAAAGGTTCGGAAGTAAAAACTTTCAGAGAGGAAATAGGCTAAATCGCATGCGTATATCTATGAAACAAAATATTTCAATTACATTTTGATTTCAATGTATACATTGTTTTCTAAAACCGACCACAATTTGCGCTAACACCTAGTATAAAAGTCATTCATTGGATTCCTCCAGTATTTGTCTTGCCTCCATGAAGTAATAACCTACTCCAAATAAGGGGAAGCATCGCTTATTTCATTTATTTTAACTTGTTTTTGCATACCTATTTGCATTATTGGCAGGCAATTTGCAGAAACAAGAGCCTCTAGAAGCTTAAACATGCCCATTTTTTTACATTATTAAAATTCTTGTGTGTAGTATATCAGTTGGAACTACTGATATTTTATTTTTTTGTAAAGGATGATTCTTAGTAGGATATAATATTATTTATTGTCCCATGCGCAATGGCAAAGGAAGTTAGTCTAATTTATGTTATGATTATAAAATCAAAAATTCGTTTTTATAACTTTTACAATATTAATTTAATTTTGACGCGTTTTATAAAAAAATATCATGATAATATTAAGCAGGTATTTATTTCTAAAGATTGCAAATAGCTAGCGTCTGACCGGACGTGTAGGTCAAAACTATTATGTTTAAACTCCATACATCATCATCATCATCATCAATCAACCCTTTCTTATATTCACTGCCATGTGTTCCGATCTTGTAGCCCCTGCATCCAGTTCCCATGACAACGCTTTAAGCCATCGGTCCATCTCGTTCGAGGGCGGCCCCTATTCCGGTAGGCTCCGTACCTTGGTCTCCATTTCAATATTCGTCTGGTCCATCTGTTGTCTGTCAGTCTGGCGACGTGTCTTGCCCATTGACAAAACGAGAAGTAACGTCAGTGACAACATTTTCATTGAAGGCGCTTTAAGCTAAGCTAAATATGAGCTATTCCATTAGGAAAAAGTGACTATGATTAAGTGGTATTATACAGGAAATACTTTAAGAGCAGTGTCTGAAATGTTTTCAGTTCAATTCCCTGATAAGTCTATCCCTTCCATTTCATTAATTAAACTTATCATTAGTAAATTTGAGTCCAAATGCACTGTAATAATTAACTGTAAATGCTCAACTCTAAATGGCAATAGAGCTGAAGAAAGGGATAATATAGATCTTGATATTTTACTATACGTGGAGGAAAATAAAATAGCACGAGGATTCCTGGGCAAGCCGTAGGAAAACATCAAACCACAGTCTACCGCACTTAAAAAATACATAAATATTTTCCTTACAAGTATGAAAAACATCAGGAGCTACGTCAAGGTGATGAAGAACAGAGAATGGTATTCCATTTCTAGGTAATAGAAAGTGCAAATAATAATAGGGATTTTTTGAGAAATATTTGTCTTGCCAATGAATGTACCGGGTGTTCCACCTAAGGAGGTAATCGGCTATATCTCAGAAAGTAATAACACTAGGATTTTGGGAAAAAAACATATATCGATAAAAGCGGCCAAGACAAATTACCATTAAAATTAGGGATAATAATAATTAATATGGAAAAATAGGCCATTTTTTAAAACATTAATTAATCAATTAAATCTCTGGTTTAACAAAAGATATCACGTTGTGGTTTTCAGTTCCTTATAGTAACTTTTCCTCCTCTACAAGCTGATGGGGTTAGTTTTTTAATCCGACGTTTCGGATTTGGGCGATCATCATCAACTTTTTTATTTTAAATACGGACCTGGATTTTTTATTCCACTATTTAATAGCCCTTATAAGCCTAAATAAAATATGATGAAAAAGTCATATCATAAAATTTGATTTTTTTGAGAAAATCCTTATTCATTGAGGATTTACGGAAAAACGCCATCTAGTGGCCACCATCAAAATCAATATGGTATAGTTAATAGATCTACGTGTAGAGGAAAAGAAGGGTTTTTTTTTTCAAGACAAAGTTGGTCGGTTTATTCAAAGCAGAGATATCAGCGTTTGAAAGAAAAAATGTTTGACCTTCTTCCACCACTTTATTATTGAAAATAGAAAAAAACGATTCCTAACATAAAGTTGCACAATTTTATGAAGAATACAATGCTTGTATTTTTAACATATTTTTAATAAGAAAAATCAAGAGACAGTCGGCATTTCTATTTTGAAAGTTCTCTTACGCCCCCTAGCGGTCATTTTTCGAACTTGAAAATAATTTCCAGCAATTTCTCTTGGCCGCTTTTATCGATATATATTTTTTCCCAAAGTCATAGTGTTATTACTTTCTGAGATATAGCCGATTACCTCCTTAGGTGGAACACCCGGTACATTATTGTACATTTAATTAAATAAGTTACGATTGGCTTATTAAAACTAATTTAAATTTGGCACATGGGTTTATAATATCGGCCTCTTCAAAAAATTATAATACAATTTTTCTCTAGAATGTACAGGGGAGCCAAAACTTAGCCACCTTAAAGTTTAAATGGGATTTCCTTTGTACAACTAAGCCATGCATCACTCTGTATAATAGGGTACCTACAGTTAGACCTAAATAACTGCAAAGATTAAAAAAAAATCAACATTCACTTTATGTCTATCCGTTTTAAGGAGAGATACTCTAATCGTATCGAGAAGTTTTTACTTTAAACCACAGATTGATCTAACTTTCTGTGCTTAAATAAAGACATTTTTATGCGATATTTCTATCCTTTAGTGTAATATTCCACGTACATTTTAGTTCCCAAGCCAATTACGCAACACAAAGAAAAGGACACCGCTGAAAAAGAAACCGAGCAAATATTTTAAGATTTTCTCTTATAACACATCCTAATCAATTGTGGGTGTTTTACTTTGTTTTAGAAAGTCAATTCTGTATTGCTTGACCATATACGACTAGGATAAAACAGGTAATCTAGATCGTGTTGTTATTATTTTAGCGACAAATATACTATAGATAGGCGGCACGTAGATAGTTCTTATAAAATTGCTATTTTCTCTTAATTACCAAAGTGCTTTTCTCCTATCACTTCCTCATTGTTGTTCTTTTTAAAGCAATTTAGTATACGTGTTTATGGCATATTGGCGAAAAGGTCAGTCATATATGTTTTTAGACAATTTTATTACTATATTAAGAGTTTAATTATAAGCTTTATAGGGATCTAGTTATTCATAGGAAGCTTATAGATTATCAGTTTGTACATGCGACATCACACGTGTAATACAGGGTGTTAAAGTTTAAAAAAAAAATTTTTTTTACAATTTCTTTAAATATCCTTTCTCCGACTTTATTGAAATTTGACATCGTTATTCATAATTACAAGTGACTTAATTAGCCCTGACTAGATCAAATTTATTAAGTCCAGTGTCTTCCCGGGGAACACCTTAACGAATAATTCAGATTTTATAATATTTGCTATAATGCATACTTTCTGGGTAGCCTGTATATTGTTTTCAATGATATAGTCCGTCTATCTATCTTACAAACTCATTATAAATGCTAACCCCTTACCGTCATAATAACCTATTGTGTGAGGTGTAAAATTCGGCCACCTGATCTGGGGACTTCAGGTACGGATCTATTTAAAGAATATTATATTTATATATATTATTTTACTTATTATATTTTTTCAGTAATCCTCTTAAAATAATTAGGGTAAAATAAAATAGGTTTATTTTAGTTATTTTAGTATGGTGATTTTTGGTTTTAAAATTCAGTTAGATGTTTGTATTGGTTTAGACAAGAAGTTATTTGTTGCCAATTAAACGTGATATCTAAGAATGTTTCGTCCGTGGGAAGAAACCAGTACGCCAAGTGGATCTACGGATCGTAATAAAAATAATTAAAACGTGATATTTTATCAGTTGACACAAAAAAAGTAATCTTCAACGTTTACACCACCCTTCTTGAACGTGGTTTTTAAAAATTTGGTTCAGTGAAGGAAGCGGCAGCTTTGACACGCAGGCCAGTGAGCACAGTGTGGTTTGTTGTAAATAAACCTATAGTGGAGAGAAGAAAGAGGAAAGACTCTTTTACTTTTAAGAAACTGGACGCGACGGATGTCGAAATAATTCGTAGAAAAATATATGCCATGTGCAAGGAACAAATGATCCCCACTTTAAAACCCCTATTGCAAAGAAGGTTAAAAAAAGATGATACAGGAATAGATTCTTGTCGTGAGACTCTCTAAGGAGACGTATTTTAAGAAACGGTTTTTAAATGAAATAAATTAACAAACTACTAGTAATTATGGAATCGGCCCGGTTAAAAAGATGGAGGATGGAATACCTAATTGCAGTTCATGGATATAGACAGAATGGAAGGGATATTATTTATTTGGACGAGACGTGTTACGACACACACGAAGTTCCAGATAAAGGTTGGGTAGATTAACCAGAACCAGAGCTCCATCAAAGGACTCCCTTGTTGATTATCACGATGATACTACGGCAGAACTATTTGAAGAACGGTTTAAAAACAAATTATTACCAAATATACCACCAATTAGTGTGATAGTGATGGATAATACGAGCTACCAGAGTCGTAGCCCAAATAAAGTCCCGTGTTCCAATGACACAAAAGTTACAATCCAGGACTATATGATGGAAAATAAAATGTATTTTGAGGAAGAAAACTACACAAAAAGCAATTGCTCGAAATTTTAAAATTATTTTCAATAAGAAAGCAATATTACTGTGACACTTTGGTAGCAGAAATGGGTCATACCATGTTAAGACTCCCTCCTTATCATCATTGCATGTTTAACCCAATTGAACATATATGGCACCAGCTGAAAGCATCGGTAAGGAGGAATAATGTTTCGCCAACCTTAAATTCTTCTGTGACAGCAGAGATGCAAAATATTCCAAACAAAAGCTGGGAAAATTGTGTAGCGCATGTTCAGAAAGTAGAAAAATCTTACGTAAGTATAGATATGTTGCCCAGAGAAAGAATTATTGTGAACTTGGATGTGAAACTGACTTTGGGTTAAAATGTAATAATTATTTTTCTGACATGGTACTTTTTTGTAGGTATATGTATATTTTGTTTTAATTAATAACCGTCCTATATATTATAATTTTAATTGTATTGTATCTCATATACTGTTATATTATTATTTTATTATTATTTATTATTAAATTACGTTTAAAATATGTTATTGCGTTTTCTTTCTAACATAAAAAATCAGTACGACACTTTTGTTGCACACGGGTAGAAAAAAAAATATTTTTTTCCACATTTGTATATACATATATTATTATCTTAAAGCAGCGCAACCTTTTATTCTATTAGCAACGAGTGCGTCCCTGCTTTCATTCGATCACCCGCTAGGTCTTATCGGCGTTAGGGTAGCTTTTATAATGAGATTGTAAGATAGATAGACGGACTATACGTCTCATTCAATCTAGAGGAGATGAAAATTGCAACCCTTGTTGGGTTTTTTGTGGGTTAAAATTTTGAGATAAAACCTTGTTTTTGAATACCTAAAAAGTACGTTTAGTTTATTGAAATAAATAGAAAAACAATAGTGTTTAGGTACTTTCTTTACTGTGGGTACTGTTGAGGCATTAAAATTCCGGAGAGATGTTTGTTTCATTATAAATAATATTACTTTTTATTCGTAGATTAATTAACTTAACCTTGTTGATATTATTATATACCTCTACTCGAACTTCACGTTATGCCTTAATTATTTTAAATATAAAGGTATCAGAAAGCTAAATCATGTTACTAGACATGGGCTGGTTAAGGAGAAGAGTCGCAGAGAGCTTTGGTGTACGAAAAGTGCTATTAATGATAAAGAAATAAATGGGATAAAACGAATTCACTAAAAAGGTGGGAAGGAACAGTGAGAATCATATTGTAAATATGAAAATCACCTTCGTAAAAAAAAATATCGGTACCTAATGATAGAAGTTACAAAAATTAAAACTTACTACGTACAACTTAAACCTCATAAAATGTTAAATTGGTGTCCGGAATTGAATGGTTTCAACTCTACATACTTAGCAAAGAATGGCGTGAATAGAACAATTTCTACCCAGTAAGATTAATTTTCGGTAGTGTTTTTCACAAGATAATTTAGTTTATATTATGTAAGATTTGCCACAATGTTGTTCTTCCTAGGTTGGGTAAATTCTCATTTTCTCTTACAACGTTAAACAATTTATCCAATGTTGGGATCTCCATATTGAAATGAAATAAATGTAAGTAATGAAAAATGTAAAACAATTCATAATTTTTTTGTACCTCGGTGGTAATAACAAATTTTTATTCCAATGCATTTTTTGTTAAAAAAAGCTATTTCGCTCCGAGACTTCGTTTCTGAGAGAATAGAATTTAAAAGTCGTATTGCGTTAAAACTAACTTTTGCTTATGAGTTCGAAGAAAAATCCTTAAGGATATCTGTCTGCATCGAGAAGATGGAACTTGTTCGTGGAAAAGTTTTATATAGAGTGTAAAAAGTAAAGTTGGACGCTCTTCTATTTCAGATAACTTCTAGACTGTCACCTAAGTATCGTTAAAATAAATAACAATCGGTAATAGTGTAATGTCGGCAAAGTTTCACCAACATTTGCATACTAAAAGGTTTAGTTTCACGATTGGCATTATCATTTTTTCATCATTACCACCATAAATAAACGACGAAGACATGACCCTATAACTCAGCAACAATTATTACAATAATAAATTACATGTCTATTGTTCCAAAATGTAATTTTATGAATACCATGGAACGACTGCATTCCTCGCTTCTATTAAACAATTTATCACATCGCAATGCTTATTTCAATGTTTCATTTACATTTTAATGATCGCATAAACTTCCTTGTAATTAATTGTTTAAAATATTTTTGATATTGAGGTTGCTGCCAATAGCATACACAAAGTAGAATTTGTGCATGTAAAAGTTCCAGCTGTATCGATATAGTAGAACAGGCATGTAAAATCCTATGACAACTCACAACTCAACGTTTTCACTGTGATACCCTGTATATTTTAGGAGCTCTTTAATTAACATTATTGCTGCAAAAACTGCAATTAATAGGATCTTCTTTATATCAGAATAAATTTGCCTACTTTCAACCAGTGGATAATAATAAAATTTATGATTTGTATGTATATGTTCACGTGCAATAGTTGCTTTTAGTAATATACCCTTTTACTTTTAATTACTTACTTTGATGATATTAATGACCCGGAAGACCAATGAACTGACAATTTATTTAAATGTAAGACAAGAGAAAATTTAATTTAATTTAGTAATTTTAGTTTCAATTGGTTTGTTATAGTAGTGTTTGGTTTACCGGCACGTAATATTCTTTTTCTTCAAACGTCATATAAGTGATAACTTATGTGACGTTTCTCAATGCCATTAAATGTCATTTATATGACTAGGAGTATAAGTACTTATACTCCTAGGCGTATAAATACATTATAGTACTATAATTTTTTTTTTCGTTTTATTTATTGTCTTTTAGCTTTGAGCATTGCTCATTTAGCCACGAAATTTATATTTATTTTAATTTATCAGTTTTAATAAACGAACATTTACACAATACACAACGATTATTGGTATTCACAGTGGTATTTATTATTTATTGGTAATATTTATAGTAAAAGTACAATTGTGAAGATTTGCATCATTTAAGAATCCTCCACTTCTTGCAATATCAGTACTGCTCATAACAATTTTTCCAGGGTGAACTGCTTTTAAAAATTCATTAGAGGGTCCATTAAATGGAGGTTGTTCGAGATTTTCCGCAGAGCTAAGTTAAAGAATTCTCCTAGCAATTTTGGTTTTACTTTGCACAGAATCTTCAATGTACCCTTTGGCAACTGCATCAGATTTCCAACCCCCATGCCTTTTTAGCGTAGTAATATCCTCCCCACTATCAACAAGTATTGTTGGGAATTTTTATTAGCAGCAAAGAACCCATATCTTTAAGATCATCAACTGTCATATTCACTAATTCGTCGCAATGACATGCCCCAGATATTCCAAATATCAAAACTACCTAAAAAATTAAGGGTTGGTTAGCACAATGGGAAACAAACAAATAGTTATTTTTGTATTAAGTGCGTGAAGTGAGTGTTTTTTTAATGGCATATGAGAGTGTCAATCTTTTGCCGAGACCGCAGGTCGAGGCGAAAAATTCTCTCGAATGTGCCATTAAAACACGAATTTCACAAACGAAATACAAACAACATTTTTTGTACAACTGAAAGTTTGAATTAATCGGTAAAATTGTATATTATAATAAAAATTTTACCATATAATTTCACATAATCAAGTTAACAGCCCTGTCGTTACTATAGAAATGGTTTGTTGGCACGTTGCTTGTTTTGTTGTCATACGTTGATAGCTGTTCATATTTATTGCAATTTTTTAAATAAATAGTATAAGTACTTAAAATGGATGTAGATTACGATAGTGATAGCGAGATTCCTTCAGATATAGCCGATATAGCAAATTCGGCTATAGCTAACATGTTACCGGCGAAATCAAAATTTATATACGAGAAAAATTATAACCAATTCCGTGAATGGTGCGGCAAGAAAAATATACAAAAAGTGTCTGAAAAGGTACTTATATGCTATTTTGAGGAGAAATCAAAAACTGTAAAACCTTCTACTTTATGGAGTGTCTACTCAATGTTGAAGAGTACATTGAATGTTAAAGAAAATATTGATATAAAGAAGTTTTCAAAATTGGTGCCTTTTATTAAGAACAAAAACGTCGGATACCGAGGGAAGAAATCTAAAGTTTTATCGAGAGACGATATTAATAAATTCATTCAAGAAGCTGATGATGAAACAAATTTACTTTATAAGGTACAGATGATCAAAATTTTGTATTATTTCAGTAATTTCAATATTTTTTTAATTGTAGGTTGCGTTAATTTTGGGAATCAGCGGTGCTTGTCGCCGTGAAGAATTATTGAAGGTAACTATTGATGACATTGAAGATACCGGGTCTATATTGATTGTTAAAATACCGGATACAAAGACCTATTGCCCAAGAATGTTTACCGTTTCAAATTCTGATTATATTGAGATATATCGCAAGTAAAGAGTACTAAGGCCGTCCCATACACACAAAAAGAGATTATTTTTAAAATATTCAAGAGGAAAATGTGTTGACCAACATGTGGGAATAAATAAAATAGGGGAAATTCCTAGCTTGATTGCAAAATGGCTGGGAAAAGAATTGCATAAGAGCTACACAGGTCACTGTTTTAGGAGGAGTTCTGCAACTCTCTTAGCCAATGCAGGGGGTAACATGACATCTATAAAACGCCACGGTGGTTGGAAATCTGCCGCCATAGCAGAAGGATATATAGAAGATATCTATATCTATATCTATCTATATCTACTTCCAAACAAATCAATATAACTGATACAATTGTGGACTCAACTTTTCAAGGAATATCTAGCGTTTCTGATCAGCAGCAAGGTGGACTAGCTTCGGGAATTAATATTGGAAGCAATTGTTCGAACTTCACCATCAATTATTATTGTAACAAATGAGATTTTTTGGTAGTTGGTAATTAATTAGTAAATTTGTACAAAAAAATTCAATACATTTTTTAAAAAGTAATGTTTTATCGTTTTTTTTGTAAATCATTTTTCCAGTTAAAAAAAGTCTTTTTTTCACCGTGAAAAAAAGTCTTTTTTTCACTGTTAAAAAAACAAAAGGTTTACGTATCGATAGCGATGAAAAAATGTCAACTTTTTTTGACAGTTGTACAAAAATGTAATTTTATTACCTTCATCGCCAAATACTTTTCATCTGTGGCGTCAGACAAAAATTTGCTGAACTGTTCCCTTGACAAGACTCTCGATTTCTTTGGCTTATAACCTTCACATGATGCTTCAAATTTAACACGGACCTTATCATTGAATATGAGCCCACAAACTAGATCTCTTTATTTTCAGTACCATTTCGTTAAAATATGCCAATAAAACGTTCTCAGAGTATTGCATTACTTTTTTTCCAGTGCACCATTTGTTGAACTTGACAAAGGCAGCTTCATATACTGCACCAGATTTCGTCGGCAGCAAGTTTTGAATAGCTATTCTAGCTGCCTCTACTACCTCGGGAGGATCATCAGGCACTTCTAAACTCATTTTCTGTAGATTTATTTGGTCTCAACTGACGCGACACCGAATTTGAAATATTTGTTTTGATAGATGCCAAACAAGTACGTATCCATGATAACGATACCAAAAAGGAAATATACAGTGGAATAAGTTAAAAATTCAATCTTGTTATCTTCATTAAAAAATTCGTTTCTTTTATTGTTTTATCTCGAATAATATGATGAACGTTTGAAGAAAAAATAGTATATGATATTCGGAGAATGAGATACTTTATGTGCTTCGCATGGATTGTCTGACGAGCGTAGTGAGTTAGAATGTGAAACCAATGGGCTTGCGCAGAGAGTAGGGCATCTGGTAGTGTTACTTTTAGAAAAAAGCATTCATGTAGAAATAAATATCAATGCGTACCAATCTTTTCTGAAAAGAGATTTTAATTCAAGTGAGAGCCGAGACGTCTGCTTTAACAAGTACTCATTTATCCTCGATAAAGGACATAGTACTAAAAGCTATCATTCCTAGATAGAAGCGACGTGACTGTGGCATCTTTAGAATTATTGACGAGAATTATTTGGATTTATTAAGGAGGCAAATTTATCAAATGAATGAAGAAATATCTGTACCTACCCTAGTTTCCCTAAAAAAATAGGCTTTCCAACGATGAAACAAACATTAAGAAAAATTTTGCCAAAAATTGGGTTTAAATAGCTTGTAACACAAGAGAAACCTAAATGGAATCTAAACGTTTACGGGAATGGCGTCATCAATATTTACCATCAACTATCTTCGAAAAATATTGGTTGAATTAAAATGAATAAAGAAACTGTAGCATATGTATTGCGACCGTACAAAAGCAAAAAAATTAGGACAATAATTAATATATTGGCAAGACCGCAACAGATTCAAACAAAAACTTGGAATTACATAAGCTATGAAGAGGGGCACCTATATCAGGTAAAAAATATAGTGTCCAATTTATAAATAAAATGTTTAAGTTGTCCCGCTTTTGTGAAATGTCCTGTATATTTAAAAATATTTTTAAAATATACACCTGTAGTAGCAGTCCCTTGATTTTCATATTCAAAAAGTTTCCTTATCTGTAATAGTATATGAGATATCGAACAATTACAAACTAAATGAACACCCTGTATATTTTGTTTTAACAACAGATTGTTTTAATTTTTGGGTTGCCGTCATTAGTAACTGGAAAGTGCCACTTGTCAAAAAACTCTAACCTCCACTAACTTCTTCCGTTTTTCATATCATGACCACCATTGACAAAGATAATTTTTGATATCTCGATATAATGTCAAAAAAAAATTAAGTCTAACTTCTAATTAATCAACTACCTATTTCAGTATCTAACAAAACCTATCGAAATAAGAGACTACAAAATTAATAAGAAACTCGATTGACGAAATACCTTTAATAGAGACATTTCAAAAACGTCAAACAAAAAGATTCAAAGATACGACTACTATATAATTCACTAACTGTCTCATCTAAAAAGATGGACCACCCTGCCAACAAAAAAATACAATTTTAATAATATGATAGAGAATTATTCAATTCGGGATTTTTTATTAATGTAAGCATACGTTTATAAATGATCACTGACTAATATTGGAACATTAATCATTTCATGGTTAACTGGTTTCAATATGCAATAATGAAGAATACAGTAGCCCAGAGTCATTTTAATTTTTAAGGCGATGACTGGTGTCCACTTTTGGATATTTTTTTGTATTGTTATTTTTATTCTTTTGTGTTTTGGCATCTTGGTTAATAGAAGTGCTCTTAGCCTGACCACGTGTAATGGACATTCCTATGTAAATTAACGTGTTAACTTTAATTATAATACTTTTGTGCGCCTGTTGATAAAAATCTGTTACTTTGTCATCATGCACCACAATTTTTTTTGCTAGTGTTTAAAAAAAACGTTACAATGTTACACTATTATCCCTCTAGAGACGGTGTTTGAAATACTATAGTCTATCTTTAAATACCGCGAAGTAATAAATGTTCTTTGAATATGCAAAACGCAAACCAGGGTATTAAGAACAATTTAAACACCATCCCTTAAAATCTATTGTGTTTACATTAAAGGATCCAAATAATGAGCATTCTTTAGGTAGGTCCACCCTAAATTTATCGCAAGCTATTGTTATATTTGAGGATTTACCATTGTTGTTGGGAAAATCCCTTAGCCAGGAGCGTGGATTGGGGAAGTTTTTAAATTAAAAATCTTAAACATGCCTATTCTCCTAAAATTGTATTATATTATATTTGTAGGTATTTATAAAATATAAAAAAATTTAAAAATCCGTATTAACTAATAAATAACAATGGGTGATACCATTTTACATAATATAATTACAGAAACAAAATATAATATAGAATCTTACAAACAAAGCATCTTCAAAAATCGAATAATACTTTGTCGTTATGGCTTAATCATAGTCCGCTTCGGAAGATGAACTTTTATTAAGATTTAAGAAGTAGTCCATGTTCTGTGGCGAGATTGTAAATAAAAATAAAGGTCTGTCTTTACCACCAAATAACTTTATTTGCCCCTCTAGGGTAGAAAACAAGGGTTATAGAAAATACATGAAATGATGAAGAATTAAAATAAATTTCTTAAAGTTGTTGTACTAGTTTCGACTTTAGGGAAAGTCATCTTCAGCAACTAATCATTTAAGAAATTTTGTAATGAAAAGTAGTTAAAACAGTCGGGAGAACAATGGGTGATTCAACAATAAAATACAATGAAATGCAGTTTATGCAACCATTGGAATAGACAGCAGCTTATTATAAGGACGAAGTATCTCAGTAGGAGATGATTAAACGCAAGTAGGATAAAAGACCCTAACCATAATACAGTGATTTAAGAATGTTGAAATTAGAACATGTTGTAAAAGAAGAAATTAATTATTAATTTAAAATAAGACTGACTTAGTGAGGGGACATGTATATTGTTGTGGTGGATTAGATTTTATGTAAATTAAATTAAATGAAATTGCTTCTCCTTAGAATTGTCAAAACAAAATTATGTCCTTTCTGGTAAAAAAATTTTTTTTGGGAATACATCTGAAAGGAGAAAATTACAAATTTTAGAAAATTTTTTATATTTTGGAAACCAATAAAATATCTAATCACATTACTTAACGGTTTGTTATATATGTTATAATATTAATGTTATTGATTATGTACTCACCAAGTGGTCATTATTCACATGTTATATTATAAAATAAAATAAAATTTTCTTTTAGTTAAATAAACAAAAACATCGTATTAATGAAGGCAATTCTTAGTTTTAATTTTCTTCCTGTTACCAGGTGAAGAAATCATTAGGTGAATTAACTGTATCATTAAAATGAATGCGTGCTATTCGAGCCGAATGGCGTTGCAAAATGGTGAGTACCTAGAATTGGTACTACTAGGTACACGTTTAATTTTCTTTTTTATGAGTTTATTTAAAAAAATCATGTTTCCGGTAATCAACTGTCCAATGGTGGCAAATTTAAACAGGAATCTACAGATGGACAAGGAAGAGTTAGATATACAAATTATATATACATCAAGTTACAATAAAGGTGAGGGGATTCGCTTCCCTTATGTAGGGTGTGTACATATTAGTCTTATCATAAATAAAGCATGAGCAATGAAGTGAATGAAGCACAAAACAAAGAACCTATGATATTTCATCCCCCGTAACCACCAAACAACGACCGCAACCAAGAATGCACCGAAACCTGTGTCGACTGCAGCATACGTTTATAATAAGCGGTTTAACCACTTCTTCGATCGATATCTACCTGCCACATTTTGGCTTCTTCTTCTATCACATGATCGATACACTTTTTCTACTTTTCCGGACTGATGATACCCATAGCTTCTTTAAAGAGTCTTTTTAAATCTACCATTTTATAAGTCGTGTTTTTTCTGGCGACTTCGGTTTTAATTTGAACCCATAAATATATATATACAGCGTGGCGCATCGAAAACAAAACAGAGACATTCACTGGCAGCTCAGTTCTTTTATGGAAAAACGCTCAGACCCGTCGATTTTGTTTTCGAGAAGGACACAAAATTAGCAAAAAATCACGTTAACACGTACAACCCCATGGGCGGGGGTGGCACCACCTCTAATATCTTAAATGGAAATGGGGGTCGACTGATACCTTATTTTAAAGGTCTTATAATTCCCTTTATAGTTGTGTGAGATTCGTGTACTTCAGTTCAGTAGTTTTGAAGATTTATTGATTTAAAGCTTAAAGTAGACTTTAATACGTACATCAGATTAGTTTGTACTACTTTCAGAAGAAATTGGAGTAAAAGCATTTACTTAATAAGTAAATGCTTTTCTTCACTACGCCCATGGTTTGTTTATCATTTTGGTGTTGAAAATAGCGATTGGAGCGTTTTTTGTGGCAATAAAAGTTGTTTCTTGTCTCGTACTTATTTTAAATAGGAATTTGGTACATAGTTTGCAATTGATTCGACCAAACTTTGTTGTTAAAATACCATTTAACGCTTTATACATGAATTAACCACGGCAGAAAGGGTTAAAATTATCGAAATATTTTTCGGAAATAATCAGTGCGCTAATAGAACAGCACAAATATTTAATGAGCGACATGAGAACAGTAACGTGCATCGAAAATATGTTCTAGAACTTGTAGCTAAATTTAGGGAAACTGGATCAGTCGCCAATAAAAAAACGCAACATTGAAATTCCCATAAGGAACGAAGCAATGGAAGTGGGGGTTGTAGGGCAAGTTTATGTAGATCCTACGTTAAGTACCCGCAAATTGGATACTATGTGTGCTGTTAGTCGACGTAGTATCCAACGGATTCTAAAGGCCCATAGTTTTCATCCGTATAAAATTCACCTTGTACAAGAACTTAATGAAGCCGATTTTGATCGGCGATTACAATTTTGTGAAGATATGAGTGAACGAATTATAAACGATGAACATTTTCTATTCAACACTTGCTTTTCCGACGAATGTTCCTTTTTCTTAAATGGCGTAGTAAATCGTCATAACTGCCGATATTGGTCCGATTCTAATCCCAGAACTTATCGTGAGGTACACACACAGCAGCCACAAAAATTAAATGTTTGGGCTGGTATTTTTGGTGATCATTTAGTTGGTCCTTTTTTCCTACCTGGAAATTTGACCGGTGAAATGTATTTGGAATTACTGCAAGACGCCATAGATCCTGCATTAACAGCCAAAATTGAAAATCAGAATGATCGGCGGTACAGGGTTATCGCTTATATTTAGACCCCTATCTAGAACGAAAACAATGAGAGATAGAAAAAAACTTTAAATACGAAAGTTTTAGTATTTTTACTGAGTCATCAGAATCTTAGCAAAAAAATTTCAAAAGATGATTACAATGCCGAAAAAAATAAGCAACCTTTGTTTTTTTTAATGGAACACCCTGTATCTATTTTATTAAAATTATAGATAATTGTTTCCTGCCTCCAAAAATATATAATTTGTCTATATTAGCTCAAACCGTTTTTAAGATATTAGCAATCAAAATTTTAGAAAGTTGTATTTATTTTCGTTTATAAGTCTAGAATGCCTTGAAAATCAAATGGCCAAGTTTTTGTTTAATAGATTTCTATCAATTTCACGCCTTCTTGAAATATTTAAACAAAACTCTAACCGCTGTCTTTTGTGATCTTCTTTTAATTTTTGGAGTGGTAAAAATTTATAGGGACAATAACAGTGTTTTTTTTTAATTTCGTGAATTTTGGATAAAGATTTGTTAAAATGGCCCGCCGCATCTGGTACAGAATACTCAGGATTTTCTGTAATACAAAAGTAATGATTGTAGGATTTAATAATAAGTATAAATAATGGAAATAATCACCTTTATAGAACAGCAAGACATTTAAGTCTAATTCCTCATCCCTCATTGCTGTCCTCTTTTTCCTTTCTAAGCTTTTCGTCTCTTCAAATTTTTTACAAACATATTTAATAATGCTTTTGGAGGGTAAAAATCTATTGGGAAATAACTTGTGGTATTCGTTACAAGTTGTAAATGAATTTCTATTATTTGAATAATATAGACGGATAACATCGAATTTTTCTGCTGCGAATATCCCATTTTATTATTATAAATAAAACTTTTTAAAATTTTGATTGCTAATGTCTTAAAAACGGTTTGAGCTAATATAGACAAATTATATATTTTTGGAATCAGGAAATAAATATCTATAATTTTGTTAAAATAGATACAGGGTGTTCCATTTAAAAAACCATAAGTTGCTTATTTTTTTCGGCATTGTAATCATGTTTTAAAATTTTTTTGCTAATATTCTGATGATTCAGTAAAAATCCTAAAGCTTTTGTATTTGAAGTTATTTTCTATCTCTTATTGTTTTTGCTCTAGATAGGGGTCTAAATATAAACGAAAATCCTGTACATTGCGAATAGGTTGATGTTCCAACAGGAGGTGCCCCACCACATTACGCATTACGTATTCGACAATATTTAGATCAGACATTTCCAGGTCGATGGATTGGAAGAAGAGGTGCCATTGAATGGCCCCCAAGATCGCCAGATTTATTACTTTTGGATTCCTTTCTGTGGGGTCACTTAAAAAGCAAAATCTATGCTACTCAGCCAACATCGTTAAAAGATTTGCGACAAAGAATTGTGAATGAGTGCCTTCAAATTACTCCTCAAATATTGCAAAATGTGCGGCAACGTTTTGAGCAAAATCTTTATTACTGCATGGAGAGTCATGGTGGTCATTTCCAACATTTACTTGGCTGACGGTTCAGTTCATTTTTCATTTTTACCCTACTTTGCTGTCAAATGTATTGACCTCCACTAATGATGATGTACCTATTAGAGTTTTATTTAAGCTTTAAATCAATAAACCTCCAAAACTACTAAACTGTAGTACATTTTTTTTTTTTAAACAAAATCCTTTATTCACGAAATCATAAACAATATTACATAGGCCTATCTTTTACATTACACTTACATTAACATTATATTTACAAGAGGAAACAGTGATATAATATCCTGAATGAAGGCGCTTTTCTAAACAATACTGAAAGTATTGGTATCGAAGAGCTATAAACTATTTTAATTTGATCGCAGAGCACATCAATCTGACAAATGATCCTTTAATTTTTTTAAAAACTTTTTGTAATAAATTTCATTTTTTAAGTCTTGTGGTAATCCGTTAAATGTACCTGAAGCCTCCCATATTGGGTTGTGTAAAGCTATATTGGTTCTGACACCATACAAATAGATGTTATTGGCATTTCGTGTGTCATGCGTATGTATTTCATTTGTATATGCTATTACAGTATTACACTTTTGCCCATTCTTAATGACATTGTAAATAAATTTAGATTGTTCTAGTTTTAAGACCTGCTCCAATGGTTGAACTTGTAACATTTGGTAAAGTGTTTCAGTGTGTGTCAGATAATCCAACCCAAACAGTATTTTTAGTACCCTGTTTTGAAGGACAGTAACTTTACCAAACTGCGTCGCACCACACGTTCCCCACACTGGTATAAGGTATCTCATTACTGATAAAAAATATGCATTGTATACCTTATGCTTGGTACCATAGCTCAGAAAATGCTTGCACCTGGATATTGCCCCTGTTAGCGGTATAATTTTATTTTTGATGTGATCTATGTGCGCTCCCCAGTTCATCTTGTCATCCAGAACAAGACCCAAGTATTTGATGGTTTCGATTCTTTCCAATTTATTATTTTTTATTCTTATGTTTACATTGTCCACCGCCTTGTTTTTTTGTTTAAATATCATAAATTTAGTTTTTTCTGTATTAATTTTCAGATTATTTTTTAATAGCCAATTATAATAGATCTCCAGGTCCGCATTAACTAGTGCGGATAGGTCATCCCCATTATTACCGCTGTACAACAAAACGGTATCGTCCGCAAAAGTGTAATACTGTGCACTAAGCCGTGATAGTTGCAAGCTAAGCACGTATAAGGAGTATAACAGCGGGCCCAAGACGGAGCCCTGCGGCACGCCACTGTTATGTGTTAAAGCTGTGCTTTTGTCCTTGTTAAGCGTTACATATTGCACACGGTCAGATAAATATGTTTTTATTAGATTCAGCATGACACCACGAAACCCCATTTTTTCCAGTTTTCTAAGCAATACCCGATGACAAACAACATCAAAAGCTTTTCGGAGATCAACAAAAACTGCAATTATTATTTTTCCTTTATCAAGGCCATTTGCCAGATAGTCCGTTAGGTCAATTGTAGCGCTAAGTGTACTACTGTTTTTCAAAAAGCCGTACTGAAATGGGTCAGTTTTAATAAATCGGTCTATAAAACACAACATTCGATTTTTGAGAACAGTCTCAATTATTTTTGAAAATACGCTTATTAGGGAAATAGGCCTATAATTGGACATTTTTGTTTTTTTGCCAGACTTATAGATAGGACATATCTTTGAAACCTTCAATTCATCCGGATATTCACCCGTAGATATTACTTTGTTGATTAATTTAACCATAACTACAACCACCCTCTCTCCAAGGCTTAAAAGATCCAATACTGTCACATTATCATGCCCAGGGGCTGCATTACGTTTGAGATTTGATATTATTTCATTAATTTCGTTTTCATTAGCTGGCGTGAGGAATATGCTCTCTTTAGTGTAAATTTCATTAAAATTTAAATCGTTCGCATTCAGATTAAGCTTTTCGGTCTCAATTTCTTTAATAATTTTTGTACCTATTTCCGAAAAATATTTATTAAAATTGTAGGCAATATCTCCTGTATTGTCAATGACTTTGTTATAAATTTTAATTTCTTGTATGGTTTCTTCGGTAGTCTTTGGTTTTAAAAAAGAGTTTATAATGTTCCATTGCTTTTTTATGTTATTTCCCGCTCTATTCCATTTGTTTTTAAAATAGGTATTTTTTTCCGACTTTATTTTATTGTTTACCGCATTTTTTAATCGTTTAAACTCGAGGCTAAGTTCATAATTATTTGTTTTTTTTTTGTGGTTTTTGTATGCATTATTTCTTTTTTTTATTAATTGTAGGAGTTGGGGCGTTACCCACTGGTTGTTCATGAATTTTACATCATTATAAAGGGAATTGCAGGACCTTTAAAATAAGGTATCACTCGACCCCCCTTTCCGTTTAAGGTTTTAGGGGTGGTGCCACCCCCGCCCAGGGAGCTGCACGTGTCAACGTGATTTTTTGCCAATTTTGTGTCCCCCTCGAAAACAAAATCGATGGGTCTGGGCGTTTTTCCAAAAAAGAACTGAGCTGCCAGTAAATGTCTCTGTTTCGTTTTCGATGCGCCACCCTGTATACATATTGGTAAATTGGCTCCATCTCATTTAATTTTAGGTCTGATAAATTTAAACAAAAATAAAATTATTTACATATAATATGTAGGTACTTATTAATAAACAAACACTGTAAAATGCAGAGTTTTTTTTCTATTAACCGATCAACATTTGATTCACCGAGGGTGGTCGCTATTGAGAGATATTACTGTACTTATAATTTATTTCTGGCACTAACTGACCCTTCGAAATGTAAACTGGGTCTCATGCAACAACCCACGATTAATTTCTTTCACGTAATATTCGTACCAGTAATAACTTTAATCTTGCTATACTAATAACTACCTTTCTTTTTAATCTCTGATATACGATATGGCCGCGGATGTCTTGAAAAAAGCTAAAATGAAAGAGAAGAGCCCAAGCAATGTAAAATTTATGAATGGTTTAAACCGGTCAAATTACCGAGATTCTGCGCCAGTGAGAAAGTTTGTTTATAGTTTGCAGGTGCTTTAACGTAAAAACATAGTATTTACATAGTGGTTTTGGGCAATAAAATAAATTTTATATGGTGAAATGGATGATTTAATATCGGCTAATGTTATGAATTAAGAGAATTATTAAACTGGGGGACCTGATTTTGGAAAGTACGGCGTAACCCAACAGACGGCGTACTTATAAATTATATTCCTGAGAGTTGATAATTTATTTCTTAAGTTGCTTCTTTATAATTAAAATATAGAAAACGTTAAAAAAGTATTAATATTTGTTCAAACCAAATAAAACAACGGCAGTCTACCTCCACAATATGTATTTCAATGTATATGTTTATATCCTACATGTTTCGGACATAGAAATGTCCATCATCAGGGATACAGTAGTCGATTACGACAGCTCTATCTTGCATAAGCGACGATCAAAAGTATGTTTAAATTGAAAATTGTAGGTTCTAATGAATGCTCAAGATTGAATGAGATGTAATATTTGAAATTTTGGTCAAGGTATCTTTGAATAAGGGGATTTCCAGTTTGCAGCCACTGAGACAGGTGATGAAGCAATTATGTTATTTGTAGCTATTTAGAGGAGATTAATTTAAGTGAGGTGCTCAAAGATGCTTCATCTAACCGTGTCTAAGGTGTGGTCAGCAAAATACTGGGTTCGACTTGAATAACATTCTTAGGAGATAAACAAAAACATAAACAAAAAATGAAATGAAATTATACTATTTTAAGGTTGGAATTTATTAATTTGAAGCCAATGAGCAGGTGGTGAAGCAATTATGTAGGTTGTAGCTAATTAGAGGAAAAAGATGTAGATAGGTGCTCAAAGATGCTTCATCCAACCATGCTTGAAGGAATGGCTAACAAATTTTAAGGTTATAGGGGGTAGAAAATGAACATAATGTTATGATTGTAAAAAAGAGATATAAAAAATTAAAATTGGATTTTTACCATTTTGACTAGAAGTGAAGTATTTATGTTAGAATCACATTGTTTTAGCTGATTAGATAATATTACAGCTCAAAGATACTTCACTTCACCATAACGACTGACAGCTATCTGAAATGAAATTAGTTGAGATTTTAATTTTCGAAAGTTTGCATGGTTTTTGGTCGCAATTGTCGCAATAAACTATGGAAAGCAACAGCGATAGTGAGTTTGAAAATGTGCCTTACTAAATTTCCAATGCAGCAGCTGCTGCTACAGCACAATTATTGCCTGAAAAATCAAAGTCTAGGTAAGAAAACGTTTATGATTTGTTCACGAGATGGATGGATATGAAGAAATGCAAAACTATTACAGAGGATGTAATTTTAGCTTACTTGGCGCAAAAATCTGAAACTGTCAAATCCTCTACCCTGTGGAGCATGTACTCTATGTTGAAGAGTACCATTTTAGTGAAGAAAAATGTAAACATAGCCGGCCCCATTAGGTCACCAAAGAGAAGTACAGGAAGAAAAGATACTGTAATAAATGAGGGTGAAAAGACTGCCATCAGGAAAATAATACACTCCTTTTACTTAAAAAAAGAAATACCTGCCTTGGACAAAATATTGTCTGAAATGAAAAAGAATGATTTCATTCCACCGATGGGTAAAAAGAAACTATGGAAAACTTTGAAAAAATCTAATTTTTTTTTATAAAAAAATTCAAAACAGAAAATCACTTTTTTCGGCAACCGTCCGGGAAGTACCGACTTCCCGGACGCTTTTTCTTTGAGAAAGTAGCATTTTTTCGGCCTAGTCCGGGAAGAATCACATCGTTGTTGTCATTGTGAATATGAAAATCTTGGTAAGTATGATTTTAATAAATGCAGTTGAACATTACCATAGCAACGAAATAACGACTGACAGCTATCTGAAATGAAATTAGTTGACATTTTAATTTTCGAAAGTTTGCATGGTTTTTGGTCGCAATTGTCGCAATAAACTATGGAAAGCAACAGCGATAGTGAGTTTGAAAATGTGCCTTACTAAATTTCCAATGCAGCAGCTGCTGCTACAGCACAATTATTGCCTAAAAAATCAAAGTCCAGGTACGAAAACGTTTATGATTTGTTCACGAGATGGATGGATATGAAGAAATGCAAAACTATTACAGAGGATGTAATTTTAACTTACTTGGCGCAAAAATCTGAAACTGTCAAATCCTCTACCCTGTGGAGCATGTACTCTATGTTAAAGAGTACCATTTTAGTGAAGAAAAATGTAAACATTGCCACTTTCCCAAAGGTAATCGCATTTCTTAAAAGGAAGAATGTTGGTTATAAAGCAAAGAAGTCAGAAGCCTTCAGCATCGAGCAAATCAACAAATTCATTAGAGAAGCAGATAATGAAACATATCTAATGCTAAAGATAATTTTAACAAAATATTACGATTGTAGGATATAAAAGTATCAACTTAATTTGCTTCATTTTCAGGTAGCAACAATTATTGGGTTAGCCGGTGCGTGTAGACGGGAAGAAGTAACAAAAATGTCAATTGATCTAATAAACGACAAAGAAGACATGTTGCTTGTGAAAATACCAGATTCTAAAACACAAATTGAGAGAAATTTTGTTGTAATTGGGCAAGAAAACCTGCTGTTGTATAGGCAATATTTATCTTTACGGCCACCCCATACTCCACATAACAGATTATTCGTGAATTACAAAAAAGGAAAATGTTCGATTCAGCCCATTGGTATCCACAGTTTTGGGAATCTCGGATTAAAAATTGCAGAATTTTTAAATTTACCCAATCCTAAAAATTACACAGGCCATAGCATGCGTCGAACTTCAGCGACGATATTAGCTGATAATGGTGGAAACATCACAAATTTGAAGAGACACGGTGGCTGGAAGTCTACCAATGTCGCTGAAGGATATATAGACAATTCACTAACAAACAAAATTAAAATTGCCAAGACCATTCAAAAATTATCAGATGAAAACAATCAATATGAAACGGAAACTTTACCTTCTTGTTCTGACTACAAAAGGCATTTAAATTTACCGAGCATTTCAAACAAATTAAATCCTTTCAATATTAGCAATTGCTCAAATTTTAATATAAATATTAATATAAATAAGAATTAGAATGTTTCTGTTAGTACCTATCTTCTGTTCGAATTTCAATATTTAATACAAATAAGAATTAAAATGTTCGAAATTTTGTTCGACAAAGAAATATAATAAAGAAATGTGTCTCTTTGATTTGTTATTCTACATGGTTACCGAAAAAATAGTGTACGCAACATGTCCAAAAACAGTTTTTTTGAACTCGCAGACTTCCAGGACTCGCCTACGGCTCGTCCTAGAATTTTGTCAACTCGTCCGAAAAAACAGTATTTTCCGGACTTGTTACGTAAATTACTATTAGCAGAGAAAGACGTTTTTAGACAGTTTCGAAGGGAAGACCGGAATATCTATCATATTTATTTATTTATTTATTTATACACGGATGTACCATTTTACATAATATATACATATATTAGATAGCTAAGACAACTATAATACAATAAAAAATCAGTAATGAATAACAAAAATAAATTCAATAGAAAATAACCATAGATTACAAAATCCTGGCAGACCGGATTTAATACATAAAATTTCAAACTTTCAAACCGGAGGTAAGTTTGCCCTTTTAAGATTGTTCTTAAACGACAGCAATGAACCATGCAAATCAAGATTTGGTTTATTAAAATTACGCTGCGTCCTTACAATTGGCCTATGCATGCCATAGTTTGTGCCGTGGTATTCTGGGTAGAATAAGAACCTTGAACGTGTCGCATGAAAAGTCAAGGAAGAAAGTTTACTAAGCAAGTGCGCACAGTTAATGAGGCCATTGACAAGATTAAACAAGAAACACATATCGGCAAAAAGCCTTCTATCTTCCAGGGTATTAATTTTTAAAATATTCATAAGTACCCCATAATTAGTATGGTTATTATCTAATGGTAATCTTAATTCGAATGAACATACTCTTAAAAACTTATTTTGAATGCTTTCCAGCTCATTAATATGGACACAGTAAAAAGGCGACCACACCTGGCATGCATACTCCAAAACAGGCCGCACTAAGGAACAATACAATTATTTAAAAACACTACAAGAAAAATGATAGCTAAATCTAGTTATAAAGCCCACGGTAGGATTTGCACGTTGCTGAACACTTAATACATGACTGTTAAATGATAAATTACAATCCAATAAAACGCCAAGATCATTTACTTCATTAACTCTTTTTAAACCTCTACCACCCATATTGTAGTTAAAAACTATAGGTTTTTTTTTTATCCTGGCAGACGTAATACATTGACGCTTATCGATGTTTAGATCTAAGCCATTTAAGTAAGACCAATTTGCAAACAAGTCCAAGTCACACTGAAGTGTTACACAATCCAGATCACACGACACTCTCTTAAATATTTTGAGGTCATCAGCAAACATTAGAATATCGGTTTAATATACAAATTCCTTAATGTCGTTAATAAACAGCGTAAATAAAAGAGGGTCACATCAGTGAGAACCCTGCGGCACCCCCGACAGTACATCGATTTGATTAGATACATAATTATTTAATTTAACACTTTGCTTTCTACCTGACAAGAAACTATTCAATCATTCAAGTGTGTGATCATCAATGCCAAACGCTCTCAATTTAGCCAACAGTAAACTGTGATTCACCCTGTCAAATGCCTTTGAAAAGTCTGTATAGATAACATCGATCTGATAACATTGTTCAAAGGCGTTCAACAAATGGTCTTGGTAAGCTAGCAGGTTCGTCACCGTGGAACAAGCAGGCTGAAAACCATGTTGCTCATCCATGATCACTCCCCTACACCTCCACGCTAAGTACGAAGTTACCAGTGCGTCAAAGAGCTTAGGCATAGTTGACTGTATGCAAACATCCCTATAGTTGGTCATATGACTACGATTGCCTGATTTAAATATAGGTGTGATATAAGAATTTTTCCAAAAAACTGGGAACACACCAGATCTTAACGAGAGATCAAATAGAAAATGCAATGGTTTAGCTAAAGTACAAACTCAAGCTCTCAATAAAATTGGCGGAACCCCGTCAGGACCACTAGAAGTCTTAGACTTACATAACATAATATAGCATAAGCTCTGTTTTAGTAATATAACTGTGATAGCAAGCTTGCTCCAAAACACCACATTCCTCTCTAAGCCGTGAAAATATACGATAATCAGTAGGAGAATTAGTTTGCTTATATCGTTTATGAGCAATTTTCTTATCCAATATCAATCGTCTTAAGGGATATGAAAACCACGCCGGGAAATTTGAACTTTTAAATCTTTTTATAGGTACAAAAAGTGACATGGCTTCGTATATTTCAGAATAAAATTGATTCACAGGAGGATTAATATCAATTAAAAGCGCGAGGCAAGCTTTCATGGAAGGGTTGTCCACTGAAATAAAAGCACCCTCGGGAATTTGGTACGTTGGCATAGCTTTATGGGGCAAGAAACCCCATGTCACAATTCTGATTAATATAAGTCCGTGGGCGTAGAACCAACGTTCGGCAAAATAGTATGAGCAGTTTTTGAATTAATCCAGAAAAACGATTTAAAAAGTGTAATTTCAGCGCCGTCTAGCGCCCAAACTAAGTACTAAGGTAAGTTCACTTAAATCGGCTAATTCTGGTCTGAAGAATATGCGGTATGTATTATCTTAAAAAATAAACAAAAGTTTTTTAAACATCACATCTCTCAAATCTTCAGAAGCTTTTTTATTTAACTCTGGTAACAGCACCATACCATCAATAAAATATGATCCAATTTCTGTAGTTTGTTCAATATTCATACAGTGTATTCGATAATGTTTCCAATTTGTTCGTCAATTCAGATTTGACAGTCTTCCTCATCGTGTGGTCTTTATGAAAAATTTATTCCGAAATAGGAATAACGTAATTCGTAACTAAGAATCAGTATACTTAAGTTCTTTACAACGCGTTGCACTAAGAATTCTTCGAAACATAAATTCAGGATTCATGATGTTTTGTTTTTCATTTTTCTTGTAACCAATATTATCAAAAGCATATATTAGAAATTAATAATTATAATTTTCTGTGTCCCAGTTTTACTACTAAACTAATGCAGACTTAATCTTATATTGTAAAATACATTGTTAAAATAAGTTATTAATATAATATATTTATTATATTATCCTATCCCAAGAATCACCATTGAAAAAAGACACTAAGATATTATAGAACCATTTATATGAACTAAAAAGTAAGGGTGTAAATGAAATAAATATTGTAATATCGACACTAGAACTCTTCTTTTTCTGGGCCTAGATCACTAAAAGTATCTCTAATTCTTAACATTTGTTATCTCTTTCAAAGATATAAACTTATTTTGCTATATTTCTGACCTCGCACAAATTGACGGCATCAGAAACTTCTGTTGTCAAAGCTAATGCACAAGGAGTTCAAGATAATAATGTATCTCGACTTGAACAGCCTAAGCCATTTAAGTAAGACCAATTTGCAAACAAGTCCAAGTCACACTGATGTTTACACAATCCAGATCACACGACACTCTCTTAAATATTTTGAGGTCATCAGCAAACATTAGAATATCGGTTTTATATACAAATTCCTTAATGTCGTTAATAAACAGCGTAAATAAAAGAGGGCCACAGTGAGAACCCTGCGGCACCCCCGACAGTACATCGATTTGATTAGATACATAATTATTTAATTTAACACTTTGCTTTCTACCTGACAAGAAACTATTCAATCATTCAAGTGTGTGATCATCAATGCCAAACGCTCTCAATTTAGCCAACAGTAAACTGTGATTCACCCTGTCAAACGCCTTTGAAAAGTCTGTATAGATAACATCGATCTGATAACATTGTTCAAAGGCGTTCAACAAATGGTCTTGGTAAGCTAGCAGGTTCGTCACCGTGGAACAAGCAGGCTGAAAACCATGTTGCTCATCCATGATCACTCCCCTACACCTCCACGCTAAGCACGAAGTTACCAGTGCGTCAAAGAGCTTAGGCATAGTTGACTGTATGCAAACACCCCTATAGTTGGTCATATCACTACGATTGCCTGATTTAAATATAGGTGTGATATAAGAATTTTTCCAAAAAACTGGGAACACACCAGATCTTAAAGAGAGATTAAATAGAAAATGCAATGATTTAGCTAAAGTACAAACATAAGCTCTCAATAAAATTGGCGGAACACCGTCAGGATCACTAGAAGTCTTAGACTTACATGACATAATCTTGTCAAAAACATCCTCTAAAGATATATTAATCCTACCAATGTCAATACAATCTGAGAGACTAGAATAGTAATCAGGAACATTATTATTATTATCTGTATATACTGATGAAAAATATTCAGCAAATAAATTGACCATATCAGAACCATCGTTGCTTACTCTGTGATCTAAGAACATTGAGTTAGGATATCCACTTGAGCGACCAAAATTATTGACATGCCTCCAAAAGTGCTGTGGATCATTACTTAAATTTTGCTCTGTTTTAGTAATATAACTGTGATAGCAAGCTTGCTCCAAAACACCACATTCCTCTCTAAGCCGTGAAAATATACGATAATCAGTAGGAGAATTAGTTTGTTTATATCGTTTATGAGCAATTTTCTTATCCAATATCAATCGTCTTAAGCGATATGAAAACCACGCCGGGAAATTTGAACTTTTAAATCTTTTCATAGGTACAAAAAGTGACATGACTTCATATATTTCAGAATAAAATTGATTCACAGCAGGATTAATATCATCCCTATCCAGCCTGGTCTACCAATATGGACGAAACTTGGTCAAATAAAGGATATACCGTTGGTAAAATATAGCAGGATAGACATATTAAAAGCGCGAGGCACGCTTTCATGGAAGGGTTGTCCACTGAAATAAAAGCACCCTCGGGAATTTGGTACGTTGGCATAGCTTTATGGGGCAAGAAACCCCATGTCACAATTCTGATTAATATAAGCCCGTGGGCGTAGAACCAACGTTCGGCAAAATAGTATGAGCAGTTTTTGAATTAATCCAGAAAAACAATTTAAAAAGTGTCATTTCAGCGCCGTCTAGCGCCCAAACTAAGCAACTTTGTACTAAGGTAAGTTCACTTAAATCGGCTAATTCTGGTCTGAAGAATATGCGGTATGTATTATCTTAAAAAATAAACGAAAGTTTTTTAAACATCACATCTCTCAAATCTTCAGAAGCTTTTTTATTTAACTCTGGTAACAGCACCATACCATCAATAAAATATGATCCAATTTCTGTAGTTTGTTCAATATTCATACAGTGTATTCGATAATATTTCCAATTTGTTCGTCAATTCAGATTTGACAGTCTTCCTCATTGTGTGGTCTTTATGAAAAATTGATTCCGAAATAGGAATAACGTAATTCGTAACTAAGAATCAGCATACTTAAGTTCTTTACAACGCGTTGCACTAAGAATTCTTCGAAACATAAATTCAGGATTCATGATGTTTTGTTTTTCATTTTTCTTGTAACCAATATTATCAAAAGCATATATTAGAAATTAAGAATTATAATTTTCTGTGTCCCAGTTTTACTACTAAACTAATGCAGACTTAATCTTATATTGTAAAATACATTGTTAAAATAAGTTATTAATATAATATATTTATTATATTATCCTATCCCAAGAATCACCATTGAAAAAAGACACTAAGATATTATAGAACCATTTATATGAACTAAAAAGTAAGGGTGTAAATGAAATAAATATTGTAATATGGACACTAGAACTCTTCTTTTTCTGGGCCTAGATCACTAAAAGTATCTCTAATTCTTAACATTTGTTATCTCTTTCAAAGATATAAACTTATTTTGCTATATTTCTGACCTCGCACAAATTGACGGCATCAGAAACTTCTGTTGTCAAAGCTAATGCACAAGGAGTTCAAGATAATAATGTATCTCGACTTGAACAGCCTCAAGCAGTAGGTCAGATAAAATTGGTTTTACCTTTATCTTAAGCATATTCCATTCGGTTCAATGTAGCATTGTTTGATTTTTTTGTAAGATTTTTGAAGTATTTGTATAATTTTAGTGACAAAAATGCATGTGTAATGTCATTTAGTTTTCCATCTGTTTATTTGCTTCTATATTAAATGTGGATATACTTAGAAGACAGTGAGTATTTACCAGTTTCCTTATACTGTAAAACGTAAAGTAGTTCATTTTTTAAATATTTTATTTCAGAAGTTATTCGATGCTATAAGAATATCCACCACATGGCAAATTATTTTTAATGTCGTTTGTTGGTATCCCAATAGATCAATAAAGGGACCCTAACTTGATGTAAAAATCTAGTATACAAATTTCACTACTCACTTAAGACATTTGTTACAACAATAAATTTAATTATTTGATTTAGCACTATGTTTAAAAACGTCATCTTTAAGCTTTCTAAAATAATCTTATATTAATTAGGTGACTTAATCTTGTGGTAACCTGCTGCGATAAGTAGTCTAAAATGATATCTTGAATTAATTAAAAAAACGCTAGCACCGTCAAATGTGTTAGTGGCTACCAATTTTAAAATGTTTCATTTATTAAAAATTTCTCTTGTTTTTTTGATAAAGACATACAAGGCTTGCCAATGAAAACAAAAGAAGCCCGACTTTTTACCTTTATCGTTTATTGATATGTTTGACTTTTAAATAAGATAAAAAATTTTGCTTTTTAATGTTTCAATTTATTTAGAGAATAAATCACTCTACATGTTTCGGCTTATTAGGCGTTTTTCAAGAGCAATACAAGATGAATACTATATATATCTTATTTAAAAGTTATTATTAAAATGTTTCACAAGGAACCAACCGCCGAATCAGTACAATGTATTGATATGTTTGTTTCAAGGGAGACATCAATAGCTAGTATATTCAAACTTGTAACTCATGCACTACATACGAAATGATATTACATATTTATTCAAATCTGACCAAAAATACAAAAGTTCTCACAATTTCATTCAAAGTTTTCCAATTTGGTTTAAAAAAACGAGAAAATAGGTTACATGGCCATTGCAGCTTCCTGCCTGTTTTAATCATGCAGGTGCTTTTGCAAACGTTGAAAAAAATTCTGAAGGCACTTTTGAAGATGGTTAATTACATATAATATGAGTTGATTGATTATATTATATTAGACAGTAAAATGAAAAGGAGTGGGAGTATAAAAGAGAGAAGAAAAAGATGACAGAGAGGATTAAGAGAATAGAGGAAGGAGCACAAAGAGAGAAGTAATAAAATTATCCTAGAGATTACCCATGTACTTATACATGAAGAAGGCATATTAATAGTTGCTGAGTGCCAAATTAAGTCTGAAAAAGACATTGCAATCACTGTTGATTAAACAATACGATTTTAAGTTTCTTTTAAGAGGCTGCACACGATGCTGTGATATATTATATATATAATATATATGCTATATTGATAGGAAGCTGCGCAGTAAGAGTAATAACGTTTAAGAAGTTGTTTGCGATGCCTTGGAATCATTAATTTCTGATCATTTTAAAAAATAAGAATTTCAAAACAAACATACAGTACATTGCATAATGTATATGTTAGTATGCACATGCAGTATGTACATACTGGTAAATTGGCTTCATCTCATTTAATTCTAGTTCTGATAAATTTAAACAAAAATAATGTACATATATTAATGCACGCACTACCGAAAACATGTTTCTGATGCCACTTGGTAAAAATGAACCTATTTTGCATATATCATCCCTAAAAAATAATAGTTCCCCAGGATATGACGACATCAGTGCCAAACTTATAAAGGATAATCACTAAGATATAGTTGATCCTCTCGTATACATCATAAACCTAATCTTTCAGCATGACAAGGTCCCGAATGATTTTAAAAAATCAATCGTCGTACTAATACACAAATCTGGCAGCAAAACCGAAATCAGTAATTATCGCCCCATAAGTTTGATTAGCACATTCACCAAACTATTAGAAAAATGCCTTAAGAATAGACTATACAACTTCTTAGTAAAAAAACAGTTCCAGAAGGGTGTCAGCACAGAACATGCTATATGTAAACTTGTTGACTGTGTGAAATCGGCCCTCGACAACAACAAAAAATGCATAGTTGTCTTTTTGGATCTTGCGAAGGCTTTCGACACAAAGCCTCATGAAAAACTGCTGAAGGTACTTGAACACTCTGGCATCAGGGGCACTGTGTTGACAGTATTCCGCAGCTATTTTAAAGATAGAACCCAGCAAGTTAGGATAAAAAACCAATTAAGTGACAGTCAGAAAATTCAGCTAGGCATCCCACAGGGCACTGTCCTAGGACCACTTCTCTTCATCCTCTACATTAATTCTCTGCTATAAAATAGTATACATGGTCTTATTATATCATATGCGGACGACACGGTTTTAACCTTCAGTGATGATACTTGGGAAAAGGTAAAATCAAAAGCAGAACTTGGTATTGCAGTAGTAAAGATTGGCTGGACTACAATGAATAACCCCTTAATATAGACAAATCAAACTATATCGCATTCTCACTTACGGATGTCAACAGACCTAATTTCAATTTTCTGCAGTTACCAAAAACGGGACTAAGAATTAATGAAGTTAATCAAACTAAATATCTAGGCGTCATAGTTGATAAGAACCTAAAATGGTCCAAGCATATAAATATTTTAGTTATCAAAGCAAGAAGACTTGTTTACAATTTTTATGAGTTACAAAAATTCATGAACAAAGAGCCATAGTTGTGTGGGATGGACTGTCCTTTAATGCTCTGGAACTTCTAAACACAGTGCAAAATTATATGTTGAAAGTAATTTTCCAAAAAGAGAAGCGTTATTCAACTAATGAGCTATACAGTGAGAATATTTTGAATATTCGAATGTTGCATTTCTACAACATTTGTCTTTTTGTATACAAAAATAAGAATTTACAAGCAAGACTGGAGCACACATATCAAACTAGACAAATATCTAACCAGAATTTAGTTGTTCCTTTTTATCGAAGAGATGGTAACCAAAGATTTATGACTAGTTTAGGTCCGAAGTTGTACAACTTGCTACCAGTTAGCATAAAAAATATATTAACTTATAAAAATTTTGGCAAAAAGTGTAAGCCAGTTATTTATAGAAATTATGGGATATATTATTATCTTGACCTACTTCGCTTTCTGCATTGCGGACTGTTTCTTTATTGTTCTCTTTCTTTTTTTTTACTTTTTTTCCTCTTCTGGTATTCAGATTTTTTTAGATAAAATGCAGGCTTTGTTTTTGTTTTGTTATTGTTGTTTTTTTTTTCATTTAACTGTACAAGAATTTATTAAACCAAATCTTCATTTTTTTTGTACACCTGCAGTTTGTAAGTGATCTAGGTGCAATATAATTAATTAAGTCTAGCATAAGGACTTCAATATAGTTAATTTATCTATAAAACATGTACTGTTAAAGAAAATTTAAGGCTGAATATCCTATGACGTTTATGCTATGCTATTTCAATCTTAATTTGTGATCCACTATAAGTTCTAGATTTCTAGCTAAGTTTTTAAATTTATATTATATTGATCCAATTGAATACTGATGTTATTTAGGATAGTTTCTCTTAGGTTTTGGTTACTTACCAGACTGCGTTAATTTAGTAATTTAAATTTATTAAGGTCTCTTATCAATGAGTATCACCTTAATTTGGAGACACCCCATATATTATGCGATTGCAAAGAACTCGCAATGGTTTGGAGTACTCTCTAATACAAAAATTAAAAGTAAATGCAAAATTTAAAGTAATTATACTAAATTAAAGTTTTGAGAAAATTTTTGGGTTTTAATATAAAGAGTTCGATGTAGTTAAGGTTGCATTTACTTATGTTATAAATAAAAGGGGCAAGGAAAAAGTAAATGGAAAATAAAACCCTAGTTATTGTGACGCAGTACACCTAGTAAAATAACAATCTAAATCAAATTAAATTTATGATACCATTTAAATTACATTAAAAAAAATCACTGCAAAGAGATAGCTATAAAAAGTTTATTTCAAAATATAAATGCATCATTTATAAGTTGCTTAGAAATTCAATGCACAATAAATATAAACTGACAGGGGATATTAAATATCCTATAAATAATAAAAATGAAGGAAAACGACTTAACATATTGGTATATTGTGCTTTGTTTGATTTCTTTGAAATTCTTCGGCCAATAAAAAGTAGATTGCCATTGACAGAAATATGATTTACGCAAGGTGATTTTTAAATATTTACTGCAAGAAATTTCATTTCACCCCATAAAGTATTGCAGTAGGTAAAAATAAATGGTTTTGAAAATTCCCTGTTCTTTACACTTGGTATGAGATATTGTAATCAATAGCGAAATAGTGTGATATAGCAACGGCACAGAACAAAATAAATACATCTGTGCTTACCTGGGATGGTTGAAAAAATGTAAAAGTGGATGAATCTGATGAGTAAAGTTATTGCCAGCTAAATTACCGTAAGGGAGCCGCGGCTATGTTCTGGGATCTATCTAAGGCATTTGTCTGTGTTGATCATAAGATACTGTTGCGCAAACCTGAAGTAAATAACTTCATAGGTGCTTCTTATAATGGCTTAAATCGTATCTATCGCCAGTAGCTTTCAACAAACACAAAAATCGCGCAACGTTCTCATGTGGCGTATTTTAAATTTTTTACAAAAACAAATACTCTAGGAAGACTTCCGACGAAACCGTTATGAATATCAATGTTATTAAATGTTAGGTCGTGTGTAACCATCACATATTGCTGCAGACACCAGACCATTCTTACTTAATTAAATAAAAGATTTTCTATTAATCAAAACAAGATTTCAAAATATCATGCACAGTAGATGGTAAATGTCAATCATTTATTTGGTACGGATTAATCAGCGACTGAAGCATTACAATACAATATATAATCGAACGTAGTTTACTAACTTGATTATAGGAACCACAATAGCAATTTTCAAAATGAAGTCACTAACAATGGGTCATTAGCAAATCTAATACCGTTGTCCTTGTTCTATTAATATTGTTTTCATTGTCAAACAGAAGGGATCCATTAATAAGTTTTCTATAGGATGCTGTCAGTTCTATCATGTACAGTGGTTTGGGAACTAAAGAATTATTTATGCACTGAATCAATTGAAAATTTAAAATAGAAGAAAATAATAAAAATCAAATAAAAAAATTGGATTTGTCCTTTCTCTTACATTTCCTAATTAAGTCGACTAAAGTAGCATAGCAAACTAGAGTTCAAAATAATTTTACGCAGTGCTCCCAAAAGTGAGCCGTTCCAAAACACGATCGATGGATGTTTGGAGGTTTTAACAGTGCAATGGAAATTGTACCTTAAAAAGGTCAATCAAGAGTAAAAAGTGTAAAAGTTCTCAGTAATCCATGATCCTTAATTGTAGTTTCAATTTTCAAAATTGTAAGACAGCAGAAGATCATCTATATAAAGAGAAGCAGTGATCTAGGCTCTTGTTAGACATTAGTTCAGTTGCTAGGAAGCTAAAGTAGTCAATCCAAGCTTCTTTCTTAGGAAGAATTGTGCAACCATAACGAAATGTTTAACAGCAGCCCTGGAGCATTAACACATAAAAATGTCAGTTTCGAAATGACATACGAATTGAATTAAGTTCAAAGTGAGTAAATTTGTTCAGATTTTCTGCCATTGTCAAAATGAAAATGGTTTAACAAGTCCAAAAGCATACACTTATCAATTTTTAGTATACCTTTACAACAATGGCTTTCATATCAATAAAATATTGCTATACAAGCTAAAAGGAAGAATGCCCTGAAAGAGAGAACAATGTACAAGGTAGGGACACCACTCGACCACAATAAGCACTTAAATCATCAAACATATACGTTTTCTTGTGGTTAGGTTAGGTAAAATAACTTCCTGTGGGGAAATCGGCGGGCATCCAATTTTTCTCCACCACGACAATAATTCTGCTCACATACCAGTCAGTGCTCATGCGTGAGTTCTTGGCCCATCATTCTCTTCTAGGGGAGTGCCCTTGCTCGCCGGATTTGGCCCTTCCATCTATCGGGATCTTCCTTGTCTTCTAAGTCAGGCTTCATGCCTTTAACTTCTGTTCAATAATCTGTGGCTCTATGGGCCGAACTTCACATAAAAAATTGGTTTGGGCTATACACTAATTAGAATGTCATTTGAGAGTGTGTCAATTTTGCTTGCTGTTCTCACTGTTTCTTTTCGAAATTGGTTTTCTTGTATAAAATATTATTATATTTCTTCGAGCCCTCCAGCTCAGTGCATCGCAACTATAACTGCAAGTAGTCAATTCTTAGGGTACTTATAAGTGAAGCCTGGTGGAAAATGTATGTGTGTTGGTTCAATAAGTGGGTTAATAACAATGTCCGTACGTCTATAGTAGTTTGTAGTAATTTTATTTTAAAATTCCATTAAAGTGGGAAATCTCAAAACCACTATGTAATACCCTATTCATCGCAAACCTCGGAGATAGTAAATATAACCTAGCTGCTTTCCAGCATTTTTAAGTCGTGTCTTGGAATTTTTCTTCCAATTCAATCTTTGATCAAAAACTAGAGCCAGATATTTGACATCTTGAACCCAATTTACTTGTATGCCGTTCATCCTTAGAAGGATCTCGGGCTTCTCACCGTGCTTTTCAAAAGGATAATGGCTTTCGCCTTGGCAGGATTCAGACGAATCTTCTAGTCGGAAAGCCGTTTTTCTAATGATCTAATATGTCTCTGCAATGTAGACACCAGTATCAGTGGTGACTTTGAAACAGAAGTAATTGTAATATCGTCAGCAAACAAAAACAACTCATTAAATCTGTTTCTCGGAATATCATGAACATGAATGTTATACAGCACTGGAGCGCGAGGGGATCTTTGCGGAACTCCCGCCCTGATGTGACCCTTCCATCCATTCTCCAAAAGCAAAATGGCGATGTGCGGTTGGCATCTGGATATGTGGATATGATCAAACGAGAAGAAGATGGGACAGGCGCCTTGTAGGGACTGGGACAAGTTTGATCTATCCGAGATTTTTGTAAAATAAATGTTGGGTTGGATCATTGACCTTGTCAGAGTCAGAATATTCAAATTAAAACACATAGTAAATTTTATTATAATATGTACCGATGAACCACTGTATGTACACCTTCTATTAATAATAATAATTATTAGTATCATTGTAATCAATCATTTGATAATTGGTTATGTACAACTACAACCAAGTAAAAAAAAAGTATTGTAATCACTTTGTGTTATTCCATAGGCTTGGTTAAACACCTTAACCAAGAAATTAATGGTTATATGCTTCGAGTGTCTCGTCAAATGCATAGTTTTGCAATTTCAACTGTCGCATGCAACATTTAAGTTATGTTATGTTTATAATGTAAAGAAAAATATTACATTGTGTCACAGTCGAGTAGGTGTTGAAAATTAATGGTTTCAAAGCGATTGACATGGAAGTGTTTGGAAATAAAAACTTACTTTTGTTCCTGGTAAATACCTACTTGTCTATTATACTATACGGTGCGTTAGATAATGGTGTGTCGATGAATATAATAAATAAATAACTGTTGGAAACGTATTGGGGAGGCTGAAAACCCCCTAATTCGTCATAGAAAAAAAATTAACTAACCTAAAGTGCCCTTTAATGGAGATTCAGAGTCTCAAAAAATACCCAGCGACTTACCTTTTCGGCTCTAGCTTTTGAACTGACATGTATAAAATTTAATGACATTTTAATATTTTATCCAACACTTTCATATAAAGTGAACATTATTAGTTCGATTCTAGGCTAATAAAGTAGCTTATAACTCACACGTGAGTTATAACCATAACTCACTAGTGGGTTATGATTATAACTCACTGGTGGGTTGTGGTAAAATATGCATATATGTAAGGCTTTGTCATAGCTGTCTCTTGACTTGTGGGGAATAATAAATGAACACGCAAGGTTCGCTTCTTTTTGAATTTCGGCTGAAGTTTCTTCCATATTTTGAAAAACTACCTTCGAAAATCGCAATAATAATAATTTTATTTACTGCCTTCAAATTTTTATTGTTAATCAATTCCATAACAACAAAAATCACCTTAGCCTACTTTTACGTGTCCATTTTGTCATTCAAAAATATGTCAATTATAATGTAATACAGGGTTCTTCAGTTTACATTGAAACAATATAATTTTCTAATTTTTAATAATATCTATTAAGTGTTGGATAAAATTTTGTATGGCACTAGTGTGTTAAGTCATACAAGTCATTTGGGAATTAGCCATCTCGGCCTACGGCCTTGAGGGCTAAACATTTCCCACCGTGACTTATACAGGGCTACCCAGAAGTCCGGAATAAAATTAGTATAGCCTTAACCTGTAACTTTTGAGGAAAATGCTCGGACACGTCAATTTAGTTTAATATACGCTCACATTTTGACGTTATTCGTTTGTTTTTTTATAGACATTTGTCAAATATATGACGACATCGATCTTTTTTTTAAATGAAAACATACAGCTTCTGATAAAACATATGAAAGCTAATATCTCGTACAGTATGCTCATAAATTTTGACGCGATTCTGTCAAGCTATTTCAAAATGGTGACTTTTAAAAGTTAAAAAAAAATCCCTATTTAAATGAGCGGAAATGATAAATCATTGATGTTTTTTTTACCTTTCAAAGTAAGAAATCTTTATTGTTTCACGTTCTGGCATTTTGTGACATTGTGAACTTGTAAAATTAATTTAGGTATTTCCGAAGTATTATTTTACAATTTCCTAAACAAAAATGGTTTTGTCGGAGAGGCAGCGTATCGAAGTCTTGATATTGTTAGGATATGGAGATAAAATAAGAAGTCAAAGTGAAGTGTGCACTTTATTTAATGCTAAATATCCGGAAAATGAAATTTGACAGGGCACTGTTAGTAAAATATTCCACAAATTTGATGAACATGGCACAGTAAAGGACTTGCCTAGGAATGGACGGCCACGTGTTTTAGGCGACGATGAAAAATTGGATATTGCATTATCTCTACAGGATAATCCGCATATTTCAACAGTTTCATTGGCTCAAAATCATGATACATCTAGAGGTACTATTGGAAGATTTTTGAAAGCAGAAAAATACCACCCTTATAAAGTATGTCTTGTCCAAGAGCATTTAGAAGATGACTATGATAGGCGTTTGCAATTTTGCGAAGAAATGATGAGACGGTGTGACAGGAATAATAGGCTTCCACAGAACATATTATTTTCGGATGAAGCTACTTTCTATTTAAATGGGGTGGTTAACAGACATAATTATCGTTAACTGGAGTCAAGAAAATCCACGATGGATATTTGACGCGCATACTCAGCGGCCCCAAAACGTAAATGTATGGGCAGGTATCATTAATAACCGAATTTTAGGGCCATTCTTTTTGGAAGGAAACCTCACAGCTGAACGGTACCTGGATTTCTTAACCTTCGAGTTGCGGCCTGCTCTAGCTGTAATTTTTCTCAATGAAGTAAATCCAGATATACCTAATGAAACAATTTGGTTTCAGCAAGATGGTGCTCCTCCGCAATTTGGTGTCAATGTGAGAAGATATTTAGATCATATATTTCCAGGTCGCTGGATTGGACGACGTGGTACAATTAAATGGCCACCAAGGTCCCCAGACTTAACGCCTCTACACTATTTTCTTTGGGGATATTTAAAACAAAAAGTTTACCAAAATAGGCCAAATAATATTGAAGATTTGAAAAACAAGATTGGAGACACATAACATACCGGCTGAAGCCATTCGAAATTCCGTCGAAGGATTTTACCATCGTCTGGGAGCATGCAAAGTAGAGGGTGGAGGACATTTCCAGCTTTTGCTACGTTAAACCACCTTCTTGTTGTGTTTTGTTTTGCTTCGTTACATTTTTATTTTTTTTGACAAAATAAATAACAAATAAACCAAAACTTGTTAAGTCACAATGTCACAAAATGTCAGAACGTGAAACAATGAAGATTTCTTACCTTGAAAGGTAAAAAAAAACATCAATGATTTATCATTTCCGCCCATTTAAATATGGATTTTTTTTAACAGCCGCCATTTTGAAATAACTTGACAGAATCGCGTCAAAATTTATGAGCATACTGTACGAGATATTAGCTTTCAAATGATGTATCACAAGCTGTATGTTTCCATTTAAAAAAAAGATCGATGTCGTCATATTTTTGACAAATGTCTATGAAAAAACAAACGAATAACGTCAAAATGTGAGCATATATAAAACTAAATTGACGTGTCCGAGCATTTTCCACAAAAGTCACAGGTTAAGGCTATATTAATTTCATTCCGGACTTCTGGGCAGCCTTGTATATAACATAACACACTTGTACCGTAAATAACTATTATTTTACATTTATCAATTAATTAAAATTTGTATTTATTTTTAACAATTTTTTTACATAATATTATTCTGTTTTTCCTATGTTAAATGTACAATTTTTGAATTTTTCTGAGAAAGAAGCTGGACCAACTATGAAATTTTGCTACTTGATTGCAGAGTTCCTCGATGTGCATGCGGATTCCTGCTCTATTTCAACATTAATTAACATATTTTCTTTTTCGGTAACAGAGCTAACTATCATTTTTGCTATTCGGTTTTTCGACGTGATGCTTTTCTTTATATAACCCTCCGTTACGCTAGTACTCTTCCACTTTCCATGTAGCTTAAAGGTTGCAAGGAAAGCACCACCCTTGATAAGAAGTGTGGACAAGGTTCGACGTAGGCAATGTTCTGTATATTCCTTGGCGTTTTCTAAATTAAGAAATCTTGCTATGATTAAAGGAACACGTCCTAGTGTATTTTTACCCACAGGCCTATGCATTTACCATTTCGGTATGTAAGGAAAAATCTCCTGCGTTCCTTAATTCCTTTTGGCCTTAGTGCAAGGTACTGTCTAACCAATTTTAAGGCATCTGTTTGGTCTTCTTCGATTATAGTAAAACTTATTGGCGTAGCAGTTTTAGTTTCTGGTACCTTGACAATCAATGGTCATTTTTACCATCTCATCCCGTCTTAGGACGCCAAAAACTCCCATTATGAGTACCACTTTATGCAGCAGGGAGGTATCATTCAGCGCACTTTTGATAAAAGTTGAAACTTGTTCACCTTCCAAAACTTTTGACTTTTAGGATTTGATTTAACTTTTAAAAATGCTAATAATTGACAATATCTTGAAATATTAATGTTTTCCTTTACTAAAAGTTCAGACTTTACCTGGGAATATTTTGCCCAAAGGTTATTTGGGGTATATTTTTCCGACTAAAATAAAGTAAAAATAATTAAAAATTGTTATTACCAATGAGCAAAAGGGTTACATACCAATTCCTGACAGTAAGTCATCATTACTGTTTCAGTAATCACCGTAAATTGGTTTCTTACTTTCCATTGTAGAAAATTTTCATACCCCTTGTCGTACAGAGCTTTAGACTTCGCCGGTAATAACTTTTTCTTAGCTTTTTCAGCATTTTCTAAAATATTTTGTGGAATTTCCATATTTTCGTTTATAAAACGTGAAAAATGCTTAAAATAAACAACCCTTAGCAACCGTCAAACTTATTCTATGACAACCGATCACAGCTCACTAAATACTAAAAATTGGCGAAAATAGTTAAAAAAAATGCAGGAGTTTACCTATTTATATTTTAGAATTAATGAAAAATAAAATATTGTATACACCACAGGCGTTACTAGACTACAATGCCCATGAAGCGAAAACTATCCCTCGGGCTAGTTGCTTTCGCCTTCCGGGCATTAAATTCTACTTATCGCCCTTGGTCCATAAATAACTATTATGTAGGCCATAAGTACCCATAAAACCATACTACAACAGATGTTTTACATCGTCAGGGACGTCAAGAACGAACTTACCACCACACTTGTTGAGTCAAAGGTTTGACAGGTGTCATTTGACAGAGCTGAAAACTGATTTTTTAAATATTCTATTTACAAACACCATAAATGAATTTTTATAGATTTAAAAAATACGAAAAGCTTTAGTTTCAAATAGCAAACTAGAGGTACACATCTCTGTATTGTTATCATTAGCACACATCTCGACCTGTCGTCTTCTAGTAACATCACACATGCCGCCTTTGTTTATTTTACCATAGTGCAACGTAAATTTCCGTGACTAAGCACCCATTTCTAACGAAAAAAGGAAACTACAAAAAATGTGTCACAGTAAATAACATAGAAATCTAAAATTATATTTACTGAGGAAGTATAAATAAAGTTGCGTAAAACCGTTAAACCCGGCTCATTATTTTTGGAAGAAAAACGTGATTGTGTTAATATAATTTTAAATATTAATCATGGACAAACCCATAAGGTTTGGCTTGACCAGACAATTGAAAAAATCAAAATGCTGGGACCTCTCAGTGAAAATACCTTTGTTAAAGAGTTTAAAATAGGGAGGTATAGTAAAGTTTACATTATATCGTCGATCTTAACTGCAATAAATCAATCAATGCCTGATTAAACCACATTGGGTAACAACATCTTTAAACCGCAATAAATTGGTGCGAAGTCGGCTTTGAGATATATATTGATTTATTTTTATTTTGACATTCAAAACCAACAAAGTAAAAATCAATTATAATAATTAATAACATTTTGAGACATAATAAGCAAAATAAAAATTAATGAAATACTCATATACAGATTTATTTGTTTCAATAAAAATTAAGTTTTTACGGTCCTCAACAGAGTACACTAGGTATATGACAAAGATTTTTACAAGTTATTATGAGTAAAATTTACAATGTTACGATTTAGACTACATGCTAATGCAAGGTTCAAATCAAGTTTAAGATTTAAATACAATACAATGTGTGTACACAGAAAAGTTTTACAATTTTGTCAACTTAATTCTACTTTACTCTAAATTCAGCTTTGTGTCTCTATGACTATCTTTATCTAAACTTATGTTTAAGAGTTGAACACTAGCACTTATATACATATAAAAAATTTCCACCTTAACAGTTTTTCCAACTGTCTGCAGAATTGTTACTTACTATGTTTTCCATTAATTCTACTACAGGTGTATTTAATGTGGGGGATTTCCTTCTAATATTTGATTTTATCTGGTGCAATATTAGTTCGATTGGATTAAATAGACAAAGGTAGTATGTTCATTTTCTGTTCTGCAAGTTTATTACACATGTATTCCCCATTAATTTTAAAAGCCTGTAATGTTTCTAAAAGGTCCTGTTTCTTGTAAGTTTCTTCAAGATACATATTACTATTTATCATGAAATTGTGGATTTCTGCGTCTGTACTGTTAGAACTAGGAAACATTTGTACTTGACGACTATGATAACTTGCATTGTCCATTACAATAATAAAGAGCTTGGAGCTCGACCGGCTACAAAATCAGACGCTTGCGCATTGGCGTTTATTCTTACCTTACCAGTGTTGCCATTTTAAGCGGCGGTAAATTTTAAACACTTTTGTGATTGTGAGGTTAGGTTAATTTGTTCTGTTATCGATTCCCGTTTCGGGCACTTTTTCTTAACTCTTATTTTTTTTTTAAAGTATATCGACTCAAAAAGGGCTGGTAAATAATTGGCCGGTGAACTTGAAAAAGGCGAATTGGAACCAAAAAGGTGGATTAGATGCCGTGTTAGCGCCTGTTTAACCAATAAAGTCTATAATTATTAGTTACAGCATTATTTAGTTGATACAAAATCTTTAAAACCTCACTTCGAAGATTAAAACTGGCAACGCGGCAGGTAAAAAATTTTGTAGCCGGTCGAGCTCCAAGCTCTTGTTTACAATAACGCCATTTTTGGGTATATTTGAAAAAAGTCGATGTTCAAAAGTTGTGCGTCACTGTCTTGAGGGTAATCTAGAGAAGAATCTGCTGTTTTTAGCTAAAAGCAACAGACAATTATTGTTATTCCTTTGCCCTTATTTGAAGAAGCCTTGTTTTGACATTTTTTTGAAAATCATTTCACCCTTTTCTTTCAGTGTCATGTGTATCAAACCATGTTTCGTCAAGGTAGATAACTGGTCGATTTTCTACTCTATATTGTTTAATAACCCTTTAATATTTATGACACCGTTCCCGTAAACGTTCAGATTCAATTAAGGCTTGTCTTTTACCAATTGTTTGATACTTGAAACCCATATATAACATATATAATATATAATAAATATAAAGCGACATTATTTTCCACTAATAAGTTTAAACGTCTGGGCATTGATGCCACCAGCATTTGGGCGTGATGAAAATTGTAGATATTCCAGGTTTCTTCAATTTTATTCCACAAATCATTACTGTTTTGAGGATGGAAATCATTGTTCTTGTTAATTTCTTTCACGATATATCCCTAAACGTATTCGATTGGATTGATATCAGGGCTTTTTGAGGGCCAAGGTAACAATGAAATGTTATTTTCCCGTATCCAGTCCGAAACTCTCCTTGTTGTATGGACATGCTGGTATATAAAATTTTCTTGTTAAAATATATTGTTTACCGATGGCAACATAACATTTTGGAGGATGTGTATATAAGCTTGAGTATTAAATCTTTCTCGAATTCGGTGGCATATTCCTAGCCCTCTGGAAGTCATATACCCCCATACATTAACTGAAAATCTTCCACTTGTTTTAACATGTTGGGTATATCTTTCTTCGTACCGTGTATTTGGCAGCCTATACACTCTAATCTGCCCGTTCGTCTCGTCGGTAAATACTACCTTTTTCCAAGAATCCATATACCTTGCGGTAAATATTCCAGCGCAAACTCCATTCTTTGTTCTTTATTCATATCGGTCAAAACGGTTTTTTAGCAGCTACCTTATTTCTCCATTCCGAATTTTTCCTTATACCATTTCTTGCCGTTTTTACTGTCCCAGGAAAAATAGTTTGGTTGTGTGCTTCTACAGCCGTCTGAAATGGATTGTTTCGCAAAAAATCTATTAGATCATTATCTTGATTTTCGTTTGAAATTTTTCTTCTGCCACTTCCAGCCCTTCTTTTCAATGATCCTGTATGTTCCCATTTAGTTCTGAGGCTTTGTATAGTGCTTCTTGGTTTCCCAAATTGCTCAGCTATTCTTCGTACACAACACCGTCTTCGAATGAAGCAATTAATCTCGCCTTCTCGAGTTGATTCGTGTTTATAAAATTTGTTAAAATAGAATAATATAATTTTCAAATCTGATGATACCGATAATAATTTGTCAAAAAGTGAAGTGCATTTCCAGGTGATCTACGTATACAAAAGCCGACATCACATCAGGAAAAAATAAGTGTACGAAATTTTATTTCCGTACTTGGTAAAGCAGACGTATCGACATCACTTGAATTAATATCTTTTTCCAGCAATGATTACATACATATTTTTAACTATTTCTTTAGCATCGGAAGATAAATGCTTTCTTCTGAAAGTGGCAGTACAAAATGCCCCACTCTCAGCACAAGCCCATGGACGCCACATTCTAACACTAATACAACACAAAATATCACGCGCCAGTAAACCAAACACTGATATAACAAAATTCACTCATCAGAAAACTAATTGGAACTAAAGTTAATTAAAGCCAATTTGCTATTTACATATTATTAGGTATTTATACCTACTTAAGTATTGCAGGTAATTTATACTCTCCCCGAAAAGATGTAAATTTTGAGCATTTTATCGCCACAGGGTTGATTGGGATTTTATTGCAGTCAACGGTATAATGTAAACTTTACCTTCTATTTGGAATTACCAATTTAAAGCTGTCTAAATATTCTGATTTATTCAAGTTCCCATTGGATATCCCTATATAATCGCAGGCAAATGTCAAGGTATCGCATCTTCTCATCGCTTAGAATTACAAACCCTTAATTTAAGTTAACTGAACAACTATTAAACTACAAATAGAAGTACTTCTTTAAGCAAGCCAATTACTTTCGTAACGCTAATTATTATTCAAGAAATAAAGATCGATCCTCACAAGATAAAAACCAAAATAAGCCATTATCCATAAATCTCTACAGGCAATGAAAGCAATCGGATTTTATGGGTGGTGTTTCAAGCATTGTAAGTGTCAATTAGAAACAAAAGATATCTCTTGTTTCCGGTCATCTTTCCAATATCTGCTCTGTGGGTTATCTTATAAAACGATCTGCTTTCAGATCTTAAATTTCATCCGTCGGAGTGGGCTCAAATATTTGTAAATCTTATACCCTCGACGGAATTTAATTTGTTCCAACTATAAAAATAATATGCTCGGTTATTGAAAATATGAAATAATTATTTACCAGTTTACAACATCCATTTCCTCTGTTCTGGAGTTGATCTGTGTGAGTAAATAGTAGCCCACGATCTTATATCCTGCATAACAATTATATTAGGAATATGAGGCTTGTCAAACTTGTCATGCTATATGTATGAAATGCAGGAAAAATATGTGATTAAAAATGAAATAGGATTCAAAATTGAAAACGTCGTTAACGCAGATAAGGACCCCTTTTTGCTTTAGTAATTTCCAGCTTTTCTATTAAATCTAACTTTTTGCTCTAATGGCATTCGTGAATATTGTTTATATTTTCAGGTACTAAGAATTGATGCATTGACTCCAATAAATGGTTTGCGAACACTGATTTGGTTTTGGTTTGGTCTACAAAACTAAGATATTCCCGGACTCTGGTTGATATTTTCCGTCCTGATTGTCCTACTGAACCAAGAAATCACCACAAGATGATAGATGGGGGGTCCTTAGTTTTGACTATATATTGTTAAAGGGTGTTGGTGGTTTTAAACGTTATTGATAAGCTTTAAGGTTTAAAAAACTTACTTAATTGTTAGGAAATGCCGCCAAAAAAAATTAAGTTACTGTATTTAATACTTTCAACCTTTGTATTAGAGTGTAAGATATAATACTATAATCTATATTTGTTAAGAAATTTAGAATAAAGTTTATTGATTAATTTCATAGGAAACCCGTTGCTTTATTATTTCCAGTTCTTTATTAAATGCAACTTTTGATAAAGGTAGTTTAAATAACCTATCAAAAAAAGAGTTGAACGCCGAAAATTTATGTGAGTAAGGAGAGTTTGAACTGAACTGAATTATATTATCAGTTGATGTAGGCTTTCTATAGACTTTAAAGTTGTTAATATTTCTAGTTAGAGGTAGATCAAGAAAGGGTAATTTGCCTTCTGTGTCTGTTTCGAGTGTGAAACTTATTTTGGGATGTAAATTGTTGACAAATTCCAGAAACTCTATTAATTCATCATCACTTCTACCCCAAATAATACATACATCGTCCACATACCTCTTGTAAAACTTTGAAAAATCACTCTTCATCACTACGTTCTCCAGGTTGTTCATAAATACTTCGCTAGGGAATGGAGAAAGGCAAGATCCCATTCCCAAACCTGTTTTCTGTTTAAAATATTTGTCATTAACTGAAAAAAGTTTTGGTCTAGAACTGTTTTTAATCGTTATAAAAGGTCACAAATTAGCAAATTAAGAAGTCTCCTACCCCTCAGCAATCCCTCAATCAAGCCAATACAATCAGAAAAAGGAATACTAGAGAACAAATTCTTTACATCAAATGATATTAGTCTGGTATTGGGGGGAAGTTCAATATGGTTTAAATAATTAGAGAACTCTATAGAGTATTGTTTAACCAGGAAGAAATATTGTAAAAAGGAAAGCTAACAAAAGAGAGTACAGATAGTATGGGAATGCCATTTTTGTGTACCATAGGTAATCCATAAAGCAAGGGCGTTTTTGGGTTAATAGGGTACAGTTTCTGTTTGAATGAGCCGAGATACTCTAAGGTCATGAGTGTTTCATCCGAAATATTTTTAACTTTATTAAAATACGCATTTGTGGGGTTTTTATAAATTGGTTTAAAGTCATCAGAGTCCAAAAGTCCAGTAGCTTAACCAGTTGAATACGCTTACTCCTGGATTCGGCTTTGAAGAATGTTGTAATTTTCTGACCTACTTATCTTTGGTTGATTGCCGGTAGCTCACATTAGATCCGCTTTCCTGTTATAGTTAAACGTTTAACAAAGTTGTTTACGTCTAAATATTGTGTATCTAGTAGAAGAACTAACATATTCTCGGACAGGGATGCAAAGTAGCAAGCTTCCGAGGATGAAAATTTTTTCCTATGAGGTGCACATACTAGTTTTTCTGCGATCGAATGAAATTGAATAAATTGCAAGATGTGAATAAACCAAATTCTGTAAGGGAATATTTTCGGTGGTAACAACACAAAACTGATGGTATAGCTGAAGCTCGTGGCAATTGTAGCCGGGGTGGTTCTTTTGTAAAGGTTCCTTGCCAGTTAAACAACAATGTACGAACCCCATAGGATGTTGCTGTACAAGCCAATGACATAAGATTGAGCTTTAAGCGCCACTCATAGCTGCTCTTATCTCTAACCTGTCACAACAACACCAAATTCCTTTGAGTAAATGATGGGGCCCACACATTTAATTATTTAATCAAAAAAGTAAGTCGATGTAAAAAAGGGGGGGTGGTTTTATATAACTGTAATCATTTGATGTGCCAATCTGATAGTATTTGTAAAAGTATATAAGTTTGGTTAGGTTAGCACTCATTATTACAGCGCAAAAGTTGGAACTCTTTTACATTCCGCTTAATATATCTGGATATTTAAAATATAGAAGGTTAATTACTTAAAACGTCAAATTAGTCGAAAAATACTGTTAAATTATGAACAAATAGTTCAAGCAAATTAACTTATTGCTTCAGATAGAATGAAACGAAAATATGGCGGTATATTCATTAAAGAATCAAAAACAACACGATATTTGTTGTTTAAACAAAGAGGTTCTTATCCACAGGTACATCCTAGCAGTGGCTGGTTCTCTTAAGAGATGGCTCCTTGCCCAATAGGTCAAAACTGAGTGACTTGAGAACGGAAAAGTCCGAATTATCGGCAAATTAGAAACTGACAAATCAGCATAATGGAAAACTTACCTAATAGGTGCTTTAATCAAGATTATAGGTGTGAAAATCTCAGAGATGGAAATGGATTTCCCAGTTGTTTCCACAAACCTTTAGACTGCGACCAGCAACAAAGTAAAATACAACCCAATGACATACAGTACGGTTTCTCGTCAACCTCGAAACTACACAGAATAACAAAATTTCAGCCAGCACAGATTTATGTGTTAAATGACTTGTATATCCATTCTAGATCGCTGCATTTTGCAAGTATCAAATAAAGATTCTAATTTTGATTATTTTATTCCCGGAAATTGACGAAATAACATCAAAATAGCTGTTTATTGTCACTATTTGCTCTCATAGCAGTAAAATCATACAAGATCTGTCCTGCGATGGCCTTAACAAAAAGTAACACAAGTTATTCATCGATAATATCAGATAATATACAAACACAAGCTTTAATTCGTTCTTCTTTTTAAGTAGTAACTCAACTTTTGTTTTCGACCAACTTTCTCTACAACAGTTTTTCAAGACAAATTAACCTGTCCAAGTTATGTTACTCATTTCAACCGTGCATCGGTCTGGTCGGCCGGATTTATATGACAATTTATTTATGGCTATAATGGAATTAATAAAATGTATTTTATATTGTTGTATCTCTTAGTTTTGGCTTTAGAACTAACCACCACTGGTTGCCCATTGCATTTAACACCATATGAAATATTTCCACAAGGTTTTTACTTTAAAGAAATTTTACCAGGTGTCCACTTAATTAAATATATTGCAAGAGCCATGCGAGATATTAAAACCCCAATCGACATCGATGAATTAGAGTTGTGTCACCGCATTAGGTAAGCCATTATTAATAAGCTGATGGATGGTAAAGTCGTGATCAAGGCGTTTCAGTGAGCAGAGACCGATCGTGCTGATCCTGACCGATGCAGTTATGCCGCAGAATAGTTTATACATACAGGGAAAAGATATTAAAATTATCGGCTGCCTCTAATGATTTTGAAGTTTAATAATATTGCAACAGTGATAAGAAGTAATAACACTGTATTTCATTTCCATACACGTAATGATTGTAATTAATAACAGGAGAAGAAGAGGATTTATTTTGTCTTAAAAACGCATAAAAAGGTTGATTTACTCTGGAAAGTCCTAGATTTGATCTCGATTCGACTTCTCCATCTTTATTGACACTTTTCTTGCTAGTTTTTCAAAAAAAGGTGAAAATTACCACCACTCTTAATGGAACTGAAATTATCTCGAAATTAAGGTTTCTTAAGCTTATTTGGTGTTACTTGACCACATTTCATTAAAAATCAATATACTGGATGATTTACTAAATTTATACAGGGTGTCCAGTAAGTATATGGCATACTCTCGAAGGCGTATAAGAGATCAAAATAACTGTAATTTGTCATACGAAAAATTTCTTAAAGTGCCCTTTAACGGCGATACAGATATAAGAAGATCTTCTTGTCCTTAGAGGAAGGACAAACTTTGCCAGCTTTATTAGTCTAATTGCCAGAAATCCAGACGTGCTTCGTCCAAAACATAAATTTACGAAACTTCTAATACAATATTGCCAAAACGTTTTCTTGGTTAGACAGAAATTTTGGATGATTGACTGAAGACAAGCGGCAAGATCACGTTTTCAAAATTGTCTCAAATGTAAATTAAAAACTCTAAACCAATAGGTCCATTATTGGATCAGCTACCACCAGAAAGATTAATTACAAATGTAAAGCCATTCACTTACTTTGTTGTCGATCATTTTGGATCTATCATGATCAGCTACCACCAGAAAGATTAATTACAAATGTAAAGCCATTCACTTACTTTGTTGTCGATCATTTTGGATCTATCATGATCATAGTAGAACGAAGATAAGGAAAAATATGGGGTGTTCAATTTATATGTATGACCTTAAGAGCAATACATCTGGAAGTATCATATTGCTTTAACGCAGATTCTACTATAATGGTCTTAAAGAGATTAATTGGTAGACGAGGAACACCAGATGCAATTGTTTTCGATAATGGTACAAATTTCAGAGCAGCGGCAGTAGAATTAAAGAAAGCGATAGAAGACATGAATAAGAAAGCAGTAACCGAAAATATGTCAAAGGGAAAAATTGATTATGAATGGAAATTCATCCTCCTCGTTCACTGCACATGAGCGGCCTCTGGGAAAGACTTATAAAATCCGTTAAGATTACCTTCTCGTTTATTCTAAATGGACAATAATTAAGTGACGAACTTCTCTTAACACTTTTTTATAAAGTTCACTATATTATAATAAATAGCAGACCACCTACCTATGTATCCCGTGGCCCAAATAACCTAGAAGCTCTTACTTACCATTTTATAATTTACGTAGCAGCTAAACCTACTAATGCAACATATTTTCAATGCCCTAACAATCAATTGTACTGGAAACATTGGCAGAAAGGTTTTAATTTGTGCACCAGCTGGTAGAATGTTTAGTTTTAGAAGCTTTGTATATATTTTTGAAGATTAGTCGCTTATTATTTTGCCACTTGTCTGACCTGAGCTGACATAATTGTTCATCTTTAGGTTTGTTTAATTATTAAATGTCCTTTCGCACTTTACAAGATTTATTTTTTGTTGCAACCCAATGATGGATTTACCTTATAATCTCTACATAACTCCGACATGCCAAGCAATTATTTTGTAATCCTTTTTGTTAACCGATTTATTATTTCAAGTTAAATTAAAACGTTGGTGTTGTGTGTGACCTGAAGAGTTTCGTCAGGAGTTCATAATAGATGGTATTTAACAATAATTAGCGACAAGTACCTAGTTGTAATTCGTATTAAATGTAATATATTACGTCTTTAGACCTACACCTACACCATTAAATTGATATAATCCAGTAGTTGCTCACGATCTAAAACCTCCATAACTATCCAAATGATTTGATAATTCGATTCTCCATCAAAAACTACGTAGGTAAGCAGAGAATGATTATTGTTATCAAAAATTTAATTATCGTGATATCCTAGGACATTACTTTTGAATTTGACAAAGTAGTAATCTGATTCGAAAATATTCTTTGAGTTTGATCAAGTTTCTTATTCAGCGTAATTATGGAAAATCATACAATATTGACTTGCCTGCAAGGTCACCAGATTTAATGCCATTTAATTTTTTCTTGTGGGGTTTTATAACAGATAATTATAACAGATAAATATTACCACACCAACATTTTTTGGCCTTATCAAAAAAAATATACGTTTATGTTGTTTTTAACATCTAGCAAGCATATCTTTACAATTTAATGATGTCATGCAGAAACTCTTAAGTAACTATGAAGCTGTTTTGGAAGAAATGCTCACTTTTCAATTTATTGTTGCAGTCCACGTGTGGTACAAGATGTTACTACGTGTGAACAATATAAGTCAAATCTGGCGAATTGAAGCTCGCTATTGATTCCTTGCGTTCTTTTTACAACTGGATTCAAGAATATCGTAATAGAGGAATTGATAAAAGCATTAAAGCATTGCAGAAGCTCGATCATTTGTAGAAAAAAGTATTTATGAAATTCCATCAGAATTTAAAGAAAAAATATAGGAATGTTCGGCTATGAACATACTGATGAACCTATAAAATCCGTTGAAACGAAATTCAGAGCCAACTTTTTAATACGATAGATGCTATCATTGTATTAAATTCAGTGAGGTAATCAGCCGAAAAGATCGTTTATTATAATCTATATTAATTAGCAACAATATATTTATCATTCGTCCACATTTGTGTATAATTCATTTATTTTGCCCTTGAATTTTTTTAAGGTTTTACTAACAAATAAAAAAAATAAGATGTCGTCGACATTTAGTCTTGTATTAGTCTGTATAACAATTACCTCGTTTTTGAAGCAGGAGTAGTTCTTACTTACATCGCAGAAGTCACATGTTATATTTAGTGTTTATTTTGTGTTTTATATAGAGTGCGATCGTGCCTGTCCTGACCAATGGAGTTGTATTGAACCATACGGTCGCTTCCTGCAGTTGCAGAGGTCAAAAGTAGCAACCGTGATTTATTTGGCACTCGACAGTCAAACGTGTGTCGAGGTTAATTACTTTTGAGAGCCATATCGTGCCTTAAGAGTCGTAAAAATGACAAGTACCTTATAAGTCATTTTAGTTCAGGTTTTCTCCTTTTGCCATGCCAGGTAAAATATTAGTTATGGGCAAATTTGCAGAAGCTTCTATGGTGGATAATGCTTTTTGTTTACGATGGTCATTATTTTTTTCCATTTTCGGACACCATATGCTTCCGTCGATGAAACGAGAGTGGTTTTTTCAATTCCAAGACAGTAGGCAACAACATTTTTGAGAGACATTATTTATAATCCACCCTAGTTTCTCTGTTATTAATAATGACATTTTTTTCAGATTTGAGTGGTAACTGTATGTAGGAAACATGAAATATTTGCTGGGGTAACATTTTACATTTATCATTGGCGTACTGTTTTAGGGGGTAGAAGGGCGGTGATTTTTGGAGAAAAGTATATTAGGGTTAACGAGGACGATTTTAATAGAAGAGCTGAATTTTGTGAGCTGATGATGAAAAGATGCAATAACGATAATAACTTCGCAACAAATACCATTTTCTCGGATGAAGCTACTTTCCATTTAAATGGCATTGTTAATAGACACAATTATCGTTATTGGTCTGCTGAGAATACTTACTGGTTCCAGGAAGGTCATACTCAGAGGCCCGAAAAAGTTAATGTTTGGGTGGGCATAGTTGGTAGAAATATTGTGGGACCTTTTTTCATAGATGGTAATTTGAATGGCGAAAAATATCTGGACCTCCTCAGGAATGACATAATTCCTTCTTACAGAATGGTTTTAACGGGTGTAAATAATGGCATAAACGAACAGGTGTGGTTCCAGCAATACATAAGCGAACAATTTTCAGGTCGTTGGATAGACAGAACAGGTGTTATTTACTGGCCAGCGCGATCCTAGAACTTAACCCCGCTCGACTTCTTACACACTTAAAGAACAAAGTCTACGTTAACCGTCCAAATGACTTAGAATCTTTAAAAGTTAGAATTAGTGCTGAAATTCGGGCCATTCCAGAGGACTTCCTTTTAAACTTTGTAGACGGGTTCAGGGATCGACTGGCGCTCTGCTTAGCAGAAAATGGTGGTCATTTTGAACACCTGACCCACTGAAAAGGTTTCACTTGTCTATTATTCCGATGCCCATTAAGTTGTTCAATTTTCTAGGCTATTTATTTTGATATTATAAAGTCTGTTACAATTTTAAATAAATAAAAATTTGAGATACAAAACATTCAAAGTTTTTCCAATAGAATCCAAATATGCAATCATATGCTGGGTGTTCTATTTAAAAAAAAGTTGGTCTCTATGGCAACCAAACCAGACATGACAGAAAAAATTCTTGCAGGTAGAAATATGGGGAATAATTTACTGAACAACATTCATAAAGGTCACTATTTCGTATACGAGGTAATTCAAAAGTTGCAGGCATTATGCGTGATTTTTTTGTTTGGCACTGTATAATAAAGAAAAAAATATTTGATAAATTTCCTTACAAAAACACGCCAAAGGGTCTTATTTCTTGAAAAGAATTATCGAAGCTTGTGGATACCTTTTGACAGTAGCGCCATTTGTTAATTTTATTCACAAAATGGCACAAGTCCGGAGAGTAATTATTACAATTGAAGAAAAAGTTGAAATTCTTCGCTTAATCGGTGATAGTGAAATATCTACGAAGGACGCGTCACGTTACCCAAATAGTTAATCAGCGTCATCCTGATCGGGAGCTAATTTGGCACAAAATCATTGCTGACATTAACAAATTGTATGGAAGTAGTCCATCTCACAGTGGAGTAATATTTTAAATAAGGAATGAAACACAAAGTCTGCTCCACTAATTTAATAAATAAGTTCAGATTAAAATCCCATACATGTTTCAAAGGTATAAACCTTCATCTTCAGTGGGTTATTATTAAGATGTTGTTATTTATGAAGAGACCAATGACATTGTTAAATTTTAAACTAATGTTGCAGAAAAATTTTTTAAGAAAACATATGTAACTTTAATTAGGTAACTAATACATATTGATAATAAAAGTAAAATTACTAAATAAAATTAATTTAAAATGAATTTTGTTTTATTTTAAATTTATTGAAAAACCCAAATTTGACTGGGAAATTGAAATAGGGTACGACCATCATGGCCAAAATTTTTGGTACGACTCCACCATGATGGTCGTACCCTATTTCAATTTCCCAGTCAAATTTGGGTTTTTCAATAAATTTAAAATAAAACAAAATTCATTTTAAATTCATTTTATTTAGTAATTTTACTTTTATTATCAATATGTATTAGTTACCTAATTAAAGTTACATATGTTTTCTTAAGAAAATTTTCTGCAATATTAGTTTAAAATTTAACAATCTCATTGGTCTCTTCATAAATAACAACATCTTAATAATAACCCACTGAAGATGAAGGTTTATACCTTTGAAACATGTATGGGGTTTTAATCTGAACTTATTTAATAAATTAGTGAAGCAGACTTTGTATTTCATTCCTTATTTAATTACCAAATTGGTTGCAAGAACTGGTGCAGTTTTCAAAACAAGACAAGACCCAAAAGGTACAATTTAATTCATCCAGATTACAAACGAATCTTTTGAATTTCGAAACAATCCAAATGGCAGTTGCAAGGACACTAAATTTAACGGAAAATAGAGTACGGAGATGTTGGAAACGCAATAGGATATAATCTAATTATTAATTATTAATAACAGAGATATTAGGGTGGATTTATGAAAAGCGGGACACACGGCATAGTACTTTACTGTTTCAAATGCAGAACATTTTTGTATGTATTATTTATTTTAATGCTTTGACATGAAAATAAGGTACTGCATTGTTCTTATAAGCAGAAGTTGTATAGCTGATGTCGTAACATTTGAACATAGTAAAGCAGAATTTGTGATTTCTTGCGTAGGCACAATAAAAATCGTGAGTTATCAATCTTTTTCAGTAGCCATTTGCTGGTATTACAACAAATGTTTTTATTGCAAATTATGAAATAATTGTATTACTTTGTATTTTAAACCGCAAAGTATTCAGGAGAGAGGTTTAATTTAGTTAATATTAATATTGCGGTTTTAGCGTCAGAAGTTCTTACGTGGGTGGTATTTCTGGTATTTTATCAATAATTGTGCAGGTACTGTGAATGTTGTATTATTAATCAATAACAAGTATTTTATTATGTTATTAATTGCATAAAGTAGTACTTGGCATCTGTGCGTGCAAAGACTATTCATAGTCATTGTACTCTACTGTAAGTATACACAAAACATGACATCTTAACTTAATATACTAAATATATAAAAAATACTAAATATACCAATTTAAATAAATTGTTTTACGCATTATTTAAGCAGAGTTGTGAAAGATACTTCAGAAAAGTAACTAGCTACTTTACATGTACTTTTGCATAAATGACACTTGGAACCATTGCAGTTACGTCACTGTTAATAAATTAACTGACTCTGCCGTTACTTGGTGGAATTCCATAACTGAATTATATGAGAAAGTAAACACACTTTTTACTTTAATTCTACTATATTTAAAAAAATAATTATTTATAAAATCCGACTAGTCTCGTTATCACTGTAGCTTTATCAAGAATGAATGATATAAAAGTGAGGGTGTATTAACTGTATATATATTTTGATTTTCCTAACAATTATCTGTATAGGAAATAAAATACTTGAAGTCTTCCTCCACAAAATTTTGTGGAGGAAGACTTCAAGTATTTTATTTCCTATCGTATCAACTCCACTGTAAGTATGGACTATTTTTTCAATTATCCATATAATTAGGGTCCTTTGTTAAATCTACCCTAATTATATAGATAATTGTTAGAAAAACCAGAATTTATACATTTTATACACCTTCACTTTTATATCATTAATTTTTAATAAAGCTATAGCGATAGCGAAACTAGTCGAATTTTATAAATAATTCTTTAAAGTTTCGAATATGAAGAAATTAAAGTAAAAAGTGTGTTTACTTTCTCATGTAATTTACTGTTAATACTTATAATTTTGGTTTATTTTATAAAAAATATTTCTTATTTGTAGCTTTAAAAGTATTTCTTTGTTTGGATGCCAGTTTTTGTCACAATTTGATCACAATATTTTTTAAGGTTAAGTGTAAATAATTTTTAAATGGTTTTTCATAAACTTTGTTTGTTATTTACATCGGAATTAATAAACAATACCAATATTTAGTTTTTAATGACATTTATTGCATTTTTGGTATAATTTTTTATAAAATACAATTAATTTGGAATTAAGTGAATACATGGTATTTTATACTAAATTGACTCAAAATGCAATAAAACCAGCTATTTAAACTACCCGCCATACATTTTATACGATGGCGCCCGGGGTGGCCTGGTGGTAGTTTGCATTTCTAACCTCTTATTTGTTTTGTGAGGAACACCTTATTATAGTAAATATGATAATATCTCAAGACAAAAAGAAAATGATTTACGCCAAGAACTGTTTCAATAATAAAAAATGGCAGGAAAGTAAATCAGAAAATTACTTTCAAAATTTAAAAAAGAAATGGCATCATATTCTCCTAAGTAAAAAAAATAGCAATTCATAACCTGTTTTGAAAATTTTGTAAATTAATAATTAAGATAATTTTAACTGCCTGTACTTTTTTTAATATCAAGTTTTTTTGTAATGCAAAAATATGAATTTATAATAAGTTTGCATATTTTATATTTGATATTATAGGACCCGTATAAACGACCACTTAAATAAATATATTTTTATCCGACATTTCCGGTTACTTTTATATGCAGCTTTTTTTTATAACAAATTCCGATCTACTTTTTTAATAGCAGCTGTCTCTATGAAAATTAAACACATTTATTTTAAATGCAAATCCACTATCTCAGATTAACTTTATGATTCCTTTAAATTAGCCTAACTGGAGCTAATAAAAAACGTCAAAAATAGATTTAATAAATTAGGAATCTTAATTGGTTCGAAATTTATCGATATTCTAAAATTCCTTTCTCTCTTGCTTTTCCCATAAAAATTTAACTGCCTTCAATTTCAGTCGGTTTAAATGCCTTTTTGATGTCCGAATAACCAGTCTAATTAATAGCTTGCCACATTTAGAGTTTTATACAGTCATCAAAAGATAGGAAAATAAATTCGCTAAAACATGCCAAGAGCCTGCTCGGGCGACATTTACAACACTCTAAAACAAGAAGGACGGCGTCAAAAAGACATTTTTTACGGAGAGGTTGAATGCTTCGGGCAGGTACTGGGTTTTTTATTTATGCGTTATTTTATACTGTCTGTCAAGTCTTTAATTACCGTGGGGCATTACAAATTTATTTAATTACATCAAATTTACATTACGAAATGTCCCGTTTTACAAGTAGGTAGTAGCAATGTTTTGAATACTGAATCAATATTATGGGAGATGTGCACTATTCGCTTGATACAAACCTTACAATACTTTTCAAAAATCAAAACTATTGTCTGTTGCTTAATACCAGAAAGTAATGAATCGTTATTGAACTATAAAACCCAGTGGTCTTCGTCGTATTCCATAGGCGTAGTCCAATTATTATTTCATATAACATTCGGAGTTGAAAAAATAGTTAAAATGTGTTCGAATATGACTGGAGTCGGACAGTCACCAATATACAGGTCACCAAGGAGAAGTACAGGAAGAAAAGAAACTGTTATAAATGAGGATGAAAGGACTGCCATTAGAAGAATCATACATACACTAGTTTATTTAAAAAAAGAAATACTTACCTTGGACAAAATAATGTCTGAAATGAAAAAGGATGATTTCATTCCACCCATGGGTAAGAAGAAACTATGGAAAACTTTGAAGGAAATTAATTCTTGTTATGAAAAAATTCAAAACACTTTTAATAGAGAAAGACGAAATCATCTGCTGGCGATAAAGATATTTGAGGGCAGTTAGACAGATTCGAAGGGAAAACAGGAATATCCATTATATGGACGAAACTTGGTTAAATGAAGGCTATACCGTTGGTAAAATATGGCAAGATAAACACATAAAAAGCGTGAGGCAAGCTTTCATGGAAGGATAGTCCACTGGAATAAAAGCATCATCGGAAAAAGGTAAAAGATTAATAATTACTCACATTGGTAGCAAAAATGTATTAGTCAATGGCGGCTCACTAGCTTTTTAAATACTACTATTTAAATCAAAACGGACTGGACAATATCATAAAAACATGCACGCTGATGTCTTTGAAGAATACTGCCATCAAATGCTAGATCTCTTAACTCGGAATATGGTAACTAAAATATAAAAATTAAGTTGTTGTGTTGTACATAGCAGATTTTTTTTTATAAATATTAATAATTATTCCAATTTATCTATTTTCATATTATTCTTCCTTCTATATAAGTTTTTATCTACTTAATGTTAGAATAATTAATATCTCAATTAGCTCTATAATTATAATCAAGTATAATTATTATTATACTTTTCATTCTAATAAACTACATGAAGTATCGACGCTGTCACCTTCATTTTATTCACCAAGTTCGTCTTTCTTTTGAATTTTTCAAAGCTATCATTGCAAATTTACATTCTACTACTCTCTGGCATTAAGCAACAGAGTATAGAGAAGAAAACCACAATAACCTATTACAATCATTGAGATCGAATATGAGTAATGAATACCATTTTAGAAATCAAACAGCTTTCACCAAAAAAAGTTTGTAAAATAAAATGTATGAACAAAATATAGGTAATTGAGTAACCTCACTATTACAAACCATATAACTCGAATGACGTCTGATGACCAATTATGCCCAATAAATGACGATATCAAGGCGGCAGCTTGCTAGTTGGGATAATATGCTGATATATCCTTAAAAATGAAAATATATAACGACTGGGTATGATGCAATTCAATCCAAAAGGCGCTATAGAAGTAGGAACATCCATAAGACGTAAATTTAGGTCTTTGGACGTAAAGACCTAATATGCGCCTAAAATATACGTCTTTTGTACGTACAGTGTACAGTGCTGTTTGGGGTTGTTTTTTTCTGCTGGGGACTTTTATCGTTGCCTGAGCAGAGCCGTGGCTCTGTTTAGGGAAACAGGCTCTATACAATAAAAAAAAGGAGCTGGAATACCATCTGTAAGAACAGAAGAACTTATTGCAAACGTTCGTGAAATAATGCAAAATACGCCAACTGAATGTGTAATACGCCTATCTCAAGAAGTGAGAACATCTTATGGAACATGTAGGACTATTCTTAAGAAACAGTTAAATGTGTTTCTTCATAAAGTTCAAGTATTCTAGGAAGTACGAGCCACAGATTTTGAAAGATGCAGTAATTACTTTCAGTGGTTTAACCAAAATTTATTGAAAATAAATGATTTATTAGACCTGAAATCTTTTCCTGATTCCACCATATTGGCAAGATAATAATAACGTCTAATTCCTCTCAAAGAAAAGAATCAAGAGATGTCAAATCGGGACATCATCCTGGCCATTCTATTGCACCTCGTCTGCCAATCCATTTGGCAGGGAACAGTTGGAGTTGGTTAAGCCACTTTCTAGCTTGTAACGCGTAGGGGAGAGGAGCTCCATCTTGCTGAAAATGTAAATTTCCTCTTATTGAGATTCGGGGTGCCATTGTCATCCACTTAATTTTCAAAAGAATGTACAATAAGAGGATCTATCACCTTTCCCAAAAGATTCAAAGACAATTAATTGACCGGTTAAATTTAGTATGAATGTCTGACTCGTACATTTCTGTCTGTGTCTATAAAATAAATAAACATATAGTTGTAGGTGTGCAGCAATTACAAGTTAATGAATGAAATGCCTCCTCTATCTATTACTCATAGGTCTTACACACTGAGATTACGTTTGAAAGTTAAGGAGCTGCTAATAAATAAACAACACCTCAAGTGTGTGTCCTCATCTTATTTGAATTAGATTTAATCAAAGTGTAATTAGCGTAAAACCATCGGTAATTATTTAAGTACAGGTATGGAATATAAAAGTATGTATTGAGAATGATGTTTGTAAATAAATTCTGCCAGATGCATTATGTGAAACGCAGATCAGGTTAAAACATAACCAACCCGAAATAATCCTTTTAATACTCATGAGCTTCCAAAAAGAAAGAAAGGAAACAATTCAGCCAACCTCTGGATCTAACCTGAACTAACCATTGTTATCTAAAAGAGGACCTTTCAGACAATACGACATGAGTTTATTAACACATACCAATTATTTTTATTTTAAATTTAAGGGTCTACGTTGTTCAACAAGGAATTTATCGGCGACTGCAACAGACCCGAGCTGGACAGACTAGCGAGATCACAACGTACTGCAAAATACACCCTAAATACCGCTTACACACTGCGAAACGTTCAAAACTGTGTCGAAGGCCGGGCCGATCGAATTCGGTGAATTGAAATACTTTTTATTCCGTCCGTGGCTCGCTTTTTTATTTAGCGGTAATTTGGTTTAATGTCGGAAATACTTGCGAATAAAATTAGACAAAATATAATAATACTTGGTTAGTGCCTAGATATTTCATATACCTATATGTTGTTTTATTATTATTATTATTATAATGAATACAATTAAAAAACAATTATTTCCACTTTTGCGTATGTGAAAAATTTAGCGGCCACCGCGCCGAGGGGCGTAGACGATTATACATATTATTATATGAGTAAGATAGTTAGATGAATAAGTATCTTAAAAATATATTTTACACTAAAGCTTCGGGCTATTGCAGTATTACGCGCTACGAGCGTAAAACAATGCTTTGTTTATGACTTATAAGGCGAAATTTTATTTTAAATTTTCGAGTTATAACTCGAAATTTTAAAGATTCATTTTATAACACGGACTTTTACTTTAAAATTTCAGCATATTATACAAAATTCTCAAATTTCGAATTATATCACGAAATTATTAAAATTTTGTCTCATAACACGAAATACGTAAAGTAAAATTTGGTGCAATAAGCCGAAATTTTAAAATTTCGAGTTTTAACTCAAAAATATAAAGTAAAATTTCGTGTTATAACAGGAAATTTTGGGTTATAGCTCGAAAATTTAAAGTAAAATTTCGTGTAGTAATAAGACGAAATTTTAAAAATTTTGTGTTATAAGTCGAAATTTAAAGAAATTTTATTTTAATATTTAATGTGGCCCTTTGATCTACGCCTTCGTACATTTCAATTCATCATAAACCCAAAAAAGATTATGTAGGTATGGCATTATTGAAGTATTGATCCTGGACTGTGGCGTATATAAGATGTTTGGGGATTCCCGCAGTTGTGGCAATAATATGCGTTATACATACCTTCAAAAAACTAATATTTAAAATACAAATATTGCCGTTTATATTTAAAAATTTCTTTATTTTTACGTTCTTCAGGTCGGGCTATCGAAACGTAGAAAGTTTGACATTCTGAAAAAGGGCGTGGCACCAAAAAATTTTTGCCTGCGGTGCATTTTTTAAAAATTATAGATAACTAAATCCCCTCCTCCCGTGGTACAATCCTAAATACGCCACTGATAGAAACTACATGATGAATTTTTGCAATAAAGTACCTACACCTATATTTATTAAAGAAATCTCTAACGTAAAGTAAATCTGTAATCGAAAAAAGCTTTAAAATTTCAAATAAGTTAGTGGCATATCATACGATGAATGATAATTCAGAAACAAGTAGATCTAAGAGTCAGATTCGAACCGATAACTTTCGGTTATATACACCAACGCTAATCATTGATATATCAGTTTATTCGCTTGTCGAGATTTGCTTTTTGCTTGCTTTTCAGACTTTTCATTCTTCGTCTGATATGCCACTAACTTATGTGAAATTTTAAAATTATTACAGGCGCTACTATTTCTTTGTACTTATCCTTTAAAATTTGGTACGTTACATTTTCGCGCTGCCGTTTGCAGGACATTTTAACGCCGGACTTTTTTTAGGCCAAGACGTTTGCCGACAAGATGTCCTGCTCCGTTTAAAGTTCTATAATAATAACGGAATATATCCTTTGTTGAAAAACATGATTTAATATCAACAGCCTACTTGCCTAAAAGTAAAGTGACAAATTTCATTCCTTTTCTGATTGTGCAGGAAGGACACTAGATATTTTTTTAAAATATGGGAGAAAAAACAGCTATTTAGCTATTTAGATATTCTAAGTTCATTGCAACCTAGTATTACTACTATTTCTTGCCATAATTGAAATTTAAGGTGCTAGTGATATTTTTCCAAACTACATATTTATATACTGTGTGTGAATAAGGTCTGGAAACGGCTTAATAACATCACAATTTATTGGCCGATTTAAACCAAATCTGGTACAGTTGTGTAAGAGGATCTGACGCACCGAATGACGATATTGGCGTTGTTGCCAGCTTTTTAGATTGCCTGGAATTCGAACGAATTTTATATTTTTAAATGTAACACCCTGTATATTTTTTCATTTATGGTTTTTTTTTACTTTCAATTTGTTACACTTTTGGTATAACATACTTTATTCCTAATATCAGTAGTTTTCAAAATAACGAGTAGGTACAATTTGAAAAAAATATATTTTTTATATTAAATGTTCAAACTGTTTTCCCTGTACAGCTTGACAGTGTGCTAATTGAAAATACATTTTTTCAATTGTGCTGTAAATCATTTCTGGCGTTATTAATTCAAATTCGTCCAAAATTCGACGCCGCAAATCGGCCAAATCTTAAGGTTTTGTGGTGTGTCCACATAAAAAGTAGTCGTAGGCGACAAATCAGGGGACCTAGGTGGCCACTCGATTGTACCCCCTCTACCGATCCACCTATTCGGAAAAGTGTTGTTCTAAAATTCGCGTACGTCTCGACTAAAATGGGGAGGAGCTCCGTCCTGTTGGAAGAATGTACTTGCATAATGTGGACCCATCACATTTCGTATAGTAGGCACTATTTGCGTTTCCAAGAGCTTAAGGTAAAGTTGTGATGTCAAATTTTCATCAATAAAAAATGGACCGATCTTGCGGTTACACAGAAGCCCAGCCCACACATTCAATTTTCCAGGGCGTTGTGTATGACCTCTCATCCAGTGGGGATTTTCATTTGCTCAAAACCTACAGTTGTGTCTATTGACTTTACCATTTAACATAAATGTTGCTTCGTCCGAAAATACTATAAATTTGAAAAACTGGTTATATTGGTCAAACCTTGACATCATAATATCACAAAATTCAATTCTTCGCTCATAATCATCTTTTGATAACTTTTAAACTACATGTATTTTAAGAGGGTGATATTTATGTTTTATTAAAATATTATGGAGGAATTTGAAGCAGACGTCACTTACTTAAGAAATATTTCTTAATGAAGAAAACATTCAACAACATGTTGTAAAATTTCTAAACTTTTCTCTTCATTTACTACTGCTGGTCGTCCTGATCGTCGCCTATCGCTATAATTTCCAGTTTTTTCGAACCGTCAGACAGTTATTAGAACAGTTGCTTTTGAAATTGAATTTCGGTTTGGAAATGCGTCATTAAATAGATTTTTAACCCTTTCGAAACACCTGACCCTATCGCCATATCCTCTCATCATAACAATTGTAATTCTTTCACTTTCAGTTAAAGGCATTTTTGCATGTAAAAATGACAGCTTTTATGACTTTACATCAAAACTGAACTGGTATTTTATTTATTAATAAATAAAACACAATTTGTTGATATTTTCAAAACACGTCGTTATTTCGAAAACTATTGATATTAGGAACAAAGTATGTTATACCAAAAGCGTAACAAAATTAACGTAAAAACTATAAATGAAAAAATATACGGGATGTTATATTTAAAAATATAAAATTCGTTTGAATTCCAGACAAACTAAAAAGCTGGCAAAATTTTACACACTCTTGCATAACTGTACCAAATTTGGTTTAAATCGGTCAATAAATTGTGATGTTATTAAGCCGTTTCCATACTTTATACACACACTGTATATGTCATAGTTTTTAAAAAAAAGCTATCTACAGTATCTACTTTGGAATCAGAAATAGCCTTTTTAAAATCCTGCAGTAACGAATCCGTGTCGTCCTATAAATTTGCACGTGCATGGTGTAAAGCCTTAAACTCAAATTAGAATAATTTAAATAAATTACAAAAAATACATTTATCTAAAGACAACCCTGCACTGAACCCGGCAAGAATACATATCTGTCTCATATTAAAATATGAACTTGACATTTATTTTAATTATCCCTATTTCCACATTACTTTAAGACACAATAATTAGTTACTTTACTCATTTTCTTAGTTATTATAGTAATTTACACATTAAGGCTCTTAACGAGACGTAGGTATACTTTGGTCGTATGTTTGATGTTTTACATAGATTATAATACAAATTTCTCTGTTAATATAGCAATATTTGTTTTCTAACTAATTGCATGTTACCATTAAAGCCCTTGAATATAAAGAATATGCTGTCAATACTAATTAGACACTACAAATCTGAGAATATAAACGATACAGATAATCTAGCTGAAATAAGGAAATATTATGTGGGTATAATACTAAAAAACGTACTGGTAAGAAACAATAAAAGTAAATAAACTATAACGAATAGCAGTGCTTCTCTCTGCTTTTGTTCATATCTATCTACTGGTTTTAAGTCATCTAAAATTTTTAATTCTGTGTTCCAGTTCTTAAGCCCATAATTCGAACCAATTATTTTTAACGACTGGCATGATACCAACAAAAAAAGTTCTTCTGGGTATACACTACTTTTGATTACAATGAATCTTGTGCCAAATTAATCATAACAGCTCGCAGTTGTTAAAACTCAATCAGAATGAAGTAATCCACTCTTAATATTTTAAGGCGCCGTACAAATAGGTTTTTGTTCAGTTTAATTTAGATTCGGTTCGGTAATTTAAATCATTTTCTATCCGAATCTTCCTCAATCTTACTATAAGATAAATAGCTGAAAAGGTAAGTCGCGAGGATACACCTTTGGGGCCCTATACTATCGCTAAAAGGCACTTTACGATTTTTTATCTATGACGAACTAGGGTTATTTTGCCCTCCTCTGTGCGTTCCGAAGAGAATGCTATACTTACGGGACATCCTGTACATTGTGCATTTTTATGCCAATCTAGAGAAAGCAAGGTTTTCGCATAATTTTTTCTAAACTAATTTCTGCAAAATACCATGCAAAATGAAAAGGATCACGTTTACACCAAATTTTGAAATTAGTATCACGAATATAATATTCGTTGTACATTTTACTGTTAAAACAAATTGCTACAAGCACTCAGATGCTAAACGCCTTTATTTTGGCAGCACGTGAAAGTATGGGGTATTGCCTAATGAGCTATAGGTTCATAAACAATGAGAAACAAATAAAATGGGAGTGTTTTGGATGTCTATTCTCTTAGTACCAATTGAACCTGATATTGTAACAGTTTCGCCACAACAGGTGTTTTAAAATTGTATATCATGTTTTAATATTTTAGGGCAATTATCACTATGAACTGACATTTAAGATTCGAAAATTGGATTTGTAATAATATTAATCATTCCTGTGGAAACAATAATTTGATAAAGATATTGGATCATTAGCAGTTTCGAAAGAGGTTATTGTTAAGTTGCTCGATTTTGGTACAATAGTTTAAATTCCTTGCGAAATTGTGGCTTACCCTCGGATGTATCTCTAAATGCCAGCAATGAATTGATTAGTTAATATTTTTCCCACCACTGAGTAAGTGGTATTGATTCTGAAATGTACGTTCTGTAAAATATGTAATTATTACCGAAAATATTTTTTGAGTACACGACTTTTAGAAAATTATCCGGAGTCGCGAAGCAAAGAACGATTTTTAATTTTAAAATATGTAATTTGAGCAAACACTAATGAAAAGAATATGGTTCAACCATCAACCCTTTCATTTCTGTACCCTCCTTCTTTCAAATTTATTTGATAGTAAATATACTTGTAAGTTAAATGGTGATTAGTAATAAAGAAACATTTGATACCAGATCTCCTGATTTTCGCGTACAACTTCTTCTAGTGCGGGTTCAATTCGATTTTGTAGTCCAAATAGGTTACTGCTGTAAAGTCGCCTTCCATAAAAAATGGTCCAATAATGTGATGTCCTACAATTCCGTCCCAAACATTTAATTTTTGTGGATATTGCATCCGAGTGTGAACAAGACAAGACGATGTTCATTTTCTTGGCATTACCGGCAATTTTAAACATTTGGTTCGTTGTTGAGGGTGAATGTACATTCATCGGTAAAACAATTACCTCAAAGCAGAATACCATTCTCCGTTCTTCATCACCTTGCCGTGGCTCTTGATGTTTTTCATACTTGTAAGGAAAATATATATGATTTTGTTACAGTGCGCAACACTGTGGTTTGATGTTTTCCTACGGTTTGCCCAATAATCCTCGTGCTAATCATTTTATTTTCCTCCACGTGCAGTAAAATATCAAGATCTCTATTATTCCTTTCTTCAGCTCTATTAAAATTCTGAGTTGAGCATTTACAGTTATTTGTTACAGTGCTTTTGGACTCAAATTAACTTATGATAAGTTTAATTAATAAAATGGAAGGGATAGGCTTATCAGGGAATTGAAAACATTTTAGACACTACTCTTAAACTGTTTCCTGTATAATACCACTTAATCGCAGTTACTTTTTCCTTAATGAAATAGCTCATATTTAAGGGCCTAGAGACACTTAAAGCACCGGTTCCCGTCAGATCACCGAAGTTAAGCGGTGTCGAGCGCGGCTAGTACTTGGATGGGTGACCGCTTGGGAAACACCGCGTGCTCTTGTCTTAGGGAAGAGTGTAAAATGAATCGACATCAAAACCATCCTATTCACGCCGGACAGGCCGGATGAGATCGGATATCTCGTAGGATGAAGGTGCTGTTTCACACTCCCCAGTCGGTAGACCGCACGATTAAAAACCGTACGGTCGATGACCGGTTCAAGATGGCCTCTGATACGCCGACGACCGTAAAAAATAGTAAATAAAAAAAATTAGCTATAATTAAATCGCCTTCAATGAAGATGTGGTCATGCGCTACTTTTCGTGTTGTCAATGCCAAATAATAATTTACTGGTGTTTGCTGTATTACCTAAACCCTAAACTATAAAAATTTCGTAATTTTGACATCACATTTAATTGAATAAGTTAGGATTGGCTTATTAAAATGTATTCAAGCTTGGCATATGAGTTTATTATATCGGCCTTATTATACAATTTTTCTCGGAAATGTACAGGGGAGCCAATATCACCTCAAAATTTACATAGGATTTCCTATGTTCAACTAACCCGGTACCTAGACGACTTTTTTAAACATTTTATTAAGTGCTCAAAATGGTTTTCATTTTATTTTAAACAGAAATGAAGTAGATTTCAAAATTCCTACCAAAGTTTCTGAAAAATTACAGATTCGCCGATAACTTTACTAATTGATAATCGGCATATAGCCTCAGTAGAGAAAAACGTAACAATTTCCATTATTTACTAATAATTTTATTACTAGATTTCTGTAAAATAGAAAAACGATGCCGGCATACACTAATGGCGTCTAACCTTTTGTATAGCAATAAAAAATTTTTAAAACCAGTTAAAAAATTTTTGTATAAATGATTTTGCATAAATATGTTGTCAATAACTGTGAAGCTCTAGAGTTTTGTTTAATATTAACATTCACTATTGTTGTTGTTGCCTCATTCTTCATATATTTTAGACCTTATCAATGATAGTTAAGTATATTTTATGCCTATTAACTGCCCACACACCAGCAATTAGAAGGAATTAAATATTTTATAAAGTGATAAATAAGCCGAAAACGTTCGAATAAAAATTCGTTTGTTTTATGGCTTTATATTCCATATAGCCATTTTTTTTGGGTCAATGGTCGTAACATTCAAATTCGTTTTTTCTTTACTGCAGTATCTACTTAAAATACATCCTAAACAAGTATTATTTAAAAATCAATATACTCTTTTTTATTAAAACGGTTTTTAATATTTATTGATTAAAGATGGGATTATGCAAATTGAATCTTCTTTATATTTAATTTAATGCAAGTTAGGTGTACACCATAACATAAGAGCGTTTATACTATATCTTTCTGATACAGTTTTTGAGATTACAATAATTAATTTTTTTTTGTTTTGTTTTCGAAAAACATGACCTGAAATAAATGCTGATATTTTTAAGCCCTGACACAACAACAGAAAAGTGGCCAAAATAGTTCTATTTTTAGACCACCCTATATGTACAGCATGTCCACCGATAGAGATCATAACAGGACGAATGGAACAAAAATGTCACTGTTTGAAAAAGAACAATTTTTAGCTTCTGCTTCTTAAAATAATACCGTGTACCAGAAAGTTGTTAAATTTCTTCTACAGGGCTGCTCCAGAAATATTAAATATCGCGAAGAGTAAACTATCTTTATTTTCCAGTTTGTAAATTACGTGACCAAATCATTTTAACATACCTTTTAAAATATGTTAATAAACAAAAACAGTATATATTCAAACACGCCTGCCCAGTATTTCACACATTTCATCAGCTGCCCTCTGATCTAATCATAACTTTTGCTTATTATCTCAATCGAAATCAATTACACCGACTCTAAGGAGAGGTAACAGGAAAAGAGCTGGTCGGGCACACCAGAAGTAGTACAGAGGCCCACCCTTGACTAGCCAACGTAGGGGGCTGCCTAATCACCCAGCGTATAATCTTCGGTCATGCAGTAGTGCCAGGTGGCACCTGGTTAGGGCCCTAGAGGATCCATGGAGCAGATGGAGGTGCTGGGAACAAAATATACAGGGAGACGGACCAAACTCCACCAGGTACTGGAAGGACTCACAATAAGGTCAGAGAAAGCCGCTAGACTTACAGGGTATAACACCATGGTTCCCAACTCTCGTTCGGAGGCTGCTGCCGGTGGGTTCTAAGAGACACGCCAGCGGTTAAGAGGAAGAACTAGGTTGTCATCCGTTCTAATCGGACTGGAGGCATTATTAGTGAGAAAGAGACAGAAAGCATCCATGATCATCTGTTCGAGGCGATGCTTCGAGTCATGGTTGGGCCTGACGGGAAACCGCAAGGCCCGGAGCTCTGTTTTAGGAACTCTGGTCGAGTGGAGCCCGGATGGTTTCTTATCACTGCTCAGCAGTGGCGTAGCGTAGGGGGGGGGGGGGGGTTTGGGGACAAAACCCCTCCCGAAAAATTATTCGTTTCGGATAAAATTTACTTGAATGTGAAACTAATATCTAGAATAATTTAGAATGTTTGATTATTCATAATTATGATTATACATGTCATGACTTTAAACGTTTACACACCCTACGAAATAAATTAATGCTGTTAATATACAGAATTTGAACTATGAATGTTACTGTGACCCCCCCTAAAAAAATCTTACGCTACGCCACTGCCGCTCAGGATGTTGATTCCTTCTAGCCGGGAAAGATTGACTTTTGGCTGAGAGGTCCAAGAGTCGATCTGGAACGGCTGACCGGCGTGGTACCGCTACCTTAGCTACTCGAATATAAGGTGAGTCAAGGACTTGGAGCGTATTTTCGCGTTAACAGGGCACGAAAGTTGACCGGTCTTAATCGGATGTGACGCAAACTCTGACTGGGTCCCTGGACTTTGCGGAATGCATGGCAACGAGACGGCCGACATGCTCGCCAGACTTGGAGCCAGAGCTCCCTGTCTAGTCTAGGACCCGAACCAGCAATAGGCATACCAAAATGGCACTCAGGGGCAGTCCTAAAGGAATTGACCGTCAACCTCTCCAAAGAGGAATGGCAGCAGACTCCGGGCTGCAGACAGGCCAAGGGTTTCATAACTTGGCCTAATAAGGCTTAGTTGGAGTGGATTCTTAACCGGAGTAGTCGTGCCCTGAATCATGTGGTAGGACTTCTTACAGGACACTGCAAGTTAAGGAAGCACCTATATACGATGAGTGTGAAGGAGGACTCGATCTGTCCGGGATACTTGGAGGACGAGGAGACACTTATGAAGCCTTGGGTAGACTCAGACGGCAAGTCTTTGGGACAGTGGTGATCCCACAGGAGGAAGTTAGGACCCTTGCTTGTATTTTGCCCTGACCTTCATGGGTAGGTCGAGTAGGTTTGGCGAGGGCCTGGATAATTAAGTGGATGTCGGACTCTTCTGACTTTGACAATGACAATTGATATATTTTGGTGTGCATGGTCGAAATGATATTTACTGGTAATGGAGGTTGTCATGACAACGGAAAAAATTTCCACAAGTAATACCATAATACCATAAGTGCTCAGAGAGTCGGATATTTTTTACGCTTGGTCTCGAATACTTGCTTTTAGGAGCTCTCGTGAAATAATAAATATAATATAAAGATATCGAGTACAGGACACTCTGTATCAACCTTCTATAAAAATATCCATGACATTAGGCAATATTTAAAAGAGTATTGCATTTAATAATACTTACAAAAATAATTTAGGTCAGCCAAATTAAATATATGACTATATAATGGATAAACCTTACCCTTTAACCTCATGGTTCATCTTTAATCAAAAAAATAAGAACCTTCTCATATTTCTTTGTATTTTGAAAGATTCCCATACTGAATCAATCCGAATCTAGATAATGAAAGGTTTAAGTTACTGTAATAATACAAAAACCAGCCTTACACAATACTTACGATTACAACAATAGGTTAAATATCTCGAGGCGCCAACAAAGTGTGGGTGGCAAAATATACGATTGCTGAATTCAAAAGAATGATCACAGTACATCATTTTACCTTTATTAGTAGTTAGTAGAGCTCAGACAAAAGTTGCTAGGATAGTTATTAAGTTGCAATTTTGTAATACACAAACGTAATAAAATTCTTCAATAATTGTTGATAGAACAACATTCATTTTTAGTTTTGATATTTGTCTCCCAATTTATTGAATGTGTTCGTTTGAAAATCGCTGGTTTCACGTTGACAAATCCTTAGAAGGGCTTAATGATTTGAACTTTCTGTATATTTCTTTTACACAACTAAACTGTTGGCCATATAAAACGAATACTAAAAATTTTTGGATAAATTTCGAAGTGAAATATATTTTATATTAATAGAGATGAATGCCTACGGTTTTTAAGAGGTTCTTTCAAATTTCATCGACAAAAGTTTGTGTTGATCGTGAGTTCTAAATAAAATAGGAACTGTTGCACACAGGGCATTTATTAAACCCATTACAATTTTGCAAAACTTCGTTACTTCCGATTACTTGCAAAACCTTTTTTAGGAATTGGTTCACCACATAAAAATAAACGCTAGACAAATTGCAAAAACCTAAGTAATTTTATCGTATAAAAATTGGAATAAAAATATACTACATTTTTAAAGATGGCGACGGAAATAATTTAAATTATTGTTGGCAAGTAGGTTTGTTATATTTAGAGATCATTTTTATCCCTAAAGATGTCAAATTTATTAACAAATGTATGTTGAGTTTGTTGTACAATTTACTATCAGTTAATTAAGGCAAGGATATCTACTTTTAAGAAACGAATAACAAAAGAAATAAAAATAAAATTTACGTTTGTAGCTTATCTTAAAAAGTTGAAACTTAATTAAATATAATTATATATTTATGTTAGTTGCCTTTTAATTGCTTTTATTTGTATATGACATTTAGTATAAAAAAATCCAATTAATTATTATCAATCTGTATTAGTCAACTTGGACTTAAGGCATGTTTAAATAAGAGTTTATTTAAATGACACCAATTATCGTATTTCAATTTTTTTAAGCTTAGATAAAATTCGAAAATTCATAAAGATAAACTTTGTCTATGTCTACTAGTAGTTTTTGAGATATTTCGATTGAAAAATATACTTTAAGTTTTTCTTCTTGGTTCAAAAAAATAAAATGTTTCAGACAGGGAAAGTTTCGTTACAATGAATTTAACAAGGTCCTTTTTAGGAGATTTCAAGTTAAGCCCCACAGAAATTGCAGTATTATTTATTATATTTTTTAATCATACAGATTTTTTTTTTATTATTATAGAGTATTTTCACTAGTACAGGTACGAATAAAATGACAAGAACAATCCCAAGTTTTTTACTTTTGATGCAGATTTGTAAGACATATTGAACTAATTGCTTTACTCATTATTATTTCTTGATAACGTAAAGAAACCCAGAATTGTACTATGGAAGCAGCACAAACATTTTCATTTAACTAGAACACCAGTTCGGAAAAAGGCTTCAATAATCTAAAATTGTGCTCAGTTGCGAGAGCCATAGATCAGCTTAAGATTACAATGGCACGAAAACTTAACAACATAATACTTATACACCCTATTACCTTTTGACGAACCACTTCTACTGTTCAATTGTTTGAAATCTTTCTAAAATCATTCATTCATGCATTGATCCACTTTCGAACCTGAAGAATGTTAAATTTAGGGATACGTTTTTATTAAATCCAACTATTCAATGTTCAAGAAATAAAATTAATTATTTTGGCAATAAAAGATAAAGGATTTAGTGGATATAACAATTTATCTATTAAAATTTTGTTCTGTTCCTGCTTTAGAAGCTTTAGCCAAAGAAATCAGTATGTCTTTTGAAAACGGAATATTTCTATCAGCTATTGTTATTTCAATTCATGAAGGTGGTGATTATAAGTGTGCTTCTAATTTTCGACAAACTCCTTTACTTCCAATACTTTTCGAAATTATTGAATAAACTGTTAAAAATAGAATGATTTATTTTTTAAATAAAAATAATATTTTATATTTAAAATCATATGCATTTCAAAAAAATAAAAATACTAATGATGCTGTCTTTTCATTTCTTGAACATCCTTATATGAGATCATTTGCGTTTTTTAAGTTAGATCCAATTTAACGCTAAATGAGGAAGATTTGGCCGCACCAATATTTTGTGATATTTCTAAAGCTTTTGATTGTAATAACTACGACATATTATTCAAGCAGCTTGAACTTTATGACTTTATAGATATGTCAGTAAAGTGGTTTAAATCATATTTATCTGAAAGATCTCAAGTAGTATTGTTAAATGGTAAGAAATCAAAAAGTAATAAAATTGATTGTGGAGTACTTCAAGGTTTAGTTTTCGGTCCTTTACTATTTTTAATCTAGATATGTGACCTTACGTTAATTTTTATAAATGGTAAATTTGCCATGTTTCCTGACGATATATAGTATTTTGCAGTTTAGAAAGAAATTAGTTTAGGTTAGCCTTTATGGCATGTATCACTTTCTATAGTTACTTTAATTTTAGGTATACGTTCATGTTGATTCAGGACCGAAAAATCGATCTAATTAAAATAATTATTGACAAAAAAGTTATAATTAGTGACTATAATCGTTTTCAGTACTTACAGTTGTCTTCGTTTTCGTCAGATAATTTATTTATTTATTTATTTTATTTATTTTCTTTAAGATTTACAACAGTAAATATAGGATATTGTCATTGATAATAAAAAATATACAATATATATAAAACAATACACGAGTAATAAAACACAAAATGGAGCAATCCAATAAACATAAACAAATTAAAAATTTAAGGTCCTTAAAATTAAAAATGGGAGTTCAGGTACTCCGATACAGAATAATATGCCTTATTGGTCAAAATCCCTTTAACTGTTTTATCGAATATTTTAAAAGAATTTATCTGTTTAATTTGCAAGGGTAACTTGTTATATAATTTGATCGGTAGAACCAATGGGCTGTTTGCCACCGTCGACTGTCTATGACGAGGAACATTAATATTTAAGTTTTTCCTAAAGCGATACTGCTCATTCAACTCACGAGTCTGAACAAATGCATCAATGTTTGACGTAACATAAGTTAGGGAGTTATAAATAAACAAAGAATGAAATGCCAGGATTCCAAGCTGAGGAAACAATTCACGACATGAAAAAGATCGATTCCTAAACATCATCGTTCTAATAATTCTTTTTGTTGAATAAAAGTTTCATTTACTCCGGAACTGCAACCCCAAGCTAAAACTCCGTAATTCAAACAGGATTGAACATAATTGTGAAAAGTAATACAATTTTAGAAGATCAAGACCAATTTTATTACGCAGCTGCCAGACAACAAAACAATACGTAGCTAGTTTTCTCAGTACAAAGTCTACATGATGATTCCACGATAGTTTTGAATCTATGAAAATTCCTAGAAATTTAACAACATATGCCTGTTTAATGGTTTTATTATTTAATTTAACCAATAAACTTTTATTTAGATCACAAAGACAGAAAAAAATTAATTCAGTCTTATCTTCATTCAGGATCAACTCATTTTCCTCGCAGTAGTTCTGCATGGAGGATACCGCATTGCCTGAACCCCTGCTAAGAGCCTCAGCATCTGAACCAGCACACGTGACAGCGGTGTCATCCGCAAAGAGAGAAATATAATGGTCTTTAAAGTTATTCGAGTCAATGTCATTTATAAAAACTATAAACAACAATGGACCCAGTATACTGCCCTGAGGCACGCCGTTAGTGACAACGCTGTCAGCAGAAAAGTAGGATTCTTGACGGTGTTTTAACACAACTCTCTAAGATCTACCCGACAAAAAGCTACTCAACCAATCTAGTGCATTACCGCGAACACCATAGCTATAAAGTTTATTTAATAAAAATATTTAAATTTTAAATTAAATATATTAATAACATCAAATGCCCTTTTAAGGTCAAAAAACAAACATGCCGTCTTGATTGCTTGAATCCAGGTTTTCTAAGATTTTATTATACAGAGCAACAATTGCAGGCTGCGTTGACAAGCCCTTTCGAAATCCGAATTGTTGTGGTGAAAATAAGTTTTCGCGCTCGAGAAATACAATTAGTCGTCGATAAAATGCTCTCTCGAACACTTTTGAGAAAACAGATAAGAGTGCTATTCCGCGGTAATTGCAAATATCATGCACGTCACCCTTTTTAAAAATTGGTTGAACTATGGTATTTTTTAGTATACATGGAAAACAACCTTCTTCAAAGGAAATGTTAAACAAGTAAGAGGACCTACGATGCAATCTGCAATGTTCTTTAGCAAAGAACAGGGAATCCCGTCAAACTCTGATGAGTTTTTATTAGTTACAGAAAAAATTATTTCATTTATTTCATGTTCAGAGTATGGTTCCAAAAACAGAGAGTTGCACACTTTTTTGGAATTGGTTATTGAGGTGTTTATTTTTATCTTAGATGTCAACTCATTTACGGAATTAATAAAGTAATTATTAAATTCCTCAGCGGCCAAGTTCAAATCGTAAATTTTATTATTATGATTTTATTATAATGATGATAAAGTTTCGAATTTTCGTGTACTTTTTCCCATTCTCTTCTTAGTTTTGACAACTTTTGTTTCCTCCGACGCTTTTTTAGTTTTTTTTGTACTTTCACTGTCACTACTTGAACCTGATAACACCATTTTTACGTAAAAACACGAATTTTATTTAAAAATAAAATTTGCTGTCTGTCGACCGAGGCACAAAATTATAGTGACCTGAGTAAACACTCCAATAAACCTAGATGATTCAGTGATAACAAAATTGTATGCCACAAGAACATAATGGGGTTCGACGAAGTTGCGATGAAAAATTAAAATGAGGCGAGTTCTGTTAACCAACAAAATCAATTTTTAGTAATGAAAAATAAGTTAAGGGGTTTTAAAATTGTGCATGTCTCAAATATTAATTGGTTAAATTAACATGTTTACTTGGTTTCTTCTTTCAAACCAAAAGCAATAACATCTACGGAATTCTACCATATGTACTATCTATCAATGTGACTGTTTGGTGACAATCAACAAACGAAATTCGATTACGATATTGTTTTTAACAACAGTTTCCTTTGGTTTTGGAGTTGCTTTGTGTAGTTACTAACTTCTTTCTAAACTGAAAAATACTATAACTATATTTCGACATAGCAAATATTGTACTGAATTAACCAAAATATTAATGAATATTAGTAAAAATTAACAAGTGGTGTGACTCACTAAAACCAACTTATTATTATTAACTATTATATGTTCACTTAATAACATTATTTTTGACGATGTAGTAATTATAACAACCCCAAATTTATACAATTTTTAGGAATTTTTAAGGAAAAAAACTTTTGCCCAAAAGTTGTACAGCTTAACGCCGCGCACCTTTTAAAAATAATTTTAAATATACAGGTTGGCTTAAAAATCCAGGGTGGGCCAAACATATCTTTTTTTTAAATGGGACATCACATATTTTTTTTATTATATTGAAGCCTTTAGTAGTCCTCTATTCTTCTTTATAGAATTTTGATCATCAAATGCGACGTTGTCAAGATATGAATTCTTCAGTGGATTTTTGGCTAAAACGATTTTACAAACTTTTCAACTAAAATATAGGAAAGAAAAGTTATAACATGTTAAATAACCTAACTGTTATTAGAATTGGTATAAGTACTACAGAGTGTTCAACATTTTGGTCCAAACTTAATGAATTTAAAACCAAGCTTTCGTTTTTTGTTTTTTAAATAAAACACCCTTTATTTTACATTTTTTTTCGTAAAGATATTTTAATTCCCTTTAATTTGATACCAATATCTGATACCTTATTTAAAAAAGTTGTTGAAGGAAACATAACTTCATAAAATTGTGTTTTAAAAAACCTTAATATTATGTATAACGTAATATTCTTTCAGACAATAAGGCATACTATCACTTTCACTTTGACTTTAACAAATTTTGACAATTAAAGGACGATTGGTATCCAAAGTAACATTTCATGATCACCTTTGACCAAGGTAATTTTTCGGTACAATAAATGCAAAACTTCACAAAGGACACTAAAACCGTTCAAGAATTTAAAATGTCAACCACGAGAACATGCCACCAAATAGAATCTGATTTGTCGAAAGTTTTGTTTCGATCTTTCCCTTAGTTGTTGAATGTTTAGTTTCTAAACTGATAGGTATTAGCAAAATTTAATTGCGTTTGATAATACGTCCAGTAACTTTATAACTAGTCACACATATTTGATAATTTTACAGCAAATTTAATTTGGCCTGAAACTGCGTCTCGGCTGTGTTTGGAATTTTGATTAGTTGAGAAACCGGCTCATCACTAAACTAGTGCAATAACACATGTGATTACTAATAAAAAAAGTAATTAATGTATTAAATAAATAGGTACAGAGAAAGGACGTACGCTGTTTGCCTTGTAGAGTTCATCGCTTTTTCAAGCTATCCGAAGGACAGTTTTTTTCTATGAATATCAGAATACACCTGTCCCCACATCCTCTCCACTTTATGAATTGGCATTTACTATACAAACCAAGATCAGTATCTTAAGATGAATAGGCGTTCCCTTTCTGTCAAAAAAAAACGCAATGGCGTGCGTTCATCTATTGTTTACGGCGTGTAGAGAACCTGCCGTAGCAATTTGCATCCACGGCACTCGGGGATGTGTTGGAGTGCTTCAAACACCCACCGCCATTGTGTGCGGGTCGTAATCACAAGTTCCTTGCGAGCACAATTGATTTTGTTCAGCACGTGCACGATGATATATTAGAATATGCTTAAATAATGACGGTATTGTATAAATAGACAAGCGAAGCTGGATCTTCTTCTTGTTTCTGTCTTCTTCGTCCATTTTCTTGCGCCATCTCTTTTTTAAATTTGCATAAAAAGGTATTATTTATACTGCGGTTTAAGCGACTTACAATTTAAAATTTAAAATTTAAAATTTAATAACACGTTATTTTCTTTAACGGTTCAGGTTATCAAAGAATTTTAAGGTTCTTACACTGGAATAATCCAAATGCCTTTAACATAAAATTTCATCTATTAAAAAAATGTTCTTAATAAATAACACTAGTCAACACATAATTTGGTGCCGGCAATTATTTTACTGTTTCTAGGTAATTTAGGTCTGCTAAACCTAAAAATAACCTCAGATTTGTTCCATCAGATCAAATGTATTACTGCTACCACCAAAGAAACAACTCAGGAAATTTTACACCACAAAAAATACAAAAATCATCTGTCAATAAAATTAACAATATTGACTTAAGTTATTAATTTAAATTAACCTAAACTAACAAATAAAAATGAGCTAATCTGCATCACCCAAAAACTTCTTTTTTTAAATAGGAATAAAGGTCTGTCTTTACCACCAAATAACTTTATTTGCCCCTCTAGGGTAGAAAACAAGGGTTATAAAAATACATAAAATGACGATGAATTAAATTAAATTTCTTAATTCATGTGTTGTACTAGTTTCGACTTTAGAGAAAGTCATCCTCAGCAACTAACCATTTAAGAAAATTTTCCCTTATATGAAAAGAAGTTAAAACAGTTGGGGGAGCAGAGAGGTGATTCAATAATACAATACAATATAATGCAGATTATGCAACCTTTGGAATCGACAGGAGTTTAGTATAAGAACGATGTATCTCCATGTGAAGGTAGGGGTTGATTTATACGCAAGTAGAATTTAAGGACCGTAATCATAGTCGAGTGATTTAAGCAATGTTGAAGTAAAAACGTGTTGAAAAAGAAGAATTGTAACATATCAATTCATTCTCTTTTCAGTGAAACTAAATTAGCGAGGGGACATGCTTAATGTTATGGTGGATTGAATATTTGTTAATGAAATTAAATGAACTTGTTATTCTAAAAAAGGGCGGTTGTCAACAGTAATATACCGATAGAGGAGGCGTCTTATCGGTAATACCGATGTTTTTAACAAGAAATCGATTTTCTGACAAATTTTTACGAAATGTAATTTTTACTTATAATCTGATATGATCCCGAGAGCTTTAGCTCGAGGGTCTTATCTTTGATTATAAGTAAAAATTACATTGAGTGAAAATTTTCTTGGAAAATCGAGTTTCGAGTGAAAAACGAAGGTATGAAGATAAGAAACCGCCTCTAGAGGTGTATTTTATTGGATAATTTACTGAACATAAAAATGAAGGCCGTCTGATAAAGGTAAATATACAAGTTAGAGGTGTTACTTATTTTTTATTTAAGTAAAAAAGCTACAAGCGTCTTTTCGAAAGCGTCTTTTCGAGCTAGCGGTAGTCTTATCGGGTAAGACGACCGTTACCAAGGTGGTTGCTATGAAAATAAGCGTTTTGATTGGTTCAATAAAAGTGAGGTGAATTATCAAAATGAGACTATGTCATTTCAAATAAAATGGGATGCATCTGAAAAGAGAAAAATTTTTTCAAATTTTAGGAACTAATAGATAGCAATAAGGCTTTTTGTTCCACAACTTAACGGTTTGTTAATTGTATTTGTAATAATATTATTAATCATGTACTCACCAAGTGGTCACTATTCACTTGTTAAAAATAAAATAAAATTAAATTAAATTAAATTAAAAATTGTTAGAACATTAGATTGTTGATTTTTTTATTTTTCATTTTGTTGCCAGGTGAAGAAATTAATTTTAATTTTAACCTCAGCATGCTATTCGAAGGAAATGGCGTCCTTCGAATAGCATGCTGAGGTTAAAATTAAAATTAATTTCTTCACCTGGCAACAAAATGAAAAATAAAAAAATCAACAATCTAATGTTCTAACAATTTTTAATTTAATTTAATTTTATTTTATTTTGAACAAGTGAATAGTGACCACTTGGTGAGTACATGATTAATAATATTATTACAAATACAATTAACAAATCGTTAAGTTGTGAAACAAAAAGCCTTATTGCTATCTATTAGTTCCTAAAATTTGAAAAAATTTTTCTCTTTTCAGATGCATTCCCATTTTATTTGAAATGACATAGTTTCATTTTGACAACCCCCCTTTTTTAGAATAACAAGTTCAGTTAATTTCATTAACAAATATTCAATCCACCATAACATTAAGCATGTCCCCTCGCTAATTTAGTTTCACTGAAAAGAGAATGAATTGATATGTTACAATTCTTCTTTTTCAACACGTTTTTACTTCAACATTGCTTAAATCACTCGACTATGATTACGGTCCTTAATTCTACTTGCGTATAAATCAACCCCTACCTTCACATGGAGATACATCGTTCTTATACTAAACTCCTGTCGATTCCAAAGGTTGCATAATCTGCATTATATTGTATTATTGAATCACCTCTCTGCTCCCCCAACTGTTTTAACTTCTTTTCATATAGGGGAAAATTTTCTTAAATGGTTAGTTGCTGAGGATGACTTTCTCTAAAGTCGAAACTAGTACAACACATGCATTAAGAAATTTAATTTAATTCATCGTCATTTTATGTATTTTTATAACCCTTGTTTTCTACCCTAGAGGGGCAAATAAAGTTATTTGGTGGTAAAGACAGATCTTTATTTCTATTTACAATCTCGCCACAGAATATGAACTACTTCTTAAATTCTTTTTTTAAGATTTTCTTGCATGAGATTAAAAAGGATAGTCTCGTTGAAGACTCCAGCAGTAATCGGCCACCATGTGAATGTCCCATCTACCCTGATATCTCTCTTCCATAGTTTTTATATCCTAGTGGAATTATTCCCACTGATCTTCACTAAGGTCGCCAAGATTTTCTAAGAATCGTTTTAAGTGGCTGTAGAGATAATGAATCTTAATGCTCATATTACACCCAGTTGGTTAAAGTTGTTGAGCATATCTTTCACTTTCTATCGGTAATTTTCCGATTTCTTGTTTCCGAGAAAATTTTGCACAACTTTGACAAAAGAGCACCATGTATTAAATTCAGCTTCGGTCATCGATTCTGTAAAATGTGAATCTTTTATCAGCTCTCTGATCTGAGATCAATCAAATATTCCGGCTTTCAACTTCTCCTTGCTTCAACCAACGCTTCATTAATTACGTTAGCTTCTCCTTGTACTAAAGCATCTCTACAAGGCCACTCTCTTCTAATCCAGTGTTGATCCTTAGCCCTGCTGTCCCAAAGACACAGGAAACAAGGATATTTTGTATAACCACTTTGCTGTCCCAGCAGAGAGTTTACCATTTTTAAGTCAGCACAGATTACCCACTGATGTTTGTCATATTTAATTTTTTTAAGCATTAACGATATTGTTTTATATTCTTCTGGTAATTTTGTAGAATGCCCAATTGGAATACTTCCATATATGTTACCGTTATGTGGAAGGACAGACTTTAAACTTCGTTTGGAACTGTCGATAAAGAGACGCCAATGGTTTGGTGTGTACTCTGTTATACCCGTTTTCTCTAACAGATCTTTGATATCATTACAGAAATCCATATTATCCTCCTGAGAGAAAAATGGCAAAAGATCCTTTTCTCTATTACCGTAGTACGTAATTTTGGTACCTGGATAAAGTAGATTATTTTCATTTAGTATGTAGGCAAGTAACTCGGCAGACTCTTTTGGGAGGTTTAAATCTCTGACAAAATCACTTAGCTCCTCCTGAGTGAAGCGTTCGGGACTTGTTAAATCTCCTGCAAAATCGCTGCCCTCTTTTTCAAATCGGTCACTCTGCAGCTCGTCAGATGACGTTTCGACTGTATCCTCTGGTAACGTAGGCAGGCTGCTATATGTTGGAATTGGTATTTCTTCAAATTGCTGAACAGGTCTTCTTGTGACAATTGTCAAAGTGGTTTTTTTGTTCCCTCCATACCATCGGACCACCAAACTTTAAACACTTTGTTTGTCCATTTGTGTTCGACACAGGTTTTGCATAGAACATGCGGAGCCCAGGGTTTATTTTGGTCTCCTAAGTGAACACCAAAATAGGCCAAATAAGCTTTTTTCACAAAGTCACAAATCACTCCTCTACTTTCTTTTAAAATATACTCGCTACATATGTAGCAAGAAACGTCCGGATGGTTTACGCATTTACGCCTACTTGTAAAAGCCATGTTTAAACACGATTTGTCAAAAAAAAACACACTTGCAAAGAAGCTCAAGTTTGAACTAAATGCATGCAGGCAATATTCCGCATAATACAATCCCCATAGCATGGGGATTATACACTGCGTCCATAAAGTCTTGCACAAATTCATTTAAAATTCAGGGGCTTACTTTTTTTAAAAACGCTCCGACACGTCAATTAGTACTTTTGTTTGCGCATTTTTTAACGTAAAATGTTTTTATACAGGGTGTCGCACGTATGAGGTATGAGGTCATCAAGGATTTTTTTTAATGATATATTATATCAATGTTGAATTCTATGATGAACACTTAACACCTCTGGAAATCACGGTTTCCGAAATATTGACGTTTGAAAATTTATTTTAAACAGATTTATTGATGACCTCATACCTCATACGTGCGACACCCTGTATAAAAACATTTTACGTTAAAAAATGCGCAAACTAAAGTACTAATTGACGTGTCCGAGCGTTTTTAAAAAGTAAATACCTGAATTTTAAATGAATTTGTGCAAGACTTTATGGACGCACTGTATAGGTACTAATACTCTAGGACACAAGCCAAGTTAACGAATTAATTTATAAGGCTTACGGTATACAAATTCATTCACTTTTATTATAATAATAATTTAATTTATTATACCATAAAGAAGTACAGGCCGAACGATAGTCTTGTAGAGTAAAGTTTTTGTACGCAGATCCAAACTACTTTTGCTGGTTATTAGGGCATAAATGGCACGGAGTTGACCATTCGCTTTTTTTAAACGACTTTCGTTTAACACTTTTGTCGTTCCAGTTTAGCTGTTTGTCGAAGAGCAGACACAGGTATTTTATATTTTGGCACCAGTGTTTTTGACAAGCAATCTGGATGTAGGTTCAATACCCCTGCCCTTCGAGAAATAGATAGCCTGTATTTTGGCATCATTACAACTGATGACATTGCCAACGAATAGTAGTTAAAATGTCTTCACTTCAAAGTCAATGCCTAAATTGTTTACACCATGTAGAAAAACAAAAGCATAATTTATGTTTTTAAACAGGGTCACATGATCATCACAACCGTTTTGTTGACGAGTATTTTTCACGCAATTGCGTCTGTGTGTTGGTGTACTTTATGACCGACATATATTTTATTTGTCGCATGATATCCTCCAAGGATTAATACAAAAAATTATATGGGACCTATGGTATTTGAAATAATAAATTAATGGCTGATGTGTTCGGAAAATGTTTTGTTTCCCTTTAAATAACATTCCTACAATGTAGCAAAATCGAATTTTAGAATAACGGTATGAACATTTTTAATTCCTGTTGACCCTTACACCTCATTGCTAATAATTTAAGTGCATTCACAATATAATAATCAAACCCCCATAAACAATAGAGTACGTGGGCAGCACTTATTCCTGCAAGTCAGCCGATAAAAAAACTAAATCACCATCTTCGCAGGAAACTATTAAAACGTCCACGTGTTCAGGGCCGCGAGGTAAACCCACACACTTTCTATAGGGCTAAAATAGATTTCATTCAGAAATTATTGTCTGCTGTCGAAGCGGTGTCTAAATGTCTAAAGAATAGTCTAGACGGCATTTTATTTAATCAGTAATGTATATTTTACGTCAAATTTGTTATTATAGCAGCAAGAAAAATAAAAAGGAACGTTTCTCCGCTGATGTAGTTTCGTATTGTCTTAAATGTGGCCATTGTAAGGTTCAGAGTGAGGTGTATAATGTTACTGCAAACAATTTTGTATATATTTTCCAAGTTATTGACAAACACATTTCAAAAAAGCTGCAGAAATTTGCATTGAAGACGAACATGTATTGCCTGTGAATATCCAATTCATCTAACTAACTTTTGGAACGTTGAAGGAGCTCTTTTTTGAGAGAGGAATGTGGGCTTCGATGCCAGTAGTTTGTTCAGTGCCGAAACAATGTTATAGTCTTATCACCTTTTTATCCAGAAGAAATTAGTCTTAAATAGCAAACCCCAAAGTCCTGAAAGAATTCAAATTATGACCCACTGACTCACGGATCATTAACAATCTTGAAATTTGACGCAAAGGAAGGTTATAGTAAGAATAAAGGAGAATTTCCCAAAATCCTTCATTTCTAAGTTTCCATGCGAATATCTCCGAATACTACAAGAGTTTTAAAAATGCAGTTTGGCATCAATGGAAAATAGTAGGGGGAACTAGAACCACCTCGCTTTAGTCAAGAATGATATCTTGGGTGCATATCTAGATGCATAAAAACAATTGATCTGCTAGATTTGATTTCCATTTAATACCAAACTTTAAACCGTATTTTTTCTAATTAGTAAAGCGAGAAAGAATCATTAAATATGATGATGTGGTGAACAAAACAGTTATATTTAAATAACAATGTCACAATTATATCGCTTTGTTTTCAAGTATTTTTAAGGCTTTACAAAAAAATAACAATTTGTGAACCATATTATACCATTCACACGAACCGGAGTCACTGAATGTCTTTTAAAGGCAAATGTTGACTACAAGAGCCAAAAGAAACGCAGAAAGCGACTTACAGAAAAACCAGCAAAAATGATGAGAAAAGCATTGATGCAAGAAAACAGTACGAATGCTCTAACCTGGACTATGTGAGAAAAATATCTACTATGCTCGGAGGAGAACACTATCAGCAGTACCAAAGTCAATTATAGAAGTACAAACCGTTTCAGACGCAATGGATCTAAAAGCAAATATATAGGTGAAGATTTCTTGTTGGTTAACGGTGAAACGATTAACTTAGTGATATTTTCGTGCAATTCTAACTTAGATTATTATTTGTGCAAGTCAGAAATCCTTTATATGGATGGAACCAAAATTTTCCAAAAATATAGCCCTAACTATGAAAATTTCGTAATTTTGCCATCACATTTAATTGAATAAGTTAGGATTGGCTTATTAAAACTTATTCAAACTTGGACTCGGGTTAATTATATCGGCCTCTTTAAAAAATGATAATACAATTTTCTCTAAAATGTACAGGGGAGCCAATATTTAGCCACGTCAAAATTTACCTGGGATTTCCAATGTTCAGCTAAGCCAACTAAGCCGTTGTCAGTGGTATAAATTAGCTTGGTAGGCCATTTTTCAAGTTAAACAGACTTTAGAGCAAGGAATAAACAAAACCGTTAATTCACAGGATTCTTATTGGGGCCTTTTAAAATAAACAAAACAGTCTAGTAAAAAAACTGAGCTCACTAAATTTCGCAGATATATGAAATAGCACAAACTTTGCGAACTAAGAAAAGCGAAATCCGCGATTCGCGTTTCGCAATTCGCGCCTATATAAAACTAGCTTTACAAAGACAATAAGTCGGAGATTGGAAAGTGGTGGCACTTTTAATAAATCTGGTTTATTTAACAGAAAAAACTCACACTATTGGTCTTCCAGTAATGAGCATCCAGTAAATATGATTCAAAAACAAGGACGTCATCAACGCATCAATGTCTGGTGCGGAATTTTATCCGACCGAATAGTCGGACCAATATTTTACAATTATGCCCTCAACGAAATAATGTATCTCAATAGGATGACAAATGAGATATTAGCACTTATTGATCAATTGCCGAATAATTTGAGAGAAAATATTGTTTATTCGCAAGATGGTGCACCCTATCATACTGTAGCACAGGTTACGACAATTTTTAAAGTTGGATAGTGAGACACAGGACTATACGTTGGCCTGCTCGAAATCCAGACTTAACACCACTAGATTTTTTTTGTGAGGAACTCTAAAAGAGAGGGTATATACAAATCAATACCCGAATACAAGCGAGCTTCAAAGGAGGATACAAACAGAAATAACATACATTAATGAACGTAATACGTGAAGGTTGTGTTGAAAATGTATTATAATATTATATGCATTTGTTTATTTTAAAATTATTGTTGTTTTGATAATTTTTCTTATTTTATGTTAAATATTTAATATATCTATTTAAAATTTTCTTGTTCTAAGGTGATGCTTGACGGATATTTTATATCCCAATATATTTCTTTATGGTGAGTGATTATTAATTGTGGAATAATAAAAGGCAAATAATTTTAAAAGTGGGCCACCTGTATGTAGTTGTTCATATATGTTCGATTATTTTCTCAGTATGGAAAGTCATTGCATGGCGTCCATTGTATACGACTTTGGTGTCACTATTTGAGTCGTTAGGCGGTTAGTCTTTAAATAAACCCACAAGATTACGTAATATTTCATTCCATCGAAAAGAGAAGTTATTTAATTAATTTTTAACAAAAAAACTCGAGGAAAAAACGCTGTTACCATAAAAGTATAAATACTTTCATAAATAATTCAAATGTAAGACAGTCTCCCGCTTCACGGTCACTGGGTCATTATAATATTACGATATTGTGCTTTGTCAAAATAAAAGAAATGCCAACAAAATCACGACAAAATGTAACAGAACTAATTGTAACCTTGGCAGTCATATTTTATAAAGCTTCCTGATGTAACGAAATCACGTTTTAATAAAAAAAAATTGACGTGTCTAATATGACGAAGCTGAATTTAAATAAGACATCCATTTATAAATAGGCTATTTTAGATTTTCGACTAGATTAAAAATAATAAATTGTTTTAACAATTAAGAGGGACTAATACACCCATGATTTTATATTGCTGGCCAAACAATGCCTTTAAGATGGTTGATCATTATTCTTTGTTAACTGTAAATGCTAAATAGTTAATTAAGTTAAACCAACTCAACTGGTAGCACCTTGACCGACGTTTATTACCATCATTTTCGTATTTTACAACATCATTACCTTTATGTAAAAATGTCAAATAACAGCAGAACTATTAATATTATAGCTTATGCATTATGGCTAAATCCAACACGGTTGGAAAGATTAAGAATAAGGAACCTAGTTAAAACAAATTACCTAATAAGTAGATGAGATGTCAAGACTTTCGAAAACCTAAAAAATCTTTCCTCCACTTCTTTTTACTCTAAACTCGGAATGGGATTTTCTGGTGACCCCGCACAAAAACGAATTTCCTAAACACTAAAGATATTAGCTGCCTAAAAAATAACTGCCCTTAAGTTTCTTAGCAACAATAAATAACGTTTGCATTGTCGGTTACATTATTCAGCTGCCGCAAAAACTTTTATGTTTGGATATGTTACAAGTTGAATTGCCTAAAATAGGAAAGTTTGAGTGAACAGTGAAAAACTTGACAAAGGAAATAACGAGTTATATTGGGAAGATTATTTCATTAACCTGAAATGTAGCGTTCATATCTATTGAGTTATAATGTTTCTCCATAGATAACCTGCAGTATTAATTATGATACTTACTTCAAGTAAGTTTGCAATGTCATTTTTGTTCTTATTACCATAAATACAGAAAAAGCCCTTTTTCAAATTAGATTTAAATAAATGCTACTGTAAATGCTAACAAGTGTAAAATTTCTATGCAATCAAAAACTATTTGGGCACAGGTTGGCAACCAACCAAACACACGATTGTTAAATAGAGAGAGACATAAAGGACATAAGGACAAAAGCAAAACATCGACATTTTAAATTTAATTTCATATTAGTCTTAGTAGGAGTAGTACTTTTGCGGGGGTGAGGGCAGAAGCCCGACCAGTAGGCCTAGCAATTACTATCAGACACTCCTAACAAATGATACGAGGTATCTTCTTCTGCTCCACAGTTCGGGCAGAGTGGAGTTTCCCCGATTCCTAGAAGGTGTTAGAATGCCCACTAAGTCTGTTAGAGCTGCCCGCCCCTTTGACAACAAACCAAATTGCCTATCGGCTCCGTTTCTTCTTCAGTTAGCGGTCGTGCTACTCCAAGCCCACTTGATCTTGGATGCCTGTATTCTGCTTATTCGCAGCTGTTGCTCCAGTTCTAGCTAGGTTGTCCTCTTTTCTTTGTTCCTAGCTCATTGAGGGTAGCCTGACACTGTCGAACGAGCTTAGGGCTCGTCCTTGGTCAGTGATATCTGACTAGTTGAGTAGATGTATCTTCCTGGTCTCCTGTATTAACCCCTCTCTGGTTGCAACCTTAAGGATCGGGAATACCTCGGAGTAGAACACATTGGTGGTCTTTCCCGGAGGAAATGCCTGTGCTTCTCGGTATAGTTCGGCCCCGGCCAGTTCTATTCTAGTCATGCTTGCGCCGTCATCAGTATATCAGACCTGACCGCCTTCGGATTGGGGGTCTATTTCCTGCTGGATATCTACCTTAACGTTTCTGTTTAGTATAAGACAATCTTCAAAGGGCCAAGTGCAGGAGAATTTAGGAATAGCCCCTGCAGCATTTTTGTGTTCTCCATGTGACATGTGACTGACCCCTACTTGTTGTCCCATTTAGGGTCTATTCTCCACCATTCTTCTGTACGCCGTCATGGCCTCCCTCTGTATCCAGAGCGAGATTTCTGGCAACTCCAGTAGAACGTTTAGAGCTGCTCCTGAAGCTGTCCTCATTGCGCCAGTTATTCCTAGATAAGCTAGTGTTTGTAGACCCACCAATTTCAGAGCGTAGGTGGTTTTCTTCACTGAGGGCCATCAAACTACCGAAGCGGTCTTTCTCCTCCTCTCTCAAGAGTAGTGGTTCATCATACAGTGATGGGGCTCTGTAACCTGCAAGATGTCTTCTTTTTGTAAACATGATGAGCTCGGGTTTACCGAGAGTCTAGTGCTCCTCAACAACAATTAAAATATATTTTGGCCTAATCTGTTTAGTTATACTGGATACTCATTATACAAACATTGTTTTACTATGAGATGAGGCTCAATTTGATCAAAAAACTAAAGTATTATTATTAAATTTGAAGAAGTAGTCCATACTTGCAGTGGAGTGTAGGTAATAAATTAAAACAACACTTCTGTCTTCCTCCACAAATAATATATATTTTTGAAAATTTAACGATTGTCCCTACATGTTTCGACTATATATACAGTCATCTTCAGGGGAACTATATCGAGTGTAAAATGGGATCCAATAGTTGTCTTAAATTAATGAGTACAACATTTAATATCATAGCAAGTGAAATTTGTGTAGTTAAAGACTAACTTGAGGTAACTCAGAGTTGTGGATATGTGAGTCAGCACATTTTAGATATTTAAAAAAATTTTATGTTAATAAAAGTGAGAAAATTTAGTTATATTTAATGAGCATGGTGTGAAAATAAATTTTAATGATTAATATATTTATATTATAACTACTATACTTTGTTAAAAGATTTTTGTTAGGACATTTATCGATTAATTTGATATCGATAATATTCTCAGCTCTGCTATTGGCACACGAGACGTCTGCACATTCTGACTAGAGGAAATTCAAGGGTTCCAGGGATGGACAATAGTTTTATTATTGATTTGTCGTTGTTTAAATTATTTGTAATTTATGAACAATTCCAATAATATTATTAGAATAATTAGCATGCTCACAATATTACAAATATAAATAAATAAAATATTCGGAACGTCATCACTAAAAACCCAAAACCTTTTATTACTAATACCATGGCTGTAGTGTGTACGAACTATTCAAAATATTTTAAAAATGATTTCTTCAGAAGAAGAAATACCAGTTGAAGCAGTGAAATTAAATGCTGAGTTACTACCCAGGAAGTCTTCTGAAAGATATGAAAATGAGTACCGTATATTCTGTGGCGCCAGCAGAAAAAGTTAAGAAGGTAAATGATGATATTCTTCTCGTTTGTTTAATTTGTCCGAAAAAGTCAAGGCCCTGAAAGTTTTAACTTTATGGAGTTAATTTTCAATGTTAAAAAGTTGCCTGGCAGTATTAAAAATATAAATGTTAGTAGTTTGCCAAAAACCACTACATTTCTCAAAGGATGAAGTGTGCCGATAAAGGCCAAAGCCTTGACAGCAGACCAAATCGCCAAATTCACAATTGAAGGACCAGATGAGAAGTGATTAGAAGTATTAACTAAAATAATTTTAATAATTTGTATTTCTGGAGGATGCCGATGAGATGATTGGATTCATTTAGCTGTCGAGAATGTAGATGGTTTTTGGTGATTTTCCTTTAAGATAGCAAAAATCATAGATCAAGAAGCTTCGCGATTACAAAGGACTGTGATGTCCCTTTGATCCATGCAATTATTATCGTAAATATATTAATCTAAAACTTACAAATATGGACAGTAGCAGATTATTACAGAGGTACAACAAAACAGATTGCTGCATATCTCAACATAAACAATCGCGAAGAATATTCTGGGCATGGCTTAATCTTCAGCTCAGGATTTGCTTACACTGAAAAGGCATAGAGGTTGGCTTTCCTCGACTGCGGCTGAAGGCTACATCCAATAATCAGAGATTGAAGTTCCTCGTAAATTGTTCAGTCATTCATATATAGGAAACACCACGTCAACACCAGAAAACATTGTAATTGGAGATGACCAAGAAAAGTATTCGACAACATCAACTAAACTTCTAGAAAATGTAGTACTTGTTAAAGGATTGAATAATTACAATAACACAAATTATAGTAAAGATATAATTTTTTGTTCGTTGATGTATAAAACTAAAGTTTCTAAACATTCTGCCTAATTTTTCAGAGACGTATAATGAAAAATATTGGTCATTTATTTATTTTATTTATTTATTCTGACTACGTTACTAATATAATATAGTTTGTAGCAAGTCTTACAAAATAAAACAAAATTAAAAATTCAGAACAACAGTAAGTACAGTTAAAAAATAGAGAATAAGAAAATAACACAAGAAACAAAACAAAAAGCAATGTTACTAACAAAAAAATTAAATTAAAAGAGCAATATAGAGTCTCGAGTCAGATGGTCAAGGTACGGGCTTCCTGAACGAACTCCTCAATGGAGTAATAAGCATTCTCAATTAAAATTTCCTTTAGCTTATTTTTAAAACGATCATTTCCCAAATTCTTCAAGTCTAAGGGTAGGATATTGTATAGGTGAATCTGTATTGAATTTTTTTTAGATTTAGATAGTCTGAAATTTAGTTCAATTAAGAGATTAGCAGAGCGAGTGCGATAATTGTGGTTCTCCGCATGAGTCCGAAACTGATGCCTCCCTCTATGCACTTCCAATAGCTGATAGAATATATAGATGGAAGGGAGTGTCAAAATCTCTGCTGTCCTGAAAAGTGGTCAATTATACCAGCACCACAAATAACCCTAACTGCTCGCTTTTGGAGTTTAAATACTCTCCCTGCACTAGAAGAATATCCCCACAAGGTTACTCCATACACAAGGCGAGAGTGAAACAGTGCAAAGTAGGCATTCCTAAGGATATTCCCAGAAAAACAACGCCGGAGCCGCCTCAGAAGAAACACCACGCTGGAGAGTCCTCCACACAAGAAGTCAACATGACAAGCCCATGTCAAAGAACTATCCAGCATGATGCCGAGCATCCTGACCGGTCGAGCATTGGCGTTAGCAAAAACGGAAAATTCGAGGGTTTGAGATTTATCCGGATTACACTTCAAGAAATTTGAAGAAAACCATGTATCAGCCCTTGACATAGCCCGATTTAGTTCCACTTTCAAGCTGGATTCCTTGGAACAAGATACACAAATGGTGGAATCGTCTGCATAAAGTGAACATCTGAGGGGCTGCATGAAGCTGAAGAAGTCACTAACGTATATTATAAATAATAACGGTCCCAAAACAGACCCTTGTGGGACACCATGCCTCACTGGTCGATAGTGAGAACGTCCCGAACAAAGCTCAACACACTGCTCTCGACCATCCAAATATGAAGCCAAAAGGGACAAGGGTACACCCCTGACGCCGTAACGCTCCAACTTCTGCAACAAGAGAGAATGACTGACACAATCAAATGCCTTGGTTAGGTCACAAAGCGTTACAGCTGACTCGTGATCCCATGCTTTCACGCGCGCGAGAAGAAGCCTATGTTCTGAGCTCTTAATGAAATAATACTATTTTAAAAGTATCAACCGTTAAATCCTTAAAAAAAACTTCTAACATTTCGGAACTACCAGAGACAATTGGCATGCGAAACAACTGCAAAATTAAAGGTCCTGGAAGACTGGAGCTCTATCATGTTGAAAAATTATTCTTTCTTTCTGATTCACTTTTCCTCAACGCTGCAATAACGTGGTGCTAAGGCAGTTTGAAATATTTTTTAGTATTCAGATTATCCTCTTTGAAAAATGGTTCAATTATTCCTTTCACACAGTCTTAAAGTACAGTTGCGTTTGTCTTTTCTCGGGCGAGTTCGGGATAGTGGATCCGACATTCCTCTGATGATGAAGGTTAACGACCATCTGAATACTTTGTAGTGTACATCTGCATTTCGATTTGATAAATAGACTTATTGCACTAAGGCCTAATTGTATAGGTTGGGATAAACTCAAAAGTGGAGGTTACTCCAGGAGTCAATAGTAAATAACATTGTATAATTAGAGGTTATCTCCGACCCTAGAATTAACGCTTCCTTCGTGAATTGGGTATGAGTTAACTCTTATTAGATATATGTCTTTGCAACTCACAAATCAAAAAATATTAAATAATAAAAAGGCTGCAAAGTTAGGTTAGCTTTAAATGACATGTACATGACTAATGAAATGTGAAAACAGAAAGCAATTTTGACATTCCCATCCCTCTGAAGTTAGCAGTTTTATGGATTATCCTCGTCCTATACAATTGCCACAAAAACCTACCTTTGATTAACTTTAGGTTTAATATGAGAGTAACTATTTATATTAATTATATTGTTAATTCTAATCTGTACAATTGGGCATAAGAAAAATATCCAGATTTGCCATATTATTATAGCCCAACGTTTTCCTATTTTCCTTAACACTCATTTGAAATGGCTTTTTCACATTATTTGACCTTTCGCAAAAGTTTACATGTTTCCGAAGTTTTAAAGCATATCGGTGCCATGTTTTGCCTCCCAAAGGCGCATAATAAATTACTCTTACGCTAAACTGACAAAATGGGCAAGAATTTACATGCTTTTAGGTGAAAATCTCAGCGTAAATCAACTTGCAATTAATTTATTGCTTACAAACCGCAATCTATTTTACACTCATTACCAGCGCATACAAAAAAAAACCCAATTAGTGGAGGTTTGCAAATTTATCACCACAGATATTTCATACCGTTTGTGTTGTTCAGGAAATTTAAATCAGGTCAAATTTTTGCGAATTAGAGACCAAAAATGGAACGAGGATGTAATATGAATATTATTATATGGAGTGCTATAAATCTCGTGAAGCCATATGTCACTTAAACACCTTGGATGTTGTTGGTTTATAAATTAATTAATTTATATCATTTATACGAGTAACACAGTTAATTATTTTTACACCTGTTGTGTGCTTTAAGTCCTTGGTTTATATAATTCTCCATAGCTTATGGGCGGATCTACAATACAGTTTTCTTAAAAATAACAAATATACTGAAAATACGAGCACTTAGTCGCTTCCAATAATTTCTCAATAGTGGGCCACACACGAAAGTTCATTACTGTCATTCTTTCTTGTAACATTTTTTCTTTTTTTTTAACTAAATTGGAAGTAAAACTGTTATCGCACACTGACATAATATATTATTTACCGTTCTTTCCTTGTCTAATTTCTTGACGAGTGAATTGCAAATGAATCTAGTCAAGTTATTACCCACTGACCCACATTCATTCCGTCGGGATTGATCTTTCTCGCAGGAAAGATTGCCCGTCTATGGCTGGCCATTATAAATTTGTCGCTTTTTGGAAAACGCATTTAAAAAAATTTTTTTTTAAAAATGCGTTTTTAGTTTACAACAATAAAATTTAATAAATTTACATCTATGTTAAAGTAATTTCAAATCAGTAAGAGCGAATAATGTTCTTGTTTTAAAGTCTATATTTAAATGACGCGAAATAATAAATCAATCAAAACCGTCTTCTCCATGGGCGTGCAACCTTTTTCGGCATGTATAGATTTAAATAGGCCTGAATTTTTAAATTTGTGCAGAATTAGTACAAGTTTCGATATTAAATTCAAGTTTAGTCTTCAAATATATATTTTAGTATTACATTTTTTAAGCTTAAAATTATGTACAGCCATTACATACTAAAGCTATGGTTTGTTAGAACTGTCAGTCGCGGACGGCATACGCGTTCGACAGAATCTGCAACGTACGACGTTATCGGTTTTGAAGAGAGGGTGTTCTGTTTTGTTAGAATCGAAATAGATTAGTGCGTGATTGTATGCTGGTAGGTGATGACAAAAAATATGTATTATTAAATTTTGGCAAAATTTATTTTTGATAACAATGGCTGAACATTTATTGCTGCCAATACTTATTGAGGAAGAAGAACATGAACAAGAACTTTTTTTGAGCTTGATTAGTTCTCGTCGGCAAAATAAAAGGAAAGATGAAATGTTTTCGCATAGATGTTTGGAGGGGGCTTATAAATTAACAATAGAAAAAAGACTATTTGGAAATTAATACAAATTTCGTGAATATTTTCGACTCTCCAGAGATTATAATAATATATAATAATTACTTTTTTAACACACTACCACTGTCAGCTCAGCTGAACGACTGCGCTGAAATCAAATCGAGTTTGATTTCGACCGAAACAATACCGCCCATAATTTTTTGCCTACCGTCAGTCGACCTGAGCAGATTCTAACAAACCGGCTACGCGTCTACTCGACTTCTGGATTTCAACGTAAGTCCGAGGCGCACAACTGACTGTCTGCTGTGCGCCACCAACAGCTCTAACAAACCAAAGCTTAACCTGGAATTTTAAAAGCAATTTTATCAAAACTAATTAGAGTCTAGGTACTTATTTCGTTTCTGCTCTATAATTATTTTATTCCTTTTTTTTACCTAATCCTGGTTACCTGTTTGCTAATTATGTGGTTATTATGGCTTTATGAGTGCATCCATTGGAATAATAGATACACCTATTTATATCTATACATACCTACTTGGGTGATTGTTTCTCAGTGAAACTAGGGTGAAGTACCAGTGTTTTTTTAATTAAATATGAAGAATTTTTAGAGTTGGTCCCATGTACAGTAAATAAAAAAAAATTATTTCCTAACTGTTACGATTCTATTAAAAGTAAGAATGCAGTGCAATTTACAGCAGATATGCTTAACGTTGGGACAACAACAATAGGGTAAGTGCATCAGTAATGGACATACCGCTAGTAATGGTCACCTTACGTCAATTATCTGTAGTAATATATTAAGGGATAGGGAAATTATCGAAAATCATTCCAAAGATTTTTTGCCGTGGAAATCGCTCGAGGGCTTGCCCGAGAGCGATTTCCTAATGGCAAAAAATCTGAGAATGATTTTCTGATTATTTCCCAATCCCGAAATGTATTTTGAAGATTATTTACCAAATAAAAAACTAACGATTTCTGACGGGTGAGATTTTCACTTTTGACAAGGGTGATTTTCACCGGAGAGCGGGAGATTATCGCTGGATTTCTGACGGGTGAGATTTTCACTTTTGACAAGGGTGATTTTCACCGGAGAGCGGGAGATTATCGCTGAATAATCAGGTGAAAATCAACCCGCTTTTATAATGGATGAGGTAAATAATCCCTATTATTTCGTCCTTTTTTTGAGTTTTACCAATTGTTTTAATGTTACACTGTAACGTATACAACCCAAAATGCAATGCGGACATTAGCACCATCCAATTAACGGAATTTCCTCCCTGTATCACACGTCATCAACTTTGAGCGCGCTGTAAATCAGTCGGTTTTGAACTGACAACGAGTTGTGCGCTCTTTCGACTGAAATTAGTGTTGTCAAGTCACTGTTTAAGTTTCGATATTTTTTTTTGTGTTCCTAGATCTTTAAAAGGTAAGTAATTTGTATTTTTTAATCAATTTTGTTAAAAAAACAACCGTGGAAGTTTTTGATTAAGGGTGACCATTACTGAAGAAAGATTTCTCCAGAAATTCATAAATGGACACGGTAAGTAAGTGTCCATTACTAAATGACGACATTATTTATTAATGGTCACCTTTATATAGGTAGCGCTTTTTTCTTTATTACCCGTTGTCTCTTATTATTTTAGACATGGATTCCCAGAAAGGGAAAAAAAGACCTTTTTTTAAATGGCAACAAGATAAAATGAACCTAGCTATAGACGCAGTAAGAAATCAAGGAATCAGTAAAAAATCGCCAGCTAAAAAGTTTGGTATTCCTAGAACCACTTTAAAGAGAAGACTTGAAAAAGATAAAAAAAAAGCGATTCCGAGTCTTCTGATGCCGATGAAGATGATGTACCTTATTGTAATGAAGATCTGGATATGAGTAATGTTGAAAATGATATAATCAAGAATATTCATGATGGAAATTTTGTGGTTGTTAGATACAATGGAAATTTTTATCTAGGTAACTTAAGTTATGGCTATTTCTCGATTCAAAAATTAGTTTGATAATTTTTATTTTTCTTTAAGTTGTGTGTGTGTGTCCGTGTCAGTGAGTGGATTATGTTTTAATGATCAAACTTTTTATTTGTTCTAGGAAGAGTAACAAAAGTTAACCAGGAAGGTGCAGAAGTCTCATCAATGGAGAAAGCAGGCTATGACTGGAAATGGTCAGAAAAAGAATAATAAAAGACCGAATATTTTATTTTTATGAAGACATTAAACAAATTATAAAGGAACCATTTGTTAAAAACAAAAGGGGGCATTATTCTGTACCAGAACTCTCTAGTTTTGTTTAAAGCACATTGTTATACCTATACTTTTTTAATAAAAATTACTCTCTTATACTTGATTACTATTTAAATATTTCCCACTGCGTTTATTTTTAATAATTGTAGACTTAATTAAGTATTATTTAGCTGAATAACGGGTAAATAAAAGTATTGTTGCTAAAGTGTCCATTACTAAATTTTTGAGTGTTCAAAACTAGGGTCTCCGTGACCATTACTGGCGATTTTGACATTAGCATACTGGATGAAGTCGCTGACGTCGCTGTTTTTACAGATAAAGTTAAAAACATCATATTTAATATATGGCCAAAAGTTGTTAATTAAAAAAAAAACTTACAAAATAATTTAGAAATTTTAGCTTTTTATTGAACAAAAGTAACTTTTTGCCATCGAAAATAATTGCGTAGGATAAATAATAATATATATAATATAATGTATATGTATTATTGTAGAATACAGTATTGATCCTTTTTTTGTGTCTATTTTTATTATATTTTGTGATCGTAGGCCCTTCGCGTTTCGTAGGCCCTAGGCAAGTGCCTAACGCCTTATGGATAATCCGGGCCTGGGCAAAGTTACGAGGAATATCTGTGCTCATACTCCCTCCTTACCACTGCGAATTAAACCTTATCGAACTTATATGGGCTCAAATAAAGACAGATGTCGCCAGAAAAAACAGGACTTATAAAATGGGGAATTTAAAAATACGGTTTAATGAAGCTCGTAAAATCAGTGCGGAAAAGTGGAAAAAGTGTATCGATGATGTGATAGAAGAAGAAGCCAAAATGTGGCAGGTAGACATAATAATCAAAGAAATGGTTGAACCGCTTATTATAAACGATGTTATTAAAAGTTCATCTTCCGAATCGGACTATAATTAAGCCATAACGACAAAGTATTTTTCGATTTTTGAAAATGCTTTGTTTGTAAGATTCTATATTATATCCTGTTTTTGTAATAATTATATTATGTAAAATAGTACCACCCATTGTTATTTATTAGTTACAACGATTTTTTAAATATTTTCATATGTTATAAATACCTACGAACATAATATAATATTTAATTATCTTTAAAATAGAGCAGTTCTCTTAATTTAACATCTCAAGTGTTCCAAGTAAATAAATATTTCTGAAAGCAATTATTTCTTTGAACCAAGACTTCATTTTTATGTGTGTACAAAATCATCATAATTTAATTTTACTGGTACACAAACCACCAAAGTCAAAAAAGCTATTATTGTCCGACGATTTATAACCGCTTTATATTAAAACCGGAACATATATTTACAAATAATTAGTTATATACCATCCTAAATCAATTATACCCGATATTAGCAGCGTATAATGTTAAAGTTTATGCCAACTATCAACTATCTCAAGTAATTTTTCATCGCAATGAATTAAATGCCATTAATTTAGCAAGAACAACCATACTACCATAAATAACACTTATGGTATTTTATTGCATTCTGCGAGATGTTTGATAAGCAGCAATTCATGGTTGGTAGATATCTATACTTACGTCTTAAGTTGCTTTAATCCCATTTAAAGTTGAATGCCGGATTAATTAATCTTACCTGAAAAAAAAAGAGGTTATTAGATAACGATTAAAAATAGAACAAATAAAGCGTTAAAGCAATGAGAGTATAAAAAAAGTTGTTATAGTCATATCATTATTCATTTTTGTATCCTATAATTTGATGCAAGCACTATTGCAGGAACAATCTTTGAGCATTAGGGATTATGTTCGACAGAACTAAAAATTAATCAGGGGTACTCGGACATAACTACTTCGCTTCAGAGTGCAAAGATAATAAACGGGAGGGGAATAATTAGCACCAAAATAGCAGTTAGCCAAGTAGTACTTGAACTAGTTAGTATTTACCATCATAGCTAGTAATAATAATAATAATAATAATATTTATAACAAATATATTTTATTTAATAGAAAGTACGTAATACATACTGTATGTCGACTATTGAAGACGTCAAAAAAAGAGTGTTTACAAAAGTTCTAGGGTATAAGAATTATTAGAAAATACATATTCTAAAAGTACAAACTACAAACAGACTAAATCAGATTTGTCATGCAGAATGTTCCGCTTATTGTTGAATTACAGTACCTATATAATTAAGTATAGCAGACTATACATATAAATATAATCATTTACCGAAGAATATACAAAATAATAATATATGAACCTTTTTCATTTCATTTAATCTGCAGAAGCTGGCGTATAGTCACCCGAAAATATTGTCATATATTTCCAATTCTTGATTAAGTAACCACGTTCTTATTATTTTTTTTTTTTAGTAGTTTTAGGTAAAGTACTTCCCAACATATTTCATTTGGCTTAATAACTGCAATAAAACGCCTCATAAACTCGGCTTTCGCTGAGACGTATTAACCCACATTTATTTTTAATGCCAGTTTATAATACCAATAGATAGGCACATAACTTGATTTGTTATCAACATTAATAAACTATCTAATTAAGGTTTTTTAGAAACAACAGAATTATTAGGATATTTCTCAAAACTTTTTATTTACAGGTACAGTTATAGCCTATATAAATAGTAAGCATAATATTCGAAATAGATTAGTGCCTCTCTATTTTACTTTGAAACAGGGTGCAACAAGTTAATATTAAAAGTATGTGAAGACCTTGGGAATCTTCAGCTAATGCGATATCTAGCTACCCTAAACATTTCAGGAAGCATTTATCTTCTGACGCCAAAGTGATCGTGAAAAATGTATGTGAATCGTTATTAAAGAGCAGCCACCCTAAAGTAATTGCCATTAAAAATACCAGTGAAATGACGAAAGTTTTCGGTGAAATTCCAGATGAAAGTTGAAAAAATTCGGTTAACCATGTCTTAAAAATTAAAGACTCTCATATAACTACACAACAAAATGAAATACATCCTCTTAATATAAATGTAGATGATAGTGATAGCGAGACTGAATTAGGAATAGATTAAAGCGTTTTATAATTACAATTAAACCTTTTGTGTATACCCCTTATTTCATTTCATTTCAGTAATATAAATAGTGATGCCAGCTGGGGCCAGGTAGATTTCGCTGGTTGGCGAGCTCATCGACAGTTTTATATGGGTAATTTTACCAAGAATTTTTTTAAAAATGTGGGTTTGGCAATCGAACAGGTAACGAGGTTTCCTTGGGTGTTTACAATATAATAAAACTATTATTGCAGTTATTAGGTCAAACGAAATATGTTCGGATGGACTTTACGATGTTCCTACCCAACCCCTACCCATAATAACATAGTTTATTATTGATTCTACAAATCCATCGGTCTTAGCTCTTTAAATTTATAAACAAACCCTTTCAATTTTCGAACAGTTAATTGAATATGAAAATTTCATCGAAGGTGACAGTCATTATAAAATGTTCCCAAATATTAAACTTTTTTGGTATTGTCCTCGGTATTGTCGTAGCTTTTGATATCGAGCTTTTGATTTTTCTTACCACATCACTGTTTTATTCTGTCCATGTCTTTCTCTACTTTATTCTTATATCTCCCTCTGATTCCTGTCTAAGAATATCATCAATATATATTATGTAAATATATATAAAAATAGTATGTATTGGTCTGAGTACTATACCCTGTGGTACCTCATATTGCACAAATTTGCTGTTACTGACAAAATTTATGTATGTATTATATATTGCCAATATTGTAATTATTGTCTGTATATACTGTTGTAATTATTTTAATGCCCAATGTAGTTAATATTTGGGTTAATTTAAAATCATAGTTCAGGTCTCCTTTAAGATCAACAACACTTTCATCGTTTTTATTCAGTTTACCCTCATTATAAAAGAAGAGGTTTAAAGTATAGTTGGAGTCAAGCAAATATTTGACGCGTGACACTTCCATCTTGTCATATTTGTCCAATACTAGGTTATTTCGATTTCACCAACTTTATTACAGCTGATACTTAGTCAGGGCCGGACTGACGACTATTGTTATTTATAAACCTTTGCAGAAAATGATTGCTGGGAAATTGGTCTAAGAATATGAATTATAATATAAATAAATTTGTTTTGATAAATTCTGTGCATTGTAATGGTGGGATTCAGGATTGACCATTAATATCACAGGTCTTAACAAAAGCAATCTTAGTAGTGTATAACGATTAAATTAATAAATAAAATGCGGATCTGCAGCCCATATGATTTGACCAAATCGACGAGAAGGTAACTCGGTTTATGTATATCTCTTTTTAGTCATATAAAAGGATAAAGATACAAATACTTCGAGTGGGTGGTAATTATTATAATATAAATTAGCCATTAGTAACTTTTATATTATGAGTGGCCTGCCGTATTTGACACCCATGACAATATGGAAGTGTCACGCGTCAAATATTTGCTTGACCCCAACTATATCTGGAAAAAGATACAACCGTAAAAATTCTGAATCGTTATTTCCGCGCATTCCTTTATGACATTCTAAGTACATGATCCCTTGCAACAAAAGTATAAATGGTTTTATTTTGATATTTCTGCAGATAAAAATTAATTTTATCCTAACAATATAAACTTAAACAAAAACAACTTCTATAATAGGTAGGTATGATTTTCATATTTTCGAAATGTTTTAAGTATAGTAAAGATATACACTTCAAAATTTATCAACTACATACTTCTTTTCCAACAGATAATGGCAGTATTATCAATTAATCACTACTTAAATTGCAAAATTACCTTGCAAATTTTAATCGATCGTTTGACCTTATAGTTTGACATCAAAACAATAAACCTAACAACATTGTTCCAGCACATAATATAATAGACCAAGTATTATATGTAGCGGGTGGAATTTTTTGCCGATAAATAATATAAAATATTTTAGTTTAATCAATATACATCTAAATATTACATTAAAATGCACTATCTCTTTTCATGGTGTCGTTGTGCGTATTGTTCTTGATTCGATAAATAATAATTTTGTAATATTTATCTATTGTTTCGTTGTTTGCGGGGGAGTTTTGCTATCTAAATATAAAATATGATTGACAAGGACAAAAATTTACTTATCGGTACAGATACGTAAACATTTTTCTTTATTGTTAGAAACTGAAAAGCTTTCAAATTAAAAAGATAAATTTTAAGGGAAATGTCCCATTGATCGACAAGCTATGCTATAACTAGAGTTACCTACTCATTATTCCATTGAAGTAACACACCCACATTTGATCTTAATTGGGTTTATAATATGTCCCATTGATCGACCCAGTAATCGACATAACTGCATTAATGAACACAATAAAATCAGCCCTTTTCTAGAAGAAAGTAAAATTATTAGTTTTTATGATTCTAGTACAGCACATAGAATATTGTAATGATTCAGAGACCTAGACTTTAGGCTGTAATTTGCAAGACTTGATATAGGTACTGAATCTTGACAATGACAAACAAACTGTAACTAGTAAAGGCATGAGGTAAATCAATAGAATGAAGGTTAGAAAACTATATGTAACATAATATTCCTCCCGAGTGAATTTTTCTGGGTAATCCAATAACTAATGTGGTGGATTTATCATTCAAAAGGATCTACGTAAAGGTTTCTCAGTCGTATCTTCCTCGGAATCAAGATCAGGTATATTGGCTTCACCATTGGCAAAGCCACTGTTTTTAATTTTATTAAATCGCATCTCTGGTTCAATAATTTCAAATTCGTAATTTTCCATATTTAAAAATCAATAGGAGCCAAATGTTTAAAGGATACTGCTTTTGCTACTACTTTCATGTGCATGTGCAATTAATGCATAATCAGGATTAACGGCCAGAAGGTGAACCTTTTCCGCCAAAAGATCAAATTTATATACTTTAGCGTATACATTTCCTCAAAAAAGACAGTATCTGATTGTTTTAGTCATAAAAGGACAGAGTCTTCGCCGATATACCCTTTGATGAGGAGTGCAGTTTGTTGCGGTAGATATTAGACTTCTGATAGAATGCAAGGCTTCTGGTAGAACAATTTCGCATTGCGTATTTTTGAATTGTCCTGTTTTCAGTGTAAAATTGACTGCTTTCCATATAGTCCTAGTTCTATCTGTCCATTTTCTTCTGGATTATTATATAAGAGATAAACGCTTATGTAATTCGAATAACGTATTGCTTGAATTGGAGCTACAAGCATCAGCTGCTTCATTTGATTTTACTAGCTGCCTGTAAACAATGTCATAGGAATAACATGACATTTCCAGATGCAAGCGCATAGTCTTTGCATTTTTAATTTTGTTGTGCTTTGCATGGAACTTAAAAGAAACATATTTTTGGTCAGTAATGATTTTAAAATGTGTTCCAATCAAAATATGTCTTCATTGGCGTAGTGCCTCAACACAAGCATACACTCATTTTTTACAGCTGAGTGTCTTAGTTCACTGTCTAAAAAAATTCTTGAAAAAAAGGCGACGGGTCTTCCTGATTATCTTAAAGTAAGTACTTAAAGTAATGTACCTAACTTAATTAAATTCCCATAGAAGTGAATTAGCTATATCCTTAAGGTTTTGAAAATCTAAGGTTACATCAGTTAGCAATGGACAAATTTTACATTAATTTATTTTATGTAGAAATTTTTTAATCCATCTTGAATAGTGCGAAAACATCCCTACAATTTTTCGAAGACTGGCTGGATTTTGAGGAATGGACATATTTAAAAGAGGCTTCAATCTATTAGCATAAGGCTTTATTGTTTTGTTTTCAATTGCATATCCTAACAGATTTACAGACTGCTTAAATATAATTTATAACAAATATGCTCAAACATAATACACTATCATATAATTTTATTGCAGCCTTGCGGATTCATATTCAACCGAACTCGGTTGAACAAACTATTGATGCATCTATAACTATTATAAAATCCTAGACAATGAAGTAACTGATACATCGCCAAGCCTATAATAATAAATTTTCATTGTAAAAACCCATTAATTTCCTTGCAGGGAGACGATTTAACAATGCTACTTTCCAAGACCCTGATATTCACTAGCTGATCGGTATAGAGTTGGTAAATAAATGAAGAAATCGATTTAAGCACATGTCAGTAAAAAGTTAAGCCTTCCAATTTTAGAGGTACTCAAGCCCCAGGATCTTTATAACATATTAGGTGCGACTGCAGTTTGAGTAAAAAAAAAACAGTATTTAATTTTCACCATTTTCTAAACAAACGAATATATTGCCTAAAATGAATAACTGCTTACTAAACGCGAGACATGTTAATACATGCCACTAAAGCTTTAATTGTTTTTCCATATCATTATTAATGTTAAGCAGTGCAAGGCTACTAAACATATCTTGGGTAGTAGTTGATCCAACGGAAAGTATCAGTGCTCCTTGAAGTAGTCTGAATGTATTTGAGAAAGTACTTTTTGTCTCAATGGATCTTAGGTTTGACAACTTATCAAAATGGTCCTCTAGGCAATTTTTGATCACATTCATCTTTGCTTCGAGTGAATCTTTTTCAATATTGAATAACTCCCTGCGATCTTCTATGAAATACTGGATTCTCACTTGATCCATTTCTAAAAGTATATCTGTTGTAATAGCTAGCCGTTAACTGATTTCGGAAAACCGGATTTTCATACGATTCATGAAACTGTCAAGCATTCAGAAATGTGCATTGATCATCCAGAAATTCCTTATTTCATTCAAGTTCCTGAACTAGTAGGAACATCATCATCTTCTTCCCAAGCAATAGTCGACATTACTGCGTATTTACTTAAATTACTCGTCTTCTTCCTTTTGGAAGATCTTCCAGTATCTATATACGTTAAGTTTGAGTTTTATAGTTATGTACAGAAAATTATTTCTTTTAACCTTTTCTGAGTGTAAGAAATGGTTGATTACGTGTAAAAATGATAAATCAACAATATATGCAGAGAGAATTCGTGTTCGTTTGATAACAAAAGTTACCCTACAGCTTCAAAAGTTTTAGGGAGGCTTACTTAAGCCCCCCCCCCTATGCCCCTCCCTAACTTCGACACTGCAAAGGAGCAACATGTATAGCAACATGTTAAACTATTGAGGCCTAAGATCTATTTTTAAAGCACATACTTACATATCGATCTAAAATAAATATCGACATCGAAATCGACATATCTAACAACAGCACATAAAGGAATTATGCAGGTATGCGAAGCGGAATGTGATCTTTTCTTGCAAAATGACGTAACCATCTTTTATAGGCGCCCTTTCGATTATCATTGTCGTTACTTTTACCGTTGCAACAATTAGAAAATCAATTTGCAATTTGTCTTTCATGGCATAAAGCATATTTATATTACATTATTATTGGTATTGTTATCTAATCATTGTTTTTATTAACAAAAAACTTATCTACTTAGGAATCTTATAGGTTGTCCAACCAGATTTATAGAACAGAGTAGCTAGAGTTATCGTAAACGTGAGGTCAGTTAATTTTACGAATAGCTAAGTCAAATTTACTGTTACGATAAAAGTGTTAATAATAAAAATATAATGTTTAGAGAAACTCATATTTGTAATTAGAGCACAAAGTATCTTTATCGCTCTGAGGAAATTACCAATTTCTTTTAGAGCGACCAAATTACAAAAAATCTATTAAACAATAAAAAAAAAACAATTGTTGTAATATTTTCCCACGACGACTGTCTGACTATTATTAATGGTATGCAAGATAACAAAAGAGGGAAGACACTATTTATATTATCTAATCAACCCACTTAGCATCTATGCTTTCATTGGGCGATGGGAAGTAAGTAATTAAGATTATTGTGCTCATTATCATTATTACGCATTTAGAGGCGTAAATTGCAACTTCAGCCAATGAAAATCCGTTCAGGTGTATGTCGTACTTCCTTCGTCCAATAGCAACGTGTTTATTTATGAAATTAGTAAAACAATAATGAATACAAAATTAAGGTCTGTGAACGCAGCTCATAGGTACAGAGTGTTCCATGAGTAATGGTACATAGACTAATTGGCAATATAATAGATCAAAATAGAACAATAATTGGGAAAGTTGTTGCGATTAAAATATATTTTTAACACTTTTAGCAATAACTGAAAAACCATCTAATTAATAGCAATCATAATATGGTTTTTAAAAATGAGAAATAGGAACATGAAACTATTTTGAGGGTATGAAAAATAAAAACAACATTAATATTTCTACTTCTTCCTGTCAGTTTGGTTTTCAGTCATCCAAAAATACTGGTGCTGCTATTTTCTCACTCCTACACAATATTTTCCTTAATTTCAATGCTGTTGCGACAGTATTCTGCGATTTTTCCAAGGCGTTCGACTGTGTTGATCATCCACAGAGTACTGCTGCAGAAGCTTCAGCACTAAGGCATTCGTAGCACATGGATGGTTCTCATCGTATCTTTACGTTGTGTCTATTGATGACAAATGTTTTGGCTTTTCTGGGTATCTCAGGGTCCTGTAGTCCTTACAAATATAGATATTAGTGATCAGTGTACACTTTTCGCGGATGACACCACTCTTTTACGGCATTCAACAATTGAACCTAGAACTATCTAAAACTGCCCATGAATTACGAACAGAAGAGACGCCATGCTTATTACAAAAACATATCTCAGATCTCAAAGAGAACCTTAGCTCATCTGGTAAATTCCAGAATATAACATAATTATATAGTTACCTTCGAAAAGTGTATGCTCTAGATCAGTGGTCGCCAGCCTGTTGATTCAAAGGCAATTCTAGTAGCTCACAATATATTTTAAACTTTTAAAATGCAAAGGCGTACAAATCATAGAACCTTCCGTAATTTGTAAATTCCGCAAACTCTCATAATATACACAAGCAGCGGCAACACTGCGGTGAGCGATCTGCCGCCGACGTCTCCATGTTAGAGTCGGCTAGAACCGACCAGCGCGCTAATATTCAAGAACGATCTGGGTTGGTTAAGTAGAGGACGAATGCTGAGACGTTCTAATGATGTGCTATCTGCCATAGTTCAATTGTTCAAACAACGCGATGAACCGATTCGGGAACTGTAAAAGTCAATCTGGCTTAGAGATTTGGTTTTCTTGTGGACGTTACAGAAAAATTAAATGAAATTACTTTGCAGCTTCAGGGGAGAGACAAAGAACTAAGATATATTTTATTTCTGATATAAAAGCATTTATCAGAAAGCTTGAGTGTTGGGAACAAAACCTAATCAACCGCGATGCCAAGGATTTTCCTATTCTTTCAGAAAAGATATCTCAAAATCCATTGGAACACTATGATAGTAAACATCATGTAGAAATAGTTGCTAACTTGAAGGATAACTTATGTGCTGCAACAGAATGGAAGTAATTACGTTTTAAAATGATTTAGCCTTAAAATCGGTGTCTCAAGTACAAAATGTATCTGGCCTATAGTGAGAAAATACAAATATTCAGTTCTATGTCGTGTTGCCTTGAAAGTGAAAGCGTTATTTAGTTCAACCTATTTGTGTGAATCTTCCTTTTCTAATATCAAGTTTATTAAGAACAAATACCGCAATTGACTTACAGCAAAGAAACTTATAGCTACATAAGTTTCTTTGCTTACAGTTAAACATTTGGATAATTGTATTGGAATGGCTGTATCAAACTATATTACCAACATAAAAAAAAATTATCGATGAGTCTGAGTGTCAGCCTTGTCATTGAACATGCATTTTTTATCTGCACAGGTTTTTGTTTCAAACAGTAGGTACATTACGTTTTTGCTATTTTTATTCATATGACATGCCATTGTGGCTGCATACAAATTTTGTTAATTTTTCAAACACCAACTGTCCTCTAGATTCTACATATTCAAATGCCCTCTACTTTATTTCATATAAGTTAATTTATTTTTACATTAGTTACTTAGTACCTATAACGTTGTAAACGTGTCAATAGTCATAAGAAGTCAAGGTACTTTAAAGAAATAAAGAATAATAATATTTGTTTTCTATAAGGTTTAATGTTTATCAGGCAACGCTACATGGCATGTTTTATGAAAGTCGGATCTTATGTTTTTTTTATCAACGACTTTATTTAACATAATTACAAAATATGTTAATTATTATGATAAATGTATTATATATATGTATGAGGGGCGATTCTAAGAAAAATTAGAAATTAGCGTCGCTATTTACTTTATAAAATTTAAAGATACAGAATGAAAGAAGAAGCAAGACAATGATTCTTTCAGAACAAGGAAAATATCGAGATTTTCAGAAGCATGCCACTGTTTACCTAATAGATAGTTACGGGGTTTTAATTCAAATTTATTATTATTGCACAACCTGATTTCTTCAGACAGAGAGTTATATAGACTAATGGCGTTAAATGAAACACTTCTCTTAAATATTGCTGTTCTATGTTGGGGTATTGTGAACTTATTCCTAAATCTTATACTTCTATTATGAACAATTAAGTAGATAGTCTCTAGAATAATTGACAATGTTTAAAGAAGTGCCTGAAACTTGCAATTTTTAACTGTTCTTCATATAGGTCCTTTTAGCTTTGGTATCTACGCATAGTAACTGAGATTTTTTGGGAGTTGAAAATTAAATTGTATTTCTCTGATAGTGATTTGATGTTGTCGAGGTCATGAGTGATAGTGTCATCAGCATAAGCCTGTGTTTTACAATAAGTTATTAAGTTGTTATAACTAAAAACTACCTCCCCGAGAAACACAAACTGTTTTTTCTATTTGGAGATATTATGCTATGATTGAAATATTTTCACATAGTTGTAGAATCGCCCAAAAAATAAATGAATTAAACATTAAACTTCCTAAACACAGTAGAGGTACTCTGTTAACCGACAGTTATCCACGTGGGCGGCAAACCTTGGCCTTTGGTCAGATTATAGCATAATCATGGAAAAAATAGGCAAAATTCTCTATTATTTATTAGATACGATAAATATAGCAAAGTTTGCTTAAAGTAATCACACAATTTTAAGGTGATTTTTTAATGAGATGTGTGAATAATCTGTTCTTGTGTTTGCTTTGTTATTTGGTTAAGAATAAATTACTACAATAATTATGAGACGATATTAAGGGGGTCCGAAAAAAAATATCAAAATTTGAAAAAGTTAGTGGCGTACATTTTTTTGTCAATAATACTCGTTAAGGTGCTCCGCCACTGAACTTAATAAACTTAATCTAGTTAGGGATAATTAAGCCCCTTATCACTGTGAACAACGATAATAAATTTTAATAATATCAGGAAAAGGATATTTAAAAAAAGTATAAAAAAAATTTTTTTAAAAAACTGTAGGGTAAAGGCACTTGTTTTGGCCACCCCCTCGCTTTTGGCCACTTTTACACTTTTTCGCAATTATTAAAACTTTTCACCAATCAACATGGCAACAGCGGCATAATATATTGCGCGCCATTTATAGCGTATCATAACGTTATTTTGCATCATAGTAAGTTGTTTACATTTGAGTTAAACGCAAGTGAGTATAAGGCAGTGCTAAAACATCCTCCAATTCGTCACTATCTAAGTACTTCTGTCCTAAACAGCATTGGTATATATTAGCGTTTTTTGAGTTAAATAATTAAGTTATACTGACACGTACTATTTTATATTATAAATGTAGGTTTAAAGTCAATAAAGAGTAACAAAAAATCCATAAAAAAGCCAAATTAAGTGAGATAGACAAAAGTGTAATAGAACAACTCATAGAAGAATCGACAGAAGAAACACACATTCTTGAGAAAGCAGAACAAAACGAACCTAAAGCAGAAAGCAGTACACGTCAGACAGATGAAAATCATATAAGTATAGACATAAATTATCAGCACACAGAATCAGAAGTAGATAGTAAACGAATTAAAGAGCCTGAAAATCTCCAAAGCAAGAAGATCATTATTTTGAATAATACCCTAGTCGTTCCGAAATTCACGAAAACATCAGTGAAGAATAAAAGTAACAGAAGAGATCCTTTTATGTCTGTTCTAACTCACTCAATGTACATAAAAAGTCAAGAGGAAAAGTAGCGTTAGAAATAGAACAAAAAAAAGAAGAACGCAAAAGAAAAAGAGAAGAGAAGAAAAGCGAACTAAATGCAAAAAAGTTGAAAAAGGAACAAAATACCAAGCAAATAAAGAAAATAAACTTAACCGAAGACTTTGAAAAATATCAGGAAAAAGAAAAGGACATTAAGAGTAACAACATAAAAGAAGAAGATGGAGAAAGTGAAATTAACAAATTGAAACATGAATATACTGTTGACGACAAAAATACAAATTTTGTTATAGTTAGGTATGATGAATGCCTATATCCTGGAGAAATCTTAGAAAGAAAGGACGACCAAAACATTATTGTATCTTCAATGACTAAAAGTGGTGCTGACTGGAAATGGCCAGCAAAACAGGATGTACTGACCTACCACAATGAAGACATATTGGAGTACATTTGCAAACCAAAGAATAAAAGAGAAGTTTTTATCGTTCCGGAAATGAACAAGCACAAAGAACATAACATCGATTTAAATGAAAACTGTGTAGAAAATATAGGAAAGGAAAATGATATTAATAAGAGTAATAACAAAAGTGAAGAAGATGGAGAAGGTGGTATTATCGAATTGAAAGAAGAATTATTAGATAGTATTGATAAAGAGGACGATAATAAGAAGTTTGTTATAGTAAGGTATGAAAATTGTGTCCTGGAGAAATTTTGGAGAAACAAGATAACGAAAATATTGTTATATCATCAATGACTAAAAGTGGTGCTGACTGGAAATGGCCACTAAAACAAGACGTACTAACTTATCACAAAGACGATATCCTAGGTCCTAGAGTATATTTGCCAACCAAAACAAAAAAATAATAGAGGAGTTTTTATCGTCCCTAACATAAACAAGTACAAAGATTCTAGTTCCTGTACTACCTAGGTACAGGGTCATTCCTCATATATCGACACCCCATCTACAGCAGTTATTTGGCGGGTTGCAAAAAAATTCTAGAGGCAAAAGATTTATGTTTAACTCTATATTTTTAGAATTCACTATCAGAAAAGACAATGGCACATCGGAAATGTAATATTTCTGCATAACTATCATTTTTTTAAATGGAACACCCTGTATATTATTCGATATTTGGGTAGAGCTTTTTTTTCTGATTTCAAAAATATATAGTTTGTCTATGTTTGGTTAAGAGGTTTTTGAGATATTGGGACTAAAAATAAAATAAATAGGGAAGTAGGAAAACCGAATTTATTGATAAATAACGTATTTACAACTGCTCAATATGACCTCCATTTCTATTGATGCACTCTCTATAATCTTCTTCTATTTTATTTATAGCATTAACGATAAACTGACTCTGATTTTCATTTGTATCATTAATGTAAAGCAGAAGTCTTTCTCGCATTTCTTCAATATTTTCACTACGATGTTCATAAACTTTATTTTTTAAAAATCCCCACAAAAATGAATCAAGGGGCGTCAAATCTGGGCTGTTTGGAGGCCATTGAATGGGTCCATTACGGCCAATCCATGTTTCATACTTTTCATTTAAATAGTTCACTACAGGCAAAACGTTGTGTGGTGGGGCTCCATCCTGATGCCAGATAAGTTCTTGGTATTGCCGTAATGGTAAGTTTTCAATAAAATTTTCAACTTCATTTGTCAATATATTAAGGTATCTTTCGCCAGTCAAGTTCCCATCATATATAATTGGGCCGATAATTTTATTATTTAAGATGCCACACCACACATGTAATGATTTTCGGCCTTGAAATTGTATTTCTCTGAATGCATGGGGGTTCTCGGTAGCCCAAAACCGAACGTTTTTTCGATTATAAACGCCTGAAGTAGTGAAGGTGCTTTCATCAGACCACAAAATTTTCCTAAAAAGCATGTTGTCTTCCTCTTTCCGTTGTAACATTTCCTGACAAAACATCATACGGCTATTTTTCTGAGCCTCTGTTAACTTCTGCACAGGCAATATTTTATATGGATGATAACCATTTTTTTTTTAATGTCGTTAGAATTTTTTTTGCAGATTTTCCGAAATAATTTTTTGCGTCTTCTGCCGATCTATGTGGGTTTTCTAAAAACAAATATTCTTATTTCTAGACTTGTAATGTAACAACAAACTATCAATCTTACCTACAAAATACAACAAAATGTTTAATTCTTCCTCTTCATTACCATTCACTGTTCGCTTCTTCCTTTTAAGATCTTTTCGTTCCCTGAATCCCCTTTCAATGGTTTTAAAAGTACTTCGCGCTGGTACTGCTCTTAGCGGAAATATTTGCCTATGTTCTGCTCTCGCTGCTGATGCGTTATTATTATTTTTGTAAAATAAACTAAGAATATCACATTTTTTCTCAACCGTGTAAGGCATTTTGACAATGACATGAATGAAAATATTGACAAGCAACAATAAATTCACTTGTTTTTAAAATCTAGACGACGCGACACGGCAATGAATTATGATTCATGGCCAACTATCGTTTTTTTTTATTCAATAACGTTTTAAAGACTTTAGGGCCCAATATCTCAAAAACCTCTTAACCAAACATAGGCAAACTATATATTTTTGAAATCAGAAAAAAAAGCTCTACACAAATATCGAATAATATACAGGGTGTTCCATTTAAAAAAATGATAGTTATGCAGAAATATTACATTTCCGATGTGCCATTGTTTTTTCTGATAGTGAATTCTAAAAATATAGAGTTAAACACAAATATTTTGCCTTTAGAATTTTTTTGCAACCCGTCAAATAACTGCTGTAGATGGGGTGTCGATATATGAGGAATGACCCTGTACTAAGTAGTTATTTTTAAAAATGTTCCTTACCTATGGTTGTATTATTCTCTTAATCCTTACATGTGTTCCTAATAATATAATAATACCTACCTACTATATGTTTCTTAAATTACTAATAGATTTAAGTTTTGTTCTCATTTTTTATAATACCTACCTACTACTTAAATTACTAATAGATTTAAGTTTTGTTCTCATTTTTTAATAAACATTTTTATCTAAATTATGCGTACCTATAATTTGCTATGGCCAAAACTGCATAATTTAATGGCCAAAACTATCTCTCAGCTGGCCAAAACCGGCGAATCTTGTACATCGGCATTAAATTTGGTTAGGTACACGTGACCCTGAGTTTCTTTCTCATTCTAACTAAAGAGTTTAAATCTATAAATATATATCTATCCCACTAAGCAAAGAGTATACTCATAATAATTTATTAAATACGAAATACAAGCCTCTAAAGATGATGTTTTGCTAAAGTGGCCAAAACCAGTGCCCTTACCCTATATCAAAAACGGGGCGGGGAAACTCCAGACACATGTTCATGCGAACTTTTTCTCTTAGAATATTATAGGGAATCAACCCCTTAATTACGTATCGTACTTCTGAAATACCCTGTGTATCGATAAATCTCATATCTCCCAAGGCTTTAAAATATCACCATTGTGTATGGCTCAGGGATATTTTTTGTTAAATCTGTGATTTTCTTGCCATTTGATTTAAGTACACACAAGTTCGTATCATGCTTAGGTGTTTAATGTCTGTAATAAAAATCAGCATAAGCTTTTATAGGTCGTAAATATTGATAATATTACCTGTTGTTTAAATTAAAACAGAAAGCCAAATGCCAGTAACAACACAAATTTATTATGCAAAGGAATCATTATTGTCATCCCTGGAACCAGCTCTAACCTATATTTACTCTGATGCAACACGATTGGCTCAACTACTAGCAAAAATCAATTTCAATTTCCTTAATAGCGCTTTTATTGGCTTTCATAAAAAAGTTTTATTGAGGATATCATCGGCGAGACAGTGTTAATTTATTACAGGAAAAAAGACACATATGGGCACCTTGAAGGTATGACCTCTGCTATAACTATAATAACTTATCTGGCGTTTATGGGCTTTATTAATTTAGATGGAAAAAATGTTTGTAATAATTCCTGATTAAGAATAATGTTCTAATTTTAATATGCACTGTTTTCTTCATACATTTGGTCCCAGAAGCAATGTATAAATTCATTTAAAATTCAACGCTGTGTTCTTTCGAAAACGCTCGGACCCGTCGATTTTGATTTCTTAATGTGTTTCCTTTTATTGTAAATTCATGTACACAGGGTAGCCCAAAAATAAGTTACGACCATCAACTTCATGTTTTTCAAATGAAAACATCTATTTTTTATTTAATTCTTTAATTTGGCATCGAACTCTAAGTATGTTTTATGTAAAGTCTGTTCAGAGATATAAGAAAGTGACTAGCTCTATTAGGAAAGATCCGGGCCAGCTGTAAAATTGAAATATGGCCGAACAGGTCCGTATTTTGCTTAGAATTTAATCATGGTTTGTAATAAAAATAAGTAAGACATTAGATAATCTTTTATTTATGTTCAACAAGTTATTTTATTATTAAAAATTAAGTTTGTGATTACAAAAATATACAAATTATTCGGTACTTATAATAATTATTCACTTAATGTATCAATATCACTATCGCTATCATCATCTGTTATAATTATTATTTGTGCTATATTGTTCATATGGATATAGGATTTTTCCACTTTTTTAACATGTGTAACAGAATTTGCCCAACTTTGTGACGGAATGTTAAAAACTTCAGTTTCTATAACCTCAAGTACACTGGAGTTAATAGTGGGCAAATATTGTTACGACGAATGGCAGATTTCAGTTGGTGCCAAACATGTTCGATGGGATTAAATATACAATGGTATGGTGGAAGCCTTAAAATTGTATGCCCTAGATTTTTTGCATAACTAGCACAGAAGTATTCCTTTTGTAGTTTTAAACTTTGTAGAACCTCAATTAATTGCCTTTTGGTGTAATCTTCCTGAAAATAAATGTCATTATCATACATGTAGTTTTGGATTGTTGCTTTTGTGTCATTTGAGGAGGTGGTCATTTGGTCAACTGCCTACTATGATAGCCTGCATTGTCCATTACAATTACGCTATTCGGAGGTATATTTGGAATTAGCTTGTTTTTAAACCAATCTTCAAATAAATCAGCAGTGGTGGCCTCACGGTAATCCAGAGAAGAGTCTTTAATGTTTTTTGCAGACAAAGAAAGTCCATTTGGAACTCATCCGTCTTTAGATCCAGCATGCAAAATCGTAATTCATTTACCTCTATTTGATGGCGCGCCTGTTTTACACTTGCCGCTTGAGTCAACCCAACCCTTTTCCGGGGTATCATATATAAAATATCATATATAAAATAGGTAGGTAGGTACCTAAGTATATCAACAGCAGCAAAGGATAATAATCTTTAGGAAATGGACTAGCTAGTTATTGTTCCCTCACGTAATTAACGTAGGTAAGTTAAAAGGAAGAAACATCCGGTCTAGGTACATACCTGTAGAACGATAAATCTTTGTTTAAGTTTTTACGCCTGTTTAAAATAATGTAAAATATTCTGTTTTGCCTCGGCATCGTCACAAAATTATCACACTTCACACACACAATCAAAATTTGCAGAAAAGTAAAGATAAACAGTACACAAAAGCCGTTAATACTTAATACCAAATCAACTCGATGAAGCGAACTGTCAAACAAATTAACATTTGCTAAAGATTTCGAGGTTATGTGAAGTAAAAATGAGACGTTGTCACGTTGTCACCTTCAAGTTATATGAAATTGTTATTTAACGCGTTTTAGTTTAGAAATGGAAACAAATAATTTGAAAGCACTTGGAAGTACAGACTTAATGCTTATTTTACAATTTTTTAGCAAGATTTTTGGTAATTTTATCATTGCTCTAATTTTCCAAGGCTCACTCTTCTGCCCGAACCAGGTTTCATCCAAGTAAATAATCGGCCTTTGCTGATTTCTGTAAATCCTAATTTTTTGTAGATATCCCGAATTCTACTGGATTCCATTAAAACTTGTCTTTTGTTAATTTTTTTTAATCTAAAACCCATGTGTTGGATACACTTCCATAACGTTGTTCTGCCACATTTAACGCCGGTTTCATCTTTTTCAAGCATCTTAATTAAATTATCTAATGTAGGCACGCTTTGTTCCTCGTATAACTTGTAAATTTCACGCCGTATTATATCTTGATCACTTCCATCTACCTTCGAGAAAATGCCAGCATCGGTTCTTTTTTTCCTCGCTAAAATGGGATTATTTACAATTTTCCATACAGCTGATGTTGGAATTGTTGTTAATGTAACCGTTCCTTCTAACGCTGCTTGCTTGCTGACCGCACGTTTAATGAGAGTTAAATAAACATTGCTTATCTTTTATTAACTCCCTTAGTTTCCACAGAAAAGTGTTTTCTGCTTTTCGACGGGGTTATCTCCTGAGATACATTGGGCTCGCACATATTTTCCATAACTCACACACGATTAAACAAACGCTGTATTACACACGAAGCAAGAATAATTACTAAGCTTAAAACTAACTAGAGTGGCTATATATACAGTCTTTAGAACACGATTTGTTTTATGAGATTAACCCTCTCATTTTGAATTAGGTAACCGCAAACGTCTACCAAAAAGTCCGAATTTGCAGTTCTAAATTATATTGGTAATACTTTCAAATTTCTGCAAAAAACAAAAGTTTTCTATTGCTTTCAAAACCAATAATAATTTAAGTGAATTCATTAAAAATAATAAAGATAAAACACCACACATAAACAAATCAGGAGTATACAAATTGAGTTGTGGGAGCTGTCCCAAAATTTATGTAGGTCAAACAGGTCGTACCTTTAAAGAACGGTTGCCAGAGCACAAATACTCTCTTGTATACAAAAAAAAAACCGATTCTACCTTTGCTAACCATTTGTTAGAAGAACAACATAATTTTAATGTTTAATTCAAAATATTACACGTAGAAAACAAAAGCAAAAAACTATCTTTATCTCTTAGAAATAAATAAACTAAAAAACTCAAATATTATTCATCGCTTCTACAATACTTTCTTAATTGGTAGGTTTTACCCATCATTAATATTATAGTTATTTACCTGTACAAGTTTGTGAAATTAGTAATTTAGTTTATACTCAACATCTGAAGAAGCCACTGTGCTGGCGAAACATATGTCATGTTTGTAATATACAAATGTACGTGAAAATCTAGAAAAACTCAGTTTTACTTAGTTTTGAATATAAGTCTTTTTAATACTTTTCATTAAACATTTAACTATCTACATTTCTGACTGATCCCTAAGATGTTTAAAGATTTTTGTTAGTTAAAGTGTGAGGGCTACAAGAAAACAGGTCTTAGTAAAATCCCCAGCTACCAAGATATGACGATCCAGTTTTTAAACATTATTTGAAAATCTTTAAAATTAAAATGCTATGACGTTTACCTCTGTTAAACATTTTTATTTCCATATCCCTAAAGATAATGCAGAAATATAGCCAATAAAACAAAATGACTTTCTTTAAAAATTTACCTATACTTGGCACCTTAGTATTTAAATTTTCATACATACATATACATATAGTCGCTTGGCAATACCCATGAACTTTACACTTGATTAGACTTCTTGCCTATGTCGGAATCCGTTGTGTAACAGCTGATTATTTATAAGGCAATATAGAGATCTCTATCTCTAGGTACGTATTGTTGAACAAACGTCTGTTTAGTTGCTATCAAGCCGTAGGTTGAAAGAATTTGTTTAGAGGTCTACTGATATTTTAAGTAGGTTTCTGTATTGGCTTGATCTCATCGATTGGGAGAACAGAGAACCTCTTTGCTTTGTATTTATGTATGCTGCTTTGCACTAGGGCTCGGAATTTTTAAAATATAAGTATTCGAATAGTCGTTTGGTATGTTATTCGAATAGTCGAATAATTCGAATAGTCGAATAGGTAATTCGAATATTCGAATATCCTTGAATAGTCAAATAGTCGAATATTCGAGTAGGTAGTCGTCTCTTTAAATATCGAAATACAGTTGTTTAATCACGGTAGAAGTGGTTTAACTGCTTAAACATAATAAAGGAACATTTTTAAGTATTAGTCATTTTTAATATCTAAATTATCGAATAATAATAATGTGCATTTTGTCGAATAAAGTAAGATGACAAATAAATAATTCTGTTAAATTATTTCAAGATATGAGAACTTGAGAACTCTGTAATAAATAAAAAACAAAATTATTATTTACTGAACACAAAAAATCAAACATTTAACACAACGAAAATAAAATTATAAAAATAAACCCGGTGTTTTATTTAACATAAAACAGAAACAACAAAAACTGGAACAAGTTCAACAAATTTGTAACAAAAATAATATGAGTACATACTACATTGTAGGCCTAGTACATAGTACATACAAAAAAAAAAGATAATATAGGAGGAACTAAGTTAGAGAATAACATCTGCTGACAACCTATGTAAAATCATGAAATAAATTTCTTTTTAATTTGGTTCCAGATGTTCCATTTGATAGCAATATCGAATTAAACCTATAAAATTATTCGATATTTCTAATTAAAAACTCTTTGTAAAATGATGAAATTAAAATCAGTTTTTAACTAAAATAATAATAGTACCTATGTTTATTTAATTAAATAAGACTGTATAATTTTATTTTTGTTTTTCTTTTTTACGTTAAAATTTACAGTTTCACAGAAAACACGAATAGTCGAACATATAAATATCCGAAAAAAGTCAAATAGTTAAATATTCGAATGGTCGAATATTCAAATAGTCGAATAGATACTTGAATAGTCGAATATTCGAATAGTCAAATATTCGTATTTCGAATAGTCGACTATTTGAATAGTCGAATATTCGAATAGTCGAATTTTTTAACTTACAAAAAATTCGAATTTAGAATAGTCGAATATTCAAATATTCGAATTATTCGAATACAATTCCGAGCCCTACTTTGCACCACGATGAAAAGTTTGATTCAGTTGCTCCAACACTATTCATTTTCTATTAATTATAAAATTGGTAAAATCTTAGTTTATCGAAGTATTTTGAACAATATGTGCTCCCTAACAGTTAAATATATTAAACAAAATATGCAGTAACAAGATCCTACACACAGGGCCGTAACTAGGTATAGGCAGAGTAGGCCCATGCCTATGGGCGCAAAAATCAAAAATAAAATTATTCTGAATAATGATGAATATAAAAATGTTTATTAGAATAGATGCATCTGGCAACAATGGCAACCATAACAATGCTCTATGGGTAAACTCCTTTCCTAGAATCCTACAAATCTTCGCCAGGAGCATACATGTGTTCGTCTTCGTCATAGTATTATGCTTAGTATGATTTTTATTCGTTGACCGAATTCGGGTTTTCTTTATAAGAAATCAAAGCAAATAAAGATGGTTATTTTGAAAAATCTGAAAAAATGCTTTGCAGATTTGTCAAAATTGCAATATTTCAACGGAATACACGGAAGTTCGTACTATGGTACTATATGGTATTACCGCCCATTTTATCGATAAAAATTGGAAACTTCAATTATCCTTTTAGATTTTGTGCCAGCATATGGGCAACATACTAGTAATGCAATAGCAAAACCATTTTTCGAAGTATTACACCTCTACGATGTTACAAAATGCGTACAAGGTATTACTACCGATAATACAAAAAGTAATTTTACCTTCATCAGAGCACTAAAAACTTTTATTTGTGACATCGATACAAAGAATATCCACTATGTATGTTTTGCACACATCTTAAACTTGGGAGCCAGAGATTTTATGAAAATCCTTGATTCTGAGGTTGAAGAGGCTGCCAGCATTTTGACAGATATATCAGACGATGATGATTATGACTGCCAAGTTTCGTCCTCTTCTGTAAGAAAAATTCATTCCCTTGCTAAAAAATTAAAAAACTCTGAACCTTACGTAAAGGATTTTGACAAATTTTGTACCACTTTAAACCTAAAAATTACTATGCCAAAACTTGATGTTATAACAAGGTGGAACTCCACGTTCGACATGTTGAGATAGAGTCTAAATATGAGAAAAGCACTTAACATCCTTCGTGATAATGTAGAAAATTTAAAAACTTTAAAGCCAACCGACACAGGATGGTCGTTAATTGAACGAATTTGCCAGTACCTTAATGTTTTTAAGAGTATTTCCGTAATTTTAGAAGGTGAATCATATGCTACTCTTTTCATGGTAATAATCGGCATTAATATGCTGCTAGATAGACTAAAATCGTGGGCTATGAAACTTGACAATAAACCTGATCAAGATGAAACCGATGAGAAGATTATAAATAGTATTCAAGCGGCAAGGGACAAAATCATTAAACATTACGAGAGAACTAACTGGATGTACTGTGTTGTCCTAATTTTAGACCCCCGACATTAAGTGGAAACATTCTTCAATACAAATTGGGGAAAAGAGTTGCAGGTAGAAGCTGTTAAATATTTTGAAAATATTTTGGAACACAGTATTTTAGGGCTGACTCTGTGCCATTGTCTGAACCATCAGTTCCAGTAGCATCATCTTTAAAACATAGTAAAAATAGTGGATCCAATAAATTTGATATCGATCTACTAAGATTGTTTAGTACAAAATCTATCCTTAATGCAGACGACGATCTGGCCTGGCGTTACGAAATCGACAAATATATTTCTGACCCACGAGCTGACAGTACTGAAGATATTTTAGAATGGTGGAAGAGACACGAATGCATTTTTCCAAACCTTGCCACATGGCCAAAGACTTTTTGGCAACGCCAGTTGAAAGGCAGTTTTCTAGAGCTGCCTTAACTTTTACCAAAACAAGAAACCGATTAGGCCGTAACTCCGTAAGAAGCCTTATGTGTCTCAAATCATGGATGGCAAATGAAGATATCAAAAATTTATTTTAGATATTTACTGTTGTTTTTTTTATTATTTTATTATCAGAATTCAGAATATTTCGTTTTGTTATTTTAGTTATTATTTAACTATAAGTTTTTTCAAGTTTGCATTTTTTATATGTTTTTTAAATAAAAGATTTATACATAGATTTTTATTGTTATTGTATTTTGGCAGTTAAACAGATTAATATAAAAAAGTACTATTTTTCAAGAAAAATCAAGTAGATAGCTTGACAACTTGATTTTCAAGTTACTTGATGTGTAACTACTTGACTTGACTTGAATTTCAAAAACAAATACTTGACTTGAGCTTGTCTTGATTTCAAGTCAAGTCAAGTCAAGTAGCTTGAAAATCAAGTCAAGTCGTAAATCTCTGCACGGTATATCACATTATTTTTGAAACACCCTGTATATAACTCGATAAATGTGAATTACAAAGTACAAATTAACTCGCGCCGCTTATTATTATGGGCAATATTTCTTCACAATAATTAGGTATTATCCGCCCATCATTTTGACTTGATTTACATCATTGTATCAAAAGTGCATTGTTACAATATATTTACATAATTATACGGGTTATGTGTTACAAATTTGTCTGTTGATAATACGCTCGTAGGATGCACAAAACACACATTGTTATATCGAATTCTTTTATATGTATCGCATTTACCGACCACTATAAAATTATTTATGATTTTGTATTCATGCCTATTAAATTATTATAATTTCGTACTTTATCGATCAGACATAAATCTCAATTTTTAGAGACATTTAGAAATAACAGTCAATGCAGTTGCTATTTCTAATTTCGGTGAGTTACAATTAGCAAGCTATAAAATTCCGACTGAATTTTAAAATTAGGCGTCGATAATATTTCTTATACCGGGTGATGCAAGTCGATGTTCATTTTCTTGGCTCCAATATCGGCAATTTTGAACATTTAGTTTGTTGTTGAGGGTGAATGTACATTCATCGGTAAAGCAAATATTTCTCAAAAAATCCCTATTATTATTTGTTCTTTCCATTACCTCAAAACAGAAACAGAAAACACACCATTCTCCGTTCTTCATCACCTTGCCGTAGCTCTTGATGTTTTTCATACTTGTAAGGAAAATATTTATGTTTTTTTGTAAAGTGTGCAGCAACACATTATTGTCGTATGTTGCTTCCTTTTTGAGAAAAACATAAAAATCACATTATTGCAATCAATAAAAGAAATATTGTGTTTAATAAATAATTAAAAACTGTTTTTATTATTTATTATGTTGTCCCAGGCACATTTCTCGAAAACGAAGCAAGATACGAAAAAAATGCTAAATATAAAGAAGTTGCAAAGAAATCAGTGGCGTACTTTTTTTTTGTCAAAAATCTTAGTTAAGGTACCTTCGGGGCCGCCACTGGACTTAAAAAGTTTAATCTAGTCAGGGCTAAATTAGCCCCTTACTGCCCTAAACGGGACTGCCAAATTTCAACAATATTGGCTAAATGACTATTCTATCTTGAAAACGAAGCATTACCGGACATATGTTTTCGTCTAAGAATCACTCAAAGAATCATCCCTTGAAGTTTGACCACGTACATAAATAACGCCCTGTATATTCTTCAACAAAGACTAAATTGTAAAAATGTAATTATATTTTGATTCTATCAATGTAGATTTTTTTTGAGGCATCACACTCGGGTACCAGTATTTCTAGAATTGCCCAATAGATATGTTTTACTTTTAAATTAAAGCTAACCCTACGACCAAAAGTGCAATGGAAACAGATAAAAATATAAAAGATTCCTATGACACCTGTGTTTTATGTTTAATTACAGCAAAAGTTTAATTTCTAAAGACCGGATTTTATGCATTTTGCATATATATGCATTTTTGGCATATTTTGTGATTTTAAAGGAAAAAATGCATATTTTAAGAACTATTCATATCTAAGAATGTTTTGGGAATTAATTCTGTGTTCTTTTCTTACGTTTTGTGGTCGCACGCCGGCGTGTCGCCTGTGCTGTCGGGGTCTGAAGATAAGAGGGCAATAAATAAGCTAATTAATAAAGTAATAATCTAATAAAATAAAGTATTATTCTTCTATTGAGAAATTCCATTAGTGGGTGGTTATTTCTGACCAGATGTTTTAACTAGAATTTCTTTATCTACAACTTCTATAATTATTTATTTGCTCACATTTGTTACAGTTTGTCAGTATTATTGAGGTTGTCGTTTGTCGTAGCCGCAATTAGTATTGTAAACGCAAAAAAAGTGAAAGTGAAAGCGGTGATTATGTCGAAAATACGACGTATTTCGTGGATTAAGCCTTACCCAGAACTTGCTTTGGACGGCGACCATGTTTTTTGCAAGTTTTGTTCCAAAAATTAAGACGCCGTCTATCATTGATAAGGTTAGCAAGATAAAGTCTGGTCCCATACTGTCAACGCTGAAGCAGTCATTTGAGATTTTTAAAAACGGTAACCATGACCAGTCAGAATTTAACGAAGATCTATGTAAAACGTCTTTGGCTGCTAATATTCCTTTAAACAAGTTAACCAACCCGCAAGTTAAGGCCTTTCTGCAAAAATATACAAAATGTAATGCTCCAGTTTAATCAACAATAAGAAAAAATGTCGTTGGAAAGGTATTTGGTACCGTGCTAGATGAAATAAGGAAAGAAATTGGAAGTAACTATATGTATATTGTCGTCGACGAAACAACTGATTCGTGTGGTCGTTATATAGTTAATTTAATGATCGGAAAACTCACAGAAGAAGAACCTGGAACAGCTTACCTTATAGCCATAGAAGAAGTGGAAAAAACTAACAACCTCACAGTTACATGTTTTATTCAAGAAACCTTAACACATTTCTTTTTGCCGAATTCAGTTCCTACAGATGAAGTTCTTGTCCTGTTGTCCGATGCTGCGCCGTATATGATAAAGGCAGGACAGAATTTAAAAATATTTTATGAAAATTTGATTCATGTAACTTGCCTAGCTCACGGATTAAATAGGGTTGCGGAAACTCAGAGTTTCCCTTCCGTTGGTCAATGACCTAATAGCAAATGTAAAAAAGATATTCATAAAGGCTCATTAAGAGTACAATTTTACAAGGAGAATCTTCCCGGAGTACCATTACCACCTGAGCCTGTCGTGACCAGATGGGGCACCTGGATTCGTGCGGCAATATTTTATGCAGATAATTTCCAAAAATTGAAAGGCTTAATTTCACAAATGTCTGGTGATGATTCACAGTGCATCCTAAAGTTAAAAGAAATATCTCAAAGTGCTAAAGTGGAACAACAGTTAAGCACGCAGATGTTTAATGTTTAAGTCCAGTGAAATCAAAACATCATTTTCAATCAAATTCATTTGCCAGTATATTGCCGTCAATTCTTTTAGCACGGTAAAACCTTACAAATGGCTTGTAAACTTTTAACTGATCACTACCATGTCTCAGGATAATAGCTACATGTTCGTGCTTTGCTATGTCTTGAGTCTCATTCTGGAAAGTCGGTGAAGCATACTGAAAATTTTTGCGATGCTCTATGTAGAAAGTTTGTATTAGACTATTATTCTTAGAATGAAGCTTCATCAGCTCCAAAAAGTTTCTTTTGTTCTTTGAATCTATAGACTTATCATGACCTCTTAGAGCAATAGATTGCCTACCACAAAATATCAACGATTCACACAAAGCTTCTAGTATATTAAAATGTAATTATGCATTTATAGCAGACAGTATTTTGCAACTAAAGGAATCGTGTACAAATCTACCAGAGTCGATGGATATAATAGAAACATGTGTACAAAATTGCAAACAAATACGAGGTGAGGTAGGAAAAACAGTAGTGGCAAAATTACAAAATTTAATAGAAAAAGGCACAGATTTCAAGATTTTAAGGCAGGTCGTAAACATAATGTCAGGGAAAACTGTAAATAATTTAGCTATTGAACCTGCCTTAGTTCCGAAATTAAAATGTTGCCCTATAACTTCAGTAGATTTAGAAAGATCGTTTTCTTTTTACAAACATGTCCTTAGTGATAGACGCCACAATTGTTTAGTTCAATACCTTGAGGCACACATATTAACTGGTGCGTTTTATAATTTTTCAAATTAATATCAGTATAAGTTTGATATAAAAAACTGTATTAGGTGTTAACTGATTTAATAAAGTATATTATAACTTGAATTTGTCTTTATTCAATACTCAATCCCCAAATTAAATGAAAATTTAATTTAGAATATCAACATTTAGTTGTTTTATTACCGCATATTCATTGCATATTTACGTCTTTTTTGCATATATCCTGCATAAATTTAAAAAATATGTGCATATATATGCGCATATTCTTAAGGTTTTTGGTTGCATATAATCCGGTCTTCATTAATTTTATTTAGTGATAATAGTATTCCCGACAGCAAACAAAAAAACATAGAAAGTGCAGCCAATTTTGTGATATTTTATTGTTTTCTATTCGTGGTATTTATGATCGAGAAATGACAAATATGTGTGCAATTTTACCAAGTGCCAAAATGCTAAACATCCACATGGACAATTAATAAAAATCAACTAAACCCAATTAAATTCTTCGTTTTCTGCAAGATCCGAACCGGTTGCGCAAAATAAAAACATTAAACACAACATAAAAGTCAATGTTAAATAACGGTGAAGAGGTACCAATAGTAGATCACATAAGGCCGCGTCATGCAGTCTTCATTTCATCTCATGTGCAATTGAGAACGGTGCAACTTTCCGCATTCTTCAATTGGAATTTTCATAAGCGTAGAATAACAAAATTTCCATAATGTATCATTTTTGATTATTAATATTAATGTATTATTAATGTATTTTAATTTTAAGTAATGATATACCGGGTGATGCATGGCTTAGTTAAACCCAGGAAATCCAATGTAAATTTCGAGGTGGCTAAATATTGGCTCCCCTGTATATTTTGGTAATACAGTAAACACCAGCAAATCATTATTTGGTATTGATAAAACGAAAAATAGTGTCAGTGACAACATTTTTATTGAAGGCGCTTTAATTATAGCTAAAGATGAGCTATTCCATGAAAGAATAGTAACTATGATTAAGTGGTATTATACAGGAAACCATTTAAGAGCAGTGTCTGAAATGTTTTCAGTTAAATTCCCTGATGAGTATATCCCTTCCATTTTATTAATTAAACTTATCATTAATAAATTTGAGTCCAAAGGCATTGTAATAAATAACTGTAAATGCTTAACTCAGAACGTCAATAGAGCTGAAGAAAGGGATAATAGGGATCTTGATATTTTACTGCACGTGGAGGAAAATAAAATGATTAGCACGAGGATTCCTGGGCAAACCGTAGAAAAACATTAAACCACAATGTTGCGCACTTTAACAAAACATGAATATTTTCTTTAGTATGAAATACATCAAGAGCTACGGCAAGGGGATGAAGAATGGAGGATAGTATTCTGTTTTGAGGTAATGGAAAGAGCAAATAATATTATTACTTATAGCAGTAACATATTTAAACTTACTACAAAATCGAGTTAAACCCGCACTAGATGAAGTTGTACGCGAAAATTGGGAGATCTGGTATCAAATGGATGATTGTCATGCCCATAATTCTCTCATGGTTAGGGAATACTTGCAAAATATTTTTAACGGAAATATTATTAGCCCACGGCATCTAATCCTTTGGCCAGCCAGGTCTCCTGACCTTTCGCCAAACGATTTCTTTCTGTGGGGTCACTTAAAAAATTTTATTTATAAATATGTAAAATATGAAAATCTAGACCAGCTAAAGAACTGTATTTCGTTAGAATGGGACAGAACTTCTCAATATCAACTCAGTAATGTTAGAAATGAATTTTATGATCGGTTAGGATATTGTTTAGCTATTAATGGAGAGTTGTTTAAACATTTATTTAATTAATGTTTTTGTGAAAATGTGTAGTCTTAGGTATGTTATGTTAAATTAAAGGCTTAGTAAGAAAAACATATTTTATTTTGGATGTGTGATTGCCGGATTGGTAAAACGAAAATATGTTTTTAATGTGAGACACTCTTTATTCGTTATGTCCAGCTTTACATCAATTTTTGACAATAGCGCCATAGAAATTAATTACTGGTGTTTGCTTTATTACCGAAACAATGAAAATTTCGTAAGTTTGCCATCACATATAATTGAATAAGTTAATATTGGCACATGAGTTTATTATACCGGGTGTTGCATCGTCGAGCGGGACATAGGAAATTCCATGTAATTTTAAATAGGGTCAATTATTGGCTTCCCTAATTATTTTAGAGAAAAATTCTATTTAGGTTTATTAAAGAGCACTAAAACCCACATTCAAAAGAATAACTTTAGATATTTTTGATGAGCCCGTTTACGGGTTATCGCCGATTTCTTTTTAACTATTTCTCCTTTTTATGGCCCCGTATTTGCGGGCACCAGTCAAGGTAAAAGATGACTGTCAAATAAAGTTGTCATTTTGAAATGTGTGCTTTATTGTTATAAAAACTCGTACATCGAAAATATTAAAGGTGTATTTATGAGTACAAATTAATCTGAATAAAACTAAAATAAAGTATCCAATTACAAGGTTAATTATGACATTTTACATGTTTCAATATTTTACTAATTAATAGGTAGGTACTATTAAATTGTTAGAACTTTAGGATTTAAGAAGATGTTCAAATATTCCTCCATTGACTGCTAGACAATAACCGAGGCGATCATAAAATTCTCTTCTTACATTCGCTAGTTGGTAAACTGAAATTCTATTGCATTCGGCAGAAATAGCATTTTTTAACTCGTCTAGATTTGGGTATTTTTTATCTTTGTATATACTGTTTTTTAAATGGCCCCAGAGAAAGAAATCATTTGGCGAAAAATCAGGAGACCTGGCTGGCCAATTTACTGTATGATTTAAGCCAATAACATTTCCATTAAAAGCACGGTTTAAATATTCCCGGACAGCCAGGGTACTATGTGCCGGGCAGCCATCCATTTGGTACCAAACTTCCTGATTTTCCCTGGCGGCATCATGTAAAGTAGGTAAAATATGTTCTTCAAGTAGTTCCAATAAATATTCTGCATTTAAATTTCGTGTAAGAAATAATGGCCCGATAATATTTTCTCCGAAAATCCCAGCCCATACATTAACTTTTTGTGGATATTGCGTCCTTGTTTCCACAAACCTGTGTTGGTTTTCTTTGCTCCAATATCGATAATTCTGAACATTGGGTTTATTGTTTAAGGTAAATGTGCATTCGTCAGTGAAACAAATGTTTTTTAAAAATTCCCTATCCATGTTTGCTCTTTCCATCATACCAAAACAAAACTCCTGTCGTCGTATTTCGTCCCTATCTCTTAGCTCTTGGTGCTTTTCATATTTGTATGAATAATATTTATGTCGTTTCAAAGCTCGTAACGCTGTGGTGTGATCTAATCCTATGTCATCCTCAAGTTTCCTTGTGCTGATCTTCCCATCATTTTCTTCCACGCACAATAAAACTTGCAAGTCCCTATCATTTCTTGCATCTCTTCTTTGTTCCTGCCTTTCTTCACATCTGCAGTTATTTATTACAGTGCCTTTTGTCTCAAATTTCTTGATAGTCCTTTCGACTGTAGATTTTGCAGGTATCGGTCTATTCGGATACAGAGCAGCAAACATGTCTGACACATTTTGATAACTATTTCCTTGATAATACCATTTAATCATCAATATTTTTTCTTCAGAAGTGTAATTCATGGCTAATATTTTCGATGTACGAGTTTTTATAACAATAAAGCACACATTTCAAAATAACAACTTTATTTGACAGTCATCTTTTACCTTGACTGGTGCCCGCAAATACGGGGCCATAAAAAGGAGAAATAGTTAAAAAGAAATTGGCGATAACCCGTAAACGGGCTCATCAAAAATATCTAAAGTTATTCTTTTGAATGTGGGTTTTAGTGCTCTTTAATAAACCTAAATAGAATTTTCCTCTAAAATAATTAGGGAAGCCAATAATTGACCCCATTTAAAATTACATGGGATTTCCTATGTCCCGCTCGACGATGCAACACCCGGTATAGGCCCCTTCAAAAAATTATAATACAATTTTTCTCTAAAATGTACAGGGTAGCCAATATTTAGCCACCTCAAAATTCGCATGGGATTTCCTATGTTCAACTAAGCCATGAATCACCCGGTAGGTATCAGAATTTTACATACGAATAGTGTTAAAGTTCAAAAAACCAATGCTTTAAACACTGACGGATAACTGATAAATTTCAGATATATTATGATAATAAAAATAATAATTGATCAACAGGATACTAACAAATAGATTTATAGATTCTATAGCCTGCGGGTTCTATGATATAACTTTTTATTTAGGTTGTAGGTTAGGTTTAAATCCCTATGGCTTTGAATAATATTCGTTGTATGGAGAAAAATCTCGGTTATATAGGATGTTCAGGAAATAGGTACGTGTTCAATGTCTCATTGCAGGCTTCTGAAGTCACCATTCATATTGATAGTAAAAATAGTAGAACGCGGTTTTCTAGTGCTCTTTGTAACAGCTGTAAAAAAGCACACCAATACATTTAAAATCGTTTAGAAAATTATATTAAACTATAATTTAAGCAAACAGTGTCATCTATCTAATTGATTGAAAATCATCAAGTAAGGTATTACTAAATCGGAATTCTAAATTTCATTTGGATCAATAGAATAGAAGATACAGCCATTTAAATATTTCATGTTTATCTACTTTCCCCACCCTTATCAAGGGTGGTATGAAAAAAATTCTTAAAAAAAAAGGGAGAAAAAAAAAATATAAGTAGCTAAGTATAATAAAAAAAAAAAAAGAAAGAAGAAGAAAAAAAAAAGAAAAAAAAAGAAAAAAGAAATATTAATAATAATTAGAGGTTAGAATTAGTTAGAGAGTAGTATTAACGGTAGATCAATGGGTGAATAATTTATCAGAATTGTTTTGGGTTAAGTATTGAAGAAAAGTCCAAATAACTGTAACTCCATCATAGGAAAGATAAAGCTGGCCATTTGGTTTAAACCAGTGCCAAAAACGTACATACACACACACACACACACACAGAATCAGATATGGATTGTGAACGCCTTTAACTAAACACCCTGTAATTGCTTTATTCCGTTCATATAGCTCTTGCGTACAAATTTTTTGTTTTGTGGATGTTAAAAATTTAAACAGTACTTAACAGGAAGGAAAATGATTTCTAAATCATTGCATACAAAAAGTTACTACATCAAATCGAATTTGCTCTTCTTAAAAAAAGGTAAAAAATTGATTCTAACTTATTTCTTCTTATTGAACAGAATGAAATATACCCCCACAGAAAATAATTTCTGTCTAATAGCCTTTGTAAATAGGATTACTTATCTCATTAAATGCAATTATTACAGAAAAGACAAGAACAACAAAATTGAACCGATTTGCTTCTGCCTACAGACTGGAGTAACTGCTTTTAATTAGGTAATTTTGTTGATTGAGATTATTAATCGATTCAATGATCCATTAAGGAATTTTTTATCTTTCCTGTAAGGTAATTATTTATTTATGTTCAATTTTTAATTTACTTAAATTGTATTAATTAATTATCCAAGGTTAGAAAGGCAAAACTTTGGGAAGTATATTTATTGTGAATATTTTCGGAAATATTGGAACAGAGACTTTTGAAGTCTACTTGGTTTTGAGGATATTATAAAAAACTAAAATGTTGCATTTTCTTAGATCGCTTGTAATTTATTTCTTAATATTTTTAGAATCTGTAAACACAATTTTAAAGCCACATTTTAAATATTCAAATTTAAATTCATTCAAAAGTTTTGATTTATTGAAACCATCAATAACTTTGTTTCTTCTTATGATCGCAACATTGCTATCAAATTAATACCAAAGATACTTTGAAGTACATATTTATAAACATTTCAGTATCTTAGCGACCCTGTATAATATATTACAACTTTTGTAATGTCAATATTATCTTTTTAGTAAGCTGAGCCTTTAGTACAAAGAACACTAGTGCCTTAAAATACCTACTTTAAGGCACTAGTGTTAAAAGTAAAATGTCAATTATTTTCAAAAAAACGTCAAAAAAGATTTCTATTTTGTTTATTTACACTTATATTAATAGTACAATTTAAAAAATTTGAAAAATGAATTCCTTCCTCAGTTCTGCTGTTCTTCGCGGTTGAGGAGGATTGAACAGAAATAGCAGCATGTCCAGTTGATGTTGAAGCATCATCGGCTAATGTCGTTTGTACTGTAAGCAATTTTCGAGCAACGGTTGAGGATTTCCATCCCCCATGCCGCTTAATTGTCGTCAAATTTGCTACAGCATTGGCAAGTAAGCTCGCAGAAGAACGGCGAAAATAGAGTATTGAATTTGGAAGTTGCAGAAATCTTACTATAGCAGCAGGAAATTTTTCGAACGTATTAATTCCGACCGGATTTCTGGTACATTTACCTTCTACATATTTTAAGAAGAGCCGCCGATGTACGACATCTGCTGGACAAAGATCAGTATATTTTCGTTAAAAATCCAAATAAAATTTTTCAACGATAGTGAAATTTTGTGGTACCTTGGTTTTGGTATTTGATATTTTAATCACTAAAGAAGTCTCCATATCTTCCACGTTGTCAAGAGTCAACTGACAAAGCTTCACCCTGCGGCAGGCACCAAATACTCCTACAATCGTAGCTACTTCCATCAGAAGGTACTCATCATCCGGTGCGCAGTTCAGAAACTGTTCAATTTGGTCTCTAGTAAAAATTTTTGGTTTTTTGGCCTGGTAACTCTCTTCTTGACGCTTCAAGTAGGCAATCAATTCAAAATGTTTGCTGATATCTACGTCGTTATTTACACGTAGCATAGCTTTGATCATTGAATAATGGGACCAAAGAGAAGATGACTTCCATACCTTTACCTTTCCTCAAAATAGGCCAGGAATATGTTTTCGGAATACTTTCCAGAAACTCCTTTGTTTTCACACCATTTTATAAATTTATTATGAGCAATCTCATATCCAATTCTTGATTTTCGTGGCAGTAAATCCAAGGTAGCTCTGTTAGCAGCTTCTTCTATGTCTTTAAGTGGATCGAGTTTTTGTATTTCTTGCATTTTTGGCAAATCACAACAGCCAGCGGTAGCGTTTTCATAAAACTGCCAGGTCCTGTCAAATTTTCAATTTTTCTGTAAACAAATCAGCCAACAATGTCAACTAATTTAATATAAATATACGATGATATTAGAAACTATCTGGATATATGAGATTCTAAACATTTCATTTTCAATTATTGTATGCTTTTTATTGCCGTTTGTAGAAAAAATATTGTATGATATTTGTGTTAAAAGTAGCTCTTGTTTTTTCTGAACTCGCTTCGCTCGTTCTGCAAATTTCCACATGCGTGCCTTAAAAATGTACTTTTAACACTTATATCATAAATAACTATTAAAATTTATTTAATCACCGAAACAAGGATTATATGCAGTGTTTAATTTTTCGGTATTTACATTTTGAGCAACATCTTAACTATTTAATCTTTTGTTTGTGTTTTGATTTGACGATAACTCCTAATAGAGTGGATTTATGCCATCATATCAACTAAACAAACATTGTCTAAAGTGGAATTTAAATATTTGATTTTAATACCTTTACAGGTCTCAAGGAAGTGTGCATTCGTGTGAGTCTATTAATGATATATAATAAAAATACCCATCAGAAAAATAATAAATAGAACAATAACTATATACCGTCAAAAATCGGTTTTGTTACAATCTGTGAAAGGGAATTTTTTAGCACATTATTTGTGTGAGTAGGGTAAAAAGCCAAGTAAAAATTTGCCTTGCTCATTATTTTTATTGTTCAGGTTTCCTGGATTCTAGTAGATACATTACTGTGGGAATATCATTTACCCACATGATACAATGAGATACGAACTATATCATATAATGTATGGGTAAATGTAATTTTGTTCCGCTGTTCGCTGTTTTTTTCAGGTTTGGAGGAACATTCAATTAGATTTGGTTAGTTCCGGAATTTAATAGAAATTCATTTTTCGAGGATTTCTATTTCAGTAATTAATACACGAATATGCAAGAGGAAAGGTATACCGGCTTAGTTGAACATAGTACATATAAATACACATGTAAATTTTGAAGTGGCTAAATATTGGCTCCCCTGTATATTTCAGAGAAAAACTGTATTATAATTTCTTGAAGAGGGACATATAATAAATCCATCTGCCAAGTTTGAATAAATTTTAATAAGCCAATCCTAACTTATTCAATTAAATGTGATGGCAAAATTACGAAATTTTCCTAGTTTAGGTAATACAGCAAACACCAGCAAATTATTATTCGGCATTGACAATACGAAAAGTAGCGTCAGTGACAACATATTCATTGAAGGCGCTTTAATTATAGCTAAATATGAGCTATAGCATTAAGGAAAAAGTAACTATGATTAAATGGTATTATACAGAAAACAATTTAAGAGCAGTGTTGAGCAGATTGAGTAAGAGATGTAGAATAAAACGATTGAACATAGCCTAAGTATTAAAATGCTATACATTTTTAAATCCCTTAATTGGGCAATATATAACGAGAAAAGTCCAATTTCCTTGTGTGCAATGTAGAAACTGTATTTTCTAACAGTCTCTGAGATACGACCGGTGGCCATTCTTATGAGACCACCCGGTACATAAATCAATGCAATTTTAACACTCCTAAATTGCAAATGATATTATCATAAAGCGATATATATTATAAATAATGTCTGCTTGCCTTTTATAGGACATAAAAAAAAATATATTTCTTTTTAAATACTAAAAAATAGAAATAATTTCATAACGGTAAATTTTTTTATGCGATATAGGTACTTAATATTTATTCATAGATATGCATATTGATATTTTAAAGGTTATGGTTAATTTTTTTTACAATCTGCACATTCTTCCCCTATAAATCGACTGTAAATGCTACCACAATACACCATCCCTCACTAGCCCGATGTCTGGTTCGGTTTTGACTACGCCGCTTCTGGCAATAAAATAAAGTGAGCGTTTTCGTATTGGACCGGCAGAGGCTTCACCTTACAGTTGTCAATAGTATGGGCAAGAGGGATGCGGTGGTAGGGGAATATTGGCCACAGAAAAATACATGGACCCTGCGTAGCGTATCTCTCAATCAACGCTATGAGCATTATTTTCTTAAATTTTTGCAATATTTTATTTATAAAAACCGACCATTTCCAAGAAATGTGTAAAAAGAACTATTAGATTCCAATTTATATTGTTGGGTTTTATGTGTCATTTAATTTTTAATACTCATTATGCAAGTAATTTATTTAAGTTGTTTGTAAATGGTATTTAAAAATGTATTTTGTTGTATGTTAAATGGTATTTTATCTGTATTTAGCGAGTTAAGTACAAGTTTCACATTGAATTTGGTTATCCGGCCATGGGGCCCCTATATACAGAGTGGCAAAAAAGTCGCGCATAATGTAACTTTTGAATTACCTGGTATACGAAAAAGTGACCTTTATGAAAGTTGTTCAGTAAATTATTCTCCACATTTCTACCTGCATACATTTTTTCTCTCATTTCTGGTTTGGTTGCCATAGAGACTAACTTACTTTTTTAAATGGAACACCCTGCATATGATTTCATATTTGGATTCTACTGGGAAAACTCTGAATTTATTGAATTTCAAATTTTTATTTAAAATTGTAACAAACTTTATAATAACAAAATAAATAGCCTAGAAAATTCAACAACTTAACATTGGAATAATAAACAAGTGAAACCTTTTCAGTGGATCAGGTGTTCAAAATGACCACCATTTTCTGCTAAGCTGAGCGCCAGTCGATCTCTGAACCCGTCTACAACGTTTAAAAGGAAGTCCATTGGAATGGCCCAAATTTCAGCACTAATTTTGACTTTTAAAGATTCTAAGTCATTTAGACGGTTAACGTAGACTTTGTTCTTTAAGTGTCCCCACAAAAATAAGTCGAGCGGGGTTAAGTCCGGGGATCGCGCTGGCCAATCAATAGCACCTCTTCTGCCTATCCATCGTCCTGGAAATTGCTCGCTTAGGTATTGTCTAACATTTGCCGCATAATGCGCAGGTGCTCCATCTTGCTGGAGCCACACCTGTTCGTTTATGTCAATATTTACACCCGGTAAAACCATTCTGCAAGAAGGAATTATGTGATTCCTGAGGAGGTCCAGCTAACCCAAACATTAACTCCTTCGGGCCACTGAGTATGACCTTTCTGGAACCAGTGAGTATTCTCAGCAGACCAATAACGATAATTGTGTCTATTAACAATGCCATTTAAATAGAAAGTAGCTTCATCCCAGTGAATGATATCTGTTGCGAAGTTATTATCGTTATTGCATTTTTCCATCATCAGCTCACAAAATTCAGCTCTTCTATCAAAATCGTCCTCGTTTAACTCGTGCACCAACTTTATCTTGTAGGGATTCAACTTCTCCTGCTTAAACAAATTTTTCACTGACTGACGAGATATATTAAAATTCATTGCCATTGGCCTGGATGATTCTGTTGGATTCTCATGTATTAAGAGCATGATATCCAAAGCTTTGTCTCCCCCGGTTGCTGTTTTAGGTCAACCTGATCTAGCAGCTTCCCTAACACTGCGTGTTTCTCAAAATGCCTTTATTACTCGACACACCGTTGACTGATTTATTGGAGGCCTATTTGGATATAATTCATGGATAAGTTGACAAACCTGATCTTGCGATCTCTTTGTATTTTCGTAACCGCTCATTATTAAAATTTCAACTCGTTGTTTCTCGTGCAGATGAACCATAGTGTAAAAAAAACTAGAAGTCAGACAACAGAAAATTAAACAGGAACTCAAAATTGACACCTCGTAGGTCGCCGTCATGAAAACACCTTGACTCAACTGGTGGGTATTAGGTAGGAATAATTATAATAATTAGAAAGTTTTTCATTTTTTCATCTCGGAAAAGCAGATAGGTAAAAATTTGAAATACAAAAAATTCAAAGTTGCTAATATTATATTAAAAATCAAAAACGTTTATTTATCCGGGCATTGTTTCTGCTTTAATATAATAAAATATACAAGATGTGTCATTTAAATCAATAAAACTGATCTATCTTCTGAAAAAGTAAAGATGTGGCAATATTGTCTGTACATTTTTTGTTGTTATTAACACTGTATACGAAACTTTATTAAAATCTGATGAGAGGATCCAAAAACTAGTCCTTTATGAGCGTGATGTTGATATAATGTTTAGAATTTATTTTAGCATTCTATCTTATGACATCTTTGCCTTTGATAGGGGCGATTTTAAGTTATAACGAAACATCATCACCGGCTGCAAATACCATGAGCTGTCGTTGTGAAAAATAGCGCTAATTTTCACCTAAAGTAAATAAAGTTGTACCGCTATTTTTTCCGTTTCTTATATAGAAGTAGTAATAATTTAAATCCACAAGGTAAAAAGTTATGAAGAAATTCCTAAGCATGCCGGTAAAGCTCAGCAAGCTCCTAAAGATGTATGAAATATTTAGCCTCTAAATATGGCATTAAACCATAATGATTGCAATTTCTTATACCATATCTTACGACCTTACAGTAAAATTATCGAAAATGTTTTATTAAACAGGATGTGCATATGGTTCTGGGCTATTATTTATTGCTTTGAAAAATGCATATAATATAATAATTATGTTTAATATTATAGCAATTAATATTAAATACCAGGGTGACATACCGGGTGTCGCAAAATAGTGACATGATGCGGCTTACATTTTTGAACTTCAAGGAAACCCCTTGCGTTTGTTTCCAATGCATGCTTTGATAATATTGAAAATTAGTGGAAATGGAGCGGTAGTCATTCCTAACATGAAAATGTAAAAATGCAATTTTGTCAAAAAGTGTTTATTATATTGTGATTAAGGAGAAGTGTAACAGCATAGAATATTTTATTTTATTTCACTTGTATGTAAAAAAGCTTGCTTTACTGGAAGAAACTTTCCCAAGAAATACGTTAACATGTGGCTGGTATTGGGGAAAGCAAGGGTCTTATTATCTTTTAAAAAGCTTTAAACACTAAATCAAACTATGGAACATCTTTTCTGTAATATAGACCTAACTCCATTTTGTACCTAATTTCATTCGTTATGGTACTTCCTGACTAAAAGCAATAACAGTAAATATCTCTAAAATTGACAAGTTTTGGATTTAAAAAAAGATATTCTCTATGGATACTTAAAACATAAATCTGCTGGAAAAAATACCTTTCTTAGAAAGTACCCTTACCTACTAGGGTTTAATTTAGAAAGTTGGAGAACACATGGGTTTTATTATCACATGCAACGGTTCTCGAAAACAAGAAATGCGCGAGAATTGAATCATATAGTTTGATATTAAAAGAAAAATAGATAAGGCTGCGACTTTGAGACTGAAACCGGTATCTGCCCTATACACCTTGTACAATAGTTTTAGATCTATTTTTTTCTACCTACCTTAAACCTGAAAAACACAAAAATCAAGCAAAAACGACTCTTTAGGTTGTTTTTTAGGTATAATTCGATTAGGACTTTGTTGTTTTGTATAAATTATAGGTTTAAGTCATTTTCTAGGAGAGGAGAGGAAATCAAAATTTGCAATTGTATCCTTTCCGTGGACTAGATGAGCCATCTATCGGCGAACAGCCTAAGAATATTACGGGGATGGTCAATAAGGGGAAATGGAAATCTTTTGGGAATTTTAATTGGTTTAAAGTTAAAAGGTTGGAACTTTAAGAGCCCAAGGGGTGTGGTACTAAGGCACAAGAACGCAGTAAAATCAGTTCCGAGATTTTTACCGAACTCTTTGGTCGACTTACTAATTCTCGTGTAAAGTGATCCTTTTCTTAATTTTATAAAGTTCAATTTAATCTCTTATCGATTATTAATCAGTATTTTGGTGTAAGATGTGTACCATCTGGTAGTACATTCTGTTCTATTTCTTTATTTCTTTATTGGGGATTATACATTCGAAATTAATATTCATTAATTATTCTCTTATTATTGGGGATTTTCATTAGATGCATGTCGATTATTCAGTTTGAATACTGAATAATTAGCCAGTTGGGCTTTAGTTTCGAAACCTCTCTTTCTCGCTAGATGTAAATATTCCTTTGTAAATATATTTAAGGCTCTTTTTGTAAAGTATTACTCTCTTTTCCTTTGTAATATATTTTAAGTGTTTTGAGAAAGTAGTTGTTTATTTGGATAATAATAATTCTCGAACTCGAAGTGTCAGAAATTTAGTGGGAATCGTCTGACTAGGAAAAAAGTTATAAAGCAAAATTGATTTTAAAAAAGAAATTCCATTATTTTTAGGTTTAAAAAAAATGTTATATGAACTTATAATTTTTCGAGCCGAATTACTCCCTAAGTTTTTTGCTCATCATTTCCGGACACCCTGCATAATCCTTTAAATACATTCCAGAACCAAAAGCCTCCTCCTAAATTTAACAATTGATGATAGCTCGAACTATTTGCAAATGAATATACAGGGTGTCCCATAATTAATAATACACAGTAAAACTGCCCAGTAGACATAGGGCCAGTTTAGCCAGACGGTCTTAATCGCATTCCTTTGCAGGTGTGTTTCTTATAGAACACAGAAGGTGTTCAAGCCCAAGCTCTCTGTGTGCGATGGTATTTTGTAACCACTGAGATTTGTCAGGTCGTTTCGTTTTTGATCATCTAAAGATGGCCATAGACTGACGTGCATGTGTTAATACATCAATGCGATATTAAAGTCTGTGCGTCTTAAGAAGTCCGCTAAACCATAAAACCTCTTGAGCATTATGTCGGTGGCTTTCAAACAATAAATTATATTGAAGGTAATTTTGGATGTTGATGAATTACATTTTCTAAATAAAATAATTTAAAGTAAATAAAAAATTAGTTTAGGTAAAGAAAAATAATAATTTTTTAGCTTTTGTAGTATTCAGACAAATTAGTTTTACGAATTCTTTTTTATAAAGTTTTGGTTCTAAAAAGAACCGATTTTGTAGTCTTGCGACAGAACGTACCTACTTGTAGATAGGTACTACTAGAAGTAGTCTTCCTCTGCATTTGAAATTTCACCCATGCTGGGATAAATCCAAGGTTTTTGAATGGAGTCGAACCCTTTTATATGGTCTGTCCAAATCCTCTTCACTCTTTTTTCGAAGTCTTCTTAAGGTCTTCTCTGAAATGCCGCAAGCATCAGACGTTCGTTTTTGCACTGCCAAAACAGACTCTAACGGGCCCGAGTTATCTTTTTCTAAAGTAAAATAACGTTTCACTTGTAATACCAAACGGCGTTCACCTGGAGATAAATGCCTTCTAGGCGATGTGCCACCTTGCTGAACATTTTCCATAACTTTGCTTAATAACTGATTTTAATTCACACACAATGAGAAACAAACTAAAAGTGAAAAGCACAACTACTTATTTAAAATAAAGTAGAACATACCATCCCGCACTTCAGCAAATTTTAATTATTTCTTGGAAAATAGTATTTATTATGAAGATTTAATTATAATAATCCCAAAATAATGTCATTATCGGAAAAGTATATACCTGACAAAATCTTTAACATATTTAACCATCCCGCACTTAAGCAAATTTTAATTGGTTCTTGGAAAATAGCGATTATTATATAGATTTAACTATAATAATAGCAAAATAATTTAATTATCTATTTAATTATTATTTATGCTCAACGCGTAATTCTAAGATAATTTTGTTTTGAAACCTCTGATTTCGCCCAGTAATAGAATACAGTAAACCAGTGGGATGTTCGGTGTGATCAAGTATAGCGAAGGTGCGAAGATATTGTAACTTAACCGACTTACTGTTTTAAAAGCGATAACATCCCTTGGTGATTTAATCCGATATCGGACTTCTTAAAACGCACAGACTTTATGGTGTACACATATCAGCGACGGAGAAAAGCCCACAAAAGAAAATGCCACAAGGGAAATGCCCACAAACACATACACATTCGTTTTTGTTTGCGTGTTGGTAGTTGTATCTTGGTGTATTATCACATGGTCCATCTTTACACAGGTAAAAGTAAGCGAAGGTTTGACTGATGGGCCAATATGCGATATTTTGTTTTTAGGGTCCTTTGCAATCGAAGTGCTTGGGAAACACGTTATCTAATAATCAAAGTATTAATCATGAATTAACCTGTCAACTTTGCAACGACGTCTGCGAATCGGCAACGCTGCAATAAAGGAAAAACGCCGCCGTGTTCAAGAGTCCTTCAGTCTTCAAACGTAGCAACAAGCTATTTTTATTTTACTGGTAAAGCCTCCAAATGTCTAGACTATGGTTAAAAATCATTAGTGTTTTATCCCGCAGTATTTTAATTCTCGGAAAACAATAAGTTTTCTGTAAATATAAAAACGTGCTATATTCTAAACTAAATAATATTACAATGAAAAGGGTTTGCTTTTTTCTTCTGCCAGAACCATCCCCATAAATAATAATAAATTCACTTCTGCGGAAACCGTTAATCGGTAGCTTTGCATTAGGTTTGAGGCTTCGAGCCTATGTAAATTAGGTTCTGTGATATTTTAGTCGATAAAGGGCAATATTATTTCAAGCTTCAACAGGTTCTTCAACTTTCTTATTGGCAGTTAACAAGTATGACCACTAATCTGGTCGGACGCGGCCTGCGTTGGTTGGTGAAGAGTGTACACGTGACTACATATGAGTGGTGGACCTTCCAGACTAGAGCACTGTAGCGCCATAAACAAGCCAGTGCCCTGTTAGACTTAAAAGCAGGCAGATGCCCCACGTGACTAAAACAATAATAGCACGTGTTTTGATCTGACATGTATGCCAGGCAAAGTGATTTTCTAATATTAAATTAATTGAAATATTGGAAACGCGTGCCCAGTAATACAGGTTACAATTCCTTTAAGCGTATAGTAAAAGTACAGTGAGCTTGGCAGTTAAATAGACTACGTTCTTTATGTTTGGTTAAGACGTGCCTGAGGTTGCACCTCAGTGTTTTGCGGTTCGCGTAAATACGTGAAATATTCCGTTCTATACAGAACATGTCTTTCCAATAACCCCTGGTGATATTCAGACGGCAATGAGGCTGTAATTAATTAAAGTTGTGATTCATTCTCTACTTTAAAAACCAAAAAAATCCTAACGGTATCGCGGTCCAGTGCTTTAGGGTTGTTAAGATGATGTATTCGTGTTTAACGATGTAAATAGTGTAATATTGTAAGGGTGGTCAATAGTGGAGGAATAAAAAGACATAGCAAAATATGTTGTCTTTAATCGGTCCAGCAAAAATTAAACACGAACCAACCTTATACGGTGGGCGATACAGTGTCTATTTGAGGACAGGGCGAAACCCTGTCTAAAACATGAAGTATAAATGATGCTTCAGGAAACCACAGGTTCTTGAGATAGTTTTAGTAAATCTTTCACTCTTATTAATTATTTTTCTCGTCTTCTGCTATGTTGACTAATTGGATACTTGTTTTAGGTTTGGTGACTTATGGGAATTATAGTTTAAAATATACTGATTTTCTTAAAACTATTTCTATCTTGTTTTACACAGTGTTAGGGCCGGAGCCAGTCTTAAGGGTAATTTGTCAAAATCTTTGTGAAATAGTCGTCCATTATCATGTCTCTGTGAAGCAAGTCTACGGGAGAAGAAAAACCCACAAATCACAAAATTCTATGTTAAAATATTGGTAAAAAAAAAGGTAATTAGGAAACTCAAAAATAAAAATCTCATTTGAAGACCCTGTATCTAGGTTATTATCAACTTTTAAACTAAGCAAAGTTTTTTCAAATACCAATATTTTTACCCTCGGGTTACTGAGTACCAATACTTATGGGACACCCTGTATTAATGAAAAGCATAATTGAAGTGAATGTTACATAGAAGATTTATTTTCAAATCAACTTTGACAAATGTTAATAACAATGTTTAGTTTTGAATTCTTGCCCTGAATAAATATTTGCCAACAGTATGAAAGCATAACTAAAATAATGACTTTATTTTTAGAGGCTATACTCAATCGAAGCACAGTTTCTGATTAGCTTGAATAATAATTAAGTCATTTGGATAATGCCCTGGTGTAATCAAAACTCACTAACTTGCTACAGTAATAAGATTATTTTTAGATTTGAAAATAATTATAGAGTTGAGGCTGAAAAAAGTGGCAGATATTAATTACCCGCTTTGGCAGAGGTCACGCTATTAAATACTTAATAAGTTTGTTTTGTCTTATTTTTGAAGATTGGATGTGTGTGAGTGATGGTGTACGTGTGTTTTAACTAAGTTTGGTGTCTAAAAATGCACGTACAAAAAGTTAACTTGCTCTGCCTTTATAGAACAGTGGTACACAAACTGTAGGCGGCGACCCCTTCGCCGGAAGGGGTTAATAATTAAAAAACCAAGTTTTTAGATATTTAACTCGACAGTTTTATAAGCAAAAGAATTAAGGAAAAATTTGCACGGAATACTAGGAATATAAAGGGATTGAACTTTATTCTTTGCCAATTTGTTAGTAAAATTCTTCCGAAGCCTCTGTAAGAGCAAAAAGTGACACTCTGGTAAAAACTGTTAACTGTGGCCCAAATTGGGCCTACATGTATGGGGATCTTGGAAACTATAGAAGATAGAGAAACGGTTAAATGGGAAAAGTTTTTGACAATTATATTTCTAACTGAAAACCGTTTAGTACGCGGGCCTATCTTTTTTGGTTTTTGAAATATGTTGAAAAAACCAAAAAGATGTATTTTCGAAAATATGCTGTAGATTTCTTATTATTCACTATTTTGGCAATCTGTAAAAACATTTTTAAAGCAACTTTTTAAGTAGATTTCAGTTCTGCAATTTAATTTTGAACACGACGTTTCAGTTATGTTATACCATCATCAGGTTCATTTTTTCTTATAGGCGCCATATTGTATTTTATACTTAAAAGGTAGCTTATGACGTCAGCTTTTCAACGATGTATTATTTGTTGGAAAATAAATGAAATTGACTTGAAAAATAAAGAAAATTAATTTTCGCAACACGTCAAATTTGACAACTGCACTATAACTCCCTAAATTGAATACCAATTAAAAGGTTTACATTTTGTAGTATTCACAAAACACTGCTTGCATTGTTTCAATCAACAATATTACAATAACCTATGAATCAAAAATAAAATCCAGTAGCCTATGACCAACCACTACCGTTTGAAAATGAAACAAAAATATTACTTGTCAGAACGAGTAATTATTATCTAATAATAACGATTTATTTGTGTATTCTGAATTTAAAAGAAAATGGCATTGCGTTTTTCTCACGAAGAAAAATTTGATTTGCTAGAATGTTACATTCATTGCAACAGAAATGCAAACCTTGCATTAGAAAGGTATTTTGAAAATTTTCCTGAAAGATCGCAGCCAAGTGTCAGACTTTTTCCAAAAATTGTTATGAACCTGAGGAACCATGGAAGTTTTGAAAAACCGCGGCCCAAGAGTTACGAAAAAGCAGGTAATAACGAGCGTGACGAAAATGTCAGAGCATATTTTAATGTCGCTCCGACATCATCTACAAGAGCGTCGGCAAGAGACTTACCAACCCCGCGAAGCACCATACAAAGAGTCCTTAAGGAAAATAAATATCGACCATACAAGCCAACTATAGTTCAGGGTTTACGAGAAACGGATTATCCAAGAAGAATGCAGTTTTCAAATTGGTATGTGAATCAATGCGAACAAAATCATGATTTCAGTCGTAATTTGGACCGATGAATCACATTTTACCAACTGCGGGGTATTTAATAGACATAACCATCATTTTTGGGCAACAGAAAACCCTCACCAATTGGCTCAACGAAGACTGCAAACCCGATTTGGTTTTAATGTATGGTGTGGTATGTATGGTAAGTAATGTCACCTAGCTTGCTAAATACATAGCAGGTATTAAGTAACCCAGCTTTACTTTTCTCCTTACATTTTAGACAACAGACTTATAGGACCATTCTTTTATAATCATACGTTGAATGGCCAAAGATACTTGGAGCTGTTAGAAGATCAAATATTACCGGCAATTAGAGCAAGAGTTCCTCAAGATCAATTGAATAATATTTGGTTCCAACAAGACGGTTGTCCCGCACATAATGTTCGGGAAGTTCAAACTCTCTTAAGACAGATATTTGATGACAAATTAATTTCAAACGGCGGACCAGTTAATTGGCCTGCTAGATCCCCTGATATAACAAATTTAACCCTGCCTAATGTGTTCTTCTCAAATTTGACGTGTTGCGAAAATTAATTTTCTTTATTTTTCAAGTCAATTTCATTTATTTTCAAACAAATAATACATCGTTGAAAAGCTGACGTCATAAGCTACCTTTTAAGTATAAAATACAATATAGCGCCCATAAGAAAAAATGAACCTGATGATGGTATAAAATAACTGAAACGTCGTGTTCAAAATTAAATTGCAGAACTGAAATCTACTTAAAAAGTTGCTTTAAAAATGTTTTTACAGATTGCCAAAATAGTGAATAATAAGAAATCTACAGCATATTTTCGAAAATACATCTTTTTGGTTTTTTCAACATATTTCAAAAACCAAAAAAGATAGGGCCGCGTACTAAACGGTTTTCAGTTAGAAATATAATTGTCAAAAACTTTCCCCATTTAACCGTTTCTGTATCTTCTATAGTTTCCAAGATCCCCATACATGTAGGCCCAATTTGGGCCACACTGTATAAAATCTGGAGCTCTCAATAACCGTATATTCAAAGAACTTTGCCAGGACCAAATTCTGATCACAAGGTTATACAATAGCAGTTTATTGGTTGGATAGCGGGACATTTGATTGATTTGGATAGTCATATGTCTTAGCATAGTCACGTTGTGGCCATTGCTAACGCAGAAGCTTGGAATACTTTTTCGAACTAAGAACCTCTATACACCCCAACAACTTTTGATGCTCTATAAAGCCCCAATTCGACCATCGCTGGAGTACTGTTCGCATATTTGGGACTCTGCTCCTAAACATAACCTGACATTACTAGATTCCATTCAAAGAGGAGCCATTCGCTTGACCGGTGACCGTGATCTGACAAACAACCTGGAAGGCAGGTTGGCGACTTGAGTCTATTTTACAACAAATATTTCCATAGCAAGTGCTCAACTGAAGTTGCTCGCTTGATTCCACCCTGAGCGATGCATGGTAGAAATACACGACGAGCCACTGCAGCCCACCCGTACGTGGTTCAGCTTACTGTCCCTCGAACGACACTGTTTAAAAATTCTATCATTTGGAGAACGTCATCACTCTGGAATGACCTCCCTTAGGCCGTGTTTCCCAAAGAGTATAATCTCCAAACCAACGTGAACCGTTTCCTGTGTACACGCACCGCTCGCAGATTCTGCATCATAAACAGTATAATTATAAATTGCCAATTTCTCTTATAATATAAAGCGAAAGTATTTGAAGATTTTGTTTGATGCGCTTTAACAGTCTGCAGATCGTGAGTTAAAACAATAGCTTGCCCTTGAGCCCCCAAAAGTTTGTCCTTATTTTTTTCTTCTCTTGCCAAATCTCTTCTTTTAATGTGTTCTTCGTAGATCTGATTATCTAAGTTGTTGGCTTTATATGAACAGCAGGTGCCGCACTGATCTTTTATAGGTATTTGAAAAGCAATACTTTTTTCTTTTACAGTGCAATCAAAAGTGTATCCGCATAAAGGCTTTATATTGATTTTCTTTTTAGAGCAGTGACTTTGATATTTTCTATAAAAGGCAGCCATAGAATTTCCATAGATGGACTCTAAATATAACTTATTCGTAGATTTCCTGCGATTTAATGCGATGGAAGTTTTGCTATAGAATCCACAAACTCTACAAGAATTTCTTTTGCAGTACAACCGTCAGTTCTAGGTCCCCGATTTTTTTTTACTTCTCTTACACCACTATTTGTTGCTTCCTAAGAACTATGAATGCCTGAATCGGATGTTTTACCACACTGTAGAACACTCAATTCTTTAAGTCCAAAAGTCGAAAGAAATTTTTTTTTGCATACCATGAATACTACTCCATTTATTGAAATTGAGAGAGTAGTTGGTTAGTGCAGTGGAGTTTGCGTGATGCAAATAAAACAACATCTCTACATGTTTCAGGCGTCTAGACGCCTATCTTCAGGGGATACTAGAAGGGATTTGAAATTGGGAAAACGACCAGTTAAAATGGAAGAAATAATGACTTACGCAAAACCGAGTTGAATTAAATTACTTAGAGTTGCCTCAAACTAATGAGTACAACTAGAAGTGAGTAGGAAATTTTAAAAATGGAGTTATCTTGCAAATTATATTATGGAATTGTCATGTGAATTGTGAAAAAATATTTTAATTTGAATAAATTTTTTGAAATTAAGACATTTTAAATTTTATTGAGTATTTTATGATGGTTTCAACCAAAAACTAATCATTTGCCAGCTACTATTAAATCCCTTGTCCAAATTCTAGGTGGGTTTGTATTGAAGGGTGCACGGACTGGGATACCAAGAAAGGAGATAACAAAGAAAACTCTTTATGTGGGTGCAAACAAAAATCTTGGTGATGCGTTTCACCCTAGACGGGCATCATCAGACCTTATTAACATAGTGAATATAGTCCAATTAAAGCTAAAATAAAAACAATAAACATAGACACGACGTCTATACAAATTAAGTGTTGTTTTTAATTATTATATATTATATTAGTTTATATTATTTTCGGATGAAGCTACTTTCTATTTAAACAGGGTGGTTAACAGACATAATTATCGTTTCTGGAGTCAAGAAAATCCACGATGAATATTTGAAGCGCATACTCAGCGGCCCCAGAAAGCAAATGTATGGGCAGGTATCATTAATTCGAATTTTAGGGCCATTCTTCTTGGAAGGAAACCTCACAGCTGAACGGTACCTGGATTTTTTAACCTTCGAGTTAAGGCCTGCTCTAGCTGCAATTTTCCCCAACGAAGTAGATCCAGATATACCTAATGAAACAATTCGGTTTTAGCAGGATGGTGCTCCCCCGCATTTTGTTGTCAATGTGAGAAGATATTTAGATCAGATATTTCCAGGTCGCTGGATTGGACGACGTGGTACAATTGAATGGCCACCGAGGTCCCCAGACTTAACGCCTCTAGACTATCTTCTTTGGGGATATTTAAAAGAAAACGTTTACCATAATAGGCAAAATAATATTAAAGATTTGAAAAACAAAATTCGATTGGAGACACATAACATACCGGCCGAAGCCATTCGGAATTTCGTCGACGGATTTTGCCATCGTCTGGGAGCATGCCAAGTAGAGGGTGGAGGACATTTTCAGCATTTGCCACGTTAAACCACCTTTTTGTTGTGTTTTCTTTTGCTTCGTTACATTTTTATTTTTTTTTACAAAATAAATAACAAATAAACCATAACTATTGTTAAGTCACAATGTCACAAAATTTCCGCTTATTTAAATAGAGATTTTTTTAAAAATTGAACAGTCGCCATTTTGAAATAGCTTGACAGAATCGCGTCAAAATATATGAGAATACTGTACGAGATATTAGCTTTCAAATGATGTATCACAAGCTGTATGTTTTCATTAAAAAAATATCGATGTCGTCATATCTTTGACAAATGTCCATAAAAAAAACAAACGAATAACGTCAAAATGTGAGCATATATAAAACTAAATTGACGTGTCCGAGCATTTTCCCCAAAAGTTACAGGTTAAGGCTATAATAATTTTATTTCGGACGTCTGGGCATATGTATGTGTATATGTATTCAAGGGTGATGCATCGAATGATCAAAGCCGCATGTCGGTGGGTTTGTTGATTCGTTGAATTTTTTTTCAAATTTAGTTAAATAATCTTTCGAAAAACTCTATATTTCAGGGATTTTTGCATTAAAAAATTAACTATCCCGGTACACAGTACTATATCCGTCGAAGGTTATTAAGTGGGTATAACAAATAATCAATATTATTAATTGAAATTTGATTACTAACATGCAAGACATTGTAATAAGCAGATAATGATCTTAAAAATATAAGTAAGTAGTACAGTATTAAAAATTAAAACAATGCAATATACAATACAAATAAGTCAATAGACACTATGTCGGGCAATTAAACTTAACGCAGAAAATATTTAGATTGACAGTGACCTTAGGTTTATTTTATTATATTCTATTTAATTAGGAATTGAAGTATAAAAAATTAGTGTTATTAATTTGAAGTGATTTCGATTTAGTAAATATTTAGTGCTAATTTATCTGACAAAAAAAAATTGTTATGGAGATTTAAAAAAATTGTGTCGGTCATTTTAATTAAAGAGGAATGAGAGAGCAATTATTAAAAAAGATTAAATAAATTACATATCAACATAAGCAGTTAGGGGAGAGTCAACTATAACAGGGCTGTTTCTAAGGTAAAAAACGGAATATTTACTTTACAACAAGTTGTGTAAATTCTTAACTTAGTTTTCAAAGATTGCAGCAAGTTACGTCTGCAGAGTATGTACTAATAGACATATTTACTATCCTAATACCTTAATACTGACTTAAGACAACAATTAATGCAAGCAGACTTTATATATGCTTTGCAACATTGAAGCTAATAATAATTAGGTCAGTATCTAGATCTACTAAAGGCTGTGCGATTTATAAAATGTCACATATGTGTTACCATTACAAAGACAATACGGAATATATATAGACATAATGGTGCAATACCCCATAATCGCGATCAAAATTACATTATGTTTTTTGTTTTAAACCATTTCTTGATACAAGGTTAGGTTGCTCAACATTAAAATACTTATTTCAATGAATTAGAATTTTGCAATACTTTTATTTGATAATTTACTTTTCAAAATGTCTCTGGCACCTTCTGATTTAATTTAATAAAATATATTTAAATAAATATACCTGGTGGTGCTTAAATAAATGTGTACCGATGTTTTAGCTTCGTTTAAAACGATTCTAGAGGCATTCCAGAGTTGGGCGAATTATCAACTACAAATTAACAATTACGATTACAATGCATTTTCATCAACATAAATAATTACTTCTCAAGTAGATGCATTTGTATTGGGGTAATTAAAATAACATTATTAAGAAACTAATTCAGTTTACACGATTACACTAAACAGTAATAGTAACTGAATTTAACAATTGCTGTTACTTAATTTCAACTGTTATAATTTCAAAGCAATAAAATAATTTCATTTAAGTAGTTAAACGTGGGGGTAAATATTGTTTCTGAAATAGGGGATAACTTCTCTTAAGGGTGTGGAAACTGCAAGAATATGTTGCAAAAATTGTGCAAAAATATTTCCGATGGTTGATTTAAAACCTAAAAACTTTTATATTCATTTTTACTGCAATAATTATTGTTATTGCATTCCTTTGTGTACACTTTGACATACTATCAGAATTGGGGCACAATTATTACTGTCACTGAAGTGCAATTAGGTATCACAAATTTCAGAAATTTGCTGAAATTACTGCAAATTTTCAAATTTTTCGGAAAGCTGTGAATATTATAGAAAGTTTGTGAAAGTTCTGAAATATTTAGTTTCCAGAAGTCGCTAATATGCAAGAGTCTTCCATAAAGTTCAAGGAATTTAAAAAAATGCTAGAAGACTATAGAAGTAGTATAGAGTTCAGACTTGCTATAGGTGTAGGTATATAGTGTTTATTAAACATACGGTAAAATTTAAGGAGTTATATACCGGATTATTCTAAAAATCGCTCGTCCTTTGATAATTCTGGAAATACAGGACGAGAAAGTTTTTCGACAATAATAACATTTTATTACCAAAAATTAAATGTAAAGCTTCTTAATCTACAAGAACTGTTGAAAATGACCACCTTTAGCTATGATGCAAGAATCCAATATTTTCCTAACTTTTTCAAGAACACAAGGGTCGTTTCTTATTGAGTTACACTCAAATATCTGCCACATTCCCCGCTGTAGTATAAACTGATTGACTTTAGATGGCCCCATAGGAAATAATCCAGAGGGTTTAAGTCCGGGGATCGAGCAGGCTATAACTGAGGTGCACCTCGACCAATCCAGCGATATCCGTATGTTGTTTTACAACAGTTGAATCAGGTACCAAACCCAGGGAAATGGGAAAGGAGAAAAATATCGGAGCCCAAGGTCATCGTCATTGAAAGCAGTGTCCAGATTCAGATTATTCAGAAGAGGAAGTAACTGATTTTTCCGAAGGAGAAAAATTCATGAAATACCTAGATAAAAACCCTCAAAGCTCAAAAAAGGAAGACTGAGTTTAGTGAAATTTCCAACAAAAAAAAATATGTAAATTTAACATTCAAGAGTCAACAGTAATAGAACCATATTTAGAAGCGAAACTTGCTCAATTTGATTGGCCTGATACAGATGATGTTTAAATTATAAATAGGGATCAAATACAACGGTGTTTATCTGCTGCAGATATTCACAAAAGATGAAAATTTAACTTCAACATCAGATTTGAGCAAAACGTACACGAAAATATTTTGTTTCCAATACAAAAACTTGATTATGTTACGTTTGTTAATAAACTGTTCCCTGCATTTTGTAGTAATTTAGAGACCACATTTACGCTTACCTAAAATTATGGGGGGAGTGTCATAATAGTTATTTTCGTAACAACTAGGATATGTATATTATTAAAGCATGCATGTGTAATCACATAAGTGCTTTAGTAATATAGTATCCTACGTGTTACGTACAAAATTTTATATACAACTATAACAATTATTATTATTATTATAATGATTATTTGAGTAAAAATATTTAAAATTAAATAATAATGTATTTAGTGGTAAGTTATCACTCAAAATGTATCCCTCTTTTTCAAAGCAAAAAATAGATCTGTAAAACTCTAGTTTACGGGCTATTATAAAAACCAGGGTAATTGTTTTCCCCCCAAAATAAACAGATCTATGAAATTATTGGATTTAGCGATTTAATCCATTCTGTCAATTCCGCGTTTTATGCCTATTGGTGGGGGCCCTCAAAGGGTAAACGCCCTAGGACATGGCCCCGCTATTCTCTGCCTTAATCCGGCCCTAGAAGCTGTTCAAAATTCCTTCCATTCCATAATAAATTATTGCCAAGGGGCTGTTATTACAATTTAGTCACGGACACTAGGTATATTTTTTCGGAGGATTAATTAAAATTTTAGTGAAACAATGGGAACGTTGAACTGGGAGCAGATCGATATAAATCGCTGACTTTTACAAATTTTTCAGTTTTCTTACGGCACGAAGAAGAACTTTATAGCTTTATCTGGCTGACATTTCGGTTTACAGCAACCTGCATTACCAGCAGGTAAACGGTTATAGTTCAGTGGTAATCTTACAATGGATGCATAAATTCTTATTGTCAGACTTTCACAAAAATTTAGTCATTTCGTAAATCCTCCGGAACATAAGCAATTCGTATTATAAATATTTCGAATTACTTTGTAAATATTCAAGAAACAATGGTTCGGTTTTTAAATTGAAACTGTACGTTTATGGGAAATACCTGAGGGTATTTGACTAGATAACTATAACCTATAAACAGCTAATTATTAATATAAAAACACAAACATTTCGTTCATTGATATTGCGGCTCATGACCATCATTTCGCTTTTTATGAAAGCACCTTTGTAGCGCGTTCATATTCACACATAGCCATTTATATTCAAAAGATTACATTCTCTGGGACGTTAATTATCGCCTATAAAGTGCAATCAATCATCCCTCCCTCAAGAATTTACACGTCTCTTCATATTCTCACGGAAAAAAATTTAAAATGTCAACAATAATGTATCTTTTCATATGCTACAAGTTGTAACATTTATCCTTACATTTGTTAAAAAAAATTCTAAAAATATTTAAAAAAGTGCCTGTTGAAATTTTTACTACCGATTTGTATTTGCCATTTTTGTAAAATCTAACATACGTTTTATCAATATAAGTGAGACAAGACTATACCATTAATCGTTAAATTTCATTGTGTAATATGCATAATGATATGTGAATTTTTATTACAATTTCTATGCAACTTTACTCCAAGTATAAAATTTGTAATTTAAAACAATATTTGTTGTAGAAACTTGAACAACTGTCAGGTTTTATACCTATATATCCAAATATAAAAATCTCCAGAAAATTTGCAGTATTTATTACACTGGCTTAAAATGTGAAATTTAAAACATTTTGTTGGAGAACCTTCAACAATTGTAATGGTTTACGCATATCGAAATATAAAAATCTTCAACAATTTGCAGTATTTACTACACTACTTTAAAATGCGTAATTTAAAACAATTTGTTGCACAAACTTAAACTTCAAAATGAATACATATCGAAATATAAAAATCTTCAACAATTTGTAGCGTTTACTACATTATAATAAACCAGCATACGGTATTACGTACTTTAGATTGCTAAAGACTGCTGTAAGATCTTGCTGCCTATATTGTACTGCCTATGCAGAACAGTATTTCAATTTTCCAACGGTCGGTATTCGGTATGCTTACTTGTCATAATTGTGCCCTGTGCTGACGAGAACCAAAAAGTTCGAAACCGGTATACAGGTAGCAGTAGTGTAGCATATCCTACTATTGAAAACAGGGATCCTGAGATTCATTCTATCCCTTCCGTTAGTTTCTGTAAGACATTTCCTGCAAATTGTTGTGAAATGTTCACCAAGACATTTAAACTTTTTCTGTAATAGTATATTAAAATATATCCAACAAAATATTGTGAAATTGTTAACAAGACATTTTAATTTCTCCTTAAAACATGTGTACATTATTTATAAACTCTTATAGCATAAAGTGCCAAACTATTATTTCAATATATTTCTGTTTTGAATTCAACAACTTTTTGTATAACTTTTTTGTACAATTTATGTCGGATAGTCGAACAATTTGTTTAAAAAGAAGAAACAATATGATATAGAAATTCACAACAAATTTTTGTTGTCCCTACAACAATTTATAGTAAATTTATCTACAATTGTAGTAAACATCACAATTTTTTTTCCATGGCTCGAAAGCGTTGACCAGCATCTCTGGAGAAATGTAGCCACATTCTTGGATAATGCTTTCTTAATAAATGTATATACAGTGTGTCAACGGATGGACTTAACTATACTTGTAAAAACTTCTATTTTCAGTTTTTTGGAAAAAAACATTCTTCATAATTTCTTTTGCTTGTTCTATAAATACGATTCGGGTTAAGAAACTTTTATTTTGTTAAACAGGGTGCGCAAAAAATACAAAAATGTAGATTTGCAAAATCAAAAATTTTTTAATCCAAATTTTTTGAAACATCAGAATAAAAGAACTTAGAAGGAGGACTCGAAAAGGCAAATAAAGCTTTTTTATAGAAGTTATGGTTACTAAGATATTATTTAAAATTAAAAAATGAATTAACTTCGCATTATTTTGAGAAGTTCACTGCTACCTCATTCATTGAACATAAATCAAGATTGTTGTTTTCACATAATGTCTAGCTGTCATTTTTACATTAAATGTCATCTATGAACTAACATCTTCAGAAAGATGCTTACCCTAGAACAGCGCATTTACTTGATCAGGTGTTATGGTATTGGAGAAGTGTCCTATAAATACGCAATTCAAATTTTCAACCGAAAATTTCCAGGTGTATACGTTTCTGTTAATGCGTTAAGAAATTTGGTACGTAAATTCGACGTTAATGGTGATGTTAAAGATGTGAAAAACACAAAAAAGAATTTAGATGAAAATGACGCTGCAACAATTTTGGTTTTAGAATCAGCTCACAATAATCCCCGACTTCTTTTGAGAGCAAGAGCCAATGAGGTGGGTGGTATATTTAAAAGTCACGTACACAATATTCTGGCCACAAATAAGTTTCCCCATTCAAACCAACCTTTATTCACAAACTTCAAGAAATCGATGATACATACCGACTAGAATTTTCTTTACTAATGGGTGAACGTATATTGGCAAGCCGTCAGTTTCACCATCATATCATATTCAGTGACGAATCTACGTTCACAACAAATGGTATAATTTCTAGTCAAGTTTGTCGCTTTTGGGCGACCGAAAACCGCTACTTTAAGCTTTGCACAAACAGTCACAAATTTAAGAAAGTTAACGTATGGTGTGCGTTAACGTTCAATAAAGTAATTGGTCCATTTTTTTTTGGAAAGAAGGCTTAACGCAAATTATTATTTGGAAATTCTTAGTGAATACTTTTTTCCTCAATTGGAGGAAGAAAATTTGGAATTTAGAAGAAAGGTGATATTTCAGCACTATGTGCTTCTAACAAATTGGCTTAATGAACATTTCCCCGAAAAATCGATGGATTATTTCCTGTGGGGGTATCTTAAACAAAAAGTTTATGCTACTGATATGCAAGATAATGTTGATATTTTAAAAAACAGAATCACTGACGCCATTGCTACAGTGGACACCAGATATTATTCACAATGTTCAATTTCGAATTTCCACAAAGAATGGAGAAATGTATTGACGTTGAAGGATTTCATGTTGATAAAACGTAACTGTTTGTCATTTATCTCAATGTAGTAACTCAAATAAATTTTGATTTTTTCTGGCCACAATTATTAGTTTTAAAAATTATGTTTTAGGCCTATTTTTAATATCAGGTAATATCTTAGTAACCATAACTTCTATGAAAACACTTTATTTGGCTCTTCGATTTATGCTTCTATGCTCTTTCATTTTGACGCTTGAGGAAAGTTTCTTTCAAAAATGTTTTATTTTGCAAATCTACATATTTATGTTTTTGCGCACCCTGTACAACAAAATCAAAGTTTCTCAACGTGAATCGTATAACTAAAAATAATGTTTTTTACATGTATAGTTAAGTCCATCCGTGGTCACACTGTATATACAAAAAACGAAGCAAGATATGAAAACAATTTAACAGACAATAAACGGATATTTTTAGTTGCTTAATTCGAAAAAAATATAAAAATTGCCAAAAACTCAGTGGCGTCTTATTTTTTGCCAATATTATTTGTTAAGGCGTCTCCTGAGACGTCACTGGACGTAATAATTTAGCGCTACACGAGCGTTTTATCACTAAAATTATCATTACCAAAATTAAATTAAAATCTGCTAAAGGATATTAAAATATTTATAATTAAAAAACTCGTTAAAATTATTTTAATAAAAAACTGAACCCGAAATATCTCCGTTCATGTTGGATTTATCAAAAATTTGTATGAGACATAATTTGATCGAAACTTAATTATCTTTAAGAACCACAACATTTAAAAGTTCCTGTCATCGAAAAAATTATTTGCACCATGGCGCCACCTACATTTTGTATTATTTAAACACATTCTTTACACAGTTGTGAAGCCAATCATAGAGGCTAAAAACTGGCGCTTACAGAATTTACATGTCACTTATAGTTTTCGAAATAATTAGCCAGGGAGTTTTTATTGAAACACCCTGTATCTAAATATTATTATTTTTAATAATGTTGGCTCTACCGCTAAGCAGTATGGCGCTAGATGCAAAGCACACTTCGATGGTAATAATTTGTGCTCGCATGGTAGTAAGGGTAATAAATAGTATAAGGCTTCAAACTGTTTTTAAAATAGTTTCGAATTGCGTCGTTTGAAGTTACTTTATTGGAAGAAAATGTGCTGTTGCATTAAACAACAAGTTAAGGCCATTATGCCTTTTTAAAGAAAGAACCATAATTATTGATAACACATAAAATATCGCATAAAAATATTTTAAAACCTATTTTCAGTAGGTACATTGTTGGCACTAAAACATTTATATGACCAAAATCGTCCGAGTTCTTTCACCTTTGTGTCGCCGCCTGAATTTAAACAACCTGTTTTATTTTTATAAATAATAAATAATGCCAATCATGGCACCGAAGAGTTGAAATTTAGTGGCTTAAAATGCAACGTAAAGCGGCATTACCATAATTCGCCAAAAAGAGAGATTTTTTAAAGACTTCTGCATCATCTCGTGCAATTATCTACGATAAAGGAATTGTAATGTTGACGGGAAAGTTAAAGGATTTTGAAAAACATATAATGAATCTTACTTTTGTTACATTACGCCAATCGATTTCAATTCTTTTACTTTCCCAGCTAAAGGGAAAATATAATTTGATAAAATTAATATAAAACAACCCAAATTTTGATTTACCCAAGGCTCTTCTCTCAAAAAAAAAATATTATTAATATTTTATAAATGCTTTCGTTTTAATGGTACACAATTCTTCGCATGTCGGTATTTCCGGTCAGGATTCCGAAGTCAAAGTTGCGTACCGACACTGCTGATAGTGCGAATGTCGACAAGTGCATGCAGGGCATCGGTATTTTCGTAACAGGATTATACAAATCTGCCAAAAGAGAACACGTTCACTTTAATGTCGAGAGGGAGATTTAATTACACATTTTAGAATTTTACTATTGACCTTCACACCTAAACCCAATCTCGTTGTAAAGGGCATTAAATTGCCGATCCGCAACTGTGTCAAGAAAACTGAGACCGTGTCATCGGTCGGTGGAAAAATGTAATGGTAATGTCAGTAACTTATTTAGTTTGAACAAAGTATTTTATTAAGTGTTCAAAATGTTATTGGCCATTATTGGCAAGACAATATAGGGCTATGATAAAGAAACGGATCGGCCTTCTTTATGGAAAACCGCCCACCTAATCAAAAATCACGCGGACCCGTCAAATTTAATTAATTTGAAACGCATTTTTTTTTGAAAAAAAATCATGCCCTATAGTTATCTTCAGCCGTTTACGAGATATTAACACTTTAATGCTGGTATGCACCATCGGTATTTTTCTCGACATAGCAACGTTCTGAACTTAAGTCACAATATTTTGACTATGACAATTTCTTATTTAAGTTTGAGACGTCAAAAAATGACAGTGAATGTTAATTTAATTTGAATTTTGCTCTGCTGATATTTCATCAAAATGCGCCTCGCCGAAAATGAGCGCATTGAAATTTTGATTATGTTGGGTTGTGGAGATAAAAGTAGAAGTCATAGGGAAGTCCGTGATATGTTTAGTGAAAAATACCCAAATCGCCCGCCTATTGGCTAATCAACAGTGTCTAGGGTATCAAGTAAGTGGAGAATTTCCCGTACTATTAAAGATAGTGTTAAAAGTGGTCATCCTGGTATATCCGAGGAGAAAAAATAAACATATTATTATCACTACAGGAAGATTCTCATAGCTCAAGCACACAACTTGGACGGGACTACGATATTCACCAAACCACCGTATCTAAATTTTTACAAAAAGAGAAGTTTCATCCATACAAACCAGTATTTGTACAAGAGTTATTGGACGATGATCCTGATAGGCGAGACCAATTTTGTGAAATAATGATTGAGCTGATGACAACGCAAGATTTGTCCAAAGAATTTGTTTTTCAGATGAAGCTACGTTTTGTTTAAATGGTCAGGTTAATAGACAAAACTACAGATACTGGGCACAAGAAAATTCTCACTGATTCATAGAAAATCACACCCAGTATAATAAAAAGGCTAATGTTTGGGCGGGCATTGTTGAAAATAGGATAATCGGACCATTTTTCTTCACTGGAGAAAGATATCTAAATTTCCTTCAAAATGATCTGGTTCCAGCTCTTGCCACTCTATTTCCAGATGATAATGATCCTGATTACCACGTTTAACCTTATTGTAGAATATAAAAATGTAAAAATATACAATATGTTTCATTAAAAAAATTAAAGTTGGCACATGTAGCACTTTTATGATCTACCCTGTACAATATCTTTTCTCAAAAAAAAATGCATCGCAAAAAAATAAATTTGACGGGTTTGAGCGACTTTTGATTAAGTGGGTGGTTTTCCATACAAAAGGCTGATCCGTTTCTTTATCTTAGCCGCTGTATAATAAAGTAAATTTTTAACTTCCTCTTGGATGCGAAAATATTGAAAGAACTTTATATCATCTTGAATTAAATCACGAAACAAACTGTGATATTCTCCGAATTTCGGCCTTTTTATATTTATATCATGAGCCCAGCATTTCCTGGTTTTCTTTCACTTTTCATTCTCTTGCTCCTCTGACAATAAGCAAATTATAATAAGATCTTTTCTTATTAACTCAAAATACCAATGCATATGAGACCCATTCTGATGATCCATACTAGTGAACGCAGTGCACTAAAAGAATCATATCCATGCGATGCGTACCGTTCGTGCGATGTGTATAATACTAATATATTGAAAAGTCAAATTTCCATTGGTTTTGTGAGTCCAAAATCGAACGGTAGGTACTACTCTAATCGCGATTACGTTGATATTTTGGAAGAATCAGGTGCCTCTAATGACAATGCCACTGCTGCGACTAGGACATATTATGCTGAAAGATTTTCAAGTTGTCCGCACTCGGATACTTAAACTATAAGACGGGTGAAACAAAGATTGCTGGAGACAAATAATTTAAATCCTAGAAAAAATAAAAGAGGACGCCATCCCGCACTAGCCGTCGATCAAGAAGAGCAAATTCTTGAATTTGTCGAAGAGGAATCAAGTGAAAGCCTACGAATTACATCAATGAGTCCCAAACTCATTTAAAAAAAAAAACAATTCAAAGAATATTAAGGAGAACTGATTTGTATCCATTTAGGCCTCAGAAAGTTTAGATTTTGCACGACGGAGATAGGGAACTTCGGGTCATTTTCATAGATGGTTGTTGCAGAGCGTAAACAATGATCCATATTTCATTAATAAGATTCGGTAACATCCCATCAAACTCGAAGGTCAATAAACATTTGGGCTGGATTATGCCATACTAACGTGATTGGTCCACGCATGCTACCTGACCGACTCAATTCAGCTTCGCACCTTCAATTTTTAAATGAAAATCTGCCATTGCTCGATGAAGTTCCATTAGCAGCTAGGTTAAATTATTGGTTCCAACATGATGGTGCCCCGGCAAATTACAGAATACCAGTTTGCGATTTTCTAAATCACAACTTCCTTAAGAGGTGGACCCATACCATGTCCTCCTAGACATCCAGATCTAATTCCGATATATTTTTTCTTAGGCTTCTTGAAAGAAAACGTTTACCACGAACCTGTTGTGTATAATGAAGAGGTAGTGGCGCCTATTCCCGCTGCTGTGTTATGTCTTATTTTTCGATTTATATTGTAAATTACTGTTTTTTGATGTTATTATATCAAATATCCTGGTTTCTATCTCTGTGTGTGTATAATACCTTCAACCTACAACATGTCCGACTTATTAATGCTAATAAACTAGGGACATAAGTATTTTAAAGACGGCTATTTAGATCCAAGACCGATAAAATAACGTTTGTTGAAAAAATGCGGTACTAATCGTGCATAGAATATTTTCTTAATGCTTAAACTGTAAAGCTTTATTGCTATTGTTCAAAGTTTTATTAATAGTAAGTAACTAGAAATATTGCATTATGTTTTATCTACTTTCATTTAGTAATATGAATTTTACAGTTCTGTAAATCGTTTTGTAAGGGCATCTATTACAGCACTAGTGCTGTAATAGATGCCATTACAGCACTAGTGCTGTAATAGATGCCCTTACAAAACGATTTTTAATAGCAGGTGCATTTTTATTTTTAAAAATGCCTTTTGCCAAATATTTTTATTCATAGATGAAAGTAGATAAAATTTTGTACAATATTCTTGTTGTAAATTCATATTACTACACTCGATGTTTTATTAAACTCGGCTGACGCCTCGTTTAACAACTTTAACATCTCGTGTTGTAATATGAATCTTTACAACACTTATATCGTAAATAACTATTACTGCATACTTTACTTATTCGAATATATTGCAAACAAATTTAAATTATCTGACTATATATATCAACTATACTATGAGAGTTGGATAAGCAGCATCACAATTATTTAAGATTTACGCAAAATATCAATATATTTTTCGCTTTCACTGACCATTGGCGGCAAAACTTCACACGGTATTTCATAGTGCATGAATTATCGCTGGATTATATCATTTAGTTACTAAAAATTACCTATTTTAGGTTATCCTGATAAACAGTTATAGTAAAGTTTACATTTTGCCATTGAAAATAGCGTTATTGTAATGGACAATGCTAGTTATCCTAGTCGTCAAGTAAAAATGTTTCCTAGTTCTAACAGTAAAAAAGCAGAAATTCAAAATTTTATGATCAATAGAATTATATATTTTGAAGACACTTACAAAAAACGGGATCTTTTAGAAGTATTACAGGCTTTTAAAGAATAAATAATACGTGTGTGATAAACTTGCAACAGGAAATGGACTTACAGTGTTTCGTTCCCCCCCCCCCCCCCTTCTATTGTGTATTTAACCCAATCGAACTAATATGGCACCAAGTAAAATCAAATATTAGAAGGAATAATACTTCCCCTACATTAAATACATCTGTAGTAGAATTAATAAAAATCATAAGTCAGTAACATTCCTGCAAACTGTATACAATATGCACTTACGGTGGAAAATTCTTATACGCAGAAAAAAGTAGATGTAAGTTGCCAAAATTAACTATTGTAAAACTTTTCTGTGTACACATAACATTGCAAGTTAACATTGTAATGGTAAAAGATCTGGTATCAGTTGAATCAAGAATAACCACCCAAAACTTAATTTAGGACGGAATAATTTTAATCCATTCAGCTGCTAAAATGGGGGGCTATATTCACAGCTGCGGATATTAATCTTGATAGAAGAATTCTCAAAATACCTTGCCAAAACTGAGCACGTAGTAATAGATAACACTACCATGATAAGAAGACGATAAAGCAATTCAGTTTCTAAATATGGAAATGTTCTTAATATATTCGAGGATAAATTTTGATTTTTGGTTGTTGAAAAAGATAATGTTTACCTTGATGAAACTGAATTACAAAATTTTTGTATGAAACCCTTGGATGGTTGTCTGACTATTTATGTTTTAGTCATGTTTGCAAAATATTACGGTCATAAGTTTTTAAGGCATATAAAAATTATAAGCAGGTTTATATATTCACAACGTATAATGGCCAATAAGGTATTTACACGTATCTTCACAAACCACGTCGTGCAAATATGGAGCCTAATAATATGCAATATATACCAACAGGTAGGCATCCTTCCGCATCTTAACATTAACGAATTGCTTAGATAGAAGCATACATTTTTAAATATTAACTTTTCAAATAAGGATTGCTCACAGCTAACTTCCTTATACAGGGTGACACTTAAATTATCACCAGATTTATGAGTGAATGCCGAGGTGAATGCGAAAAGTTTTAGAAATGATATAAGTTTCCAGATTTAAGTAGGTACACAACTGGCTCAAATACTCAAATACAACCGACAAGCAAGGTCGCAAAGCTGAATCTTCTGTCATCAGCTTTGGCCTCACTCAACTTGTGCTTGCAACTTGTGATTTTGCTACACTGAAAAAAACAAATCCTTTGAACCAAGGAATTATGATATTCAGCAAAGAGCTTTTCGGTTTTGAATAGGTCCAAATGCGAATTCACTTAAACCAAATCCCTCTTAAAAACAATCGCGAATCTTTTCTTATGAGGATAGCCCATTCTACTGGTTTAATAGAGAAATTTTGTTCTTGTTCTAAGAACAACCAAATCAAATTTGTTCTTGAATTGAGATCTTTCTCTTGATCCAATAACTTTAAATATCTAGTACCAAGAGCTTTCGGGTTTGGCTTAAAATAATTATTCTTGTTCCAAATACGGGATTGGTTTTAATTTAAAATCTTTCTCTGGGTACAATAGCATTAAATATCTAGAGCCAAGAGCTTTCCGACTTGGCTCTAAAAAAATTGTTATTGTTCCAAGAGGGTAGTTTACCACGTTTTGGCCTGTAGTGAAACCATCCTTAGGCAATTTTTTTAAATTTCGAAAAAGATATCAAAAAACGGAAACAAAACAGATATTTAGAAAACGAATTTATTACAAAAATAGAAACAAAAATACATGTTTTGTATAAAAGAACGACTTCACAAAACATACCGCCTAACTGATGGCCATAGAAAACCCGATGTAAATTGGGCTTCCCTGATAGTTTTACAGCAGAATTGTATTAGACTTTTTTGAAAGTCCTTGTATGTTGAACAGGCATTTCATTATTTATCTTCATTATTTTCTAATAAGCTAATTAAAGGTTATTTAGAAAAAACTTTGTAGAATCGATAAAAATAATACGTCTATTAAAATTTTACACTCGATTTGGCATGACACTATCATAAAAACTAACCTTACCACAGCTTTATTTTAGCACTGAATAAACTACCAATTAGTGCCGAACAGCCTCCCAAACCACGCAAGATCTGGCATTATACATCAGCTAAGTGGGATGACCTAAAGGACCATTTTCGTACCTTCCTTTGGCAGAATGTTTTACCTCTTGATTCATCCAACGCTCGAAACCTATGCAAGCAAACCATAAACCGAAGCAAAGAAGCACATAACCAGATGATCAAAGACAAACTTTTTGAATATCCTAACGGATCAAAATAAGTTTAGTCGGTAGCTTACGCCGTCAGTCAGAACTTTACCAAGTCAACTAGTCCACCTCTAACAGGTTCTGATGGCACCATTGCGCCCATAGCACAGGAAAAAGCAAACTTACTGGCAGAACTATTCTCATCACATTTAACGATTAATTTTAAGGTAAAAATTCCACCGAACATTCCTGCTGTAAGATCGAGAATGCCCGAAATTTTTTTTCGACAGTGCCCTGTTAAACCAATCAAGTGTTTTGACACCAGAAAAGCTTCTGGTTCTGACGAAATCTCAGTCATCGGGATGACATGCGCTGATGAACTGATATCAGTATTTTGTAGGCTTTTTAACTTATCCTAGACAAAGAAAGAATATTTCCTTCTTGCTGGAAAGCTGCGCGTGTCCAGACCATGCCCAATAAAGGCAGGAAGACCTTACCAAGCACAGATGTATCAAAAGTTATGTAAAATCATCAACCAAAAATTAGTAAAGTACCTGGAAAGCTTTAACATTATCTGTGACCACCAGGTATGGATTTTGTAAGTATAGCTCAACAGGAGACCTTCTCGCTTATGTTACGCACGTTTGGATCAGCGTAATATAACACATGGGTGATAGCACTGGACATTTCCAAGGCCTTTGACCGAGTACACTGTTTCAATTTTTTTTATGTCTGTCAAGTTTTCTTAAAGACCGTTCTCTACGCGTGGCGATGAGCGGATTTCTTTCAGACACATTTAACATCAATGCCAGAGTTCCTCAAGATTCTGAATTGTCGCACACCCTCTTTTTACTATACGCGAACGATCTTTTGGGAAAAACTATAAATCCTATATATAGCTTCTTTCATCCTTTACTTTGGATGCTCAAACATCGACTGCCAATGCACATCTCTATAGGCATCAAGAGATTTCACATCTATCTTACAATAATACTTTTATAAAATTCTTAAATAAACAAGAATGATTTGTTCTATAACACAAATTATAGCAACCGTTTTAAAACAAATTCATACAGGTATTTTTCTTCACGAACAAAACTATCACGACAATATACACTACAATACAAAACTATTCTTAAGACAACGCTATTCGATAGGTAGATAATTATAAAATCTTTGCTTCTCTCAAAGTTCTGCTTTGCTAGTTGAGCAAACACGATTAAAATAATGAAATGTTCATTACAGTTGAACAGATTTTTATTTCTATATATCAACACATTTTATGTAAAAGTTAGTTCTAAAATTATCATATCATTAAAAGAGTTTTGCAACATTATATCTTGGTCTGCTTTACATTTATTCTCAGCCCGTTTTGACAGTTCCAATCCCCCCCTCCCCTAACACAAAACATTATTTCAGTGGAATATTAACCTGATTATTAAACATAAAAATTTGTCAGCTAAGTTAAGCTACCCTGTATAAGAGGGGCCTGACCCATGTGAACTCAAGGTATAAAAAGCACGGATACCATTAGTAACATCATCACAAAGTGTTTTAAAAAGTAAATAACGAGGTTCCGGGCAAACAGTCTATAAATACAGTATTTTACTCACTACAAGCAAAAAGAGATAATACCGTTTATAAAGAAGATCTCAGGGAAGCTGATACTCCATAGATGGTGGGCAAGTACAAATTGCTTCATTCACTAAAATATATTTACTGTACAGGTACAGCAAAAAAGTATTTATACACCATGAGTCAATGTACCTTTTATAGAGTCGTTCTAATACAATCTGTAATATTTTAATAATGTTACGATTATTTATTAGTTGTTTACGACAAATTAGTCGAGACTCTTACCCTGGGATAAATAGAAGATAATGTAACATACTTAATTTCTGATATTAACTTCCATTGTCATTATTAATTTTTTTCACAACGTTTCAACTGATAAGAAAGGAAAGAAACCCTACTATTGGACATTATCTGTGCAACAGACTCAGTAACCATTGAAGCGAATGAAGCAGAAAATTTCGATGAAAAGTAAGAGAAATTTTACAGAAATCCAAACCCCTGAAGCCAAGAATTCAAAAGGAAGATTCAATTGCCCTGTCCAAACTACACAAAGATACGAACATCAAGATTCTATACTTATACTAATTCTACAACCACTACAAGAACATATCACATCATAAGATAATAAGTGGAAAGAAAATACAATCAGATGATCGATTTCTCAGCTTCGATGTCGAAAGTCTCTATACAAACGTCCCCGCTAAGGATGCCCTTCAGGTTATCCGAAGGAAACTTGCTATTATATATACAATAGTAAAGTTTTCTTCTTGACCTTATGATTTAAATTTTTTTCTTGTTTATTGGGTTTTTAGGTCATTTATAAATAAATAAAGGTTTGGTTTAAGTTGACGTTTTGGTTTATATTACATTAAACCATCTTCAGAACTACAATTACAGGAAAATGTGATTATTAACTAATTTTTAGGATTAAAAAGTATACATACCTCTATAGAATCTTAGCACTATCACTTCTATTCTTACATGTTTAACTATGTGGTAACTATGCAAGACTGATTTTATAAAGGGTTTCTTTATGAGGGAGGGTAGTTTGTTTCTTGAAATTGTTTTGTCACTGGTGTTCTAGTGAGATTTGTAAAAACAATAAAACTAAAGTAAATAACAGAGTGCATTTATCAACAGATGCCAAACAGATTATAAAGAATCTGTTTTTGACAATAATGTCGCGCGGAAGTTTGTGCCCTAAATAAGTTGTAAAAGAAACGGCTTTACTTACAAAAAAATCCTTTTCCACAGTTTGAAAAATTACACAAGGGCCAATTTTGAAACGCAGAGAAAGAAGTGATTCTGGAAAATCAAGAACGTTGGACCAAGGGGACGAGAAACTTATACGACGAAAAATTTATCAAATGCATGAAGAGCAAAGTGTACCAACGTTGGACAATTTAATGAAAAGGCTGGCAACAGATGAAACAGAAATTAAATGCTCAAGAACGACATTGTGGAAGCGCCTTCAACACATGGGCTTTAAATTCATAAGAATTAATAAAAAGCAGGTTTTGATGGAGTCCAAGCGTCTTTAAGAATGGCGGTAGAAATAAATAAGAGTCATTTGATCAGTTTCTTATATTTGCGAATCACTTTACTAAAACATATTAACTTTAAGGTGACATTCTAAGTTAATTTAAAACTTTCCAACGCTGCTGAAGCCAAATACTATGTCAATTAATTATTATTATTTAAAAATCGACATCATATAATTATCATATTTTTTGACACGACAATTCTCATGTAATAAATACGCCATCGAAAATCTACTGTTACTTTTCACACGAAGTTCGTCAAACAACAAAAGCTTTCTGCCGATCATTTTTCTTTGTTACCAAAGACTAGACAATGTGTGACTTTTCAAACGTGTAATTTTAGTCCCTAACTAAGATTTGTGATGTCTAATTTCACGTCTGCTCGCCAGTAATGATAAATTTGACTTGTCACTGAAATATTACATTACATGAGCTGTATTTCATGTCAGGTACAGTAATTTAATTACTTATTTCCTTGGGGATACTGTCAGGTCGTCCAATAATAAAATTTGTGTCGCAATATTATAGCTATATACAGGGCTGCCCAGAAGTCCGGAATAAAATTAATATAGCCTTAACCTGTAACTTTTGGGGAAAATGCTCGGACACGTCAATTTAGTTTTATATATGCTCACATTTTGACGTTGTTCGTTCGCTTTTTTAAAGACATTTGTCAAAGATATGACGACATCAATCTTTTTTTTAAATGGAAACATACAGCTTGTGATACATCGTTTGAAAGCTAATATCTCATACAGTATGCTCATAAATTTTCGCGATTCTGTCAAGCGATTTTAAAATGACGACTGTTAAAAGTTTTAAAAAAATCCCTATTTAAATAAGCGGAAATGATAAATCATTGATGTTTTTTTTACCTTTCAAGGTAAGAAATCTTCATTGTTTTACGTTCTGACATTTTGTGACATTGTGAACTTGTAAAATTAGGCATTTCTGAAGTATTATTTTGCAATGGTTTAAACAAAAATGGTTTTGTCGGAAAGGCAGCGGATCAGTCTTGATATTGTTAGGATATGGAGATAGAATAAGAAGTTAAAGTGAAGTCTGCACTTTATTTAATGCTAAATATCCAGAAAATCAAATTTCACAGGGCACTGTTAGCAAAATATTCTACAAATTTGATGAACATGGCACAGTAAAGGACTTGCCTAGGAATGGACGGCCACGTGCTTTAGGCGACGATGAAAAATTGGATATTGCATTATCTCTGTAGGATAATCCGCAAGTTTCAACAGTTTCATTGGCTCAAAATCATGATACATCTAGAGGTACTATTGGAAGATTTTTGAAAGCAGAAAAATACCACCCTTATAAAGTATGTCTTGTCCAAGAGCTTTTAGAAGATGACTATGATAGGCGTTTGCAATTTTGCGAAGAAATGATGAGACGGTGTGACGAGAATAATAGGTTTCCACAGAACATATTATTTTCGGATGAAGCTACTTTCTATTTAAACGGGGTGGTTAACAGACATAATTATCGTTTTTGGAGTCAAGAAAATCCACGATGGATATTTGAAGCGCATACTCAGCGGCCCCAGAAAGTAAATGTATGGGCAGGTATCATTAATAACCGAATTTTAGGGCCATCCTTTTTGGAAGGAAACCTCACAGCTGAACGGTACCTGAATTTCTTAACCTTCGAGTTGAGGCCTGCTCTAGCTATAATATTTCCCAACGAAGTAGATCCAGATATACCTAATGAAACAACTTGGTTTCAGCAATTTTGGTGTCAATGTGAGAAGATATTTAGATCAGATATTTCCAGGTCGCTGGATTGGACGACGTGGTACAATTGAATGGCCACCGAGGTCCCCAGACTTAACGCCTCTAGACTATTTTCTTTGGGGATATTTAAAAGAAAACTTCTGGGCAGCCCTGTATATATGTATATTGTCACCAACAGCAGTTATTATGTTAACCATATAATTAATAATTCACGTTAAAATTATTGTACGAACGTTATTGGAACTGAGCTAACCCAATTTTAACTAAATTACCGGATATCGTCTAACACATACATCATTTTAAATAGAAAGTTATTAGGTACCTCTCAAAACAGCTTCTTGCTATTGAAATCAGTAGCCATTTAAGGATTCGAAATAAGCTTATCCAATTATTCCAATATACCTATTATTTGTGGGTCATAACATTAATACTCCATCTACACGAGCCATATTAATTGGTCTTCTTATAGAACTGATAATCTTCACAGGGAAAGGCTTATGAAAAACAATGAATGAACCACTTGTAGAGATGTATTTTTTTAACTATAGTGAGGTTTTGTATGTTCGACGCTAATTTTAAATGATTTTCTTCTCATCGTAGCTTAAATGTACTTTTTTCTACGTTGGATATAAAAACTCGACTTTTTTCACCATTATGAACACATGAAGCGCATCTTTTTTTAATATTTAAAAAAAGTAGATCAGGGTGAAAAAATTAACCGTTGTGGAACTCAAACAAATTCTTTTTTAAGTTCCATATTGGTTCATTTTTTCACTCTCACCTAATGCGATGTTACTGCCGGAAAAATCAAGGGAGATCTACAATAGAGAATATAATACATTTATGAAACGGCATCGCCAGAAGCAAGTAAAGAGCTTTACTGAAACGCACTGATTAAAAACCTTTCTCTTTTTAGACATATTGGTAGGTCGCCTTTAAATACGTCTCTGTGTTTTCCAAATGCTGCCCATGCTAAGTTTGTTCTTCTATTTAGTTCGCATGTTTGGTTGTATCTAGAAACTCGAATTTCGTGGCCTAGGTATGTGTACTTATCTACCAATTCTACCTCTTTGTCCCCCACTATAATGTTTCCGCTGAGAACCAGATTTGTCATACATTTTGTTTTGAAAATATTGATATTCAGACCAACCCCAGCGCGCACCTGTTAGAGTGCCTGCAGCATCACCCCAACTTTCCCCAGATTATCGGCCGCCAGCACTATGTCATCCGCAAAGCACAGGTTTGTTAGTCTCCTGCCGTCTATATTTATGCCTCTTTACCGCCCAGTTGAGCTTCTTAAATGCGCATTTCAGACTGCAGTGAAAAGTCTCCCTGCCTTACCCCTCTACCAATTGGGATATGTTCAGTTTTCTCGTGTAGCTTTACTACCGTGGTCGCGTTTTTGTAGATGATGTAGATTAAGTTTATGTAATGATAATCGACGCGACATTCTTGTAGTGTTTCCAGAACGGTGTATAGCTCAACTGTATCGAAGGCTTTATGGAAGTCTACAAAAGCCACAGCTAGCGGTCTATTGTACTCTGTAGACATTTCAATCAGTACCCTCACGGCTTGGAGATGATCATTGGTTCCAAAACCAGTCCGGAAGCCCGTCTGCTCCAGCTTCTAGACTTCTACCAGCCGCTGGAGCAGGAATATCTAATGATGAAGGTAAAATCACGAATTCTAAACATTTGACAAATTTAAGAAGCTGATAGTTTAATTTTTTACTCTAGGATGCATTCATTTTTGTCATGGCATGTCGAAAAGAGAAGCTGTACAAAATGCTCATAGATGATATAAGAGAGAAAGTAATTTTCATAATAAATATTCCTGATATCAAAACGCACACAGAGAGAATACTCACTGTTATTGAAGAATCAGGATTTCCAGGTGTAAATTAGTTAACCATTTGTAGAAAATACTTGGCTCTTAGACCAAGTAATGCCAAAAGTAGACACGTCTTTTTGGCCTATAGAAAAAGAAAATATGTTAACCAAATAGTCGGTATAAACACATTTTCTAAACTTCATGTCGCAAAATATTTAAACTTGCCTGAACCAAGCGCCTACATTGGTCATTCATTTAGAAGAGCATCGGCATCATTTTTGATTGATGCTAGAGGTGACTTAATACAATTTAAAAAACATGGTGGGTGGAAGTCGACTGCAGTTGCTGAATACTATGTCGATAGCTCCCTTAATAGAGGGGCTTCTCTCAACTTATAGTTTCATTAATGAGTTAGCGTATAAAAGTAGATACCTATTCGTTTTACCGAATAAACATCTTAATTAATAATTATGGATCATGATTGTCTTGTAAGTGAGTCTGCGACTATTACTTCTATTTCTTTATAGGTTACTGTTTAGCTGGACATAATTTGGGGGTTGATATCAGAAGATACCTTCATAGTTAATTTAAAACTTTCCTTAACTAACTGAATGAAATGAAAAGAAGAACCAGAAGAAAAACCGTGGATAGAGGGAAAAAAGGAGAAAAAGACCATACAGATGAGGGCAGTATCAGTATCAGTTTAATTTTTATATTTTGTATTAGTATTACTTGAAAAAGTACTAAATTTAAAGTAACTTCTCAAAAACTGCTTTTAGATTATGCAATGCGAAGACTGTCTTACGAATTGTTCCTTTAATATGCGTAAATTACGAATGTATTGCCTCCAGCAAATTAAATTTACAAGTCGACAAAACCGTTACTCTTCTGTGATGTTATAATCCGAATTCAATCGATTGTACTTACGTTCCACAAACTTGCTCTTTGCTGTATTTATGTCTATAGAATTATTTGCCCTTTTTATTATAACTTTTTCAATCTTGTTCTTAGTTCTAAAATAAAATTTAAAACAAATTCGAATCAACCAACCATCGAAAATTTATTCTGGTGGTGTGTACAGTATTGATTGTAAAGTAATAAAAAGCAAATGCATGCTTTTTGAATAAAACGACATTTTCCAACCCTGATGATTAAACACTCTACCATTTGAGCTTTAAATAAATATTTAGGTTTGGTCAATGATGAAACAAAAATATTAGAAGTGACAATAGCAATTTTTTAGGTCACAACTCGACTAGTCTTTAGTACAAATTTTAGATCATGTCTATCATTAACTTGAAGGTTATACTAAGAATACCAATTAATTAAGGTAAAATGGTAGAAAATTGCCCGTTTCTGAAATTGTTTCGTTACTCAATCGTTACAATAATCTAGTCACGTTTCGAATTTAGTATGACTATGCTCTTCAACTATATGGCAAATTATTTTACAAATAGGCTCCATTATGTGCCTGTTACCAACGTCTTTTTTTTATGATCAGGCACAGCCGCAGTGACTTGTCGTATCTTAGGAGCAGTTTTTAGTTAGCTTTGGCCGCAATGTGATTATGCCAAGATATGTGACCCTCCAAATTGACGCAAAATAAATGAATTGACGAAGTCAAGGGAATCGAGTGTCCCGTTATGACTATATCCGGATTTTCAACATTAACTTTCTTAGAAAAAACTGCCGCCTGGGTAGCGTTAAGTTGTACTTGGTTACTGGCACCCCAAGACAGAATTTCTCCCAGATCTTTGTTGAGATGTGATTGCTGCCTACAGAGATGTGCATCAATGTACGAGCATCCAAAGTAAAAGATGATATAAGTATGCTGTCGTCAGCATTTTGGGTTTGCTAAGGAGGTTTATTCAACCTCTTAAATTTAATTCTAGGAATCAGTTTTATTCAATTCAATATATTTTATTCCTTTCAAAATATAACCGTTTCACTTCATTAGTTGTAAATTAGCAAACTAATGCAAATAAATGTTTTGTATAGAAAAAAAAGCCACAATAACAATCTTAAGATGTCTAGACGGTAAATAATTCACCGTCTAGGTTAAAAAAAAAATGAACAGCAAATTGAAAATTTACGCAGATTAATTTGTTATTATTGGTATTATAGCATTTAAATTTAAATATAAATAACGATCAGGTGGATTATTTAACCTCTTTAGTAGTCTTGAATAATAACATGTGTATATTAGTAGTCATTGTTTTAAAAACATTATGTCAAAATACTTGACAAGCCCAAAAAATACCTATATTTTGTATAAAAAATGTTTGGGATTCATTTTAGACAATCTGATCCGATTTGAATAGCAAACATCTAAAAATACATTATCAAACTGTTTAATTCTAAGATTCTTCTCAGTCAAACAAAAAAAAATGTATGTGACTTCATTGTTCAATATATTTTTAATCATTCTGATGTGGTGTATAGTCCGTTTTTAAGTGTTGAGTGTATATAAAGAATTTAGAAATATTGCTTAAGATTTATATGTGGCATTCCCGTCTACGCCCAGTGAGTCACAAACTTGTAGAAGCTGGATGGATGAATATGAAGACAAGAGCTATATTTATATAGGCTCTCTATATGTTACAAAATTGTTAGACCTAAATATCTTGAGTACTTGTATAAGAGGGTTGCAACGGATGACAACTTCGGAATTGGGATGGTGGGTTAGCAAAAGGTCGATCGTTTTAGCTAGTGATAAGAACAACTCTATAATGGGTATGTCTTGGGGGCCGGTAACATAAATTTAGTAATTCTCTCCGTTAATATTTTAAACCACATTGCATCACAGTCTATAGGCTCGGGTGTCTCCTCTCGTTGACAAGTATGTTATATGGGTACCAAGAGACTATAGTGTTCCTTTTTATTCAGCTTAGCTCTGGCTACAACTCGCCAAGGTATAAAAAGACACTATTGTCCCCTAAGCCCTTTGAGAAGATTTATCCACAGAAAAATAGTAAAATATCACTTGATGGTACTCTATTTACAAAATGTCAACGCTGGTAACTAGTTATTATATTGTCGACATTAACGTTTGGTGTGTTTGACAAGTTGTTATGACATTTAAAAAAAAAAGCCAGCATGACATGTCAAGAATGAAACGCATCGATTATCGATCCACCAGAATCATAAGAATTCCAAAGAAGGAAATTGAAACAGCCGAAGAGATGTGTCCATTTCCATTGCGTGCATATCATTTTCTGCTTGTATAGATTTAGTCGAATTATTGTAAATAATAGTTACGAGAGTAATTATTACACGCGTAAATCGCTTACAATGTAGTTTACCTCTACTTAAATCTGTGTAATTTGCTTGATAAGGTCGACCAGAGACCTTGAAGTGATAATTTGCATGTTATGCGTTATCTTGCATTATTTGCTAAATTCCGTTGAAGTTTAATAATTATTGACGCATTTTTCGTTCAGTAGCCGAGCCTATGTACTTAATTTTTAATCTTTGGTAACATAATTTCAGTCTGTTCATTTAGAGTATAAAATTGGCCCTTGCTTAGTGGTGGCACCATGCAACTTTCTTAAAAATTAAATACGGCTCTGATACATACCTCAATGAAACCCCCAGTAATAATTATGATAATGTCAAGTGAAACTAGATGTTTTATTTTATGTTATTTGTTTTAACATGTTTTACAGTATTCAAGAAAAAATAACAATGATTAAGTGGTACTACATGGAAAATAGTTTTCGGAGAGTAGCCTGTAAAATGTCTGAAGATGTCATGATGACAAGCACCTTCCCACAATACGATAGACAAAGACAAAAGTAGTATCAAGGCACAGGTGATAATTTTTGGCCCAGGATTTCGCGCTCTATTAGACATGGGTTGCTAAATTTACGAAAATAAATGATGAATTTATAATTCGTAAATATTATCTTCGCCGCTTTAACGATTATAATTTGCAATGTAAGGGGGTAAATAAACGGGATATATGTTACAGGGTATATATACTATACAGGGATATGCGTACGTCTAATTGTTTTATGTAATATATTTGAATTTCATACAAATTAAGATTTTATGGACATTTAATTCTTTCGTAGCTATAGAGTCATAGCTGTGTGGCTATAATTTTCTTCTGCCAATGTCGTCATATTAATATTTTAGTTTATAAAAATGTATGAGTTGATATAAGTTATAACTGACGATAAAGATTTTTTGGGATGTTGTAATAAATGCTATGATGCCACGGACAGTCAGGCAACGTTCTAAATATTTAACTAAATGAAAAGTCAATGTAAAGATTTCGCTTAACAGCCATCTCTCCTACAAGCAGAATGTAAAATTAGTTGGATTTTATTCATTAAAACCAAAGACATTATTAGTTATAATGTCTTTGATTATAACATATTAATATACACTGCACGGCTTATTTAACGCATAACGGCATTTTTATTATAGTCAGCAGGAAAATCGCCAATCGGGTAAGACACTTAAAAAAATGTCCCTGTTCATAGCTCCTTTATCCACAAAATTGGTATTTAATCTAAGGGTAGGGTCGAGTCAATAAAAAAAAACAAAGTAAATTTACCATTTTATTACTACTATTATATTGTTAAAAATTTTAAAGAACATTGCCTACTTGGTCTTCATTAAGTTCTGTCAATATTTTTTGAACCTTTTTTTTAAATCAACTTGTAGAAATGGCGTACACTTACTTGTCTGGTACAGGAATCAGACCAGACAATCAAATGATTAAGTTCTGGGTACTCTTCTTTGAGCAATTTATAAAACCTAAACACGCAGCTTACCACCTCTATTAGCTTCATCCTCAGTCCACGTAAAGGAGTATGGCTTCTGACCATACAATGTATGTCAAAATTACCTTTCATCAGCTTTTTGTTAGAAATGTATTAATATTATCTACAATATTGGCAATTACTTCCTGAGCAAATTTGTGATGTCCCAGTTAGTATATTTCCTATCTCCTTTCTTCCAACTGGATAAAGTAAGCAAAAAGAATCCTTACAGATAAGGCATTTCTTGTTTTTCGAAAGATATAGAATATGTGAACGAATGTACCGTTGGTCGTTCAGCACCAACTCTATGTCGTGTAACTGGATTTATATCTATGCTTTTAATCAATAAGCAAGTTTTGGCATTAGAATCTATATTATTATATTTTTTTCGTTCCCATTCATGAGGATTTCGTAGCCTCTTTCGGGAAATCTTTGGCTTAATATCAATTTTCTTTTTCTTTATTATGCTTCCTTGTTTCGACACTCTCTTCGCCTTTTAAGGTAACATGCCTAGTTCCTTCCTTAATATTTGCGTTGTCAAGAGTTTTGTTTTCTTCTGGTGAATTTCCACTTTTATCGAGTGATTTAGTTTCTCTTTTTCAACTATCAGCTTAGGAATCCTTTACCTCTACTCTCCATAATTATTTGCTACTAAACACACTTTTTAAGCACTAATAAATTTACATTTAATCCGTACAACCTGCCCACAAAACCTAACTTAAAAGTAACTTATTATATCACTGCAGAAACCATCGCGAAACACGATGCATTCTAGTGGATAAAGGTGTTCTGTTACAAAATTGTGACATATCACCATTATCCACTCAAATGTTAGGCGCAGATATGTGACATAGTGCCTTCATCAACTCGCAGTTTCTATAAATACTTGAAATTTTTGCATTTAGGATTACTAAGGATTATAGTATGTTTCTTAATACGAGAGAGTAATAAATCATTATTAAACTATAAAAACCAGTGGTCTTCGCCGTATTTCATAGGCGTAGTTCAATTAGTATTATATATAACATTCGGAGTTGAAAAAATAGTTGAAATGTGTTGCAATATGATTAGAGTCGAACAGTCAACAATATATCGACTTGTGGACGAGGATAAACGCGGCCCCATCAGATCACCAAAGAGAAGTACAGAAAGAAAAAGAACTGTAATAAATGCGGCTGAAAAAACTGCCATCAGAAGAATCATACATTTGTTTTACTAAAAAAAGAAATACCTACCTTGGACAAAATAATTTCTGAAATGAAAAAGGATGATTTTATTCCAGACATGGGTAAGAAGAAACTATGGAAAACTTTGAAAAAAATGGGTTTTTGTTATGAAGAAATTCAAAGTTAGACAGTTTCGAAGGGAAAACAGGAATATCTATTATATGGACGAAACTTGGTTAAATAAAGGATATACCGTTGGTAAAATATGGCAAGATAAACATATAAAAAGCGCGAGGCAAGCTTTTATGGAAGGATGGTCCACGGGAATAAAAGCACCCTCGGGAAAAGGTAAAAGATTAATCACTGGCCGACAAGATTTTTCTAACACAGGTCAGATCTTTATTTTTAAAATGGAAATACCTTTCTAATAATAGAAAAAATATTCGGAAAGCCCCAACACGTACCATTTTTCAATAGCTTAATAAGACCATTTTACATTAGCAGGTAGTCAATTTAATTAGGGGACGGTTAAAATGGATGCATTTTATAACAGAAAAATTACCTGAACTGTATTATTTACAATATTAGACATAAAATCAACATTAAACATTAGTATTCTGTTCAGTTTCGAAGTGAGTGGTTCTCTGTGTATAGATAAAAAGTGTTTTTAAGAAAGAAAATGTCGAGTCAATCGCGCCGTAGTTGCAAAATTTCTCCTGACAGATTTTGTTACATTTGTGGAGCATTTATGGTGAAATCACAAGCCAGGCCATTTTCTGAAAATGTAAAAAAAGCATACCTTAAATATTTTGGTGTTTTAATTGGAGATCAAGACAAGCAGTGGGCTCCCCATGTGTGTTGTGTTAGTTGCAGCGTGTCATTGGTGGAGTGGATGAATGGGAAGAGGAAAAGCATGCCTTTTGCAGTTTCAATGGTATGGCGAGAACCCACTAATCATGTTGACGATTGCTACTTTTGCCTGACAAAGACGGAAGGTTATTCCAAAAAGGGAAAGCACAAGATTGACTATCCAAATTTGCCGTCTGCCATACGGCCTGTTCCTCATAATGCAGATTTACCAGTGCCCATTGCGCCTTTAAATCCGCAAAATATTGTTTTGGAAGATATTGGCGACAAAGCATCATCAGACAGCTCCGGGGAACAGCGTACCGACCCTGATTTTACTCCAGGGCCCAGTTCCGGCGAGCCACATTTCATTGTTCAAAGTGAGTTAAATGATTTAGCACGTGATTTGGGGTTATCAAAGCAACAATCAGAACTTCTTGGTTCCCGTCTTCAGGAATGGAACTTGTTAGCCAAGGAAACCAAAATTACAACTTTCAGGAAAAGAAATGCTACGTTTTCTGCACTCTACAACATGGAAAATTCGTTGTGTGCGTGTACTGACATCGATGGTTTAATGCAGGAACTTGATATTGAGCATTCTCCCTGTGAGTGGCGCTTATTTATAGACTCGTCTAAATACAGTTTAAAAGCTGTGTTACTACATAATGGAAATTTAAAACCCTCTATACCAGTTGCCCATTCAGTGACGATGAAAGAAAATTATGAAAATATGCGCACACTTTTGAATAAAATCAACTACAACCGGTATAAATGGCAGATATGTGGGGACCTAAAAGTTATAGCAATTTTAGTAGGACTTCAGGGAGGATTTACAAAATATTGCTGTTTTCTTTGTTTGTGGGACAGTCGTGCAGTAGATCAGCATTATGTAATAAAAGATTGGCCACAAAGAAGTGAATTTCAGCCGGGGTCTCAAAATGTTAAGTTTGCACCTCTCGTAGAGCCGAAAAATGTCCTTCTGCCTCCTCTTCACATTAAACTTGGGCTGATGAAAAACTTTGTAAAAGCTATGAATAAAGACGGTGATGGATTCAAATACCTAAGACAAGTTTTTCCCCAGTTAAGTGATGGCAAATTAAAGGAAGGCATTTTTATTGGGCCACAAATTAGAAAATTGCTGGACGATGTCAACTTTACAGAGAAGCTTACCAGGCAGGAACTCAGAGCATGGAACTCATTTGTTAGTATAGTAAGGGGATTTTTGGGCAACAATATGGATGCAAACTATGAACAGTTAGTCGATGAACTTTTAGATTCCTACAAATCGCTTGGTGCCCGAATGTCATTAAAAATTCACTTCCTTCATTCCCATCTCTCATTTTTTCCTGAAAATTTGGGAGCTGTCAGTGACAAGTAGGGTGAAAGGTTTCACCAGGATATCAGGACAATGGAAATTCGCTATCAAGGACGATGGGATCCAGCCATGATGGGTGATTACTGTTGGTTTTTAAAAAGAGAAGATATGACCCCTCATAAAAGGAAAAGATAAAATTTAATTAGTGTGTTTAGTTAATATTTGTAATGTTTGTGTTTTTCTTAGATGTAAGGTATGTTTAGTAGGTGAAACAGTATAAATAAAGTCGATATACACAGTTAGAAAATTCTAAAATTATTTTTTCAATAGATAATAATAATAATAATAATTAATTAAGGTCTTTATTCATAAATGATACAATCAAAGTACTACATTTTGTTATTGGGCGAGGTTCAGTTCACCCTGATTACAATATATGCAACAAGGCATCTGTTCAACTAACCCATAACCAAACTATAACTAGTGAAATTGCCATAAAGAAAGAAAATAGTAGACGAGATAAACGTAAACTAATAAATTATATTTTATCTTTAAAAGTGGAGAGTATTACTAAAAACAACAATTCATTACCCAGGCCGCACTTTCTATTATGATTGCGCACCAAGCTTTTGATAAATAAAATTTCTGAAAACAGGTGCTGACATAGCATAAACATCATTAGGAAGAGCGTTCAATAAATTGACAATGTTGTACGAGAAGGATCGCTTAAAAACCTGCGATCTATGTTGTGGTATTGTAAGCCTACCCTTAAACCTAATATTAATATTGTGTACGTCTGTGCGAAATCTAATCTTCTGATAGAGATATGTTGGAAACTTATTTTTTATAATAGCATGATAGTGGCAAATCATATGCAGATAACGCCTTTGGTACATGCTTAACCAACCATTATCTTTAATTTTATGAGTAATGTGCTCTCGTTTTTTTATGCCAAATATAAGCCGTAAGCAAGAGTTTTGTACTTTTTGTATTCGCCTTGAATCATATTCGGTCAAGCATGGACCATAAACGCCATCACAGTAATTGAAGTGGGAAAGCACAAGTACATCACACAACATAGACTTTACATTCCTATTAAGGATATATCTATTTTGATAAATAAGCTTTAAGTTGGAGTAAGCTTTCTGAATGCACCTATTTACATGTGCAGCAAACCTTAACTCACTGTCAACATACAGACCCAAATTCTTCACCACAGGATCCAACTTAATATTGTGACCTTGAACGCCAATATCATGACTGTACCGTTCGATAAACCGTTGTTTTTCTACTTTTCCTCCAAAAACCACCGCCACAGTTTTATTAAAATTTAATTTTAAGCAATGATTACTACTAAATTCACTAACCTTGATCAAATCAAAATTGACTGCGGCGACAGCCTGTGGTGCTTCATCCGGATAAAAGGACAAGTACATCTGAGTATCATCAGCATAGAAATGATTACTGCATGACAGAAAGACTGAAGAAAATGATGACGTATAAAATGTAAATAATCTTGGGCCCAAGATTGAGCCCTGCGGAACACCATTAGTGACATCTAAAAATTCCGAGTTTTTTCTATTATAACATACTAATTGTTTTCTGTCATGCAGATAATTTGTCATGAGCCCTATTGCTTGATCGTTAAAACCCACATAACTATACATTGCTTTTAAAATATCATGATTTAACGTATCAAACGCCTTGGAATAATCCAACAAAACTAAAATTGACAACTTTCCCTTATCTAAGCTGCATATTATATCATCTGTTATATTCATTAAAGCAGTATTGCATCCCACACCCTTTCTAAAACCAGACTGTGAATCAGAAATTATTTTATTATTGTTAAAATATACCTGCAACTGAACATCAAGTAGCTTTTCAAAAACTTTGGAAAGGGTGGGGAGAATACTAATGGGGCGCAAATCATTAAAAGTATTCGGAGTAGCAACCTTGGGCAGAGGAATCACACGCGCTTCCTTCCACATACTAGGAAAGGTGGAGCAAGAAATACTATAGTTCATGATGTGTGTTATATATGGAAGTAGAAAGGGAAGACATAATTGTATTGTGTAGATATTTATTCCATCAAGTCCTGTAGCTGTACTTTTTATTGTAGAAATTACTTTTAAAACCTCTATTTCTGTTACACTAACAAAATTAAAATTATTATGACATTGTTTATTATTATTATAAAAATCTATTTGACTTTGATTAGGCTTAAGTTTTGGGACAGCATTGATGAAATTATTATTTATAGTATTTGGGTCTGTCAAATGAGTTGGTAAAACTAAGTTTCCTTGAACTGTATTATGAACATTTAATTGTTTTAGATCAGCCCATAATTCTTTTGGTTTTTTATTTTGAAAAGAATTTTGATAATACGCTTTTTTTTCTCTCCTTACCGCTAGTGTGAAACCGTTCCTCAAAGCTTTGTAATAAGACCAATCTGTAGGGCATCTAGTTCTTTTAAACTTACTCAAGGCCTTATCTCTATCCTTTTTAGCAGCTCGCAAAGCATCTGTAAGCCATGGAGCATATGGCTTAGTAATTTTAAAAGTTACATAAGGGGCATGGATGTCAAGTAAACTATATATATTATTACACATGAAATCCACTTTATCATTTACATCGGTTATATCATAAATGTTGCGCCACGGTATTGCTTGCAGATCACTGTAAAATTGTTCCTTGTTAATATTCTTAAAATTCCTGACTGTTTTGAACTGAGTTTTAGCTTTTTCTAATTTAAGGTTTATTATAAATGAAATCAATTCATGATCACTAATCTGTACAGAGTCTACGCCTACTGAGTTTACAATTTCCACACTTGATGTTAGAATATAGTCGATAAGTGTCGATGTGGATCCAGTTATCCGAGTGGGTTGATTTATAATCTGAGAAAGCCCGAGTGTCTCAAAACATGTTAGAGCCGAATCAACTTCAGCATTTTCAATTTTAAACAGATCAATATTAAAGTCTCCCACACAGAATATATGATCCACAGAGACAAGCAAAGTAGATACAGTGGCCTCAAATATGGAAAGAAATTCGTTAGGGTTAACATTCGGCGGTCGATATACGACCCCCACAGCAAAACACAATTTTGGCAACTTTATTTTTATCCACAGTTGTTCAATTTCTGCAGACGTCTGAATGACAGTATATGGAACATGATTTTCAACGTAAAATCTTACACCCCCGCCTCTTCCTTGTCTATTCTTTTTAATAAGACTATAACCATTAATACGTACAGTATTATCTACTGTTGTGTTATTAAGCCATGTTTCACTTAAACCTAATATGTCAAATTTTCTTAACAGTAATAATTCTTTTAGATCATTAAAATGTGCAAATAAACTCCTTATATTTAAATGGGCCAATTTCATAAATTCACTCATATATTTAGCCTGATATTCCAGACAATTAATAATAATATATATCTACGATCCTAATTAAACCTGCAAATTTCGCCGAAAGTCACTACTTAATATGACTCCTTACACTAATTGAATATAGTTATTAGTAGAAAGGGATACACTACAGGCAGACGGCCCGCCAGCTGCAAGCTATCTAACCCGGCCTAGACGGCGTACCTTTGCAGGTGTTCTTTTTGTAGGGCTTGGCAGGTGTTCAAACCCGAGCTCTCCGTGGCGTCAGAATACTACGTAACCTGAATCAACGAAATGTCACACACGTGTTCTAACGTGTTTGACCTTGAATGACCTTTGTCGCACACGTGTGCGAACCTATTTGACCCTGAATAACCTTGGCTTTGTGTTTGTGTACGTGTGAATGTGTGCGATTGTCTGTCTGTCTGTCTGTCTGTCTGTCTGTCTGTCTGTCTGTCTGTCTGTCTGTCTGTCTGTCTGTCTGTCTGTCTGTATGCCTGTCTGTCTGTCTGTCTGTCTGTCTGTCTGTCTGTCTGTCTGTCTGTCTGTCTGTCTGTCTGTCTGTCTGTCTGTCTGTCTGTCTGTCTGTCTGTCTGTCTGTCTGTCTGTCTGTCTATCTCTCTATCTGTCTGTCTGTATGTCTTTTTGCTATGCTTAACCTTGAATATTTAAGCGATGTGTGTTTTTGGCGCTATGAAAGCATACGTATAGGTGTATAGGTGTTTTATGTCCCCGACTATGTACACAAGCCGGTTTTCACCAGACAACTATGCAATTGTAGACTACGTCGTAAACCTGTATGAACTTATTAATATTCTAAGTGCGCAATACCTTTTTGTAATTTTCATATTTTTATGTTTGTCCATTTACACTGATTGTCTACCGAATATTTAAATACCTATTCAAACTTAAGTATACCTCTTCTTGGGGTATAATATGCGGAGTAAACTTTGAAATAAACCTGAAAATAGGGACAGTGATGTGGACAAGTATCACTCAAATAATGATGTTAACTACACTAATTCTTCCTTGCTATACCTTTTTGGAATCTGTATAACATATTTACCCTATGCTAGTAGCGTTGTTTTATATCGGATTAAAATACTCTTAAAGTGAGAGAAAAGGGTACTAATAAATATTTACTTATTTCACATTTTCGTAAAATGCCTATCGTATTTAAAAAAAATTAGTCTCTTTACGAAATATGAATCAAAATGATAGTTAACGTGTACAGCAAAAAGTATTATACCATTATTTGATTCAAGAAGTAAACAAAAAAAGAGTTAATTTTGATTCTTCCTTAAGCTATATAATCATAATTTATCATTTTTGAAATTAAACTCCTAAAATTTACATAAACCGCATGAATTGTGAATCGGCGGTTAAAATGTCCATAGTTCCTATTTTCGTAAAATCATTAAGACTTGTAGGCTTCGACCATGAAACACTGTACACTGTACGGCGATCTGACTCTCCCGCTTCCCCGCGACGCCACGCCTTTATTACCCGACCCTTCCGTTCTACAATTTGTAATCTGGTATACCCCCCATCGTTCAGCCTACGCAGGTACCATCGTCTTTGAACACCGAATAATACGTAAAGTTTTATTTTAAAATATTGTGATTTTCGTTGGGGTGGCGTTTAATTTTCAGACCTATTTCTGTTCACATGCCTGTGCCGATGTGCTTTGTCGCTAAAAAATAGATAATATCAAGGGTCGGCTTTTATTTTAAACACGATTTTTTTGCCTTTTTCTGGGTAAAACAGACATACTCAATTAAAATAGGCCTTTAAGAGCGAAGGTTTACTATTTTCTAATTATACAGTATTATAAAGGATAATAAATAAAATTACCGTAAGTGCTGTTTTAGCTCGTTGACCCTAAAAATGTATATGATATCAAGGGACTTCAGTTGATTTCGGGCTTCGACTGTACAAGGTAGCTTTCTTCGAAGATTTAGGAGTTAATATAATAATATAAATAAATTCACTATGTTTAAAAAAGATTATTATTTTTTCTATACTACAGCGAGCTCCGTCAAAAGTACTTATTATTATCACCGGTCGGCTTAATTTTAAAGAAATACAACTCGTGTTTGGCTTTAAACGTACTTACCCAATTAATTAAAATACGTCGTAAAGAGACAGGATTACTATTTTTTAATTTGTAGCAGATAACGGATATAATGTGCTTTTTTCATAGGTAGTCAAATACATCAAGGGCCGTTTAGCTACCGCTCGGTTTTTTATTTCTTAAAGAAAATACAAATCTACCTTTCTTTTCTAAGAACACTCGATAGGTATATTAAAAAGGCGTTTGATTCTGAACTGTATAAGATATAGCTTTTTTGTTCTTTTAACAGTCGATGTTCCGTTATAAATAATTCGCTATTTAAAAAGGGTTATTTTTACATCAACATAAAATTTTTACGTTGAGTTCAATTATCCTCGATGAGTTTAGTTATAAAATACAGCTGAATTCTCTTCAAGTACTATCATTTATCATTTGTCATTTTGTAGTTAAACTATTAAAAATTACATAAACCGCATGAGTTGTGAATCGACGGTTGCCTAAGAACCATTTCTATGCCTCGATATCATCTGTTCCCGCATTGCGTGCCTTCGGACTGATGCCCTGAACGCATACGCGGACGAGGGTATTTCAGCCAGGCTTGTTGTAACTTGTACTAACTTGTTTTAAAGTTGAATAGGGGAAAATAGGTCATACGCACAATAGGAACAAAAGAAAAAAAAATAGTATATTGTTATTAAATACTAGAATGTGGGTGAAGAAATGTTACAGTTTTATAAAATAAGAGTCTCACTTACCCTTAATTTCCTTTTTTCAATAGGTACGCTTCGAAATATTGAACGTCGTAGAGGGAAAACATCAAAAATACTGACACATTCGAACAATGGGGACTTTGGCGGCACTTTTTTCATCTGTTTTATCATCTCCAGTGAACCGTACTTACTTTTAATTAATACACATATTTTATTGAAAAAAGGAGTCCATAGCAATAATTATTATTATTTTTACTAATTATGAGGTAGAAGGGCAGAAGTGTGGGTCGAAACGATATTTTCAAGTATAAATTATTCGTCCATTCGATAACTCGCGAGTTAGAAAACCTTCTGTTTATAAGCTTATGCGTTAATGTCTTATAGATTTTGCTACAAAAAAGGATAATCGGTCCACAACATCTATAAAAGTACGAATGAAACGCAGTAAGTTAACGGTATATGCACAGCTCTGTACATGTATACTTGCGAAAGTAAACCTTAGGTTTTTCATGTGAATTAATCGTCTCTATACTTATATTAATTTTCTACTTTAGTTTTTTTGTTCTGGTTTGTCAGACATGCGTTAAAATAAAAGGACTTCTTTGCATAAAATATTTTTGTTTGCATTTACTTAGATAACAAAGCCAAAAGCAGTCAGATTAAGCTTATAATTATCAAATCTGATGCTTTGGGTAATAAGATAGGTATTGAGTTTCATATAATAATTATTATAACATGATGAAGACAATATAAAAAGGTTAATAAATATATAGTATAATGAAGAAGAATACTTTTAGAGAATTAATATGCTGTAAAGCTATCTGTTTTAGTTCCGAATACCTCACTGCGAAAATACTATAATGAAAATTCTTGGACATGTCAGGACTTTTCAGGTTACTGGACAAATAAATTATAATTAAAGCTGTATTATTGTATGTAATTAGACGAAATATTTTTGAACAAAATAATGTTGTCTGACAGGCATCAGTAGCAGAGACTCTGCCAGAAAATATTTTTTTTTAAATCCTAGAACTTCTTAGCATCACTTTGTTTATCTATCATAGGTTTAAGAGATTTATAAAGCTTTTTATTGTATGTAATTAGTCGAAATGTAAGCATAATAAAAATGTCAGATTAAGTATTTTTCAGTATAATTATAGGTATGGAAACAATAATAACGTTTAAGAATAAGGTAAAATATTCGCATACTCGTTGAATTAAATTCGGATTTCTGATTTCCACCCATGACTTTCCAAGTGGACACGTCAAAAGTTTTCAGGTTACTGAATAAATAAATTATAATTAAAGCTGTATTATTGTATGTAATTAGACGAAATATTTTTGAACAAAATAATGTTGTCTGACAGGCATCAGTAGCAGAGACTCTGCCAGAAAATGTTTGTTTTTAATCCTAGAACTTCTTAGCATCACTTTGTTTATCTATCATAGGTTTAAGAGACTTATCGAACATATTATTGTATGTAATTAGTTTAAATGTGAAGATAATATTAATGGCAGATTAAGTATTTTTCAGCATATAGGGATGGAAACAATAATAACGTTTAAGAATAAGGTAAAATATTCGCATACTCGTTGAATTAAATTCGGATTTTCTGATTTCCATTCATGACTTTCCAAGTTTTATTATTTAGTTGTACATGCGCAAGTAGGTATGCGTTAAGCCCAAACACCGCGCCAAGGTACAGATAGATCGTTTGGGGCCCTCCCACCCTCTTTCTTTTTTTTTATTTTTCTACCCGTTATTTCCATTTTAATACCAAAAAGTTTAAAAAAATCCCATAATCCCTTATTCAAAACACAAAAAAAAAATGCCACCTACGCAATTATAGATTTTACTCTTTTTATTACATTTTGGATTAAAAAATAAATGTGCAATAAAAATAAAACATTACGAAACTTTCACAATAAAATATCATCTCTGTCTTTTATCAGTTTTTACCTTTTTTTCTAAATCAACTCTTAATGCTTTACACCCACAGTTATACACCCAATCTAGCCTTGGAGTATAAATGTCTTAATGTATTCAAGGTTTTTTACGCTGCCCTACCCTTTTGATCCGATTTGACCTTGACTGAATTCATATAAAAAGCCTTGATCTACCCCCGTCTTTAACCACAGTCCCACATATTCACATATATTATGGTGCGTGCGTGTATACCTGTTTTCTTTACCTCTAAGACCTTTTATGTAAGTACTGATTTAAGTTCTTTAGTAGTTTTTATATGATCTGATTTAATTTAATGATGTTTTTTTTTAAGTTTGATTATTTTTAAAAAATTTAGTTGATAATGTTTAAAAGAAAGTACCTAGCTCTAAAGTTGAAAATACGGCACAGTTTTTAATATTGCATTATTACCAGCTCCCCATTGTTGCGAGAATCTTCAATCTAATTAATATCAGTCAAATAAGCAAATACCTAATTTATTTATTTTAGTACAATATGTCTTTAGTATTACTTCGAAAATAGAAAATGATTAAAATTTTGTATGCTTTCTGTTCCGTATATTCTCGTTTTCGTACTCCACAAAAAATGTACCTGAAAGTCTGAAAGTAAAATGTTCTTATTTCATACGAGAATTCAAGCTTTTCGAAACCTAATGTCTTCACTTTCCTTGGTAAAAGATGCGTTACAATATATTACTGATATTATTAGTAGGTACCATATTAGAATACTGAATAAAAAAAATTACCTAAAATGTTCTCATTTTATACGACAATTCAGGCTTTTCGAAACCTAATAATTGGCCTCATTTTCCTTGGTAATAGATACATTAGAATATATTACTGATATTGTTAGTACCATAATGGTATATTAAATTTTTTTAGCAGTATACGTACTTACCCTGTTTCTGTTTAGCGATTTTAAAAATGATAACGTTATTTCTTTTCTGTGACTAGATTTACCCGTCTTATTTTAGTATTAATTGATTAAATTTTAAGATTTAAACTTTTTAGATTGGACGGTAAATAATAAAAATATTTACGACAATGAAAATCACCACAGAAATATTTGGAAAAATATTGAATACCTACCGTAAATTCTAAATTTCTACGAAGATCGTGAATAAAGAAATTTGCAAAAAATTTTTCGATATTTCAGGGGTATCACAAAAATTGATTTTAAATTTGTTCTGCATGATTTTAACCAAAAGTAAACAAAGTACTATTTTCTTTTGCAAGATTCGCGGATCATTTTTATACAGGTCAGATTAAAAATGATGAACATACCCAAAAGATTAATTTTCTCCTAAATTTAGCCTATTTCAATCCGGAAATAACTCTAAGTGGTAAACGTATTGTAAAATCGCGATTAAGTTAAATTTTTGCTATCTAAAATTAAAATTTTCTCACCGTTTCCCCTTCGTCTTGAGCTTTTTTTTTGCAATCTTTATTAGGGCACTTCCCCATCGAAATCGTCGCATAAAGAGTAATCTGAAAGTATTTTTGAACTTTCACCCCATTTTTTTTCTGTTACTTTTAGTAATCTTATAACGTAAGGTAGTATTTATTTTCTGTTGTCGTGTTACACGCCTTCTTTTCTTTTCTGCTACACATTCGGAGGGAATAATAGCGGTCATCACTGCTTCCTCGTGTTTTTCTTCTTCTCTTGACGAGGTTGTCCCCACGATGTTCATTAAATCCTCGTGCCCCATAATGGGGCCTGGTCCTACCTCCATCTGACTTTCCTTCTCTCTTGATGAGGTTGTCCCACGATAGTCATTAAATCCTCGTGGACCATAATGGCGCTTAGTCCTTCCTCCATCTGGCTTTACTCCTCCCTTGATGTCCTTGATGAGGTCTTTACTATTATTTCGGGCGATTTTTCGGGTATGACAATATTACGTGTTCCTGCAAACTCTTGGTGCTCCTTCTCGTATAATTGCACCATAATGGCCAATAAATTTTCCACGGCCTGTTGTACAGAACCTGAATCAGATGGTGAGGAAGGGGAGAGAAAAAGCCCGGGTATATTGTCATCGAATGGTGATGCAGGAATTGGTGATAACAAGAATGGAATGTGAAAGCTCGAGTATACTGTCATTGTTGCTTGCGGGTATAACTCCTTCGAAAAGCAAATAAATTATTATTTTCATTTGCTCCCGTTCTTGTAAACAAAGTTCTCCAATAGAATCCACTTCTGTAATTTTCCGTTCGCGTGTGTCTACTACACTTTTCCTCAGCCGTCCCTTTTCAAGGATAATTTTTAACATCAGTCTCCGAGAGCTTTCCGTAAGCCCTTTTACCGAATAAAGATGTCTTAAGACCTCGCGCCGAATTTCAGTCTCGCGCGCCCCGAGAACTCAAAACAATGCGGTAGGAAACATATTCTTTAAAAAGAAACTAAAAAAAAGCGTAATTAGAAAATCACCTCGTAATATAGAAAATCACCCCGTAATTTTTAAAACTCCGTGTTTCTACGTTAAATCTCTGAAAGAGACTAACTTTGAAATTTTCAAAACATCATACAGGTAAAACAAAAGACACTAAAAAGGGACAAGCCCTAGAAGGGTCTATTTTGTAGACGTTTTCCTAGTATCTCAGTAATTTTTACACTGATCGACCGTCAGATTAAAAATGCTAACGTTCTTCCCTGTGAAGATATTTACCGTTATTTATTTTTCGTGTTTTCGTAAAATAATAGAGTATTTAAATATATAGTAAATGCAGACCCTGTATCGATCAAAATAAACATAGTATTAGTTACAAAAATTGGTGAGACTAATACCTAAACATTTACCAACAGATTTACGAGAAATGAATATTTTTGCAATTTTATTATTTTCTGTTAATAAATTTCAATATTCTCAGAAAATCTTGATATCTATGATAAAAGTTCGTCAGATTCAAAACAACTTAGACCAAATACTCTAATTGAAAGCTTTTTTTGTGTCCTCAATTTTAATTTTAACTAGTCTTTTCGTACAAAATTGATGTAAAAAGTAGATAACAAAATAACAATCCTAGAGGTACCTAACTACACTATCCTACCCTGAATCTCTAGCTTTTCAAAACTCAGTTTTAATTTCTTATCTGATAGGGCCGATCAAATAAGACAAATGTAACATTTTGACACACCTTCCTTATTCCGAAAACATTGAAAACAATAATTCAGGCTGAATCCATCTTTTTTTCTTTGTAGTTTTCCTGAAAATGCTCAACTTAGCCCGCAAAAAAAAGATATTGCCTTTCTATTTTACTAAGTTATAATATCTTTCTTAGGCGTTTTTAAGTAAAATGCAATATTCATATTTTCAATAACAGATACAGAATATCGAAATACTTATAATGATATCAAGTGTCATAAAGAGAATCGACCAACTATTATAGCTAAAAATGCATACTTTTTTTTCAGGTTTTATACGCTCGCGCTTCAAAGAATAACTATAATCAGTTTTCTGTCTAACTATAATAGGTATGTAATTTTTATGTCATGAAGGTATTCGTACTTTTTTTATACAGTTCAAGGTAATTATATGACTGAGTTTTAAGGATTATAGAAAACATAGTGCATTTAAATAAAATCTTGAGTACTTTTTCCTTTATTACCCTCAGTTTAATCCGTGACTTAATAATTTTGTTCACCATTAACCATCATATATATATTTTCTCTTAATTTAAAGGAATTTATGTATATAATAATAAGACATTTTTCGTAAAGTTGGTACTTAATACACAAACCTTAAATGTTATTTGAAAAATTTTATAATAAGCTATTTTCTATTATCTTTAAAATAAGCGCAAATTTAATGTTTTATTACGTTTTCAGCGACATTTAATCCATGCCTTATTAATTTTGCTCACCACACATTAACTATCATATATATATTCTCAAATTGTTAAGAAATTTATATGAAGAAGTAGTAAGACATTTTGTGCATAGCTGGTACTTAATACACAAACTTTAAAATGTTATTTAATTTTGTAAAATTTTATAATAAACTCTTTTCTATTATCTTCCAAATATGCACAAATTTAATTTTTTAGTCAGAATACAGCGAAAACAAACCTTTTATTATTATTTATGGTAATAAAGACGGAAACTTTTTACTATTTATTGGTGTGACGAACTGATCGGATGCAGAATTATTTTGTTTTGTTTCTTACCATACATTTCACAGCAAAAGTAGCGACTAACTTTTGAATCTTCTGAATAAAAAAATCAGACTAAGCAATATTGAAAAGTTGATAGGTAAATAACGATAAGTGAATTGACTTGCGTACACTTAATAATTAGTACCGTTACACTTTTCAACTGCATTCTTCAAATTATCGAGAAAAGTTGGAATTAAATCTGTGAAACTAATTGGCTTTTCTTTCGATTTTCCGAAAGCGAAAAATTATTTTTACAATATGGTTTTCTCTACAGGAGATTCACTAGCTAAAGTATGGAAGAAAGGAAAAAATATAAATTTTATATTTAATAAAGGGCCTATGATGACATTCAAATAAAATGATTTTTCTAAGGGTGTAAAAGTTCTTACCATAACAAAAAAACCGTATTTTATTTATAAGCAAAATACGACCGTAAACCATAAACTTGCAAAAGGTGTGTAGTTTATGTCACTTTGGTTTCTATATAAAGGATTTCCTATTTACACAATAAAACGCTGACGGTGTGAAGTATAAAAGTAATGCAGTAATGCAGAGTGATGAGAGTTTCATTGTTAGGGTTTCACTGAATTATTTTTTCTATTTAAGGGGTTGAAAAATTCTTCACTGGTTATTTTATGTACAAGTAGAGCCAAATAATCTCCTCGTTTTATTAGCTTGAGACAGTTTTGTATGTAATTTTTACTAGGCATAGAGACTTCTTTAAATCTCCTTCATGGGTATGCTGCCATGACTGCCGTATTTTCAGCTTCAAAACCAGGAATATCAGATATTCACAGTTTTGCATGTATCACATGTTATGCCAATAGATGTATACAATATATAGATGTTTTCTTAACATTGTTTAGCACGGCGTCGCGGGGAAGCGGGAGAGTCAGATCGCCGTACAGTGTACAGTGTTTCATGGTCGAAGCCTACAAGTCTTAATGATTTTACGAAAATAGGAACTATGGACATTTTAACCGCCGATTCACAATTCATGCGGTTTATGTAAATTTTAAGAGTTTTTTTCAAAAATGATAAATGATGATTATATAGCTTAAGGAAGAATCAAAATTAACTCTTTTTTTGTTTACTTCTTGAATCAAATAATGGTATAATACTTTTTGCTTTACACGTTAACTATCATTTTGATTCATATTTCGTAAAGAGACTAATTTTTTTTAAATACGATAGGTATTTTACGAAAATGTGAAATAAGTAAATATTTATTAGTACCCTTTTCTCTCACTTTAAGAGTATTTTAATCCGATATAAAACAACGCTACTAGCATAGGGTAAATATGTTATACAGATTCCAAAAAGGTATAGCAAGGAAGAATTAGTGTAGTTAACATCATTATTTGAGTGATACTTGTCCACATCACTGTCCCTATTTTCAGGTTTATTTCAAAGTTTACTCCGCATATTATACCCCAAGAAGAGGTATACTTAAGTTTGAATAGGTATTTAAATATTCGGTAGACAATCAGTGTAAATGGACAAACATAAAAATATGAAAATTACAAAAAGGTATTGCGCACTTAGAAGATTAATAAGTTCATACAGGTTTACGACGTAGTCTACAATTGCATAGTTGTCTGGTAAAAACCGGCTTGTGTACATAGTCGGGGACATAAAACACATATACACCTATACGTATGCTTTCATAGCGCCAAAAACACACATCGCTTACATATTCAAGGTTAAGCATAGCAAAAAGACATACAGACAGACAGATAGAGAGATAGACAGACAGACAGACAGACAGACAGACAGACAGACAGACAGACAGACAGACAGACAGACAGACATACAGACAGACAGACAGACAGACAGACAGACAGACAGACAGACAGACAGACAGACAGACAGACAGACAGACAGACAGACAGACAGACAGACAGACAGACAGGCATACAGACAGACAGACAGACAGACAGACAGACAGACAGACAGACAGACAGACAGACGGACGGACGGACGGACGGACGGACGGACGGACGGACGGACGGACAGACAGACAGACAGACAGACAGACAGACAGACAGACAGACAGACAGACAATCGCACACATTCACACGTACACAAACACAAAGCCAAGGTTATTCAGGGTCAAATAGGTTCGCACACGTGTGCGACAAAGGTCATTCAAGGTCAAACACGTTAGAACACGTGTGTGACATTTCGTTGATTCAGGTTACGTAGTATTCTGACGCCACGGAGAGCTCGGGTTTGAACACCTGCCAAGCCCTACAAAAAGAACACCTGCAAAGGTACGCCGTCTAGGCCGGGTTAGATAGCTTGCAGCTGGCGGGCCGTCTGCCTGTAGTGTATCCCTTTCTACTGTTATTAGTTGTGGTGCTTACCTACAATGTTTTAATTAATTTAAATATCCTTCACTGTACCCACCCTTTTCTTTGAACCCTGAATATTTACAAAAACATTTCCGCCCCAAGTCCAGCAGCACTTCACCCCGTATTTAGTACACGCTTTTTCATATAGATCTAAATTTTTACGGGTTAGATTTTCGGAAATCACTATACCGGTGTTTTAAAAGTCCTTTTTTTTTCGAAAGATATCATCGCGTTTCCATTTATGTACTAACTCGACACATATCGGACGTGGCCTTGCACGGCCTTCAACGAACTTACCCATAGGATAACAGTTCCCGAGATCATTTACGGTCAGAATATATTTTAATTTTAATTTTTTGTTGATAATATTTGTCAACTCTTGCCGTAAACTGTCAGAATCTTCTTGTTCGGGAATACCGCTAAATATTAGTGAATTTGTTAACTGCTTTTGTTCTTGTTCTTCGAATTTTTTTTCTTGTGCTGACAACCGTTGATTTAGTTTATGTAACTCGGTTTTTATGGACTCTATAACATTTTGTGTACTATTCTGAAACTCATTTATTTTAGTCATGAGTTCATTAGAGTCCAGTTCACTCGAATGTTCCGTGATCTTAAATATTGTAACATTTAATGTGGTACTATAATTGTATAAATGTAACAAGAAAACGTTACGTGTTACAACATTTTTTTTTTCATTTTCGTATTTGGATAGGTCCATTCTACCACAATATGCCATTTAGCTTTGTGTTACAACAAAAAAAAATTTTTTTGTTGACCTGTGATAATTACTTACATTGGCAGCAAAATGGCCTTGGCGAGGTTGAGAATTTAAAGGGGCGTAGCCAATCTCGACACCAAATACCTGCCATTTTTAATCCTATAGCCGATCTCGACACCAAACGTTAAGGTTTTAGGTAAACTAATAGCCTTTCTCGACACAAACAAGTAAGATGAATTTTAGTGAGCTTGGGTAATGTCCATTTCAGCCCACAACGAAAAACTAATTAAAATTAGAGCAGCATGGAACTCCGCAGATGCATTCCGCAGAATCCTTACGCAGGTATAAGGTTTTATAGACTTATATTGGTTAAACAGCGCTAACACGGCATCTAATCCACCTTTTTGGTTCCAATTCGTCTTTTTCAAGTTCACCGGGGAATATTATTATTAATTGTTTGCCCCTTTTATAGACTTATATTGGTTAAACAGCGCTAACACGGCATCTTATCCACCTTTTTGGTTTCAATTCGCCTTTTTTAAGTTCACCGGCCAATTATTTACCAGCCCTTTTTTACTTTTGTTTATTAGAATATCGATTTTAATATTCATGGTGTCGAGAAAGCCTATCGGCTTAAAGGGCCCTTTCTACAGAGTTAGGTACAAGACAAATTTGGTGTCGAGAAGTGACCCGCCGATTTAAAGATGTCGGAGAACATTTTAAAACCGATCGATATAAGTAAAATATTAAAAGTGCATTAACGATTAAAGAATTGTTTTAATTAAAAAGAATTAGACTTAATACTTATTTTAATCAATAGTCGGATCAAGAACTGAAAAAAATAAATCTATTTTTATACATGTGCATATTAAGAAAATACATCGAGTTTATTTCTAATCATCGTTTTACATAGCTGTACATCGCAAATATGGTATAATGGACTTACCGACTTATATGGTAGGTATCCTATCTCAGCAAAAAATTCAATTTAAGGTGCCGGCAGAAATTTTCTTTTGATTAATTCTAATGAATTATGTAATTAAGAAAGATTAATTACTTGACGACGACTTTTAGATTTAGAATATTCTAAATACCTAAATGTGATTTTCTTTTAACCAGCATCGGACCCAATTTATTACGATTATCTCTAATTTGTATTGTAAACATTGCAGTTTTATTTTGAATAACAAGTGAAGACCACAGGGGAAAAACCTGATAAGTCCATATTTATAAATTTTCTGTTTTTAACGGCATTCGATAGTAATTTATTGTGGCAAAACAAACATGCAAAATACATGACGAGTCCAGAGATATATGGAGTTTAAATTACGATGAAAAGGGAAATAACATGATAAGTCACAGAGAGTCCGGCAAATAACTTGATTAGTCCAAATCTAACACGTTTTAACGGGCGATTCCATTATTTCGTTGTTTAGTATACGTTGCTTGCGTTAGGTTGTCGGGTGGTTTTTAATATTTTTAAGGTTTAGATAAGTCTAGTCGTCAGATAAATTAGGTTTGCCAGTGTTGTGTATCGTATTAAACGACGAAATAAGTTACAATGAGTGTTGTAGAAAATTTTCAGCAAGAAACATTGCCTAATTTAAGCCCTGATGAGCAAAAGCCTTCATCAACGAGAAAAAGAAAACGGTACGGTAGAGTTACAGATGTGCTAAAAAAAATTAGACTTCAGTCTCATGAGACAGGGGAGCCTTGTGAATGCAAAAAAAAATGTTTTGAACACGTAGACGAAGGAAATAGAAGAAAAATCATAAATAAAATAAATAGCCTGAGTAACAATGACGAAGTTAACCTTTTCCTAAGTGGATCCATTGCTTTGGTTCCTGTAGAAAGAAGAAGAAATAGAAAACCCGAGGAAGAAGCCCAATTTCGCGAATGTAGCGTTTTGTATAGAGTCAAAATAATACGGGATGATGAAAATGTAGAAATTAAGGTATGTAAAAAGGCATTTCAATCTTTATATGGTATAAGTAGGGGAAAAGTAGACTATCTTGTTAGTTCGTTGAAGATTGGGCATGCACCAAAAGATTTAAGAGGGAAACATAGAAACCGACCTCATAAGAAACCTGAAGCGACCATGTATGCAATTCGTGAACACATAGGCTCTTTTAAAAGTCGGCATAGTCACTATAGCCTTAAGAAAACTGACAGAGTTTATCTACCTGAAAACCTAAACATCAAACAAATGTTTAATTTGTTCAAGGAAAAATTTTCAATGCTTGAAGTTTCCTACGAGACGTACAGGTCGGTGTTTAATAATGATTTTAATATCAGTTTTGGCTACCCAAGGTGTGACACTTGCAGCTCTTGTGACAAATATTCAGCTGATAAAAAGAAACTGGAGCAAGATCTTTGTCAAGTAAAAGGAACTGATGCTAAAAATAAAATTTTGGAAGATATCAGAAAGCTAGATACTGAACATAAAGTGCATCTTAAAAGACAACAGACATTTTATGACCGCAAAAGAAAGGCTAGAGAAGAAGCAACAAGAAGTAGTTTAAAAGAAGCCATTGCTATCGATTTTTGCAAAAACTTTCCATGCCCGAACATAAAAACAAACGATGTTTATTATAAACGGCAACTTTCGGTGTACATGTTCAACATTAGTGTTTTATCTACAGGACAAAGTTTTTTTTACGTCTACGATGAAACTGTTGCAAAAAAAGGTAGCGATGAAGTCTGCTCATTTCTATATCATTTCGTCAGCAATTATCTTAGCCCGGAGGTAACTGATTTGTCCATATTCTGCGACTCGTGTGGAGGGCAAAATAAAAACTCAACTGTTATACGTTTTTTACATAATTTGGTTATTAAGGAAAATTTATTAACTTCCATTCAAGTAACATTTCCAGTCCGTGGTCACTCGTATCTTGAATACGATAGAAATACTGCTTTAATCAAGAAAGGAGCAGAGTGTGAGATCCCGGAGGCTTGGTGTCAAGAAATAGAATCTGCAAGATGCAAGCCATCTCCTTTTGTTGCTATACGAGTTGATAGAACTATGATTAAAGGTTGGACGAAACATCTGGACAGAACCTACCTAAAAAAAGTCCCATTTGCAACACGACCCATTAAAGTCTTGTCCTTTTCTGCTCAACATACCCTTCTAGTCTCTTGTCGGACAACTTATAATGGAGCCTGGGTGCAAGAACCACTAAAGCAAGTTCGTCGCAGAACCACAAATATCGCAGTTGATGCTCAGCCCGACGAACCGGATATTGCTTATGAAGGTAAAACTGTGGATTTATTGAACAATTAAGTAATTAAGTTGGATGTTACGGGCAATACGGGCATGTTAGATAAGGGTCGAATATTCAGGAAAAAAGTCAACCGTCCAACGGGATTCGAATCTGCAATTTCTGGTAATCCAGACCAGTGTAGCCCACTTGTCTGGAGAACCAGAGGTTGCAGGTTCGAGTGCCGTTCGAGGGCTGACTTTTTTCAGAATATTCTACCCTTGTCTATGATGCCACTAACATCCAACTTAATTTTAATATTTCAAACGCAAAAGTCACTTGTTTATATGTGGTAATTTTTCATTTTTTTACAGGACGTTTAAAGCTCAAGGAAGAGAAGTTCAAAGATCTGCAGGATCTTAAGGTTTTTTGCTCCCCAGAAGCCAAAACATTTTTCGATCAGTTGCCACATTAATGAATTTATGTAGTGTGTATATAATTTTTTTCAATAAAATGTATTAAAAAATAAACTATAATAGCAAAAAAGGGGAAAAACTTGATAAGTCCATTTATTTTTTCTTATACCAAAGGAGTTTAAGAATTTTACAAATTTTTCCATAATTAAGCAACTAATAATTAATCTGAATTAAACGAATTAATACCAAAAATGGACACAGTTTTTTTATAAACTAATAAAAAGGACGTTATAAACTTAAAAAACACCATACTGTAAAAAACGCAAAATGTGACTTATCAGGTTTTTCCCCTGTGGTCTTCAAGTAGGAATCAAATAAAGGGCCATATAAAATCATTACAATTCGACTATAATAAGCTCGTATACCAGAAGCGATTCGATCGATATAATCGATCAATCAAACGGCTAGAAAATGATACGAACAGATATCGATCAATTATTTTCTATCGGTTCACAGCGTGACGTGCGAGTTTAAAAAATACCAAATAGTTTGGCTCTCACTCTGACCCAAAACTTTATCTGATCTTTAATAAATTTTCGTTCGTGTTAACCCAAGCTACTTAATAAAAATGATCATTAGTTATGAGATGATAATGATACACAATTTTTATGGTTTTGCAACCTATAGATAGAGATGCAAGTGATAGATAGACATTTTGTGTTTTAGATACGTATATTTCTATTTCTTACAAATGCAACTTGTCAGTTATTTCTCCATATTGAAAGTAAAGTCACTTTGAAGGTAGGATAACTTTAGACGAGAAACCGGAATTGCATGATATTGGAAAACTTCATGAAGAAAATTTGTCAGGGGTAATGTGGATTTCTTGTCAAACTTACCACAAACCATTGACATAAATTAACGCGTTGATGAAAATCACGTGGTAAAAGGGCCTGAACTCGTTGTATGTGGTAAGGATACATTTGATGATCGGAAAGAATCCTCAAAACGGTTTGCTGACTAGCTTTTACCTCATGCGCAATTTTTCGAGTACTGGTTTCTGAATCTTCCTCAATTCTATTTAATACTGCTTTTTCTAATTGTGGTGTTCTTATCGTCATTGGCCTGCCGGGAATATCAGAAACTCTTGCGAAACTTCCTGTTTCTGATAAACGGCGACTTACAAGGGTCTGAGCAAACGGTGCTACACTATTCGGATATTTTGCCTGGTAAATGCGTCTTGCTTCCGCACTAAAGCTTTAAATGATTTTTCCGTCATTTAATTTTGTGACATTTCCACAATTCGTCGTCAATATCACGAAGTGTCGTAACTCAAAAAAATTGAATTTTGAGATATGTCGTCTATGTATATCAAATAACCTTCTCTACAATATTACGAAGCGTCGTAACTCAATTTCCATTGGTACTAAATATATGGCAATATTAACCGGTGTCGTATGCTATTGTAGCCGAAAAGAGAATTTCACGAACTGACGTAAATAAAGTTACGACAGTTCGTGAAATTGTCGCACTGAATACTTCTTTGGTTTTATTATGGCGTATCTTAACTTTTCGTGTTAATACTTGTCTATCCCTCCTTTCAATAATATTGCATTGTGATGAACCATATTTATTTTTATAAAAACGTATTAATTAGAGTAATATAGTATTGAAATGGATGTGCTGGTTTTGTGGCAAGATGGATCAAAAAATTGTGTGGGCTCTAAGGAACTAGTGAATCTTAAAAAAAATAAGCAAATAACTCTCGGAAGTGCAGTGAAAATGTTATATAAAGGAAAGTGGTATACGAGAACAGTTATAGATACTGAGGAGACAATCAGTGAAATTAACACACCAGATCTCAAAAAAATTTCTAAAACCAATCTAAAGAAAGCGCTATTTTTTATAAACGACGTTTGTCAAACTACAACTTTACTTTTTATGACATTGCTTCAAAGGATTGTTCTTGTTTCATTTGGGATGAAACTAGCAGCAAAAGAGGATCGTCAGAAATAAGTTCCTGCGTTTACAAGGCTTTACAAATTTACGACAATGAAAAACGAGCGAAATTCGTTAACCTTTTTTCAGATGGATGCAGTGGCCAGAATAAAAATTCAATTACTCCTGTTATGATGCTTTATTCTGTCGTTAACAGTTCCAACATTGAAGAGATTTCACTAAAATTTTTCGAATCATTTCATGGACAGAATGAAGGCGATAGCGCACATAGTGCCATATCCACAGCCATATCATGTTCAGGTGAACTTTTTATCCCGTCTCAGCTATACCCCATAATTCGACTTTCAAGGCAAAAACAGCCATAAACCGTGTATCCTCTACAATATAACGATTTTTATGATTTCAAGACCCCCTCCCAAGATCTTCCGAGTTTTATCGGGTAAAACATCTGAATCTGGAAATCCTGTAAAATAAAGTGACATGATGGAGCTTAAAGTTAAAAAAAAACGAGCCAACAAAAATATTTTATAAAACCAATCACCTTCAGGGCTGCTACGATACTATTAATTTAAAAAGGCAAACCTTAAATTTACTATATTTACCTCTACAGCCATTAAATCCAGATGCTATTAAAATATGCAAAGAAAAATTTGAGGATTTCAGGTCACTGTGTGTAGGAGACACAGCTGTTGTCAGAATAAAAGAATTTCAAAATTTTTATTTCAATATTCCTCATTATTAAATTATAAAATTTAATATACATTGTTTTGGTTTTGTTCAGTGAATACTGCTTAATTTTTAAGTTACTCAAACAATATTTATTAATACTGTTAGTTAGTTTTTTTATATTTGTAAGAATAACTTTTCTGGTATTATGTACACCTTAATAAACTATTATTTTTAATTTATTGCCGTTTAAATTCTAAGATTTCCAAAGTTCACTACCGACGTAACTATTGTTAATTCTTTGATATATTATTTTTCAATTTCACGAATGGTCGTAACTTAATTTTGCACTAAAAAAAAATATATATAATTATTTTTCTTGTAAAATCATCACACTTCCAACATTCATAAACATACATTTCTCACTACCCAAAAAATCAAACAAATTTATTAATTAGTTATATTAGAGTGTCGATGTAAAATCAGTGCAAATCTTTAAATGACTCTCCTGTAAAATTGGTGAAACTGAGATACGACATTTCGTGATATTGACGACGAATTATTTACACAATCTGTGACATAAGCCTACTTTGAAAAGAAGTCGAATTAGCGATGTCTTAACATAGTTTTTTTTACAATTTTACAATTTTTTCCATTTTTCGTTAAAACTACTGGTTTTTTCAAAAACATAGTAGAGACAACTCTTGTTCAGCTTATGTCAATAATGCATGAAAATGCATTAGAGTTAAAAAAAATCAGTGGCGTATCAAATATTTTCACAAAAAAGTATTAATGGTATCTTCACGCACGCCACTGGTGGAAGTGAGCAAAACTTTTTTAACGAAATAGTGCAGTTTAATACAAAATAAGTTGCCAACAATTTTCAATACCGTATCTTCAAGGGCTTTCGAAATTAAAAAAAAAAAACAAGTAGAGTAGATTTAGTTACAAGAGGAGATAGAAAAAAAAACAATATATTACAAGTTTGGGTCAAAAAAGTGAATATACAGGCACGATAGGGTGTTCCATAATCAGATCATATTTTACCATACATTTATAATATGAATAATTTCCTTAAACGATCCTAAGAACCACACTCTGAAATATAAGCATAATATAATTCAGAAACGCCGTGTTTAAACAAAATAATTCAATATGTTTTAATAATCTTCTATACAGGGTGGTCATTTAGTGCTTGGACGAAGGATATCGCAGAAAAGGCTTTATACAAAAGTTTTGCAAATTACTAGAGGGTATGCCATAAAAATATTTAAATTTATACTGCGCAATTTATAAACAGCAATAACATAATATACAGGGTTGCCCAGAATTAACATAGCCGTAACCTGTAACTTTTGGGGAAAATGCTCGGACACGTCAATTTAGTTTTATATATGCTCACATTTTGACGTTATTCGTTTGTTTTTTTTTATAGGCAATTTGTCAAAGATATGACGACATCGATCTTTTTTTTAAATGGAAACATACAGCTTGTGATACATCATTTGAAAGCTAATATCTCGTACAATATGCTCATCCATTTTGATGCGATTCTGTCGAGTTATTTCAAGATGGCGACTGTCAAAATTTTAAAAAAATCCCTATTTAAATAAGCGGAAATGATAAGTCATTGATTTTTTTTACCTTTCAAGGTAAGAAATCTTTATTGTTTCACGTTCTGACATTTTGTGACTTAAAAATAGTTATGGTTTATTTGTTATTTATTTTGTCACAAAAAATAAAAATGTAACGAAGCAAATCAAAACACAACAAAAAGGTGGTTTAACGTGGCAAATGCTGGAAATGTCCTCCACCCTCTACTTGGCATGCTCCCAGACGATGGTAAAATTCGTCGACGGAATTTCGAATGGCTTCAGCCGGTATGTTATGTGTCTCCAATCTAATTTTGTTTTTCAAGTCTTCAATATTATTTTGCCTATTTTGGTAAACTTTTTCTTGTAAATATCCCCATAGAAAATAGTCTAGAGGATTTAAGTCTGGGGACCTCGGTGGCCATTCAATTGTACCACGTCGTCCAATCCAGTGACCTGGAAATATCTGATCTAAATATCTTCTCACATTGACACCAAAATGCGGGGGAGCACCATCTTGCTGAAACCAAATTGTTTAATTAGGTATATCTGGATCTACTTTCGCTGGGAAAAATTACAGCTAGAGCAGGCCTCAACTCAAATGTTAAGAAATCCCGGTACCGTTCAGCTGTGAGGTTTCCTTTCTGATACCTAAATTAATATTACAAGTTCACAATGTCACAAAATGTCAGAACGTGAAACAATGAAGATTTCTTTCATTGAAAGGTTAAAAAACATCAATGATTTATCATTTCCGCTTATTTAAATAGGGATTTTTTTTTAAACTTTTAACAGTCGCCATATTGAAATAGCTTGACAGAATCGCGCCAAAATTATGAGCATACTGTACGAGATATTAGCTTTTAAATGATGTATCACAAGCTGTATGTTTCCATTTAAAAAAAATCGATGTCGTCATATCTTGGACAAATGTCTATAAAAAAACAAACGAATAACGTCAAAATGTGAGCATAAATAAAACAAAATTGACGTGTCCGAGCATTTTCCCCAAAAGTTACAGGTTAAGGCTATATTAATTTTATTCCGGTCTTCTGGGCAGCCCTGTATAATACCTAAACAGTAATATACATATCTCAAATTGTATTAAATGTGTAATATACAGGTATCTCGTATCAATTTTTTCACAAATGATACCACCCTGCATAAGTTTAGTATGAGAGTAAATTATCTTCAATCATAGTAGATATTTCTCTAAAAAGTTTTCTGGAAATATTTTCTGTAGTCAGCAGGTGCCAAAATAATATCAATATTTTCCTTAAATACGATAATCTAAAAATCTAATTAAGATAAATAGAACAAACCATAATATTTTTTATATGGTCTAATAAATAATTTACCAATATATAAATTTGCCTCTTAATAATGTGCATAAATATATTTCATGGCGTCCAGAATTCAAGATATCACCGCTCAATAAATAGCCTTGTCTAAAATAGATGTTGCCTTAAAAATAAACAAGGTGAATTTGTACCTTCATTATTTTCTTCTTAAGCTCTATCTAATATCGATATTAAAATAAGTTGGATTTATCAATGTTGTCCCAAAATCTTCCGTCAGATGATAAAGTTTGCTTTGCTTTATTTAGTAGGATTGTAGGTCATCGTATTGTCCGCTAAGCACTATAATTTTTGCTCGACAACAACAAGCAATTTCTTAAAATTTACATAATAATTACAAAAAAATCCCTGTCTAATGTTCCATATCACCGCAACTTTTTGTAATTTGGTTTGACTTTAACCTTGCAGCAATGATATTTTTGCATAATTTGATATTGAATTAATCTTAAGTTCATGGTCTATATCCCGTTACACTTTAACAACTCTTTTGATTTAAGCGTACAACTTAAATTTTAGTATTATATAAGCAAAAGAAAATAATTGTAGAGAAAACCATTAACATTTTAGTAGAAGTGGGGATTTAAAATGAAACGCTGCTTTGGTTGGTTTGGAGAAAGAAAACGAAGTGCGTTGTTTCATGAAAGTCATCCTGATATGCCACCTATGTCGCGAAGTACAGGATATCCTATTGAGTTATCAAGAAAACAATATTGATCATAAAAAGATCACAAATTCTACTGGCATAAAACCGTTCAAAATGCAGCCAGTACAATAGGTATTGGAGAATGAATTAGATAGAAGGGTAGAATTTGGCCATTTATGGTGGCTGCATTGCATAGCCGACAAATTGATTTAAATTGGACACTTATTCCTGATGAAGCAAAATTTTATCTCAGAGGGGTCAAGAAAGTTTAGAAGTTAAGCAATAATTCATTTATGTTTTAAAGGGAATTAATCCTTGTTATAAACAATCATTGAGTAAAATCTGAATCTTTAAACCTATTATTAATTAATTTCCATTTTAGGTTAATCGTCAAAATTGCCGACATTATGCCAACGAAAATCCTCATTGGATTGTTAAATGCCACTCTCAACAAGGGATGCACAAAATTAGAAATACATCAATACATCGAAAATCGATGCATGTAGCAGAAACATCGATCTTAATTCATCGATGTGGAAAAAACTTTGACTGAAAACCATATATATATACACAGTGTGTAAAAAGTCCCGGACCGGTCAATTATTTATTTGATTTTGCAGCATGTGGAGAAAATATTCTGGATTCAAATTCCCTTCTATAAAGAAAGGTCCCACTAATCTATTGTCAATAATACCGACCCACGCATTTGCTTTCTGGGGGTGTTGAGTGTGTGTTTCTCTAATCCAATGTGGGTTCTGATCAGCCCAGTAACGACAGTTATGTCGATTGACATTCCCGTTTAACATGAATGTGATGATAAAATGAATCTATATAATAATCGCTATTTTCCAAGAACCAATTAAAATTTGCTCAAGTGCGGGATGGTTAAATATGTTAAAGATTTTGTCAGGTATATACTATTCCGATAATGACATTATTTTGGGATTATTATAATTAGATCTTCATAATAATTACTATTTTCCAAGAAATATTTAAAATTTGCTGAAGTGCGGGATGGTATGTTCTACTTTATTTTAAATAAGTAGTTGTGCTTTTCACTTTTAGTTTGTTTTTCATTGTGTGTGAATTAAAATCAGTTATTAAGCAAAGTTATGGAAAATGTTCAGCAAGGTGGCACATCGCCTAGAAGGCATTTATCTCCAGGTGAACGCCGTTTGGTATTACAAGTGGAACGTTATTTTACTTTAGAAAAAGATAACTCGGGCCCGTTAGAGTCTGTTTTGGCAGTGCAAAAACGAACGTCTGATGCTTGCGGCATTTCAGAAAAGACCTTAAGAAGACTTCGAAAAAAGAGTGAAGAGGATTTGGACAGACCATATAAAAGGGTTCGACTCCATTCAAAAACCTTGGATTTATCCCAAGGGATAAAACTCTCTATTAGGAATATTGTTTATGATATGTATAAAGCCAAGGAATATGTTACCCTCAAAGCTATTCTTGAAAAGATAAAGCAGAAAAAACTTTGCGATATTGAAACTAAGAGTTTGTCCATCATCTTAAAACATATGGGTTTCAAATATAAAAAAACGAACAACAGAAAACTGCTTTGCGAGCTGTCCAATGTTGTTTCGAAAAGATGGCAATTTTTAAGGGATTATTTAAACAACAAAAAATCGGAATTGTCAAGACAAGTTGTTTTTCTTGACGAAACATGGGTATTTGCAAACGGAACTTCAACAAAAACGTCTTGGCAGGATGACTCAAAGCATTGTTATTCAAGTACCCATGCAAGTAATGGAAAAAGGTATATTATATTACATGCTGGTAATGAAGAAGGTTTTGTTTTAAATGCCAGTTTGATATTTTCATCAACAAAAAAAACTGATGATTATCACGGCAATATGGATGCTGAAATTTTTGAGCATTGGTTCGAGGAAAAACTTTTAAAAAGTTTAGAAAAACCTTCCTTAATTGTTTTAGACAATGCCTCTTACCATACGAGACTCGAAGAGAAATTCCCTACAAGCAGCTGGAAAAAGGAAGAAATAAAAGAGTGGTTGTCAAAGAAAAACATAAACCATGAAAATTTATATTTAAAAAGTGAACTTTTAAGCAAGTGTAAAGAGCAGTCATTTAAAAAAAAAGTATGTTGTTGACGAATTAGCCCTCAAATATGGACATCAATTTTTGAGATTGCCGCCCTACCATTGTCATTACAACGCAATTGAATTGGTATGGGGTATTAGCAAGAACTATTATGACAAACATGCCTATAAAAATATCGGTAAGCCTAGCGTTATAAAGTTATGGGAGGAGGCGCTTAGCCAAGCGGGCAAAGAAGAATGGCGGAAATGCATTGAACACACAGAAAAAATTATTTTTGAATCTTATGAGACAGAACAGGTTATAGACGAAGTAAGACCTTTAATTATTACGAATGATGATGATGATGACGATGATGTTGATTCTGATGAGTCTGAAAGCATGGGTGAAATTTCAAATGCAGAGGAAGACTACTTTTAGTAGTACCTATCTACAAGTAGGTACGTTCTGTCGCAAGACTACAAAATCGGTTCTTTTTAGAACCAAAACTTTATAAAAAAGAATTCGTAAAACTAATTTGTCTGAATTACTACAAAAGCTAAAAAATTATTATTTTTCTTTACCTAAACTAATTTGTTATTTACTTTAAATTATTTTATTTAGAAAATGTAATTCATCAACATCCAAAATTACCTTCAATATAATTTATTGTTTGAGAGCCACCGACATAATGCTCAAGAGGTTTTATGGCTTAGCGGACTTCTTAAAACGCACAGACTTTATCTGGTCGTTCATGATTTGAGAGAGCTCTTTTAAAACGTTTTTTTTTTGCACCATATTGTAGAATATTTTAATTAGTTCTCTTTTTTGGCGATTACAAATTAATTGCCCATAAGAAGAAGTTTTAAAGTTACGGCATTAGACTTGTTATTACGATAAAAAAAAGTGTACCCTATTCTGCATTGCAACTAATAAAAATTGAACTTAGTTTTTCATTTGAACTTTACGTAATATTTATTATTGAAATCATTTACTTTCAATAAATTAAATATTTTTAATTTTACTCCGCATTTTTTACAAGGCCAGCATTTATATAGGTACTTGCCATTTAGCGTTTTTATAAGTTTATGTAATAGTAATTTGTTTAACAATTAAAGTTTCGACAAAAAGTCAACCGGTGTAAGTTATTAAATAATGAAAAAATTAATTACAAAAACGCTATTTCTATATACAGTAAAATTCAATATGAACAGATTATAAAAACATAGTGGTATGCATGCATTAGTGTTCCCATTAGAACAACATGTTTTGCAGTCAATGAGCTTCGAGGTACTTTACTCCTTATGTTCCAAAAAATTAATATCACTATACATCTACATGCATTTCCCACAGTACAATAATTATAGTTATTAAAGACTAATGATTACAGGTATGAAGTATGTAGTATATACAATTGAAGGAATATTTATTTCTTGTCTACTTTCATTAACTTAGTTTTAGTATAGTGGCAGCAAAATGCTTCTTGTGTATTGGACAAGACCAGAGGCGTGCAAAAGATGTACCTGGATTAATAGTAAAATACTGGGAATGATTGGAGTAAGAGACAAATTGTACCAAAAATAAATAATAAATTCTAATGAAGATATTGGACACCGAATTTAAAGCAATAAAAAATGAAGTAATTAATAAAGTAAGATCATTAAAAAATATTCGCTTTAAAAGAGGATGGGAAAGCGGATACAAATATTAAAAAAGATTGGAAATTTGTTAACACCTTTTGTAAAAACGGCATGAGTAAAATATAAGTGGACTGTCTCGAAATAGATTATATGCAAATTAATAATCTACTTGATATTGTAAATAGCCTATATGTTTATTTTTCTAAAATAGAAGGGTAGTTTGGTAAGACCGAATGGTGTTCCCTTATGCAATGAAATTATGTGACAGAGTAAAATTCATACTGAATTAACTAACAGAAATGACATTAATTTATTTACTAAAGGATATTCAGTTCTGATGGTTTCTCCGACTCGGTTTATTCCATGTAAAAGACAAGTCACATGTACCATATTGGGGTAAAAGATTCTTAAGTTTTGGCCTACTTTTACCATATACGGTGCTGCATCAGACAAAAGCACTAAAAACTTCTCATCTGAGACTGGATTTGGTATGAAAAAGCTCGATAGGGACTGCTGAATAAATCGGGTTACGGTCACATTATTAGTTTTATCTAGCTACTTAGAAGCTATTAAATCTAGGTTTGTTGCTTTATATTCTTGAAGTCTTTTCAAGTGCTCCAATCATAAGATGTGCGATATATCTGCACCAAGCATCTGTGCTTTCATCACCAATAATGTAAAAATATTTCACCCATAAAGCTCTAGTTTCTTCTAAAACGATTTCGTATACTGACATTCTTCTTTCTAAGCGTGGTTTCGTCAGGAATGGTTTGTTGACAATATTTTTGCAAAAATTTGGAACTTCTTTTCACAAACAATAATTTTTGCATACGCTTTACAGAAGACTTGTCTCCATTAAACTCTAACTCTGGGAAACTTTTAATTTACGTTTTCGCCCCTTTGGACATTTTGAACACAAATTTGAAATCACTAGTTTCACACTGAAAATACTGAAATCTTTCGACAAACCAAAACAGTATTACAACCCGATATAAATACAGTTTTTTAAGCAGATAATATATAATAACCCCTAACAAAGTACCTGCAAACCCCGGAAACCCCCAAGGAAAACCTTGTGTATAACCAAAATGTAAATATTAATTCTTATATAATTATTTTCAGATTGAAAAATCCCTGAAACAAGTGCCGGACTGAACATTAAACCTATAAGTCTGAAAGTTTTCATAAGCAGGCGTTTTTAATTTTTTGATAACAAAATATGCAAAAATTGCATATATTCCGCTCTTTAGTTGTATTACTGTTACTGTTAGTACTACCTTATGCGCCACGGTGGACTTTATAAATTATATCTCTAGAACCTTGGACATTGGAAAGATTATCGTTGTTGTTTATGTAGATTTTGGAAAGGCTTTTGATGTGGTATGTTTGGATATTTTGTTGAGTAAATTGAAAAATATGGGATTTACCGAAATAATGTTGTTAAAGAAAATAGTGTCAGTTGTGATATAAAATCAAATAAGTTTGGTGTTCCCCAGTTATCCGTCTTGGGGCCACTGTTGAACTCCTTAGACGTTCTTAATTTAAAATGTGCAAATTTCATCAATGAAATTCCTTTGAAAATTCCACAGTAAACTGTTTTGAAGAAAATTAAAAAAGTTTATTAATCAATTATGGTTCTATAAAGAATGATAATTTAAATTTCGGACGTAGTCCGCCAATGGACTGTGACCGTGATCGTTATGTAGCCTTTAGCGAGCCTCGTGTAAGTGTAGAATGAAATGATTTTGAGAAGTAGGCCACTGGTCGCTCAAGGGTCCGGAAATCGGGAAATTTCTTACAGAGGCTGCCGAACTTTGACGTCGAAATCGCAACCAATCATGTTTTTGGCGGCAATCCATTACATCTCGTATTAATTATAAATGTAGCGGTTCCTGGTCTTTGACGTACTTGGGTGGTCTGGTCACCTATGAGAACTGGTAACTAGAACGTTGCCATTAGTTTTTTTTTGGTTACATCATGACTTACATTAACATTTTTATGCTTTATCCACCCAACCATTTAAGAGGGACACATTGTTTTCAAGATCGATTTTTGAAAATCGACAAAAATAATATGTGAACATTAATGGCCGTTAGAAGCGCATGCGCCTAGGGTAGCAGATTAGTAGTGAAACGTCCTACACCTGGGTCTATTAATTAGCAAAGAAATTGCGTAATAACGCCTACAGAATATAAAGAAGTTACAGCAGTCGGAAAGTGTAACTTTCACCATCTTAAGGGCGGAGCAGGGTCATCCAGACTAAATTTCTGGACGTTGGACAAGCACACATAAACCAAACGTGCACTAAGCGCCACTATTTTTCGCAAGGAGGACTGTGAATATAAATAGGCCAGTGTCATGCTGGCAGCGGATTAGGTGATTACACTGCCAGTCAATTTGTTAATTTTCGTTTTGAAATTTTGTTGTTTGTCAATAATAATATTAATAATAATAATAATAATGTCTTTATTTAATTAGATAGGAGATATACAACAGAAAGTTATAAAATGGGTGGCGGTATCCAACTATAGCTGCTCATATACAACCACCCTGTAGAAAGTGATTACTAATTCGAATAACTAAATAGATGATACATATTATTATACAAATCAAGCCACAAAAGGAGAAAAAAAAGAAGAATTAACGAAAAAGAGAAGATTCTCAGAAATTGTTAAAGAGTTTATAAGCAGATATTTTTTTAAGAGAGATTAATAAATACAATTTGCGAAGAACTATACTAATTATGGGTAATGGTAGAGATAATAATGAGTACCTACATTGAGAGAAATAATAAAAATAAATTTATATTCTGTGCTAGGGGTGAAAACGATTATTTATTGATTGGATAACGCTGCCAATAGCTTCAGCGATTTAACCGTTTGGCCGAAAGGAAGTTAATGAACGGGAAGTGGTTGTCAGAAATATTCATTATCGAAAAATCCAGCGGTTATAATTGGTACAAAGATAAGCAACAATCCCTAAGGGAGTAAGTTAAAGCAGAAGTATTTTCTTTAACTTTGGGGAAGTAATATAACCATAAAAATGGAAACTAGAGGAAATGGTAAAGCGTTGATGGGAGAACTATTAACAAATAAATGATCATGTATGCAAACAATGTACTGTATGTTTACTTTGAAATTCGTATTTTTTAAAATAATCAGAAATTAACGATTGCTTTATATTTTTTGTTTTATTTTTATATAATTCAGATTCACATTTTAATAGCAATTGAAAAATATTTGTAGACCTCTCAAAATTGTTAACAATATTAAAAAAGGTTCCTAAGTCTCTCAAACTTGCGCAGGCTTCACATAGGCTTGATATTTTCGACACTGGAGTAAGTTCAGGTTCCTCTTCCTCTGTCTCAGAGTTGGGAGTAATTTCATTTGTTTCTTGGATCTCTTCAATACACTCGATGATAGTCAATTCTACGTCCCTTGGGGTATAATCCTTTAAAATGGCCAATAGCCTTTCTTTCCAAGCAGTTGGCCTTCGATATTGATATCGTCTAATTCGCCACATATTTTCTTGAAGGTAATATCGTGCCGACAACGGAATCTTTCTAACCATCCATTTGATGCCTTGAAGTTATCTAGTCCAAGACATTGACCAGATTTAAGGGCTTTTGCTTGAGTTATGGGCCCGGATATTGGTAAGTGCTTAGCGTAGCTATATTTTCTGTGGTCAAACTCTATGTTTATCTGAAAGAACCGCTTCCCCTACTCGTTTCATAAGAAAACAAATGTTTTATTCGAATTAATTTAGTCTATGCCGATCGAAATTTATAATACATATTTATTTCTAATTTTCAAACCAAATCTGGACCTGCATGTTACCCTGACCAGCGCAATGTAAAACTTCTTACAATTAATATATGTTAAAATAATGCACGCAGCTTAAACTCAGAGTATTGAAGAGACACTGGAAACGTCAACTGTAAAAAATTATGCAAGTCAAAGAAATCGCTTATTTTTTTTAATTATTTTTAGTAATCAATAAAGAAACGCTGCTTGATGCCATTTCTTGCGGCATATATATTCTGGTGCTTGAGGTTTAAATTATTAATTACATAGTAAATAACTTTTGAAACATGGGTGGCCATGTTTAAGAAAAGATGCATGTAATACTAGACTTTTAATAGATTCGTGTTGCTTAACCGATACGCGACTAAGATATCAGGTTCTTAGATCGCGTTTTCTAACAATAGTATAACACTAATATATTTTGCAATGTTTAGCCTAATGGTTGAAATTAAGAATAAGACACATTCTGAGTCAAAATCAAATTAATTGTTTCAAAATATTTTAGATCTGGATTTATTTAATACCGGGTGGTGCAGCGTCAGACTGGCCATAGGAAATCCCCTGTAAATTTTGCTACCTGCCTCAAATAGTGTCTCTCCTATTAATTCACAATAGTATTAGACTTTTTTAAAGGTCCTTGTATGGTGAACTCGCACAATCATTCATATGCATCAAAAACTAAACATTCACAGATGCATGAAAAACTAAAGAGAAGATTGGGCTGGGGCTATATATTCCATCCTACGAAGTTAATTTTCCAGCCACACTGTCACAAAATTTAAACATCTGCTCTGTTAATTTAATACCCTAGCTAAAATTAGGCGAGACCTGATGTATTTGAAATAGGAATAATATAAGGGCAAAACTGCAGATAATCGAAAAGAAAATATAAAAACCAAAGGTGCAGGGTATGGCAAAATAGAAGGGAAATATCCCTAGAAACCGTGGCATTACAAATATCAACAAAAGGCACCAAATAACAATTATTCGTATGAAAACAGGACACTCCCTCACAAGAACACATACACACATATTGGGAATCCAAGACAATCCATATTGTAAGTGTGGACAAGAAGAGCACCTTCATAATATATTCTTTACATGTCCAATCAACATTCTAACAGCTCGTGATATGTACAGAGAATTCACGAAATGCGATATTACACCTCCGTTTGATAGGACAACCATTCTGACAAACGTAAATATCGAATTGATTGGATTATTTGATATAAATAAATGTGTAATGAACTCCTAATTTTTACGTGGATTGAAGGTCGAACCCCTTTAATCATGGGCTCTTATACAGTATGTGTATAAAGTCTGCCGTTGTGTAAGAGGATCTGGCGCACGAAATGACGATATTGGCGTTGTTGCCAGCTTTTTAGTTTGTCTGGAATTTGAACGAATTTTATATTTTTAAATGTAACACCCTGTATATTTTTTCATTTATAGTTTTTACCTTAAATTTGTTACACTTTTGGTATAACATACTTTGTTCCCAATATCAGTAGTTTTCGAAATAACGAGTACAATTTAAAAAAAATATATTCTTTATATTAAATGTTCAAACTGTTTTCCCTGTACAGCTTGACAGTGTGCTAATTGAAAATAAGATTTTTCAATTGTGTTGTCAATCATTTCTGGCGTTAATAATTCAAATTCGTCCAAAATTCGACGCTGCAAATCGGCCAAATCTTAAGGTTTTGTGGTATAATCTCTGTTCTTTAAGTGTCCCCATAAAAAGTAGTCATAGGCGACAAATCAGGGGACCTAGGTGGCCACTCGATTGTACCCCCTCTACCGATCCACCTATTCGGAAAAGTGTTGTTCAAAAATTCGCGCACGTTTCGACCAAAATGGGGAGGAGCTGTTGGAAGAATGTACTTGCATAATTTGAACCCGTCACATTTCGTATACTAGGCACTATTTGCGTTTCCAAGAGCTCAAGGTAAAGTTGTGATGTCAAATTTCCGTCAATAAAAAATGGACCGATCTTGTGGTTACCCAGAAGCCCAGCCACACATTCAATTTTCCATTGCGTTGTGTAATGTGTATGACCTTCTCTCCTCCAGTGGGGATTTTCATTTGCCCAAAACCTACAGTTGTGTCTATTGACTTTACCATTTAACATAAATATGGTTTCGTCCGAAAATACTATAAATTTGAAAAACTGGTTATTTTGGTCAAACTTTGACATCATAATATCACAAAATTCAATTATTCGCTCATAATCACCTTCTGATAACTCTTGAACTACATGTATTTTGAAAGGGTGATATTTATGTTTTATTAAAATATTATGGACGGATTTGAAGCAGACGTCACTTACTTGAGAAATTTTTTTTAATGAAGGAACAGGGGTTTCAACAACATGTTGTAAAATTTCTAAACTTTTCTCTTCATCTACTACTGCTGGTCATCCTGATCGTCGCCTATCTCTACAATTTCCAGTTTCTTCGAACCGTCGGACAATTTTTAGAACAGTTGCTTTTGAAATTGGATTTCGGTTTGGAAATGCGTCATTAAATAGATTTTTAACCTCTTCGTAAGACTTGACCCTATCGCCATATCCCGAGCCATATCCTCTCATCATAAGAATTGTAATTCTTTCACTTTCAGTTAAAGACATTTTTGCACGTAAAAATGACAGCTTTTATGACTTTACATCAAAACTGAACTGGTGTTTTATTTATTAATAAATAAAACATAATTTGTTAATATTTTCAAAACACGTCGTTATTTCGAAAACTACTGATATTAGAAACAAAGTATGTTATACCAAAAGCGTAACAAATTTAAGGTAAAAACTATAAATGAAAAAAGATACAGGGTGTTCAAAAATATAAAATTCGTTCAAAGTCCAGACAAACTAAAAAGCTGGAAACAACGCCAATATCGTCATTCGGTGCGTCAGATCCTTTTACACAACTGTACCAAATTTGGTTTAAATCGGCCAATAAATTGTGATGTTATTAAGCCGTTTCCAGACTATATACACACACTGTATGTGTTTTCCTTTCTATTGTACTATTTGTCTTTACTATCAACCTCAAAACGTATATTTTCAAAAAAAATACCGTGAATTCTATGGGCTCAAGCTAGCATATTATTCCGCTGGATGAAAGTCATTGACAAGAAGGAGAATAGGAAGTAGAGGTTAGGAAAACAATATAGGGTTTATCGGTCAAATGCTTCATTTATCAGTATCATAAATAAGAATACGAAGCAAATAATTTAACCGACGCAGATATTCCTCTGAATTGAATAATTCACAATAACGAGCAAACTAAAACTGACTGAACGAATCTTCCAAAGCAATTTATCATTTAGCATGATTTATTGAATTCGTAATGAAATGTGCATAATAACTTTCAACCCACAAACTTTCAACGCTAAAAATTTAATTTGCATTTGTTATTAAAATGGAAACAATATACAGACCGTAATGGCCCTAAAGAATAGTTCACAAATAAAATTATTGTTGCCAATCCTTTAAAGATTCTTGCCCTCTATAAGCAAATATTGTGGGTGGAATATTTAATCTATTGTATGTATTTTTTATGTGTCTACTTAATTGATGCGAGCTATTTAAAATACTTCTCGTTGTCATTTATATTACGAATTGATACTCAAAGAGTAGTACTTTAGTTTTGTTAGTTAATGTCGGGAAGTAACTAATGAGTATCTAATATAAATAATACTCTTATAATTGTCGGAGGAATCATCTTTTTATTTATTCCTTATTTCTTTATTCATGTCTATACATTACACACTAATGTGCGCAAAAAAATGGTCATTACAAAATGTTTATTAAGTTTTAGGCTTAATAATTAAATAAATATATAGGGTGTCTGTAAAAGGTCTTTACAAAAACCTACCACATATTCTTCAGATCAAAATTAGCCGATTTAAGTAAACTTACCTTAGTACAAAGTTGCTTAGTTTGGGCGCTAGACGGCGCTGAAGTGACAATTTTTAATTATCGTTTTTCTGGATTATTTCAAAAACTGCTCATACTACTTTGTCGAAATCTGGTACGTTGGCATAGCTTTATGGGGCAAAAAAACCCATGTCACAATTCTGATTAATATCAGTCCATGGGCGTAGAACCTGGAATTTTTACTAATTGCTTGTTTCAGATTTCTATGCCAAAGGAACAAGAGGGATTTGGGCACAAAATTCAGATGAACCAACTCATTTGCTACAAAAAAGGTACTCTTGATAAGACTCGATTCCTCTGACGGTTTTCGAGAAATTTGCATTTTATTACTTAATACGTAGTAGTTTTTACCATGTAGTACTTGGGTTTTATAGAATTTTTCTGTTTTTGATTTCTACGCCAATGGAAGATAAGAGGTTTAAGTTTAAAATTTAAATTAAACCAACTCATTTACTACACTACCGCTTTTTATCGCATCAGTTAAGGTAAGTTGGTCTTTACTATCCTCAGAAGCTCCGATTTTAATATTCAATGCATCACATTCCTACAGGAGTCGGATACTGGTGGGTGAAAAGATAAATTAAACTCATCGATAAGAAATTTACGAAAAATAAAATTTGAGATCGGATATTAAACATCTCTGTAGTAGAGAGTATACATATTAGTTATGTTTAAATCAGAGAACAAGAATTTTCGGTTTTTTGTTTAATTTAAGGCATAGTGGCCCTCATAAGCCGGAAATTTGTCAATAAAAGCCTTCTCTTTGACAATTCTTTCTTGAGGTGTCTTATTAGCAGAACACCTGCGATCACAAGGAGGAGTAGCAAGTGCGCCCTCGTGTTTAAGGACCCTATCGATTCTTCCAGCGGACACTTGCCTTTACTTTCACTCCATTTAAATCAAGTAAACAATAGACACAGTATAAGTGCTTTGTTTGTTGCATACTTTTATCATGGTAAATAAAAATGAAGATTGCTGCAAATCATAAGTTGCAAGCTTTTAAAAGTCGTTAAATATTTGAAATTGTCGCTCTTCGGAATTTTTTGTGATATATTTATTGCTACAATGACAAACAATCGTCGTTGGTACTTTTTAGGAAAAACGTTACCTTCTACACTCACATATTCTTGCCTATTACACGCTTTTTCTTTTTGAGTTTTATATTGTTAACTATAGACTGATTTAATTCTGGCGAAGTGGACACTAACCTCTCATTCTCCAAATCAGAGGCACACATTCTGATCCAGAATCTCCAATGTCTGACCACTTTTCGTCACTACTTTGGAACATTATTCTACATTTATAATTAATTTTAGGATAGTTAGTAATTTATACTTAATTAAAAGTACAAAATATTCCTGTTGGTTCCTTTTTGACAGTTTTAGATGGTCCTGCCATAATTAACATGCACAAATTATAAACAACAACAATTATACCGGGAAATAGGATATAATATTTACGTTTGTTACCAACAACAAATGAAATATCCTTAAATATTAATTAAACAACCAGCATCAAATTAAAACTCAAATAAGCAAAGACGGACCAAACTCCTTTAGTCCATTTTTATATTTTACCATAAGTAAAATAGTGCGATGTGTGATGATTATTGTTATAACCTTTTTATTCTACCTGACAGGTGTTAATTTGTCAACGTCTCAGTTCATATTTGTTATAAACTATCACTGTATTTTTTAGTTAAATAAAGCCAATCTTTTGGTAATCCATATTAATACTTATCATTTCAATTTATTTAACTAAAATGTTTAAAAAATCTCACGCGATAAGTAATACAAATTCTGCAATAAAACTAGAATAACGGAAAAATATTTTCGACCTGAAAGGTTTGATGTGGAAACTTCAGCAAGCTCTGCAAGCGTTCAATGGATCCACTGGAAAAAGACATTTAAAAACTTAGCATTAATAAAACAAAAAATAACGAGCAAATAAAGGATGAAATGAAATCTCAACTACTAATTGATCATTTGGCTCCTAATATATATGCTTTAATAAGTAATTGTAATGACTTTCAGAAAGCTATGTCGACTTTAGATCGAAGCTACATAATATCTAAAAATGAAATTTATGCCAGACACTGTTTATCTACTCATCGCCAACAGCCAGTTAAGTCTATAGACCAATATTTACAGTCCCTAAAACAGCTTAGCAAAGAATGTAGTTTCAAAGCAGTTTCTACTGAACAAAATATAAAGGCCTCTATAAGAGATGCGTTTGTATCTGGCTTAAGATCTTCATTAATAAGAGAGCGTCTTCTGGAAAACGGCACTCTGAAATTAGAAGATTCATTTCAGCAAGCCCGATCAATTGAAGTGGCACAATTGCATTCACAAAGTTTTACTGCTCCCCAGAGTTTGATTAATTCTGTATCAATACAAGATAGCATATCAAATCAGAATCAGTCCTATCTGCAAGAAGAAATCCCACTAGCTGCAGTATCTAAAGTTCAAAAAAGTGCTACCTTTGCGAAGGTAATTGAGACCCTAGATACCATTGTCCGGCAGCTGATGTTATTTGCAAGAACTGCAGCAAGAAAGGCAATTTTGCTAAAGTGTGTCGAAGCAAGAAACCTAGTGGTAGAACTGTAGCAACAAATGAAATTACAGCTGGTATCATGTGCACAGCTTCTGAAAGGAGTTTATACAAGAAACAATACTACAATACTCGTGAAAGTAAACGAGAATCCAGCTAAGCTTTAATTGATACAGGAAGTACTTCAAGTTTCGTCAACAAACATTTTGCAGTCAATCATCAAATACAAATAGAGCCTTCATATGAACAATTTGACATGGCATCAATATCTTTCACATTACAAGTTGAAGGAAATTGCATGGTTTCCATTCAAATGGTAGGTGGTTAGATATGAAAGACCTTTGATCTTATATTATCTTTGGTCATGATATTCTTTAAACCCATTCTAAACTAGAAGTATCTGATGGTGGGCATCTATCCTTACTTCAAATATGTGCACTTGCCCAAGCGACAATTCCGTCAGCGAAATTATTCGGCAACTTGACAGATGATTGTAGGCCTATAACTATTAAATCACGAAAACACTCAGCAGATGATTCAAAATTTATCTATTTAAAAGCTTCTTTCTGAAGGTATGATAGAAAAGAGTAGTTCTCAATGGCGTGCCCAAGCTTTAGTAACGTCAAATACAAACCACAAGAAATGAAAGATTATGGACAACAATGATGCAACTTTTGGTAACGTACTATAGTCCAACTTATACAATAATGATCACACGATGCAAGAACTTCTTCTGTGCTGCAACTTAGGTGATATAAGGAAAAGGTGGATTAGTCCATTTTTGCTTTATTTTTATTGCTTTTTAGGTTACAGCCAGCTATAAAGTTAAATACTGGAAAATTGTGACTTTTGTGCTGAACGCCGTGAATGTCTTAATTGAATTTTAACGGTAGCGTTAAAATTTTCTTTTAGACTCTCCAAAATGTACTTACATAACTTATACATAGAATGTTTTGTCAACGTGGCAACTACGATTTTGTTTTAGTTATACATTTAGTGCGGCAAAGTTGGAACGGCCAACTTTGTATGCTAATTCGACACATGCCCTGTCATGTATTTAGATGTTACCCAGTCAATGGTTGCATTAAGTTCGTGTACTATTGTTTCAAAATAAATTATATTTCATTGGTTACGGTGTGGGTGTTTATAGGCTCATTGTAAACAACCGAGACAGATTAGAAAAGGCAAGTCGAAGAGGAGAACAAAAATGTTTTAATTTTAATTTTTTATGTTTGTTTTTTGTAGTATTGTATTTTATATGTGGAACAAGGTGTTTGCAAATGAAGGATTACCAATCATTTATGTTAAACGATTACTATGTTTTTACCGTGGATATTAAAAAGTCAGCGTCGCATGGAAGAAAGATCACTGTAATTGTTGCAGGCTTTAGATGTATGCTGCTTGATACCAAATTGCTATTTTTAAGAGCGAATATTTATAAAGTAAAAAAAAAATAATTATGATGGTATTTAGGAAACTATCAACTTTCTTGGGCTAAATTAAGTTGGGTTTAATCGTCATATTTTAAGCCAAGCTGAAACGACTCGTGTACTTGGCAATTATCAGATTGATAGGGGAAAGAAAGGCAAAATGGCATTTTTAACAAAGATATTTATGTTTTGAAAAAGTATGAAGCTTATTTATAGACTAAAATAATTTGGTTGCATCAAAACATAATTTCTTTCGTAATATTGCCTTTCTCCGAATTTAAACAAACTAGAAAATAAGAAAAAACGGTTTAAAAAAATAACACTCCTTGGTCCATTATGTCTGCATGTGCAGGTAAAATGGTACCACCATGATGGCAAAACGGTACTTTATAAACTTACTTAACTAAGGCACATTTCAAGTGTAAAAACTGCCTCATCGTCGTTGTCCCCCGGAGCATGAGCAATGTGTCCATCGGGAGCATCTGAAACATTGAATCCATCCTTCCTTGGACTGAGAATATGAATAATAATTGCAATACATACAAGCACTCTACGTCATCATCTTCATACGAAGAACATTTTTTTCTTTAGCTTTCTGAATAACGATTTTCTTTTCTGGCACCCCTTTGTTATCACCAAATCCAATATTTCCCTTAACTATACTTACAATCATCTGTGAATATTTTATTTCTTTTCGGTAAGGTGATGATGTTAAATTAGCAGTTTTGTCTCTCCTTCTTGGGGCTCTTTCCATTTAATTTGGTTTTGTTGCTGGCATAATATTTCCAGGCGAACTCAGAAAAAAACTGCTTGTACTTGGAGAACAAGGGGAACCCTAAGTTGGGCAAGTGGCATGTCATCAAGGTTGCTACTTTCGTCATCTGCAGCCCTCAAGCATGTGGCTCAACTTTGGCTGCAGACTGCATGCTTGAGGTTCTCTGATACTGTTATTTGCCTCACTGATCTGGATATTGGTTGTATCTGCAGCAGTAAAGTCGGCCTCAGTAAGTATATTAGGATCCGGCGGCCATATTCCGGTAGCTCGAAAAGCATTATGTGCTGTAGGAACAGTAATGCCTTTTCAATGGCTATGTCAATTTCATGACATTCTGCCCAGAAACTGCGGGGAGTATAATTATTCATAAGTTTTGGTTTAAAAGGTTTCCATGGAACATTGGTGGCATATATATGATCCATTAGCGCTGCAGCAAAGGACAGTAGTCACTAGTTGGCCTCGTTCTGCAGATGTAAGCAACCCAATATATTTTAACCTTTTTATTCTGGAAAACTTTCTGGTACAGTTGCCATCCCTGTTTCATCGACGTTACGTATTTTATCCGGAGTTAATTTAGATTAATCAATAATCTCCAAAGTTTTAAAAATTTCCCAACTGACTTCATTGAATCCGCTTGATCTTATAGCAGATGTGGCCTCTGGTTTCCGCAGGCTTAGGTCTGGATTCTTAAAAAAAAAATTCAAGCCAATACCTGCCAGCTAATTTTGCGTCTCTGTCAAAATTATGCCCAATATAATTTTTTTTTTCAAGATCATATGCCAGAGATCTTAACTCTTTGGTTATAAGACCAAAAAGTCGGGATTCCATGTTTTTTACATAAGTAGCTAGCTCTTCTTCCTGGTCCTCGCTATGCACAGGAAGACAACGCGCCACCTTCTAAGTTGCTGCGCTGTTAATATCTTCGAAAACGAAGCATTTTTAAAAATCGAATAATACTTTGTCGTTATAGCTTAATCATAGTCCGATTCGGAAGATGAACTTTTATTAACATCGTTTATAATAAGCGGTTCAACCATTTCTTTGATTATTATATCTACCTGCTACATTTTAGCTTCTTCTTCTATCAGATTCCGCACTGATTTTACCCATAGCTTCATTAAAGAGTCTTTTTAAATCCACCATTCTATAAGTAGTGTTTTTCTGGTCACATATGTCTTTATTTCAGCCCATATAAGTTCGATCGGGTTTAATTCGCAGTGGTAAGGAGGGAGTCTGAGCACAGATATTCCTCGTATGTTTGCCCTTTCATCGACTACATATTTTTTAAATACACTTTTATGTAAATTGGCTAGTACCAATAGTTCTTTTTTAAGGCATCTAATAGAAATTCTATTTGTCTTAAACTTCGCTATTCTGTTGAACTATTATTGAATCTTTTGTTATAAGATCCAACATTTGCTCGAACCATTCTTCAAAGATATAGGCATTCATATCCTCGTGATATTCTCCTGTATTTTTAGATTGGAACATCAGTAGACCTTCTTTAACGAAGCCTTCAGAACTTCTAATATGGGTTATGATAAGTCGATGTCCTTTTCCAGATGGCGGTCTTAATCCTGTAAATAATCCTTCTAAAAAAGCTTACCTTAAACTTTTAATATTTTTATCCTGCCAAAATTTAGTCACAGTGCAGTGTGGCCTTCCGTCTAGGTAAAATATTTTTTTGTTTTCTTGTCTGACTTTTCGGATGCTTCTTAAGTCATTTGTTCTCCAACAGAAAACCCATTTTTTTTTCATAATTTCCAAAGCATATTTGTACACATAAATGGGTAGCCCTGGTCTCCTCGAATTGAGAACAAAATTTAGTCCAGCGTGCGAACTTCTTTTTTTAAAAAGAAACTATGAACTTTTCGCCTTATTCTCTGCATTAAAACGTCATCCAGCTTAAGTTTCGGTCGTCCTGGACAAGTTTTTGGAGGTTTGACGACAACACTTTTTTCTTCTTTTAAAAGTTTATATATAGTTGTTTTCCCAACGTTAAGCATATCTGCTGTAAATTGCAGTGCATTGTCAACACTCAAATCCGCTTTCTTACTTTAATAGAATCGTAACAGTTAAGAATTAATTTTTTTTCATTTACTGTACATGGACCGACTCTAGGGCGTTTAGGCAATTGTTGAAAATTCTCCATATTTAATTAAAAAACCCCGGAACTTCACACTTTAACTAGTTTCACTGAGAAACAAACACCCAAGGTAGGTATTTATAGATATAAGTAGGTGTACCATTCCAATAGAGACACCCATAAAGGCATAATAACCACATAATTAGCAAACAGGTAACCAGGATTAGGTACAAATAAGTAGGAATAAAATTATTAGAGCAGAAACGGAATAAGTACCTAGAGTCTAATTAGTTTTGATAACGTTGCTTTCTAAAATTCCAGGTAAATGGTACATAGTTTTAAGCTTAAAAAATTTAATATTAAAATATATATTTGAAGACAAAACTTGAATTTAATGTCGATACTTGTACCAATTCTGCACAAATTTAAAAATGCAGGCCTATTTAAATATAAACATGCCGAAAAATCTTCCACACTCATGGAGAAGACGGTTTTGATTGATTTATTACTTTGCATCATTGAAAGATAGATTATAGTGTTCTTCCATTGTTCACGTCATGTGAACGCAACTGACTTGCTTATATACTCGTCAAATATTCAATTATTTGCATACTTGTCAAGTACACGAGTCGTCTGAGCCTGACTTTAGCCTTAAGAATTTGTGCCAGCATTCTTTTTTAGAAACACCCGATACTTTTATGACAAGTTAAATTCATAAAATAATCTGATTTAAACAAAGCCATATTAATTTCACTGGTCATTTAATCATTCCCTCTGCCATTTCAAGATATCCAAAGTGGGTATATCGTACATTATAAAAGATAATACCACCCTTGAATCCAAAAGCCCAATAATTAATTAAAAACCCAGTAAGGGGCACTATAAAGCTAAAAAAGAAGCCCGAGGTACTCGTCAGGAGAAATAAGTAAAAAAATAATTTTACCAGATGCTCTGTTAAGTTCTTAATTGTTATAACACAAACGTACTTTATGAGTCTTATGTCAGACTCACAAACGTAAAATGCAACCGGTAACTGATTACTGTTCATTAGTAATGTTTTGTTTTCATTCTTCTTGATCTGAATGGTCATTAATATCACCTGAAGCCTACCAGGTGATTTACACTCCATATTTTTAAATTATAGCATTTAGTTTCCTCTTGTTAAATTTATAAGTTGTTTAATGCGTAAGAGAACTAATGTTTTTAAAGTTTATCTGCAAACACTAGTAAAAATAAGAGTTTTTAACGGTTGTTGTTAGTGTCTAATATGTCATTTTATGACACTAGTGTTAAAAGTGGATAACTTTTAATACTAGTGTTAACAATAAATATAAGGATCTTTTTAACTTTTATTATTAACATTAACGTGGCTTTAATCATTGAGTAGTGAGACCAAAGAGATGAAGACTTCCATACCTTAGATTTACAGAAACACAGCTATCTTCCTCGACCTCAATATTAGCGTCTTAATGGAAATGAAACATTATTTAAAACATATTTTCGAGGCCAAGTGGTATAAATTCTCAAGTGACTTAGGAAATATAACACACGAGTGGCATACAATTTTTTATCCAACAAGTGGAAGAAATCGTTTTTTTTATGAGATAATAATTAATAAGTTTAGTGATTAAATCAAAGCAACTTGCGTCTCAGTACCCTATAAATGTCAGAATGACTTGACACTGACTTTTTTACATTTTGGTCAAAGTTGGTTGATTGTTTGGTTGCCACGGGCATGATACATTGTTAGCAAATGTTTAAATAAATTTTGACACTTGTCAGTTTTCCCTGCAGAAAAGGGAAGCTTTTTTGAAGAAAAAACCTATAGAAAATGGAGGAAACCGATGAAAATGACGTTCCTGAGGATATCCTTACGGAAGCGGAAGAAGCAGCGATGCAGATTTTGCCAGAAAAGTCCAGAGATGCTTACGACAAGGAGTTCAAAATGTTTGAGTCTTGGATGAATTCACGGAAGATAAAAGGTATCGATGAAAATGTTCTATTGGCTTATTTTTTACATTTGCAAAAAAAATTAGCCCCATCGTCGCTATGGACCAAATACTCGATGCTTCGCTCGACTATTCACCTGTATAAAAAAAGAAGACATTTCAAAATATGGCAAACTAACGAGCTTTTTGAAAAGCAAATCACAGGGATACAAACCAAAGAAGTCCAAGACATTAGAACGACCTGAAATAGAGAAGTTTTGGAACGAAGCTCCCGACGACGAGTACTGGTTGACGAAAGTGGCTTTGATAATGGGGATTAGCGGTGCTTGTAGATGCGATGAATTGGTCAATTTGAAAATAGAAAATATTCAAGACAAAGGGAAATATTTTCACGTAGTTTTGTCAGACACTAAAACCAAGAAATCGAGAAGTTTCACCATACTTGAAGAAGGATTTCCACTCAACCCGATCAATTTGTGTAAAAAATACATGTCTTTGAGACCAAAGAATACTAGTTCTAGCCGCTTTTTTGTTTTTTACAAAAATGGTAGGTGTACCAGACAGTGTGTGGGAATAAATACGTTGTCGAAGATACCTTCAAGAATTGCAATGTTTTTGAAATTGGAGAAACCAGCGCTCTACCCCTGTCACTGCCTGAGAAGGTCTTCGGCGACTCTTTTTGGCCAATGCAGGGGCTAACATGACTACTTTGAAGCGTCACGGAGGATGGAAGTCCTCGACGGTAGCAGAAGGATACTTAGAAGAATCGGTTCATAACAAAATACAAATTGCAGAAAAAAAGCAAGGTTCTAATGTGTCGGCGTCTTCTAGCACTATCAGCAGCTGTACCGATATTGGGGCGAATTTTACAATGACTTCAAATTCGAATAAACCGTTAGCGTTTTCCTTTAATTTTAATATCAAGGTGAATTCTGCCTGTAATAGTAATAAATAAATAGAATACTACTTTAAATTTGAACGTAAGTTATAATCCATAACTAACTAGTGAGTTATGGATTATAACTCACACTAGTGTGTTATTTGATAGTTTACTTGTCTAAAATGACTGATAATGACAGTCATAACTGTCATGTGTTGGATAAACACTATAATTAAATTATAACTCGTATTTCCTGACAACTTGACGTCTCTCGGAAACTTAAGCTTTGCCAAATTGAAGCACCTGTTTCAGGCATGCGACCCTGCACAAATTGACAATATTGAAGATCTCAAAATTGCTTCATTTATTGGCAATTTTCATGGCCTAAAAATCTATATTTCTGCAATACTTGTGAGAAACTTTTAATTTTCTTTTTGTTACAGTTGTTCAAAAGTTACGGGGGAATCGAATAAGCCTAATATGAATGTCAAAGAAAGTTTCCTATCAAAAATGTCAGTTTAAAGGAAAAATGCATTTGAATTTTTTGCACACTGTATAAAAAATTTTGAAAATTCAAAATATACACATTACGTATTCTAAGTAGCGCTTTCCGACAAGGTATTCAGAATTGTGATTAAATTTTTTTTTAAACTCAAAAAAATCAAAACCGTTTTAAAAAATTGTAATTTTTAGTTTTTCTCAAAAAACCACAATTTACTAATTTTTTAGGTGTATGGAGCTCTATTTTAAAAAAAAATATTTGAGATGCTCTATCTAATGGTCTAAACAGCATTTTAATCAGACTTCGTTTCGAAGTCATTAATTACCGAAAAGGGGTCTGTTTTGATTTCCAATCTATAAAAAAAATACTTTACATTTTCTGATCGTACCAACAAATAGTAGGGTTCTGAAGGTCGACCTTCTCTATAACATTAGAAAGTTTCAATCGATTATACCTAGTGATGGGGTTGCCACGTGCAATATATTTTTTTTTATTTTGAAGTTGTGTAACTTTTTTTCTAAACACTCTATATATTCGAATTTGATCGCAATACATACCCTAAATAGTTGTCGATTTGTTGGGAAAGCTTAATTATTCTACTATTAACCATTTATGAGAAAATTAGAATTAAAATCAAAACCATTTTTCGTAAAAAGAACTTTATGTAAAACGGTTTATAACAATCGGGATAAAAACCTGATTGTAACAAGGTTTATTGTTGACTGATTACAAATCAGCCCCTATACTGACTGAATCAAAACTTCCAAGACATTTTTGTGTGACCTGTGCTAAGAGGGAATAACATTATATTACCTTTAATATTCATAATATATAAAAGAGATTGTGTATCAAATAAATATGTCGTAACAACAAGCAACACTTCTCGATAACAGTAATAATAAAATCAAAATTTTAAAACGACCACCATTGTCAGCAGATATGATTTAGATTTCAGAGTTTATTTATTACGGCTTTATTGTAAATTCAAATTTATTCATTGGGTTTTTTAACCGGTATTTCTCCAAGAAATTTCCAAGTGCGTGGGAGGGTTTATATAAGAATAAATGCTATAGGGTGAATCAAGTATTTTCTATATTTCTTCACTGCTCTTAATTATATTAGTGGAGTCCAATCATAAATATAAACATTGCATTCGTTCATTTTTTTTTATGATAAGGCACTGTAGGATTAATCTTTTATGGCGCTCTGCGAGCGGTGCGTGTGCGAAGGAAACGATTCACGTTGTTCTTGAATCTTTGAAGATTATACTCGTTGGGGAACACGGCCTCAGAGAGGTCGTTCCAGAGTGATGACGTTCTCCAGATGAACGAACTTTTAAACAGCGTCGTTCGAGGGACACTAAGCTGAACCACATACGGGTGGGCTGCAGTGGCTCGTCGTGTATTTCTACCATGCACCGCTCTGGGTAGAATTAGGCGGGCAACCTCAGTTCAGCACTTACCAAGAAAATATTTATAAAATAGACTCAAGTCGCCTTCAATGTTTAAGCCTTTTCAGGTTGTTTGTCAGATTATGGTCACCGATCAAGCGAATGGCTCTTCTTTGAATGAAATCAAGCAAACTCAGGGTATGTTTAGAAGCAGAGCCCAAAATATAGCTTAGCTACCGACCAAAGTGATCTTGAGCCGTTAGGACATTCAAGAAGTTGTCTTTGATCCTCCGGTTGTGTGCTTCTTTGCTTTGGTTTATCGTTTGCTTGTATTGGTTTCGAGCGTTAACAAAGATGGTACGATTTTCGGCGGTGGGGTATTGACGCCGTTGTCGGTAGAAATCATTTTTTGATTGAACAGCTCGTTCGCAAATTTTGGTAAACCAAGACTTGCCATTAAAAGGGCAATTTTTTGAGAAAGGGATTAAGGCCAATGCCAATAAGAATAACCTCCGATACCTCTATAGGACAGATGGATGGGTCATTCGAGGTGAAACAAACGTTCCGCCATGGAAAGGTTCGAAAATGGTCATTTAGGTCAATAATTCACTGCCCCATTCCCTGACCAATTAAAATTAGCGTTAATAAAAATGAAGGAGATGAGGATTCACTGGACAATTATAGGCCAATTAGCCTACTTCCGGGTTTCTCAAAGTTGTTTAAATTGGTGATGTACGATCAAATGATTGAATTTATGCATGGATATCTCGAGGGAAGAACCAAGCAAACGGCTGCTTTTCAGTTTATACAGGCAATTTTGAGAAATCTCGAGGACGGCAAGATGGCAATGGGGATATTTCTGGATCTATAAAAGACGTATGATTGTCTAGATCGAAGTCTGCTTCTAAAAAAACTTAATCTGTATGGCATTAGGGGCAATGCCCTAAAGTGGTTTGATTCATATTTAAGTCAAAGGACTCAAAGAGTGGTCGTAAGAAAGAGCAACATCATCTCGAAATCAGAAATAATGCAAAATACAGTGGGTATCCCACAAGGAAGCATACCAGGCCCAATTTTATTTATAATCTTTGTCAATGATTTAAATTTTGAAATCAACCATCCTTATGATGATACCAACCTATTAGCGGGAGGCAAACAAATTGATGATGTAGTAAATAATGTTGCAAGTAGCTTCAAGTACTAACCGCGCTCGACACCGCTTAACTTCGGTGATCTGACGGGAACCGGTGCTTTAAGTGTCGCTAGTCTACAATATTTAACTTAACCTACTCTATATTTAGCTCTGTTTCACTATCACTATCGTCACTATATTAGTTCAGGCATAGATGATATTATAATATTGTAGATTAGTATTTTTGTATAAATATTAATAGCTATTTAATTACATTATTAAAATAAAGATATTTACCTATTATTTTATATTTGTTGTTTTGTTGAAAATAGCTAACCTAAACTATTAAAATTAGTAGGTAATCAGGACCTATACCCTTTCAAAAGGCACTTATTTATGGCTGGGTTTAAATTTTATTGCGGTCGGGAAATCAACGAATTATTGTGGAATGGAGCATACTTGTCGACTTGGAGCCATATAGTACAAAAGATTTTTTGGAAATGTAAATAAGCTAGCTATTTTGTTGTTGACGTCATTTCATTTTATTTGTGTTGTACATTTTTGTATATACGAATGTAATTTGAAATAAAGATATTATGTAAACTAAAAACTAAAACTAGGTTATCCCACTTAGCTGATATATAATGCCAGATCTTGCAGATAATGAACAAAAGCGTAGATACTTTATACCCAAGTTTTATTATGAATTGAGTTACAAGTTTTACAATGTCGTTCTTTACTCCCTTTCCCGTGCCCACCTCCCACTACCTATTCCTGGCTACTCTACTGTCCTCTAGTATGCTCCTATACCCATGATCGGATGTTGTAGCAGATTTTGTCCGATCTTTTAAAAAATCTGCCTGAATTTTGAACAGGCTGCAAAATAGGAGATACCAAATAAGATATTTTATTTTCTTCGCTAAAACACAATTTTTATTTTAAACTAGTTTTCTCTGTTATCTGTTAAAAAATAATGAAAACCCATTAATGGACGTTCTGTGTAAGAAACGAAACGTCATAAAGAACTTTTAAGTGATTTTTTGAAGTTTGGAATTAATCGATTTGCTTATCTTATTTACAACTATTGCCTTCGGCTTTTTTATTTCGATATCAAGGCGCATGGGTCAATTTAACTTAGAAGTTTATCTGAAAATTTGCATATCATAAATATGCAAGTATGTACAAACGTTGCAGTAATACGCGTATTCTAAAGTGCATCTTACAAGAATTGAAATGATTAAATTTGATACCGCATACGAGCTACACAAAACTACAAGAGTTTCAAAAATGCATCAGTTTTGGCATGCATGGTAGGGGGAATTAAAACCACTATATATTGGTCAAGGGGTGTGTCACCCCATACTTTAGAAGGCACCACGCCCTTTTTATATTTCAAATGAAAGGTCTCATCTGCACAAGGAAAAACTGAATTAAACCGTATTTTCTAAATATAACGAGTCAAAATTCCTTAAATATTGCTTTTATAGGGTATCTCCGTAATCGTTAGTGCTATCAAAAAAGTAATATAGGTGTCATATGCTCTTTTTGGGTCAAACTTAAAATGGTAAAATCACAATAAGAAAATTTTCTCTCGCTTAGGACATACGGGGGAAAATCAAAAAATTGTCAATTTCAAAATTACCGTATATTTTCTTAGTTAAAAGAGCTACAGAAAATGTTTTATACAAAAGTTTCTTTATAATGATTGTTGAATAATCAGCCCTTTTCAGAATAAGTATATGGGCGCAGGTAAAAAAGTTATCGGACCTAACCTCATTTTTTAAACGGAACACCCTGTATATTTTAATCTAAAAACATAGCATTTTAAATTCTCTTTTCAAGCATGTAACACACCATGGATAATATTGGTTTCCTATGCAATTTATTTAAACTTTATTACTTTAAATCACAGTAGGCCATGAAACAAAAGCTAATATCCGAGAAACAACTATGTTGACATTCTAGCTGTTATTAACATTTAACGTCAATTTTATTTTTACATATTCGTTTGTGAAAATAGGTCCATGTGTTCCTATACAACGGTTTCTAACTCTCTTATTCGAAGAGCGTTATGGGTAGGAGCGCCATCTTGGAAGTAAATCTCTATTACTTCATTTAAAGGTACATCATCAAAGATATCGAAAAGGTTTGATTGGAGTATGTCCAGATATCTATCTGCATCTAAATTTTCTTTAAAAACCGATACACCAGCTTGTTTTGAAACAAAAAACAACTTATATTTACCCCAAATCGACCTTGTTGGAGAACAGGTCGTTCCATGTGGCGATTTGTGGAGTTCCAATGTCTTTTATTATGTCGGTTATGAATACCGCAACTTGTAATTCGACATTCATCTGACTAAATTATTTTTTGGTGACAAGAACGATCCTCGTTAGATTTATTTAAAAACCAGGGACAATATTCCAATCGTCTCACAGCATCACCAGGATGCAAATATTGGGTAATTTTAACAACATAGGGAAAATATTTATTGGACGTCAAAATTCTTTGCGCCTTAGATTTTGTAATTCCAGTTTCAGTTTCTACGTTCTACGTTTCTGACGGACGTAGATTTTTGTTCCTAAAATTACAAAGTGATTTTAGAGAATAAAAATAGGATGTGTGCTTAAGACCACAAGACAGAAATGAAAACCTCACCAAGACGAGATTCTCTATTAACCTTTCACAATCTAACATCGGCAAATCTCAAATTCAAGACGACAAAAGAATCGATCCATTAAAAGCAAATACACTTTACATTTGGTCATATTTTAGTATCTTGCTTTTTTCCCCGACTGCATCATGAGCGTTGCATCGCCGAATCTGACGGCTCAGTCTCATTCAATACCCACTAAAAGTGCTAAACACGCCTAAAGAAGTTTTCACTTCAATAAAACTTGAACTACTACTATTCAAAGCTATCACAGGATATATTACCTGATTATTGGCCTTGACAAATCCTAACACGCTCATTTCTTCATTTTCCTTGTTTTCTTTATTATAAGTTTTTGATCTCGGCATCTTAAAAGAGCGGGTATGTTTTTAAACTATGTTTCAGTCGTCGGAATATGTCCTTAAATGGTTGCCGTCTTTCCGGATAGCGAACAAAATATAAATATTGCGCCATTTCTTCGTTTTTTCCACTTTCAATATAAATTAATATCATATCAAATTTTTCAAAATGTTTATAAGTCATTTTCACAAATAAATAAATCTACAACAGTTATTTTCGATTTTCTGCAGGCGTTGCTTATCAACAATAGAGGGGGATGCAATACGACAATGTTGATAATACACAGGGTGTCCGGGAAGATCTCTCGGATTCAGATAGAACATGAAGAAATACACTATGAATTCGTTTATTTTTCTTTTTTTGGAAAACGGTTCATTTTATCGACAATAAACAAGAGTACCTTTTATTTAGTCCAAGGTGCAGGCTACACAGATTTATTGTTTTAAGTCTTTATCATACAGGGTGTTAAAATTTAAGCATTAAGTTGTGGAGCTTGGTCCGCCCCTGGTAAACTAAAAAAGCTAAAGATGTTTTAAGGACACTATTTTAAGAGGTCCTTACTAGTGTTCATCACATTAAATGTTTATTAAATTATATCAAGTACTTTAAAAGTTATTCAAGAAAAACCGATTTCCAGCGCAATCCTTTAGGGGCACAAATCTCCCTAGGGAGGGCCTATCAAAAACAACTTGTCATCTTATTTTTTCATGTTCTATCTGAATCCGAGAGATTTCCCACATTTTTCCGGATACCCTGTATAAAATTGTCATGGCTATTTACGTACTTTAAAATTAAGGATATGTTTGTTTGCGTACAATATAATTTCCTAAATGTAATTTTACTTATATTATATTATATATAAAATTATTATTTTTCTGTTATGGACGTGAAGGCATAATAACAAACTTTCAGTTAGTCTTTAGGTAATGGTTATTGTTTACTAATTATCATAGTAATACTAACAAAGCTGCAATTTTTGCAAACTTAACAATTCAAAAAAGTAGTTATAATTTTAATAAACACAAGGTATTCGTATACCAATTAGGAAAATATTTTTAATTTTTATACACTACTAACTTAATTATTTTAATAAACAAACGGTATTTGTTTACCTATTATTAACATAATATGCAAATTATCTAGTAATTTAACTCTAAATTCTAAAGGAATGCCTTTAGCGAATGACACTGGAATTACAAAACTATGCAAACATCTTAAAATGTCGCTTATTCTAGTAGAAGGAAAGTAAGCAGGGACGCGCATATGGGCATGGTCATGCGGCGCAAGGCCTTAAAGACGCCAGGCCTTCAACACAAATTAACATAAAACTTAAAAAATTATCTATGAATACCGGTGGTGAAAGTGCATTATCCATCAACACCGACCGCCGGTCGGCGACCAGTACCAGTGGTGAAATTTTACTACTCCTCTTCCTGTGGGGGCGCGAAAATCCACGTGCGTTCGGCGCGCTGGTTTGAACTTGCAAAATTTTGCGTGCTCGTAATCGATGTAGCAGGTTAATTTTTCATTCTTGGCTTGATAAGCGCATAAGAGGTATAGAGTTCCTTATTTGCTATTACCTAGGTATCTACAGCAATTGTGAAAAATATTTACAAATAAGGTAAGTAACTGATAAAGTAAATTAATTAACAGGGATGCAACTAGGGGAAGGTCGCCCTTGATGGCATACTTCCCATGATGGCCCACCACAAGTATCTTTGCAATAAACCGGTTTTGCGTCAACTCGCCTAGTTAGTCGGGCGCGCGATGCGACCGTTCAGTTGTGAGTCGAATTTGAGTCGTGGTGGACGCTTTTATCCAAAGATTTTAACTAGAACAGAAATGGGTAAGTGCCGAAGTAATATTAGCCAGGTTTTAAACCAAAAATTTATTATGTTAGGTGCATGAAATTAGAATGCGCGGTTTTTTTCGATAACTATAGGATATAGACGTTATTTTGATATGCTAATTTTAAATGTAAGTTGTATTTTAAATTTTTTATAATTTATTTACTAGAAGTGTGACATATTCCTAAGATGGCATACCCATTGGTTTCCTATGATGGCTTACCTATAAATAGGTATGCCATCATAGGCGTCATATTCAATACGGCGCTACATTTACTTTTCTTATTGAATTCTTTTAGATACGTCACGAATCAAAAAAGAAATTCCTTCGAAAAGGCAAACATGGGATGAGAACGCTATGCGGGAAGCTATACAAGCACTGTTAAAGAAAAGAAAATGGGCTGGAAGATGGCTGCTAAAACTTATGATGTTCCTGCGACAACTTTACGGAGGAGGTTCAAAAAAGACGATGCTGCAAAAGGGGATTTAGGAGGTCGTAGACCAATACTGCCACGTGAAGTTGAAGAAGATCTGGTGAAACATGTTGTCGATATGGAGACAAGATTTTTATTGGTTACTTATTTATATGCTTTTTAAAGTTTTTTAATATGTCTTTAGAATGTATTTTCTTGATATTGTTTTTATTATCTTTTTTAAAAGTTTTAAACATGTTACTTAGAATGTAATATATTATTTTAAGTTTTTTTAAACAGTTTTATATGTCTGCATTTTTTAACAATAAAAATGTGCAAACTGTAACAAAAATATTCCTTTTACATCCCATCCTTCAGATTTTTGCATTTTACTGGACTATGCCATCATAGGCAACTGCGTGTAGTTTTTGTGTATTTTTTAAAGTTTTATAACGAATATTTAAGTAGTAACGAATATTTTAACATGATTAAATAGGTTAAAACCTTTGAACTAAAAAATATATTAGGTGTTAAAAAAAAAGGTGCCATCAATGGCGACCTTCCCCTAATTATTTATCTTTTTAATAACTTTTGTTTATGAAACAAATAAGGCTTAGTGTGTAATATTTTTTATTTATTTTATTTAGATGGCCAGGGAAGAAAAAAAGAAATTGTCTGGTTACCAAAACTTGCTTAACAAGCGCAAACGGGAGGAAGACTTGGAGAAAACCAATTTCAAAATTAGTAACTTTTTTCGAAAGACCACACAAGACATTACTTCTGATAACAGTGATTTTCTACATTCAACAAAATCAAACTTGCCATCAGAATTAGAAAAGCCAGCTAATGAGGATGAAGATCCAAAAGAATTAGATCCTGATACGTTTCAGTCAGTGTCGGTACCATCATGTTCGAGTAAGCAAGACGAATTATCCGAAGAAGCGCCCCTTTCTAACGATGCAGGTCCTTGGCAGAGTGTATTGTCTCCAATTCAGGTGCAAGAACTTGTCGAAAAAGGTTAAATGCATTTTCAAAATAAAACTATGTATCCTAAAGACAAAAGTGGACGTAAGTTTTCCGATATATATATTACTCGAATGTTGTTAAATGGTGACAAGGTTCAGCGTCATTGGTTGATATATTCTATTAAAAAAATGCAATTTTCTGCTTCTGCTGTGAAATATTTAATAACCCCAACCCCAATAACCCATTGACTTTTAAAAACACTAAATTAAGTAACCAAGACGGTTTCAATGATTGGCATCATTTAAGCGAACACTTGAAAATTCACGAAAAAAGTAAATCTCATTTTCAAAATTTACGTGTCTGGTCAGATTTACTAGAAAGATTAAAAACTAATCGAACCGTTGAAATTTATTAAAAAATTAAACTAAACATTGGCGCAGTGTCATTGAAAGAATAATTTATACTATTCAATTTTTGGCTGAACAAAACTTGACTTTTCGTGCTCCTAGTAACAAATTATTTGAAAGAAATAATGGAAATTTTTTTAAATGTATAGAAATGATAGTATAATTTGATCAAGTCATGTCTGCACATATTAATAGATCTCAAAAAAATATTCCATTTTACCTCGGAGATAAAATTCAAAACGAAACCAATAAATTAATAGGTGACAATATAGGAAATACTATTTTAAACGAAGTTAAAGAAGCAAAGTATTTTTCTATATTACTTGATTGTACTCCTTATGTGAGCCGCCAGGAGCAGATTTCTGTTTGCTCAAGGTACATTAATTTAAAAAACAATACATTTAGTGTCAAAGAACGTTTTTTAACATTTTGTCTCATAAGTGATACAACAGGAGAAGGATTAACCAACTTTTTACTAAAAACTTTGGAGAATTATGGTTTAGACATTTATAATATGCGCGGCCAAGGTTATGATAATGGTTCAAATATGAGGGTAAACATCAAGGTGTACAAAAAAGAATTTTAGACATTAATCCACGAGCAATGTTTGTACCTTGCTGTAACCACAGTTTGAACCTTGTCATAAGCGATGCTGTGGAATCCAATATTTCTAGTATAATTTTTTTTTTCAACTGTTGTTTGATGCAATATTCCCTCTAAGATTTCAGTTGGGCGAAATTTACGATGCTCTTTATGAAATTTTATCCGGAAATAATCTTGACAATACTACAAAACATCTAGCTACACTAGGTAAAAAAACTAAAAATTATGAGTTTGTGTGTATGGTAGTCTTGTGGTACAAGATTCTAAGTAAAGTGGATGTTGTTACCAAGTTTCTGCAATCAAAAACATTTAATATTTTCCTGGCTTGCGAAAGTTTAAATAATCTCAATGAATTTGTAAAACAATATCGATCCGACAAAGGCTTTAGTAACTTACTAGTAGATGCCAAAGAACTAGCTTCTTACTTAGAAGTTGATTAAAAATTTATATCCTCAAAAACTTTAAGGCCACGAAAGATTAAAAAACCATTTTCTTACGAAGGTGACGACCAGCCGATTGAAAATCAAGAAATGAAAGTTAAAGTAAATTGCTTTTTCAGAATGCTAGACATTACTCTCTCATCCGTACATGAAAGATTTAAACTATTATCGTGTCATTCTGATGTTTTTAATTTTTTGTGGGGTGTTGAGGATTTCGGCAAATATTCTGAGCAAGATCAATTTAAAAAGATCGAAACGAGAAAGATATAGACGGAACAGAACTACAATTTCTGCAAACTGGCGACAAAAATGCGACGTATGTAGTAGAAACACTTAATTACATTGCAATAAATAACCTAACCCACTCATTTCCAAACCTTACGATTGCACTGCGCATATTATTAACCATTCCAGTTTCTGTAGCTACAGCCGAAAGGTCATTCTCTAAATTAAAGTTGATTAAAAATTATTTACGATCTAGAATGGGCCAAGAGCGGTTAGAAAATCTTGCTATCATATCTATAGAGTCTGACTTTTTAAAGCAACTTGAGATAGAAAATCTTGTTAATGAATAAGCAAAAAGTAAAGCTAGAAAAGTCCAATTTTTGTAAGACCTATTCATCGTGTATCATGATCATGTATTATCTGTTTTAAAATAATCGCTATTTTATTTCTTTATTTTTTTTTAATATTTTGAATTAATGTTTTGTGACTTTGATACTGTTTTTGTTTTGTTAATGTAGTTTCGTACTCTAATAATATTTTTTGTGTACTTTCTATTTAATAAATATATAAAATAAATATAGACATTAGTACTAAAAAGTATACAGTTTTCTTCAAAAATTTCAACGATCAACTATGAGAGAAGAGAAGGGTGGTAATTTTAGCTCAATATCATAATATTGGTTAAAGGCGCCTATCAATATTTCGCATGGCGACGGCACCAAAAATACTTGGCGCGTCTCTTAAAGCAAGACTCTAAAATTCGGTACAGATACTAGATATTTTACCTGTTTTTGGAGAAAAACGATGAGTAATTCCAATTTTTAAATTTTTAAACCTATAAAAATTAAAACACCAAATCATACCCTTTTTTACATTTTAAATGAGTCACTGTCGTCCCTAGGTTTATAATAAAATATACTATTACGACATGTTGGGATCTTCATATTGAAATAAAATTATGAACTTTTCTTCATATGACACTTTTTGCATCCTCATCAATTTTTATACGTATCCTTCCTGGCGACTGTTTAGGAGGGGCTACCGTTCTAGATTTTCTTTCCCTTTCCCTTTGATAACACATTAGAAACTAAATAAATTGGAAATATTCTACTATGTGTTCTACCTGTATCAATCATTAAGAAAGTATAGGTAAATTTTTTTCTTTATGTACATTAACTTGATATAAACCGCTAAATTTACAAATTATGCGAAAAAACTGATTTAATGCATAATATTGAATGGCAATGAAATAATATTATATGCATTGCTTGCTTTTCTATAAGCATGAAATAGCAAATTGCATGTTATTTGTTTATAAATTAATTTTCATCAAGATAATACTTAATTCTTTTTGTTAATAAATTACTTTATTACTTTTGTTCATGGGCAATGCCAGTATCTAAACATCAATACCTAATTTAGAGTCTGTATCTTGTAATAATTATTACCATTAACATAAGATTTTTAATCATTCTTCTAATTTATTTTTGACAGCAAGTTATCGCTTGGAATAATAAGATAAATTATTGCCACCATAGGTTGTGCGACAATATAATAATTGGAATTGTGAGAAAAGTGCATACCTTGTTCTGGTATAAATTATTGTTTTACATAATGAAATAAATATTTGACCTTTAAAGACTATGAATATTTCGCAAAGGTTTTCCTGAAAATGCAAGAAATATTTTCTGCTAATTATACTAGTAAGATAGATAATAACTTCATATCTTGAAATGAATAAAAAATATTTTCCTTTATCGCGATGCCCGAAGGATAAAAGGAAGCTTATTCTAGCTTATGATTTCCCAAAATAGCTATTTACGTAACTAGTCAGGAAAATAACACATATAATGTGAGGCATGTAAGGTACTTCCCTGATACATTACGTTTCTTTCGATTACACTGTTCAACAGAAAAATCCTACCGATAAAATCAATGAGTATTTTGTAAAATTTGAATCTGAGTTGATATACAATTGATCTAAAAATTTCTAAATTAGGCTCATATTTCCCGGAAGGGCTTTATAGGCCCCTCTATAGGTAGTTAACTGGTGACGCTGTTTTCCGCATTTTGTGAATAACGTATTTAATTTAACAAACATGTGATCGCGTATTTGTGTAAATAAAACCAATACATTTTGCAGTTCATGTTGGAGAACATTGGCGGAGTGGTTTAAAGGTACTCATAGATCTATACCGTTTGGAGTTCCGATGGTTTAGAGGGAACCTCGTACCCACGTGGATATTTTTGCATGACTAATATTCATCTTCAACATTCCCTCTGCAGTCAGACCAGTGCCCCATGACATCTCATAACCTATTACCAAGCGTCCTGAAAGTTACAGTTTTGATTCGGAATCGGAATGTGAGGGAGGTGGAACAAGCTAAATCCCTAGTTTTGACGATTTTTCTTCTAAACCTCACATAATAGCTCAAGCTGAATTCAGTAATACTGTCAATACTTGGACCTTCCGAAGACAAAAGCAGAACTTCTTAGATATGTTTGCAGCAATGGAACGTTTTAGAAAAAGGAGTTAAGGTATCCATATACGGGAAAGACAAGCAACATTAACATTATTTTTGCAATGGGAGATGAATTGGTGTATTGTCACGATATATCCGGTTTCCTATATATTCAGCAAATATGAAAGAGACATTTGACAATTTTAAGACATTACTGAGGTGTATAAAGTACGAAGACCACAAATGAAACATATGTGCAGATTTGAAAATGGTAGCAATATTGACAGGGCTGCAATCAGGATATACAAAATAGTGCTGCTATTTGTGTGAGTAGGATAAAAATGGCGTTTTTATCGATTTTCTCTTAATATCTAAATGATCTCCGCCTTCCTAATCATTAGAAGTTGATATCGAAATTCTGAGGTCGATTCAGCACACCAAGATGCATAAAAACCAGCCAAAAATATTCAAGGGAGGAGAAAAAGGTTGAACTATGTTATTTTCGAGTTTCGATCTTATTGAATCTTGGTTCGTATTCATATACAGGGTGTTCCTTAACGACATGTTAATATTTGAAGGTGTGATTTGTCAGGTCATTTTAAGAAGAAAAGTTCATATGAACATATGTCCGAAACGACTTAAATTTTTGCTTGGACTGCTGAAACTAATTTATACATCTTTTTTATCCATTTAATAAAAATTCAAATTGGGTTTATTATAACGGTACCTACATATCTAATGAACGTAAATTTCCCTATCGATGTCAGCGATATACCTTATGATAGTAGCATTTTAAGTGATATTATTTCCACTGCAGTGGGTCTCAATTTATCTACAAAATCATTAGCCATTAAGTTTAAAGTTTCATGGGTAATGCAGTATCAATTTACTATTTCATTATTTATTACAGCTACTATAAAATCATTTACATTATGGGTTATATTACCTAGTGCTTATGATGAATTTAAAAATATTTCACATCGTAAATTATAGAAGAGAATTACTTTGTGGTCTTAGTTTGTAGTTTGCTTGCCTGTTATATATGGTGGAACCCGTTTGATAAACTGTTGGAGAATCAGCAAAAGAAAATGTATGTTTTTAATTATGTATGTGATCATGTGCATTTATCCTAATCATATTTTTTTTAACGAAATTTTGAATATTATTACAAGGTTTTATTTTACAGGAACATAGGAGTTATACAATTTTCGTTTATTTACTTATTTATTTATTTTATTTATGTCCTTTGAGATTTACAACAGTAAATATAGGATATTGTCATCAGTAGTTCAAAATATAAAATATATATAAACCAATACATAGGTACAAACATAAAATATACAATGGAGCAATCCAATAAACATTAAAGTTAAAAATGGGAGTTCAGGTACTCCGGTACAGAATAAAATGCTTTAATGGTCAAAATCGTTTTTACTGTTTTATTGAATCTTTTTAAAGGATTAATCTGTTTAATTTGCAAGGGTAATTTGTTATAAAATTTGATTGGTTAAACCAATAGATTTTCCACCGCCGACAGTCTATGATGAAGTTAAATCGATACTGCTCATTCAACTCACGTTTCTGAACAACGCAAAAATATTCAGGTTAGACTTAACATAAGTTTGGGACTTATTAATAAACAAAGAATAAAATGTCAGGATTTTAAGCTGAGGAAACAATTCACGACATGAAAAAGATCGATTTTTAAACATCGTTCTAATAATTCTTCTTTGTTGAACAAAAATTTCATTTACTCTGGAACTGCAACCCCAAGCCAAAACTCCGTAGTAGTTCAAGCAGGATTGAACATATGAAAAATAATATAATTTTAGAAGGTCAACGACAACAAAACAATACGTATCGAGTTTTTCAGCACAAATTCTACTTGATGATTCCACGATAGTTTTGAATCTACAGGGTGAATCGGGAGGAATGGGCCTAACTCTAAGGGTGTAATATATGCATCAAAATAATGAGAAAAAACTCAAATGTTGTTATCCAATATTCATTTATTTTCAAGTTATAAGGCAAAAACAAAATATTGCATTAATTTAGCTTTCGTGTAATAAATGTTATTATTAGTTGCTTTTGATTGTTGTGCTGTCACTATCCTATTAGTGTCAGTATAAAATGTTACATTAATTCACCGTTAACTTTCGGATTTGTATCATTTTAATTTTATAAAATGCCACACATTTTTATTCACATCTCGACTACGCCAATATGGTTTTTATTTATGGTTTGTGTAATGGGAATGCTACAGCGGCTGCTGAAGAGTATCGTGAACGATTTCCACATGAAAGAACACCAAACAGAAAGGCTTTTATCAGAGTTTTCAACAAACTCTGCGTGATCGGAACGCTTCCAAGTGCTAATGTAACATCCGAGCGAGCCATTCAACAGGATTTAGAAGAAATAGAAAATGTTCTAGCTTTAGTAGAAGAAGATGCGACGACTAGCTCACCATGAATTGGAATTCAGTTGGAGATTCCCCAAAAAAGAGTGATCAATACGCTTCACGAGTAAGGCTGATACCCGTACCATGTACAGCGTGTACAGAATCTTCAGCCTGGAGGCCCAAATTATTTGGATATTCTTGTTTTCTATTTCTTTTTCTATTAATTGTTTAAGTTGTGGTGTAACCCATTGATTATTTTAGTGACATTTTATCGTTTTTAATGTTATTGACTCTTGATTATGGAATCAATTTTTTTGTTTAAATTGGTCAACGATAAGTATTTTTTTTCTATTATTGCTCTTGTTGGTGCGTCGTTAAGTTGTATTTTATTTCTATTTGTAATTTCTTGTGATCTGATAGTGGACTAAAATCTTAATACATCTATTATCACATGGTCAATCAACAATGTTGAGGTGATAGTTACACTAGTTGCATTAAGTACTATTTATTTTATTAGTAGATAGTTAATTTTTATACTCTTTATAAATTAAACCTTTGGTAAATACTACCCATTATTTCGTAGTGAAAACTGTAATTTTGTAATTACTCTAGAAATGTATTCAATAAAAATTATATATCATTACATAAAATTAATTAGAGCTAGCAGTAGTATGTAATATGCAGATGAGATCCTAATAACCGAGTATATAAATAGTTAATAATATAATCGGTCTTTTATACCTTCTAACTGTTTTGTTATCACGTGGTTTTTAAAAAATAAAACGTGTTTTATAATAAACGCATCCTTGAGTAATGCCCATAATAATATAATGCCGATTTAATGTGGGTAATTTGATAGGTAGCACATTCAATTTTTGTACTAGGTACCTACTGAACTGCCATCAGATTTCTTTATTACATAGAAAAGAGATTTGTTGACACTCGAAGCTATAAATATATTTTTGTCTTTGACATACACAATATGACCATCGTGCTTAGGTTGCTTTAAATCGTTCTGATCAGACTCAGGGTCTCACCAGTGTCTCCCCTATGTAGTTTCACGTCTCCGGTTTGGTTAGTTCAGATTGGTAAAGGGGATTACTTTAAAGCGACCCTATGTGCATTTACAGTGACAGACATAATATGTATTTAGCTTTGGCTATTGGCTATTTCCTCAACCACCAGGCAGAACCTGCATAATGTTTCATTAGTAGATCGTCCTATTAGACTCAGAGATTAGTTACTAACTGAATATGGAGTTTAACCCAATTATTTTTACAATGCTAATACCTTTTTAATAATGGAAGAAATATTCATATAGCCCTAATACTAATACGTTCCACATTTCAATGGGCTCTTTAGATCCTTTCATATTGGCATTTTATGAAAGGGCATTCCAAAAGGGTACATTTTAAAACAGATTTTCAACGACAAAAATGTCAAGTGAAACGGACCGCAGTTTCAACATTTCTCCTGGCAGTTTTGTTATATTTGTGAAGAATTTCTGGTGAAGTCACAAGCCAGACCATTTCCTGAAAATGTGAAATAAGCCTATTTAATGTATTTTGGTGTTTTAATTGCTAGACGTTGATAACTTTATACAAAAGCTCACCACGCAGGAAAGAGTTTGGAAATCATTTGTAAGTGAAGTAAGGCGATTTTTAGTCAACAGAATGGATGCAAACTACGAACAACTATTTAATGAATTTTTAGACTCCTACAAATCGGTGGATTGCCGAATGCCCTCAAAAATTCACTTTCCCCATTCCCATTTATCATTTTTTTCTGAGAATTTGGGCGCTGTCGAGCAGAATGAAAGGTTGCATCAAAATATCAGGACAATGAAAACTCGGTACCAGGGACGATGGGATCCAGCCATGATGGGTGAATGTAAAATGTGACCCCCCCCCCATAAAAGGGCCAAATATTCGTCAGGAGCAGATAAAGGGTGTTTTAGCAATTTCAGAAGTTAAAGTTTACCTAGTTCAGGTGACATAGTTATTTCATGGTATCCTTATGTTTGTAAACTTGCTTAGTTTCAATTCCGTGAAAAAATTTAACTTTTTTTAATATAGTCTATCATTAAATGATGCGAAATAAAAATCAATCAAAAACCCTCTTCTCCATGGGCGTGCCACATTCTTCGGCATGTGTGGATTTAAATACGCCTGAATTTTTTAATTTGTGCAGAATTAGTACACGTATTGACATTAGATTTAAGTTTGGTCTTCAAATATATATTTTAATATTACAATTTTTAAGCTTAAAATTATGTACAGCCGTACCATTTACCTGGAATTTTAGAAAGCAATTTTATCAAAACTAATTATGATGTAGGTACTTATTCCGTTTCTGCTCTAATCATTTTATTCCTTCTTATTTGTACCTAATCCTGGTTACCTGTTTGCTAATTATGTGGTTATTATGCCTATATTGGGTGCCTCTATTGGTATAATACACCTATTTATATCTATACATACCTACCTTAGGTGTTTGTTTCTCAGTAAAACTAATCAAAGTGTGAAATGTTAGTGTTCTTTAATTAAATATGGAGAATTTTCAACAATTGCCTAAACGCTCAAGAGTCGGTCCATGTAGAGTAAATGAAAAAAAATTATTCCTAACTGTTACGATTCTACTAAAAGCAAGAATGCGGACTTGAGTATTGACAATGCAGTGCAATTTGCAGCAGATATGCTTAACGTTGAGAAAACATAAATATTATATAAACTTCTAAAAGAAGAAAAAAGTGTTGGCGTCAAACCTCCAAAAATTTTTCCAGGACGACCAAAACTTGAGCTGGATGGCGTTCTAATGCAGAGAATAAGGCGGAAAGTTCATAGTTTCTTTTTAAAAAAAGAAAGTCCCACGCTGGACAAAATTTTTTCCTTAATCCGAGAAGACCAGGACTACCCATTTATGTGTAATATTACGCTTTGGAAATTGTTAAGAAAAATGGGTTTTCGGTGGAAAAAACATAATAAGCAATCGACTTTAAAAACCAGAAGCGATATAGTCTGTTGGAGAAGAATTTACTTAAGAAGTATCCGAAAAGTTGAAGAAGAAAACAAAAAAATATTTTACCTAGACGAAACATGGCTAAATGAATGCCACACTGTGACTAAATTTTGGCAGGATGAAAATATTAAAAATTCAAGGCAAGCTTTTTTGAAAGCCCACAGGATTGAGACCGCCATCTGGAAAAGGACATCGACTTATCATAACATATATTGGAAGTTCTAAAGGCTTCGTTAAAAGTGGTCTACTGATGTTCCAATCCAAAAATACAGGAGACTATCACGAAGATATGAATGCCCATGTCTTTGAAGAATGGTTCGAGCAAATGTTGGATCTTAATACCAAAAGATGCAATAATTGTATTGGATAATGCAAGTTATCACTCTATAGGCTGAGGGAAAAATTACCGACAAGTGCGTGACGTAAAAGTGAAATAACAGAATGGCTAAGTTTACGACAAATAGTATTTCCATTAGATTCCTTCAAAAAGAACTATTGATACTAGTCAATTTACATAAAAATGCATTGAAGAAAGATGTAATCGATGAAATGGCAAAGTTACGAGGAATATCTGTGCTCAGACTCCCTCCTTACCACTGCGAAATAAACCCGATCGAACTTATATGGGCTAAAATAAAGATAGTTGTCGCCAGAAAAAACACGTATGGTGTTTAAATTATTCTTGATGGTGCCATTTAAAGATTGACTTTCAATTTTATGTTACAACAAAAAAATATTTTTGTCACCCAGTGTTATTATTGTGACTAAATAAAAAGTATTTTTTTTTAGTTTTGTCGAGGATTTATTGATAAATGCAATTATATTATATTATTACAAAATATGTCATGCCATAGGTTTCGACAGACTCTGGTTGATGTCCAATTCGCAGTAGTTGTAGATAATAACTCATTTCTTGTCATTGTTTACTGTGTTAGATGAACATAACTCGATGTTTAAAGGGTAAAAGAAACATATCTTAGTAACAAATCTGGTCCTTTTAAATTGTAAGAAAGATGCAAACGATATATTAAACCTTGAAACAACAATAACTATAGTACTAATCTCATTATTTCCACATGGAATAGAGTAGAGGTCCCACTTGACATTTACGTTTGTGACAATACAAGATCACGTATAATATTAAGACGGATACCTGCCGATTTCACATCACTTACCTTTACGGTTTTTTTTAATTTAATAAGCTGCCAATAACTAGACCATCCGTATGTAATTAAATTAACCTTTTAATACTCACAATGTTCTAAATGTCACTTTATTTAGAATAAATGATATATTGAGTTCAGGAATATTAATGGTTTTTTTACGATTGTTCGATTTGCATGCTTGGACGTTTTAGATTTATGGCCGGTATTTGTGAGATAGGTAAATCTAGTTTATAAACTTGGTAGTATTTTTCCATGAATAAACGGTTAAATCAACCGTAAAACATAAGGAATTATTATACAGTGTACGTCTAAATTTTCCACATGGTAAAGTTAAAAGTTTAGTATAAAGTAAATTGCCCTAATACGATATCATCGGTGTCATATAATTGCGCGAACCTTTTTCGACCGGGGAATTATAGATTTAGAGGAATGGTTTACCTACTACCTACCCTTGAGGTCATCGAATATGATAAATAATTACCGCCGCCATCCCATACATATGATATTTCTTGTAATATGAGATACTGAATTGCCTAAAAATATTTAGTTATAAGCTAACAACTGTAGTTTAGTATAATGGAAGTGACCAAAATGATCCGTGAAAAGGGTAAGGTCTTGCTCATTGTAAACAATTTAAAATTTTTGCGCGGCGAATACTTTAAAGGACGGCCAGGTCTGATAAAGATGTACGAATAAAAGTTCAAAGTGTCCAGCAAAACTATATACTGCAGTTGATAATGATAGTGTTGTTTTAAATTCAAGTTTGAATCACAATCACACAGAAGACGAACACCTCGAACGACAGATTATCAGCAACGGAGCCAAAAGAGAAGCAACACTTACATGAAAAGCCTGCTAAAGTTATTCATAAAAGATTAGGAGAGGTAGCTTTCAATGCAATCACCTCAAATGATATTAACTTAATAAGGCATAATATCTACATGACTAAAAGAAACTCATTGCCACCTTTACCAAAAGAGCTCAACCAAGTTTTTGCTTCTTTAGAGGAACTTGCTCTTAAGACGAACAAAGAAGAACCTTTTCTCTTAGTAAATAACAAAGAAAAGAACATTGTAATATTCTTATGTTACAGAAATCTGCATTTTCTATCTTCATTGGACACAGTTCATATGGATGGTACGTTTAACTTTTGTCGAAAATTTTTCAAACAATTTTTTACAATTCACGGTTTAAAAAATGGCCACTACATACCGTTAGTGTTTATTAACCAACAAATGTCAGATTACATATGAAACATTGTTTATTATAATTATATTTAATGTAAAGGATATAATGTTCATTTTAATCCGAAAACTATTGTTGGAGACTATGAACTAGCGATACATAATGCTGTTATCAAACCCTGGAGTCAAATGGATATTATTGGTTATAGGCTTCACATGGCCCAAGCTTGGCATAGAAAATTCAAAATCTTGGATTAACGAAACAATATAAATAAAATACTGAGATTTTTGAACATATATAGGCTTCATTGAACAGTTCTTTATCTAGAACAACTAATCCTTGCGAATCGTTTCACTAAAGATTTAATAAAAGTTTTTACTGTTCCCATCCAAATACTTTCGTGTTTTTATATGTATTACTGAATTTTCAAAGTAAAATATACCTACAGATAAATAGTTCAAATAAATATGTTAAAGCTCTTAGACGAAGCATCAAAAAGAAACAAGATTTTATTTCAGCAAAAATAGAAGAGTTTAAACTTGGTAAAATAGACAGACTTACTTTTGTCAAGACTGTTTGTTATAAATATGCTCCTTTATAACTAATGTTTACTTTTGAAGAAGTAGTCCATACTTGCAGTGGAGTGTAGGTAATGTAAATTAAAACAACACTTCTGTCTTCCTCCACAAGTGATATATTTTAAATAATATATTTAGCGATTGTCCCTACATGTTTCGACTACAAATATAGTCATCCTTAGGGGAACTAAATCGAGTGTAGTTTAAGGTAAAGTAGTTGCCTCAAATTAATGAGTACAACTTTTAAGCTAATATCAAGTTAAATTTTTTTAGTTGAAGACTAATTTGAGTTTACTCAACGTTGTGGATTTGTAAAAAAGCACATTTTAAAATTATTTTGATTTTTATATTTATTAAAGCAGGAAATTTTAGTTGTAAGGGTTAAGCATGATGATACCTATATGAATAGTTTTTAAAAATATAGTATTGTTGATGTGGAAAAATCAAAAAAGAGACATTTTTGTTTTTTATTATTTTATTTAGTTACCAACAACATGAATAGTTTTCAAAAACATAACATGGTTGATATGGAGAAATCGAAAAAGAAAAATTTGTTTTTTAATTTATTTTATTTAATTTTAATTATTATAATTTAGTTAACTTAACCAACCTTGGTTAGATGGGGGCTCAGCCCCTCTAAGGCCTCAATAGATAAACATTTTAATGATAACAAAACCTTTGTAGGAATAGAGACAATAGAGTTTAGTGCTATCCACTACCACATGTAACGCGAAAAGAAATTAAAAAAAAAAACCTTATGTTTACTTATTAATGTTAGTAAAACTGAATGTTACTTTTGTAAATTAAATCTGCTGTGTTTTAATATTTACGCATTGTATTAATATTATAAATAAAAATATTTTTAAAGAATGACTATCTATATTTTAAATAATAAACTTTATCGTTACAGGTAAAGTACTTCCCAACATATTTCGTTTGGCTTAATAACTGCAATAAAACCCCTCATAATCTCGGCTTTCGCTTACACAGAGACGTATTAGCCCACATTTATTTTTAATGCCAGCTTATAATAACAATAGATAGGTACATTACTTGACTTGTTATTAAAATTAATAAACTGTCCATATGGTTTTCTAGAAATAACTTAAAAATTAGGATATTTCTCAAAACTTTTTAGTTAGAGGCACCTGCTTATACAATGTGGCCCAAATTGGGCCTACATGTATGGGGATCTTGGAAACTATAGAAGATAGAGAAACGGTTAAATGGGGAAAGTTTTTGACAATTATATTTCTAACTGAAAACCGTTTAGTACGCGGCCCTATCTTTTTTGGTTTTTGAAATATGTTGAAAAAACCAAAAAGATGTATTTTCGAAAATATGCTGTAGATTTCTTATTATTCACTATTTTGGCAATCTGTAATAAACATTTTTAAAGCAACTTTTTAAGTAGATTTCAGTTCTGCAATTTAATTTTGAACACGACGTTTCAGTTATTTTATACCATCATTAGGTTCATTTTTTCTTATGGGCGCCATATTGTATTTTATACTTAAAAGGTAGCTTATGACGTCAGCTTTTCAACGATGTATTATTTGTTGGAAAATAAATGAAATTGACTTGAAAAATAAAGAAAATTAATTTTCGCAACACGTCAAATTTGACAACTGCACTATAACTCCCTAAATTGAATACCAATTAAAAGGTTTACATTTTGTAGTATTCACAAAACACTGCTTGCATTGTTTTAATCAACAATATTACAATAACCTATGAATCAAAAATAAAATCCAGTAGCCTATGACCAACCACTACCGTTTGAAAATGAAACAAAAATATTACTTGTCAGAACGAGTAAAAGTATAATAGTTTTTATTATTATTATCTAATAATAACGATTTATTTGTGTATTCTGAATTTAAAAGAAAATGGCATTGCGTTTTTCTCACGAAGAAAAATTTGATTTGCTAGAATGTTACATTCATTGCAACAGAAATGTAAACCTTGCATTAGAAAGGTATTTTGAAAATTTTCCTGAAAGACCGCAGCCAAATGTCAGACTTTTTCCAAAAATTGTTATGAACCTGAGAAACCATTGAAGTTTTGAAAAACCGCGGCCCAAGAGTTAAGAAAAAGCAGGTAATAACGAGCGTGACGAAAATGTCAGAGCCTATTTTAATGCCGCTCCGACATCATCTACAAGAGCGTCGGCAAGAGACTTACCAACCCCGCGAAGTACCATACAAAGAGTCCTTAAGGAAAATAAATATCGACCATACAAGCCAACTATAGTTCAGGGTTTACGAGAAACGGATTATCCAAGAAGAATGCAGTTTTCAAATTGGTATGTGAATCAATGCGAACAAAATCATGATTTCAGTCGTCTTGTAATTTGGACCGATGAATCACATTTTACCAACTGCGGGGTATTTAATAGACATAACCATCATTTTTGGGCAACAGAAAACCCTCACCAATTGGCTCAACGAAGACTGCAAACCCAATTTGGTTTTAATGTATGGTGTGGTATGTATGGTAAGTAATGTCACCTAGCTTGCTAAATACATAGCAGGTATTAAGTAACCCAGCTTTACTTTTCTCCTTACATTTTAGACAACAGACTTATAGGACCATTCTTTTATAATCATACGTTGAATGGTCAAAGATACTTGGAGCTGTTAGAAGATCAAATATTACCGGCAATTAGAGCAAGAGTTCCTCAAGATCAATTAAATAATATTTGGTTTCAACAAGACGGTTGTCCCGCACATAATGTTCGGGAAGTTCAAACTCTCTTAAGACAGATATTTGATGACAAATTAATTTCAAACGGCGGACCAGTTAATTGGCCTGCTAGATCCCCTGATATAACTCCTCTCGATTTTTATTTATGGGGTTATGTAAAAAATGAAGTACCTATATGAGTTTGAACCCCCGGAATCTGTACAAGAATTAGACGAGAGAGTGAGGAATGTGTTTGCGAGCATAAATGGCAACACGCTTCGCAGGGTCATCAATACTGTGTTAAAAAAGTGTCAAAAATGTATTAATAAAAACGGCCAACATTTCGAATAAGTATAGTAAGTTAGATATTTTTTCTTATTTTCTTTTCAAAACAATAATTATTATTCATTGCGTTTTTAGTTTTCTTTATTTGAAATGTTAATATGAGATTTTTAACCATAAGGAAAAAATAAAATAATGTATTATAATATTATGATATTTTAAACAAATTTAACCCTGCCTAATGTGTTCTTCTCAAATTTGACGTGTTGCGAAAATTAATTTTCTTTATTTTTCAAGTCAATTTCATTTATTTTCCAACAAATAATACATCGTTGAAAAGCTGACGTCATAAGCTACCTTTTAAGTATAAAATACAATATGGCGCCCATAAGAAAAAATGAACCTGATGATGGTATAAAATAACTGAAACCTCGTGTTCAAAATTAAATTGCAGAACTGAAATCTACTTAAAAAGTTGCTTTAAAAATGTTTTTACAGATTGTAAAAATAGTGAATAATAAGAAATCTACAGCATATTTTCGAAAATACATCTTTTTGGTTTTTTCAACATATTTCAAAAACCAAAAAAGATAGGGCCGCGTACTAAACGGTTTTCAGTTAGAAATATAATTGTCAAAAACTTTCCCCATTTAACCGTTTCTCTATCTTCTATAGTTTCCAAGATCCCCATACATGTAGGCCCAATTTGGGCCACACTGTATAGCCTATATAAATAGTAAACATAATATTCGAAATAGATTAGTACCTATCTATTTTACTTTAAAACAGTGTGCAACAAGTTAATATTAAAAGTATGTGGAGACCTTGGGAATCTTCAGCTACCCTAAACATTCCAGGAAGCATTTATCTTCTGACGCCAAAGTGATCGTGAAAAATGCATGTAAATCGTTATAAAAGCGCGGCCACCCTTAAGGAATTGCCATTAAAAATACCAGTGAAATGACCAAAGTTCCATTATCGACGGTACGAGATATTATGCTGAAAGCTTTCGGTGAAATTCCAGATGAAAGTTGGAAAAATTCGGTTACCATGTCTTAAAAATTGAAGACTCTGATATAACTACACAACAAAACGAAATACATCCTCTTATTATAAATGTGGATGATAGTGATAGCGAGACTGAATTAGGAATAGATTAAAACGTTTTATAATTACAACTAAACCTTTATTCTCTAAGCCTCCAGGTAATCTGGCTCAACTTTACGACGCCCTGTAAAACAAGCCCTAAGTAACTTATTTAGAAACAACTGAATTTATAAGCTATTCGAAATTTAGCAGTTACCGTAGCAGCAACAACAGCTGCCATTTTAAAACAAATCACTAAATTGTTCGTCATCTTGCATATTACTTGCAAAATAAATCGAGCTATCCAATGACGTATAAATCAGCCCTATTTGCCACGAAAAATCGGTTTCTGTCGCCATCTTTAAAAATTCTGATACGAGCTGACGTAATACTTTGCACACAAAAACGTTTCTGAGTAATAGGAAAATACAGCAGAATTAATATTCTATCAAGTCAATTTTCCAGCGAATATAAAGTACCGATATAAAAACCCACAACAAGCAGACTATCAATCTAAAACCAGTATTTGTGCAAAGCAAAAAATCTATTAATTTGATCTATTTAGGCCTTCTAACAGTTTCATTGGTAAAGGAAAAACTGGATTTCTTTTGCAAATTAGTTTTTTAAGGTCGTCTACTCAAAATTGACTGACTGTAATAATAAAGTTTTTATAATGATTGCTTATCATAAATTGGCAGGCATATAACTACAGTAAATTCATTTCCACAAGACGTTAATTATATGTATGCCATCGGCTATAATATAGCAAAATAAGTAAGGTACTAAATATTTAAAAATAAAACAAACATTGTCATCCTGTTTGACTTCCTAAAAATTTGAATAAATTATTACGAATTTGGTAATTCTAACGGTAACTGTTAAATTGTTAGATATGTCATAGAAATGTAAATGTTTATTTCTGTTAAACAATTGTAATGGATTCTGAAATAGATTTAAATTATCTAAAATACAAGATTTTATTTTGAAACTCAAACGACGCTTTCTAAAATACATTTAGTTAATCTGATATACCAATCATGTAATGAATACTCTATTTGAAATTTGGAAAGAGTAATAAATGAGGATGCAGTCGCCATTCCATGACATTTCCTGCTGGTCTACATATTTAATATTAATTCTTAGAAGTATTATATAGTCTTAATTACAAAGGTTCCTGGTAATGTTATGACTTAAGGCACCTTAAGCAAAGTAAGAACCTATATGAGCATCAGTGCATGCGGCGTATTTTTATACTCCTATAGCCTTTATGCAAAATATGCATCAACAAAAAATTGTACTTACGTATTTACTGCACTTAAGCACAAAAATATTGCAAAGTTTTTCGACTGTACAGTGGCGGTATGTTCAAAAATTAGCAGAATTGGAAAGTCGACCATAGACAGACTTATTTGTGAGGAAAACAGTGGAACCGTTAATAGGAAGCCTTTAGGCGAAGACGAAAAAAATAATATACGAAGGAAAGGGCATTCACTCGATTTCAAAATTCTATGTCTGGAAGAAAATTCTCACCTTAGATACAATTTTAGTTGCAATAGAAGATGATATTCCTGAAATGAAAAGCTTTGGAAAATTCTACGGGAATTAAATTTTAAATGGGAAAAACACAATCAAAAGTCTAAACTAATAGAAAAGATTAAATTGTATGTTGGAGGCGAAATTATTAACTAAAAGTAAGAGATTCGCGCAATCAAAATAGGAAATTGTACTATTTGGACGAAACGTGGCTAAACGAAGGTTATACAGGAAAAATATGGCAGGATAATAATGTAACCTCTTTCTAGATGGTCTCTCCTCAAAAAATGAAAGCACACTCTGGAAAAGGAAAATTATTGGCCTTATCGGTAGCATACACGACATTTGAATAATTTTAGCCAGTTCACACAGGTGACTACCACGAAGACATAAATTGCAATGACAGTTTTTAAAAATTCTAATCTAATCTAAAAAATCTACTATGTACAATACAACAACTTAATTTTTAAATTTTAGTTATCATGTTCAGAATAGTCTAATGAACTATCGTAGAGAAATAATAAGGGGTTCTGCAGTGTTTTATAGCATGTTATCAGCTTCTCACATTCTTTTTCAATCACATGTTCGACGCACTTACTCGATTTTTCACAATCTACTGTCTTTATTCCCTCTTGGAAGAGGTTTCCAACGTCTCTCATTTTAAAAGTGGTGTTATGCCTTGCTATAAACCGTTTTACTTGCGCCCACATTAATTCTATGGGGTTTAATTCACAGTGATATGGCGGAAGGTGAAGTACCATTATATTTCGTTTTGAAGCGATTTCGTCGACAACTACAAAACTAAAAAAAAACTATGTTAATAAAGTACCCGATTTTGGGACCCCTGACAATAAACATAATTAAATAATAATAATTGGACTACGACTATGGAGTACGGCGAAGACCACTGGGTTTTATAGTTTAATAATTATTTATTATTCTCTTACACTAAGCAATACACTATAGTAATTTTTGTGATACGCATAATTAGATAATTGTGGGTGGCCCTTACTAACATTTTTAACTCTTTACCTACTACAATATCCCACAAAAACATAAGATTAAATTAAAAAAAAAGATTTTAGCCAGTTTATACTTAATATAACACGAAAAAAATAAAATGTCGTAGGCGGATACTCTGCGCGTCCATATAACTGCCCTGCGTTTGCACAATCATAATAATTACTGCTGTGGGCGGTCTGATTCTATTGTGTGCATATCCCATTCAAGAGCAGAATGAAAACATTAAAAACATCAGTGCATGAACCCTGCGTTTTTAAGCGGTACCCATAACAATTTACCATCTAAAATTTTGGATTGCGCATATTGTGTGGGTGGTCAAAGTTCCGAAAATTAGTATCATAATGGTTTTGTAGAGTTGTGTTTAAGAAAAACAATACAACTAGAGTAAAAAATCGTAAACATTTTATACATTTTATTAAAATTATAAAAAGTTGTAAGATAAACATTTAGATACCGTAAAACGAGGTGAATCGGGACTATTAGGTGAATCGGGACAGAACAGAAAAATGCATTGGAATCCAATATCATAAACTATGATGAGACGAATTTATCAGATGATATTGGTAAAATATGCTTTCACACTGTTACATTTTTATAGCACCTAATGTTAATATTTGTTTTTTAGGGCGCAAGAAGAAAATAACGCGTAGGGGTTGCAAGCATCCGGAGCGTATTATAAATACTACCAAATCTGCCACCTCCATAATGTTTGCAGTTTCAGGAGATGGGCACGTTTTACCATTTTACCAACATATGTATTATACAAAGCGCAAAATCTGTATCGTTCATGGACTGAAGGAGGACCACGCAATACCAGATATAGTCGCACATCTTCAGGTTGGTTTGATATGAACTGTTTCGAAGACTGGGTCAAAGCAGTTGTAATGCCTTATGTGAGAAAACTAGAAGGACGCAAAATACTGATTGGCGACATTTCTTTATCCTTAGTAAAGGAGTTAAAAATACATAATGTGGATATGGTATTTCGACCCGCTAACTCCACTCATCTTATTCAGCCACTAGATGTGGCCTTTTTCCGCCCTGTTAAAACTGCATGGCGGAATATTTTAGAAAAATGGAAGAAAGGAGAAGGACGTTGTGAAGCCATTGTTCCCAAAACAATATTTCCCCGCTTATTGCATAAATTAATGGAAACAATTGGGGAGAATTCCCAAAAAAATATTATTTCAGGCTTCCGTAAGACGGGAATACTACCATTAAACAAGGAAGAAGTCTTCAGGTTATTGCCCAAAGAACGGTTAAATCAGACTGAGACAGATGCTTTGAATACGACTATGATAGATTTATTGAATGAGATTAGGGATTCAGAAAAACCAAAGAAAAAAAGGCAAAATAAAAAAATAACAGTTGAGCCAGGCGAAAGCGTCCAGTATGATAGTTCCAGTGACAGTAATCTCAGCATACATGATAATCAAATGACAGAAAATGAAGATAATGATTTAATGGATGCAGTATTTTACGATTCGCATGAAAAAATTGACGGTAAGAATAATATGATACGCGACGATGATAGTGATGATTCTGATGATCTTCCTCTCGCTATATGGGTGACTAAGAAAACGACTAAATCTGACATTGCACACACAAGCATTAATGGTCTAGCTTTTAGTCAACCTACTAACATGATAACTAGTGAAAAATTGCCTACTCTTGAAAATGATTATACTTTGCCTATATGTAGTTTACACTTCAGTGAAAGCAACGAAACAAACTGTGATTGTAATATAGGTGACTGGGTCTTAGTAAAGATCCCTGTTAAAAGAAAGACTGCTAGTATAAAAAACAGGGTTTATATTGGAAAAATTTTATCTATTATAGACAACAGTTATGTTTGTTCTTTTCTACGAAAAAAAGACGGTGGAAAAGGTAAATTGTTAGTAAGTAGTCTGATTCGTAGTGCCAGCTTCTGGCACCAACGATTTAATAGGCCTCTCTTAAAAAAACTCGATCGATCATATCTTAAAAACGGTTTATAGTATATACAGGGTGTCAGGAGCATACAAGATCTATTTCTAGATAAGGTTACATATTATTTGCAAAATTGTGTCACTAATTTTAATGAACTTACATTGGTATAACAAGAACACGTAGCAACTGTGAAGAAAATAAAAAGGAATTTACAAGCGAATTATAAAATTTATGATCACTACTACTTTTTGCCACAAAATACCTTTAAAAGAGCTGTCATAATGGGCCGATCCAAATGAATATTGGCGATACCTAAAGCGGCAAGAAAACTGCTGCAAATTGATTGCATGCCTTATTGGGGTCGAGAGCTGTTCGAGAGAAATGATAACAATTTGTGCTTTAGCGGCTGATTATGAGGGCCATTAACTTTTTTTCTTTATTTAGAATGTACTTTACTATACATAAATGTATAATTGAACTGTTCGGTAAAAAATATATTACTATGTGTCGGCTATAATGAATAAACTTGCTTCATGATTGAAATAAGGATAGGGCAACATCTTTTTCATCTGCTATGAACAAACAACAGAATTAACTTTATATAATGAACTAATCAAATCAAATATTATCATCTCCCAAGCACAAGTAAGAAAGTGCCTGTATGTAAATGTGGAGTGCACCATAAAAAAGTAATGGCAACGATCTCAGAGATTTGTGGACAAGGAATTCATTACCCCATCATACATAAAATATTAAGCAACAAGCAAATCATAGTTCACGCAGTCTAAAGCATTAAAAATTTAAGAGTCAAAATCAACAAGAGCTTCTTAAAGAGAATATTTATAAAAAATTCATTTTCTAAAATTGTCCCAAAAAAACAAATTCTATTATTTTTGAAAAACTGGAATGAGACTGATGGTTCTATTATTAGCAGTTTTGTTCGCATTTCTTAAACAATGGCAATACTTCTTGACAAGGGGTTTGTTGACTTTACATTATTAATATATTTTAAAAAATGTCTCTTACGCCGGATCCATCCCTATGGGGAAACGCCGCTGAGAACATGGAATTATTATGCTAAATAGAATATGTAATTCTATAATTCTATAAAGTCCCCTTTTAGTATTTACGTGAGCTTTAACATCAAACTTGTGATAATTCTGCATGAAAATAATACGACTTACTAGACTCAGGCTTATTTGCTATTTAGTTTTGTAGAGCTTATTAAAAGGATATGGACATAAGTTCTGCATGAAATCCGCCAGGCCCTAATGTACCTGTTGCAGTAAAAATCACTAGTTTTACAAAAATGGCCTTAGTTGGCATAGTTCTGCATTAAGGACCATAATAGGTTCGTTTTCAATGCATATTTACCGTTTTTAAATGTTTTATTGTTTTGTGATAAAGGTTTTAGCGTGTCAAACGCGTATAAATTGAAAAACTAATTGATGGAAAAACATATTTTTTTATTACTACCGATTTTGTTAAATGCCCTCTTTACCATCTGTGTGTTCCTTGCAACTTACAGTTGTTAGACTCACTTCCGCATTGTTTATTATCTTTAATTTTTGGTTAAGCAATAATTATCAATTTTTAAATCAGCTTAAATTATTTACGGCTATGTTATATAGACATAATATACAGTTAAACTCGCTTTTACCAAAAAACAACTATTAGTATTTAAAAATGAAGTCCTTAAAAAGTAATAACGACTCCATAATACCTTTAGGTTTCCTGTTCAAAGATAATTTCCATTTAGATAAAAACGATTATCATGCAAAATTAGCAGTATCAATGTTTTTTCAGATTTTTTAACCTATAGTCGCTGCGCTATACTAAACTGATGTTATTTATAAGTGTTTTACCGGAATCTGAATAGTTTATCATTAATAACACATAATTTAAAATCTAATTAAAATTTAACATTGTCTTTATGGTAAATCATGTTTTATGATGCATTTATGTGCGCTTAATGTAATTTTTAATTATGGCTGGAAAACTAAAATACCAGTCGGGAGAAACGGTATTCACAATTAATTACTTTGTAAGTATATTATAATTCCATGCTTCGTATGTAAGATAAATAATATATCTGGAAAGGATTAGCCGATATAAAATTAAATATCCCTAAATATGGGGACAGTGGCGTAACTACCGGTATTCCGCTTGTTCCACTGAACAAGGATCCACGAATTGAAAAAGCACGATTAGGGAAGGACGAGGGAATTCCGCGCATGGGGTAATTCTGTGCATTTCTGCACCACAGTTTAATTATTTAAAATTTGAATACAGCGCGTCATCTCCTATTAGCTTGGTGACTATAAAAGGAAAACTGGGAAGGAAACCAGTTTTTAATGAGGAACAGGAAGCCGCTATAGCCAATCATGTTATAAAATTTAACAAAACAGTAGCCAATGAAATGAAACACGGTTTCGACGAAAAAATATGACTGGTCAAGAATAGCTAGAAGTACTTTTAAGGCGTCATCTTCGAAAACCGGAAGGGACCAGCCAAAACCGTATTTTTGCATTCAATAAATCTGAGTTTGGGCTCACAGTTATGGAAAAGTTTAAGTTTTCTGAGAGTCAAATTTATAATATGGATGAAACGCCATTAAAAAATCAATTAGAACTAACACAAAAAAAGAGGAATATTTAGAAAGAAGTTGAAGAGTTAAACAAATTTGAAACCAGGAAAAGAAAGGCAGAAAAGCTGGCTACTACAAAGACATTATTATAATGCCTTTGCGCTATCAAAGCAAAGAAAAGACCGACTTATATTTTGATGATTCTGAGCCTAAAAGTTGTGACAATGATGAATTAGATGATGTAGATCTATCTAGAGATGATAAGGAGTGCTTGGTGTGCGGCGAATTCAAACGAGACAAGGAAATTTGGTCCCGTTGTGTAATGTGTTCCAACTACGCACATTTAAACTATAGTGCAGCAATTATTTATACGTACGATATGTGTGCCAAGGTTAAAATATAATATAAATAAAAAATATAGATGTCGCTGTCATCCTCTCTTAGTATGCGAGCCAAGGTACTTATCGAATCACCTGATCGGATCGGATTGGAGAGTTGGAAGATACTAGAACTACTTCATGGTAGGTATAGTAGATTTAAAATTGTTATTTCTGTAAAATTTAGGAACTGCAATAATGAAGACTTCAACATTAATTCTAGCTAAATCAAAATGAATATTCGAAAATTCCTCTCTATAAAAGGCTACGACTCACGCATGATGTTATGACTCCATAACTAATTTCTTTCTACATACATTTTTTTAAATATTCTTTTTTAACGATCCTTTCCTTTTGGTTTTTGTGAGATTATAATAATATGTAAACCTACCCCTTACAGAAGTTCTACTTACGGTCCTGATGCCCTACCAATACAATATTATAAGTATATGTTATTTCTCTGATGGCTTTAAGCTTTAGAATTCTTTATCTGTAAATACTATGATAAGTATACTTTTTAACGCTTGTTCTCAGTGTTTAAAATTTTATTTTATAACACTAGTGGATTACTTTTACCGCTAATATTAAAAATAAATACAAGGATCTTTTTAACTTCTACTTACTAGCATTACTTAATATTTTTATTTGAGCAACCAGAAATATAAATTCCTTCTGCAGTTCTACTGATCAGGGTTTTGTTTTTCATTTTGTATGGTTATGGCGGGAATGGAAACAATAGCAATGTACGATGGTGGTAACTTTTCTCTTATTTTCCAGTGAGTTTTCAATATATCCTCCTGTCACTGTTGAGGACTATCCACCGTGTCTTTTGATAGTCCTCTGGTGAGCACCAAAGTTTAGTAGTAAAGTGGCCTAAGACCGACGGAAACAGAACCAGTTTATGGTCCAGAAAAATTAATTTTTTCCCGTTGCTTGCAGAGAGTCCATTTATTTTTTTTTTCATAAACATCACCAGCCTTCGAAAAAGGTCTTTCACTAAAAACACTTGATGCAGGCGCAGATAAGTATTTTTTTGCCTTTTTTGATAAATGATAATGAAAAATTTTCTTCGTTCCACCAGTAAAATGGGTTTGATCTCTTTTTAAAACATTTTGTTGTAAATACAGAGTCCGATCTCTTTATCAAAATTTTCATGCGTTGACAAGCTGGTTTAAGATGCTTTTTTGACTGACTTACTTTATGAACCAAAATGAATAGTGGTACTATGTCCTCATCGATTTCGAGTCGTCATCTTTTTCATGCATTGTAAAAAGAGGACAGAAAGGAAGTAAAAATTGATATTGATAGTATAGCTTCCGAAAAAGTATGGCTTCCTCGAAAGGCTTAAGCAACTTCAGAATATTTTCTAATAAGTCCCACTCAGTTGGATCCGGTGGCATCACTAATCATGATCATGACTTACGATTTACAAAGCATGTAAAAATTATTGGCTAGGTTTGTGGGTATATTAATTTTCTTCATGCCACTTCTTTTATCCAACCTTTTATAAAGCGTACAAATAAAAACTTTCCCTAAATTTAATAAGTTTGTGCCATCCTTGTCAACTCTTTCTTCATAGTTATGACGTTATGAGTAATTTCTCTATACAGGAAGCTAAATTAACTAAAACCAGCTTGTAAACAGCATAATTACTATAATATTTATCAAAATTACAATAATAGGACCGTGTAGGTATTCTTTGAATGCGCTATAGCAACCGAAGCTTTAAACTCGCTCCTAATTATTATTTATTATTATTGTGTAAACTTAACAATATTTCACAGGCCGGCGTTAGTGGGCGTGTAAAAAAAGCGCGAAGAAAGTTGCAATAATTTGCGAGAACTATAGAATTATGAAACTTCGACGGGTTTTATCGTCCGATTCTTGTGCTTTAATCCATCTGCCCACTGATTCTGGTGGGCCGATTCTTTTGCGACTTTTTTCCATTGATCGCCGTTGCCATAATGGTTGTAATCGCTTTTGATTAATTATTCCATGGGAAAGCCGCCGAAGCTTGACGGAAATGTTTACGTTTTAAATGGCAATATGGATTCTGGCGCTGTTTACAATTTGTTTGCTATTATTTAATTGTCAACAAGCGAATTATTCTGCGGGTTCCTCAATTATTAACTTATTATGTTATGCTTATTACCTAATGATGATATATCCAATATTTATATGCATTATCAATATCCTCGAGCCAAAATTAAGTGCGTGATTACTTAAGATGCGATAAGAATATTCGTTTCTTTAGTGAGGAACTAATAATAATAATACACTGAGAAAAATATGTCATTGGGATAACCTGAAACGAATTTATTCAATGAAAATATTTAATTGAAAACAAGCAACAAAATATTCAATTTTACAGCAATAACAATGTTAAATTTACTATACCTACTATAACATCGTTCTAGTACCTTTGCTATGGTGGTGTTTTTTTTTAAACAATCTTTATTAAATACTTCACATTTTTACAATTTATAATATAGCTAATAGTTATCTTAACAGTGCTTAATAGCTCTGGCCTTGAGAACACATACTCTGTACATAACAATGCTGGAGATACGGTAACTTAACAAATTTAGGATAGTATTGTATACCCCTAATACCTGAAGGTATTCTGTTGTATGTTTTGGGTCATTTATTTCTATACTAGTCTTACTAGCGATTTGATAATAGTAGATTCTGTAACGAGGTTGGAATGAAAATTCGATCCGAGTGGAAGATTCCGAATGCGAGCGTGAGAAACCACGAGTATCGAATTTTAATTTTAACCGAGTAGCAGACTATATTTTCTCCACGACCAAAAAGTACGAATAAAAACAAATAAAATCTGTACAAAGCAATTAAGTTATTTATTCGCAATATTCGTAATTTCAGGTGGAGTATTATCCAGTTCCATATCTGATTCATCCGATTTTTCAATCATTTTTTGACTTGCACTAAAATTTGTCTGAAAATAATTATTACAACGCGGCCATTTTTATCTGACACTGACAGTTTCGAAATTCATGGCAACCTATGTCGTTTAGATCAATTACAGAATATTCATTCCGTATCTTGTTATGGAATGAAAATACACGCAAAACGCATAAGAAGCAAGTGTTTCAGAATAAATATTCCAACTCAAGAGCGAGAATTTTTACATTCTATTATCAAAAATGATTTTGGAATTATTGCATTCAGTAATGGTCGTGGAGAAACATTATTCTGTGCTCTAGCTTCATGCCTATGAACATCGTTAGACATTATTATAATTAATTACATTACATCTTTGAGTTTTATTGATAATTTTATGCATCGCTTTAATCTGCTCAAATTCCAAAATCTTGTTTAACTGTGGAACGTGCAGTTCTCTATAAAATGTGTTGGTGCTAGTAAGTCTATCATAAAAAAATAATACTCTTTTAGTACTACATTTTGAAGAATTTGTACATATTCAAATTTAGTCCTGCCGGGAGTATGTCTCCCCATGCCGGCCACAAATATCTGAAATGCGGCAAGAAAAAGGCATTGTATATACTGTATTTACTTTTTCTTGTGAGATACATTTGTGTATCTTTGGTATCATCGGCATGATTTTATTGAGAAGGTGAACTATATATTGGGACCAATTTAACTTTGTATCAATGACTCGTTCAAGGTACTTGATTTCCTCAACTTCTTTCAACTCTAATATACTTATTTTAATTTACAGTTTTTCCATTTCTCTTTTTATTTTTTTACTTAAACGACATTTTTTGTATTTGTTTTGTCAACATTCATTTTTAATTTGTTCTAGTACAGCCAATTGAAGTATTTCTAAAGATCATTATTTACAATGTTTTTCAATGTCTCCTTTTCTGCCAGCATACACCAACACTGTGTCATCGGCAAATGTGAAATAGCGCGCACTGAGATTCGCATATCTCAAGTTTCAGACATACAGTGAATATAGCATCCATCCCAAGACCGAGCCCTGAGGTATGCCATACTCATTCATTAAAATATCACTATTTACACTGCCAAGTCTTGCGTACTGCTTCCTACAACTCAAATAGGTTTTAGTTATGTTATATATATTCCCTCTAAATCCCACATCAAAGAGGTTTTTCAACAATATATCGATGCTGACGACATCAAACGCTTTTCTTAAGTCCACAAACACTGCTATAACTATATTTTTATTATCCTGGAAATAAAGCGCCCCAAATCCATTATTCTGCTAAGAGTGCTACTAAGCTTGACGGAATCATACTGATACTTTTCCATACTTATGTATTTCTGAATAAACAATGACATTCTTATTTTTTATAATTCTTTCTATGATTTTTGAGAATATGCTTTTGACTCATATTGGCCTGTACTTATTCATACAACCTTTGCGTTCTGATTTAAATATTGGGCTTATTTTGCTTATTTTGCTTATTTTTAGCTTTTCCGGGAATGATCCGTTTTTTAATGTTTCGTTTACTAGGTTTGTTAGAATATTGAGAAGATTGCCTTTAAGATTTATCACGTCCTTAACCGATATGCCATCATGTCCTGGGGCTGAGATTGTTTTTAGTTCAGATATGATTTCGTCAATCTCTCCCGGACTAGTAATTTTTATATACATTGTGTTATTACAGCTTATGTCTTTAAATGTAGGATTGTGCCCTAGTGTTTAAATATCTTTATTTAGGTTATTAACAATGTTTTTTCCTATTCCTGCAAAATGATTATTGAGTCGGCTTACAATGTCATTTGGGTTGCTTATAGTGCTATCGTTTATTGTTAAACTATCTGTATGTCTGCCTACTTGTTTTTCTATAAAAAACTGTTTACTAAGTTCCATTGTTTTTTCATACTGGTACCTGCTTCATCAATTGAAGCAATTCGCCATTAGCCTAGCCGTCATTTTCTCGTTCCTTAATTAACTTAGTTGACTCACATTCCTTTTTACAAGTTGGAAAAAGATCAATAAGGATTTGAAAAGACTTTATATTTGTGTTATTGACTTTTTGCTCAAATTCTTGTTGGAGTTTCTTGTAATTATAGTTATTTATGATATAAGCTTCTCGCTTCGCTCGTTCTGCAAATTTCCACATGCGTGCCTTAAAAATGTACTTTTAACACAAATATCATACAATATATAAATACTAAATTTTCTTTCTCCTCAGTTCAATTTTTAATATTTTTCTACCTTCAACGTCATTACTTTATTTAATTTTATAATGTTAACCTTTTTCACCTTGAACCAAAGTCTAGAGTCAGTCTCAAAGAATAATCATTTTTGAACTTCGTATTTTCTAAACTGAACCACCAAGATCAATTGCTGGTAAGTACCTTTTCTCCTCTCTTTATGTATAGTACATAGCGAAATTTCCTTTAGTATCCCTGAAGATGGACATTTAAATGTCCGAAACATGTTGGATAACGATCTTAATAATAAAACTATGTGAAGGTAGGCTGAAGTCGTTTTATTTGATTATATCAACTCCACTGAAAGAATGGACTACTTTTTTAAGTTTATCATACAATATTTTTTCTACAAACGGCATTAAAAAGCATACAAATAATTGAAAATTAAATGTTTAAAATCTCTTACATCCAAGTAGTTTCTAATAGCATCGTATGTTTATATTAAATTAGTTCACAATTGTCAATAAAACCTAGCAACCATCATTGTTGGCTAATTTGTTTACAGAAAAATTGATTGGTTGTTGTGATTTTCCAAAAACGCAAGAAATACAAGAAATCGATCCACTTAAAGACATAGAAGAAGCTGCTAACAGAGCTACCTTGGATTTACTGCCACAAAGATCAAGAATTCAATATGAGATTGCACCTAATAAATTTATAAAATGGTGTGAAAACAAAGGCGTTTCTGGAAAGTATTTCGAAAACATATTCCTGGCCTATTTTGAGGAAAAGGCAAAGGTATGGAAGGCATCTTCTCTTCGGTCCCATTATTCAATGATCAAAGCTATGCTACTTGTAAATAACAACGTAAATATCAGCAAACATTTTAAATTGATTGCCTACTTGAAGCGTCAAGGAGAGGGTTACAAGGCCAAAAAATCAAAAATTCTTACTAGAGACCAAGTTGAACAGTTTCTGAAGTACGCACCGGATGATGAGTACCTTCTGATGAAAGTAGCTACGATTGTAGGAGTATTTGGTGCCTGCCGCAGGGAGGAGCTTTGTCAGTTGACTCTTGACAACGTGGAAGATATGGAGACTTTATTAGTTATTAAAATATTAGATACCAAAATCAAGGTACCACGAAATTTCACTATCGTTGAAAAATTTTATTTGAATTTTTATCGAAAATACACTGATCTTCGTCCAGCAGATGTCGTACATCGGCGGCTCTTCTTAAAATATGTAAAAGGTAAATGTACCAGAAATTCTGTCGGAATTAATACGTTCGGAAAATTTCCTGCTGCTACAGCAAGATTTCTGCAACTTCCAAATTCAACTCTCTATACGGGGCCGTTCCTCTGCGAGCTTACTTGCCGATGCTGGAGCAAATTTGACGACAATTAAGCGGCATGGGGGATGGAAATCCTTAAGCGTTGCGGAAGGGTACATCGTGGATTCCTTGGAAAATAAAAATTCTATTGCTCGAAAATGGCTTACAGTACAAACGACATCAGCCGATGATGCTTCAACATCAACTGGACATGCTGCTGTTTCTGTTCAATTCTCCTCAACCGCGAAGAACAGCAGAACTGAGGAAGGAATTCATTTTTCAAATTTTTCAAATTGTACTATTAATATAAGTGTAAATAAATAAAATAGAAATGTTTTTTGACAGTTTTTTGAAAAAATTGATATTTTACTTTTAACACTAGTGCCTTACAGTAGGTACTTTAAGGCACTAGCGCCTCAAAGTAACATTTTTAAGGCTAGTAGACAGTGTTAAGAGTTCCATTTTTAACACGTTTGTAGAAAAAATACTTTAACTTCATGAAGCTGTTTTAGTTTCAATTTTTTAATGTCTCCCTGTGAACAAAGAGATAAGTACTTATGATCCGAAAAATAATCTGCCTCTATCTTTATTCAGGTTCAATAAGTAACTTGGCTCGCGTACTAAGGGGGGATGACAGTAACATCTGTATATGTGATTTTAAACCATCCCCCCACTCCCCTTATCTATGCATTAAAACAAGTCATTCTGATTCCAGTTTATTATTTGGCAGTTGCTGGGACACAAGTGAAAAATGGATAAAGTGTGTTGTGATTTAATCATCACTGAGCCTACCTTGGGTGGCTTACGTCCTTCCTACGAGGTGATGAGAGTTTGAGTCAACGAATTCAAGCGAAGCAGGACAGGCATCGTCCTGGAGCATTAAAATCAGCTGTGAAACCAGAAAGCATCGACACAATCCAGGACGATTTAACGATGCTGAGAGTGTCTAGCAATTGAACATTTTCGGAATCCTGATTTCTAACTGTTCTTCCAGGTATTTTTTTTGGGAAAATACTATATTTGTTAATTTTGAAATAAATAATCCGATAAGAAAATACCTCTGACTAAGCCTAACAAATTCACCAGTGTACTACAGGGAATTAAGAAATGCCTGGTTTTGCATATAATCCACGAGGTTTTCGCAGTTTGTTCCCTAATTTCATGGGTTTAAAGTAAAACTCCTCAGGAAAGTGCTGCTTTGCGCACGATTATAGAAAAATTTGTTTAAAAAAAATTATACAGACAAAAAGACGTATGTTTTCACAGTTTGTAGCAGCATATAGACACAGATTTGTAAACAACAAAGACCAGTCATTCAAAAGTAAGTATCACTAATTATTGCTTGAATGACATATCTATTATCGACATTTAAGCTGCGAGAAAAAACAATAATAATTGTGAATTTATTGGGCCATAAATATGAACTACTGTGTAGAATAATTTGTACTAGAAAAACAATAATTGTAGGCGTATAGACTAGTGGGGCAGGATATGCAATATGCATGCATACATACAATCGGGGTTTTGCACAACACCTAATAATTTACTATTGTCCGATAACATTGGCATTTAAATAAATACGTTTATGAATTTTATTTTTAATTATTAATTGATCGTAATTAAGTATGTTATTAAATTATTTAATAGGCCATACAAAGTGGTCGGTTTGGTTTAAAAGAAAGGAGATTGAATAATTAGTGCTCATTAAAAAAATTTAATAATAAGACACTATAATAACCATAAGTCAGCGTCATTGAAATGTAAGACGGCGATCGTTAATTGATTACTGACCAATAGGGCAAATTTGTGTTAATTTTTCGTGGCCACATTCTTGTATTGAAAAGGATGCTTGAATGAATGAAATATATGAACGAATGAATGACGTTCGCAGGCAACTCTGTGCATATTTACACGCAGGTTCTAACTTTAGACACAAAATGTATTATTATTATTATTAAACGTCCTTATTTGCAATATTGCAATTCGAATCATAATATTAAGTAGAGAGAAAAAAAGAAACAGACGTAGTTATGTTTTAAATTATTTTGACATTTTAAATATATACCGAGTGATGCATGGCTTAGCTGAACATATGAAATCCAATGTAAATTTTAAGGTGGCTAAATATTGGCTCTCCTGTACATTATAGAGACAAATTGTATTATAATTTTTTGAAGATGCCGATATAATTAACCCATGTGCCAAGTCTGATTAAATTTTAATAGGCCAATCCTAACTCAATTAAATGTGATGGCAAAATTACTAAATTTCATAGTTTAGGAGTTTAGGTAATACAGCAAACACCAGCAAATTATTATTTGGCATTAACAAAACGAAAAGTAGCGTTAGTGACAACATTTTCATTGAAGGCGCTTTAATTATAGCTAAATATTATGAGCTATTCCATTAGGGAAAAAGTAACTACGATTAAGTGGTATTATACAGAAAACAATTTAGGAGCAGTGTTTGAAATGTTTTCAGTTCAATTCGCTGATAAGCCTTTTTCTTCCATTTCATTAATTAAATTATTAATAATATATTATTTCATTAGTAAATTTGATTTCAAGGGCAGTGCAATACATAACTGTAAATGCTCCATAGAGATCTTGATATTTTACTGCACGTGGAGGAAAATAAAATGATTAGCACTAGGATTCTTGGGCAAGCCATAGGAAAACAACAAACCACAGTGATGCGCACTGTAAAAAACATAAATATTTTCCTTACAAGTATGAAAAACTTCAAGAACTACGGCAAGGTGATGAAGAACGGAGAATGGTATTCTGTTTTACTGTAATGGAAAGAGCAAATAATTATAATAGGGATTTTTTGACAAATATTTGTTTTACCGATGAATGTACATTCACCCTCAACAACGAACCAAATGTTCAAAATTGGCGGTATTGGCGCCAAGAAAATGAACATCGTCTTGTTCATACTCGGACGCAATATCCACAAAAAATAAATGTTTGGGTGGGAATTGTCACCACATTATTGAACCATTTTTTAAGGAAATGTAACCTTACAGCAGTAACCTATTTGGACTTACTACAAAATCGAATTGAGCCCGCACTAGAAGAAGTTGTACGCGAAAATCAGGAGATCTGGTAAACTCCATTCCACAATAATTCGTTGATATCTCGACCGCAATAAAATTTAAATGACAACCCTCAGTCGTAATCCCAACCATAAATAAGTTGCCTGACAAATATCCATTGTGTAGGCACCGGACTTTTTGAAAGGGTACAGGTCCTGATTACCTACTAATTTCAATAGTTTAGGTTAGCAATTTTCAAAAAAGTATCTTTATTTTAATCATGTAATTAAATAGATATTATTATTTATACAAAAATACTAATCTACAGTATTATAATAATACAATATTTAACTTAACCTACTCTATATTTAGCTCTGTTTCACTATCACTATCGTCTTCATCTATGCCTAAACCCATTATTAAGGGCCTTACGTTACTATTTACTATACATTTTTTAATTAATTCTATAACAGAACTACTTAGTGTAGGGGATGTGTTTTCTCTTCTAATCATCGTCTTTAACTGGCTTCATATGTGTTCTATTGGGTTAAAAATACAGTAATGCGGAGGGAGGCGTAAAACTGTGTGACCATTAGCACTTGCGAGATTGTCAGAGATATATTCTTTTTCAATATTGAATGTTTTTAAAACATTTAAAAGGTTCTTTTTTGTATAGGTTTCCTCGAAATATATATTATTTTCCATCATATAGTTTTGAATTTCCACTTTTGCATTATTTGAATTCGGCACTTTACTTAGTTGGTGACTGTGGTAACTAGCGTTGTCCGTCACAATAACACTATTTTTGGGCACATCCGGAAGCAGACGATTCTGAAACCAATCTTCAAACAATGTAGCATCCATGTCTTGATGGTAATCCAAAGAGAATTGGCAATTTTCTTCGCAGATAATAATAGATCGTTCGGAATAAATCCATTTTCTGAGCCTGCATGTAATATCGTAATTCTTTGTCCTTTGTTTGAGGGAGCTTTAGCTTGACATTTGATTGTTGAATTGCTCCAACCTATTTTAGGAGTATCGTGGGTATCAAACCAAGTTTCGTCCAAGTATATAATTGAACGATTTTCTTCCTTATATTGTCTGATAAGATTCAAATAATCTCTACGCCATACTTGTAAACGCTGCGATTCCATTAGTACTTGTCGTTTGTCAATGGTACGATATTTAAAACCCATTGATTCTCCAAAGGCTTGTCCTGCCACATGAAATGTCGGCTTCGTCTGCTGTAAGTACCTTTATTAGCGTATCTATTGTTTGGACTATTTGTTTACTGTACATGTCATAAATTTTCCTCCGAATCAAGTCTTTATCAGCTTCTTCGATGCTTCTCAATTTTCCGCTGTCATACCGTTTTTTTCTTGGCTGGATGGGTTTGGTCACTATATCTGTCGTTAATGCAACTTTGGTCAAAATACTCGTTTCACTAAAACTTGCACTCCTTCTTCTAAAAGGGCACAGTAAACGTTCTTTATGATGTTATTGGCATCAAGTGATAAATGTTTTTTCTTCGTTACACCATAACTTCCAGAAGCAATATTATCTGAAGTCTCACACAGATCTGACATATTTTGGATGCTCGATAACACACACGAAAATACACTTAACGCACAGCTTGACAAACACCAAACGACTGATGAACTAAGATGAAAAGACTCTGCTTTATATTGAACACCTGCAATTTGCCATTAACCTACCTAATATACCAATATAATAACATAATTAATAGTAACGGGCCTTTAATAATTAGTTTAGGCATAGATGATATTATAATATTGTAGATTAGTATTTTTGTATAAATATTAATAGCTATTTAATTACATGATTAAAATAAAGATACTTACCTATTGTTTTATATTTGTTGTTCTGTTGAAAAAAGCTAACCTAAACTATTGTAATCAGGACCTGTACCCTTTCAAAAGACACTTATTTATGGCTGGGTTTAAATTTTATTGCGGTCGGGAAATCAACGAATTATTGTGGAATAGAGTTATATCAAATGGATGGTTGTCCTGTACATAATTCTCTTATGGTTAGGGAACACTTGCAAAATATTTGTAACGGAAATATTATTGACCCATGGCATCTAATCCTTTGGCCAGTCAGGTCTCCTGACCTTTCGCCAAACAACTTTTTCTGCGGAGTCAATTAAAAAATTTTGTTTATAAAGATGAAATTTGAAAATCTAGACCAGCTAAAAAACTGTATTTCGTTAGAATGTGACATAATTTCTCATAATCAACCCAGTAATGTGAGTAATATTAGAAATAAATTTTATGATCGGTTAGGATATTGTTTAGCTCTTAATGGAGGGTTGTTTGAACATTTAATTAGTTTAATGTTTTTGTGAACATCACATTTAATTGAATAAGCTAGGATTGGCTTATTAAAATGTTTTATATGGGCCTCTTCAAAAAATTATAATACAATTTTTCTCCTAAATGTACAGGGCCGCCTCAAAATTTTCATGGGATTTCCTATGTTCAACTAAGCCATGCATCACCCGGTATATTGTATTTCATATCTGCTGATCCAAAAAATACTATTTAGCTCTCTTTTTAAAACTTTTCATTTGCATGGAAAAGTGCACAATAATTTTATACCTTGCCACTGCACTGGCTTGTTAATATATATTTTTTGAACAAGTAGAGCTATTACTTTAATACCTTTTAAAAATTTTTTCTTAATAATATCACTATAATAACACCTTTGTTGTCAAGACAAATGTTTCCATTATGCTGAAATGCAAATTACTTGTAATAATTAATATCTTGGCGGCATTTTTTCATCGCATTCTATTTGATTGAATAAGTAAGTACATGTTATGAACAAACTTTATAAATTCAGCGCAACAGGTACTGCAATAATTGTACATCTAAAGTTAAAAGCAAAAATATCAAAATTAATAAAAAAAAAGGAAAGTTTGGAGAAAATAGGCATGATTTGGTATACGAGAAAAAAATATTCTGCAGTCAAATCAATTAGCATTCATCCAAATATTTAGTGATTTGTATATAACAAAGAAAATATGTTCTTTACTATAGCATATTATATTGTTTATTTTGATTCACCGGAAGAAATCCACAGGTTTCATCCAAGACATTTTTGTATTCATAAATGATGAATTTCTCTTTTTAGATAAGCTTTAGTCAAGAATTGCCTTGGAACGAAACTAAAATTGTTAGAATTATCCAGTTAAGACTGAATAAACACTTTCTTCATTCAAGAAATGTATTTTACTCGATTTTAAAGTAGAGGGATCAGAAAATGCGTTACGAAACTTGGTGGGATGATTCTACGTAGTAAAGTAAAGATAGGAAGTCATGCAACAACAAAAAATCGAAATCTTGATATTTTCCTAGTTAAGGTTAGATAAAAATTTCAACTTTGACAGACTGTTAAATGTTAAAATTTCAAATTTTTTGTACATGACTTACCTACCTTTATCTTATTACGTAGAATCCATATAGGTGTGATAGAATCATACCCCCACAAATTTGCCGAATAACACTGTGTGTGTCCACGGAACGATGGTGAAAATTAAAGCATTAATGGGCATACTATTTAATGTGAACAAAGAAATTCAGTAACGAAAACATATATGTGAACTTTCTTAGATCGAAGTGTCTTTAACTGTGCAGTTGAAAGTTGATATTAAAAATTGTACTTTTGATGCAAAAACTATTTCTCTTAAAACTTTTTTATAATTATCATGCACAGGGCAGAGGATATTTTGTTGGGCCACCCTGTATATACACTTTTATTATTATTAAAATATTGCAGATATCTTTTGACCACTTTTTATGACCAGCCAATTCTATAGCATTTTCTGCATGGTTTAAGATTCATGTGAAAATATTACAAATTGTTTTGCCAAATCGTGCGATAAATTTGCAGGCATCGCCCAAAGCCCTTCATTCCATTGTGAAAAGTTTAATACCAATTTTGGAGCCGGTTGCCCTACATAGTGACGACATTTTTTTTCGTTGACAACGCTTAAAATACTTGAAATTCGCTTAAAAACAATACCACGAATTATTAAGTGGTTTAAATCCGAAAATGGTGGACCTATGTAGGTTATACATAATGTACTTCCCAACAAAAAAAGTCAAACCTTCCAGTGTACCTACTGTTCAGTGATTTTTTAATGATTTAAAAATAGGATAAACATTTCAATTCAAATCTTACATTTATAATTAATCGAAAAAATATCAAAGGTATAATATAACATTATATAAGATTTAAAATTATAACATATAGGACGGTTATGAATTAAAACAAAATATACATATACCTATAAAAAAATACCGTGTCAGAATAGTTATTTTATGATGTGAGTGTTAAAAGTGATGTTTTATTTTGTTAGTGAAAAAGTTTGTGAAATGAGCGAAGCGTAGCGGAGCGAATTGAACAATTTCACTCACAAAATAAAATTACCTTTAACACAATTATCATACAATGTTTTTTGTATGTTTAAATGTTAAATTTCTTGTCAACAACTTAATTTTCGGTTTGTTTGTGAACTAATTTTCAAAAGCACAAACATCACTGCCCTATTTCGATAATAAAATAGGGGAATTTGGAATGACATTAAACTTCAAAATGCATTTTAATATTCAAATAATCACAAGGTTGTTGTGAATGACAAACGTTGCCAACGCTATGGTTACTAACAAATGCTTGTTTACAAATAAAAAAGATGCTGTCATTTAAATAATTGCGTTCTTGTCCAATTTTTGTCTTTGGTTCTTGACTGCTTAATATGTTTATCTACGGCTATTTAATAATAGAAGCATAATGTGTTTGTTAGTACATATATAATGTGGTTCATATTACCATAGTTACTCATATTCCACAGCCGTGGAATATGAGATTTCATATTCCACGGTCCCAACAAAACAAAGTTACCTGAATTACGATAAAAACGCACCAGATCTAGTTTAAGCAGGCGTGAATGGTATTAATACCATAGCAACCGATTGACAAGTAAACGAATCATTTTTTTCCTCAGTCATTTAAGTTTCGCTGTGACATTTTGTTGTTGATTTCAAAGTAAAATATCATGATTTCGGATGACGAAAACGAAATCCAAAGTACCCCTCCAGAAATTCGGGCTGCAATTGTATTTTGTTTAATTATGGTTAACATCGTTGAATTGTATTTTTTAGTTAAGAAATACCATTAATAATAATCCTATTGTAATAAAATGTGTTGCTCTGAATCCATTTTCTAACTTCTTGAATACTGAATAGTCGTAGATAAAGTATAGTATTTGACTCGCGTATAATGGCTATATTACACTCGAATCCTTAAAAAACTCGCCTTCGGCTCGTGTTTTAAAATCTCGTGTAATATAGCCTTCATTATACGCTCGTTAAATAATGTACTATTGTCGATAGCGGAATAATTAATAAAAGTGTTGATTTGGTTGTTCCTGTGGATATTGAAGAGTCTGCAAGAAGAGCAACTTTGGAACCCCTAAAATTATTATTATAATTTTATTTCATTTCACCATAAGAGAATGTAGTGTTAAAAATATTTTTAACACTAGTGTTACAAATATTTTTAACACGCTTCCACGTAAACAATCACTTTTAACACTGTTGACTGCCATTAAAAGTGTCACTTTTAATGGCAGTTGTACAAAAATATCTGTCGTCATCCAAGTTCACAATAATTCTTTCTCTGGGCGTCAGATCTATATTTACGTATGATTTTTCTACTTTTTGAACACGCGCTACACAATTTTCCCAGCTTCTGTTTGGTATATTTTTCATCTCTGACTGTACTACAGCTGTCACAGAAGAATTTAAGGTTGCGAAACATTATTCCTTCTTACCGATGCGATGCTTTCAGCTGGTGCCATATAAAATATGTTCAATTGGGTTCAACATGCAATGGTAAGGAGGAAGTCTTAACACGGTATGACCCATTTCTGCCGCCAAAGTCTCACAATAATATTGCTTTTTTATTGATAATGATTTTAAAATTTCGAGCTATTGCTTTTTTGTGTAATTTTTCTCAAAATACATATTATTTTCCGTCATATAGTCCTGGATGGTAACTTTTGTGTCATTGGAACACGGAACTTTATTTAACCTACGACTGTGGTAGCTCGCATTATCCATCACTATCACTATTTAGTGGTATATTTGGTAATAATTTGTTTAGGTGGTGTAAAGTCGAAGATCACGCTTTAATTGGTTTTTATCACGACCCGTAGATCTACTTGGTGTACTGGTTTCTTCCCACCGACGAAACATTCTTAGATATCACGTTTAATTGGCAACAAATAACTTCTTGTCTAAACCAATACAAACACCTAACTAAATCTTAAAACCAAACCACGTTCAAGAAGGGTGGTGTAAACGTCGAAGAGTAAATAACTAAAATAAACCTATTTTATTTTACCTTAATTATTTTAAGAGGATTACTAAGAAAATACAATAATATAATGTCTTTAAGTAGATCCATACCTGGAGTCCCCAGATCAGGTGGCTGAATTTTACACCCCACACAATAGGTTATTATGACGGTACCATAGCATTCATAATGAGTTTGTAAGATAGATAGACCAACTATACAACTTTAATTATAGTCGTTTAGATGCATATCAGAAATATTATTATTCATATGATAGAAATATTACACAATTGAAGTAACCCCTTAAAAATTATTGATTTATTTGAGAATAACCCTTTATATGGAACTACAATGTTATTAATACTTCAGTGACTATTTTATTTCCTTATATCCGGAAATTATAAATGAAAATTTGACATCAAAATTTAAAACTTTAAAATTTAAAATGGTATATTGAGATAATATTTGCCGCAGAATTTTGATTAGGTAAACTCAGGTGAGAATTCATTCAATGTTAAAAAATATTTCTAATTTATTAAAATTAAATACCTTTTCTGTTATCACTTTTTTGACAAAGTTTCAAAATCATAGAAACAATTGAAGTCATTTCTATAGGGGGTAACAAAAATACAAAACTTTTATTTACGAATCACGCGCCCTTTTTAAATTTCCAAACATTAAAAAAAGGTCGCGTTTGCGTCAAAACACGCCAAAAATAGCAGTAATTCTTAGTCCCAAAATTAGTGAAAATCGACAAAGGCGTTTAGAAATTATTCCGAAAAAACTATATTAATTTGAGAACTTTAGCGCCCACTAGCGGCAAAGCGAAGCAACATCGCCTATAGGTAAGTTTGCCTACATCGCCTTATTTTTGGTTAGGGAATTTATCGTTAAGCGTTGTACAGTCATTTCAAGAACACCCTGTATAATACGAAATAAAATTTGTAATGTAATAACTTAGTTTTTGCACCTAAAGGAAAGAATACATGAACATCAGCACCAAAATAATGTTTTTCGGCAGCTGCAAATTATTTTATTCAATTCCATGGGTATGTAGGTAGGTATACTAATTTTAACTAAGGTTTCTAATGGCTAAATATAAATGTATGAAATGTTCAGTTAAATTTGCACCAGCGAAATTTCCAGTAGAAATATAACTAGTGCAAAAAATATTCGGGATATTTTTGAAAATTGTATCTAAAACCAATTTTTTAATAAAAGCATGGGTGAAAAAATTTTTTGAAAAAATCAACATTTTTTCAGGTGCTACGCACGAATGCTTTTATTCAAAACAATTGGCTAAAAAATTAATTTTTCTAAAATTTCGTTTAGGAAATATTTTATGTATTTAATAAGAATATTATTAAGTTATAACAAATTTTCCAAATACAAATTAGTTATTAACTCACCTTAACCACGTTGTATTTTTAAAAATTTTGATAGGTTATACGTTTTTATTGTTACAACCCCGTCAATGCCAAAAAATGACAATTCTAAAAATTTCCCGGGGATATGTTTAAAAATATCCACTTAACAATTTTCAAAAATTTTCGGGAGAAATTTCCAGTAGAAATATAACTAGTGCATGAAATATTTCCGGAAATTTTTGAAAATTTTGTCTGAAACCAATTTTTTAGCAAAAGCATGAGTGCATTGCAACTGAAAAAATCCCGAACCCGCAGGGTGAGGGATTTTTTCTTTGGTGCAATGCACGAATGTTTTTTTTTTTAAATTGGCTGAAGACCAAATTTTGAAAAATTTCCATTAGGAAATATTTTAGGCACGTGTTATGTTTTGATCGGAAATTTCCCGAGTTGATAAAAGTTTATTTGTGTAATTGCTAAAAAGTTGATTTTGATATATTTATTTATTTAAATAATACCATACTTTAATAACAATTAATATTTTTTCTAATGCTAATAGTAAAATTTTGACAGGTCGACTGTTTTGATGTTTTGAAACTATAAATGTCAAAAATGATCAAATTATCCCCGGGATATTTCCAGATGTAATTTTCAAAACGGATGCAATTTCCACTTATCAATTTTTTGAAATTTCCGTGTAAAATTTCCAGTTAAATTGACACTAGGGAAATTTCCAGTGTAATCACCTCCAGGGTACCCAGAAAATCGTTGTCGTTGCCATGGCAGCAAATAAAAGCAATTAATTGGCTTAAAACTTTAGCTTTTTGGTAAAAAAAAAACTTTTTTTCTTTAAAAATATATGTATTATAAATTACTTCTTAACAAACTAAAAATTAAATTCCTGTTTTTTAAATAAATAGGTCAATAATTATTATTCTTTGGAATATTAACTGTTCTGTTATTTTAGACGAAAATATTATACATACTTATTACAGTTATAAACCAAATTTAGTTAAATCCATTTTCCGTATAGTAAAAAGTACATTTGAAGATTCCAATGCTTTTGTTGCAACTAGTTTTACATGGTGAAAACTAGAATTTACTAATAAATATTTTGAATATTTGTTCTTACTAACTGTGCCAACTAGTTTTTCCAGGAACGGATAGTAACTGAATTCGGGTTTTTAACCTCAACATATCCACATGAAAAACGAATAACATTTAGCTCACATAATTTAATGCAGCCCTTAATTGTTTCTAATTCTAATAACATGTTAACTATATACAATTATTATACAAAGCAAATACTCAATTATCTTAAAAATAAAGCATCACGAAATCATGGGAGCAAGAATGATTTTCCTATTTTCTTTACACACGTACTGTTTCACCCTTACCTCGCCTAAGGTTTCACCCGTATCAAAAGTATAGTGTGAAACTACTTTTAAGTTCTTCCCTCCATTGTTTACTGTATTTGTAGTGCCCTGCTGAGGCGTAGAACGTTTTTTAAAAATGGTCTTTAAAATAATGTTTTTTACTGACACTCTCTCTGTACAATTATATTTACAACAACACTTTTCTTTTACTTGGTTTTTATTATCTAATGGAAAGGATGCATTGGGTACTATCATAGTCAGTTTTTTAATCGGTTTTAATGGTGCTCTTACACTGTTAGAAGATACAGTTAATTTATAGTTATTATCAACACGGGATGACACATTACTGATTTTAGGCCCTTCTTTTTTACATGAACTATTAGCATTTTTAATATTCTTCTTTGATAATACCCTGACATTACTGGCAATTATAGATTCGGAAACTTTTAAGCTTACTCCAAACATGACATTGTTTTCAGCAATGGCAGCAAAACTGGACTTTGATAATTCCTTTTGTCCACTTATTAGTGTATTATTAATTTTGTTTGGGCTTTCTTTAAATTGAACAGGCATTTTTTCATAACTGGTGATACTTTCTAGACAATCTGGATGACAATTTTTCTCTAATCTTGGAAATTCACGGGCCACTATTTCTTGGGTCTTTGGTGTTCCACAGCTGTCGTTTAAATATTTCAATTTTTTGCTTGGGTTATGCAAAATATTATCATTCGATTTTCTTTTAAATGCAACCGTATCTTTTTTCCATGGTTGCAAATTATTTGGATCATGCTGTCTTACCACCACTGTTGATTTGAAACCATCTTGAGGATAATCAATCAACTTAACCTCATTGCGTTTGGGAATTGCAAGGATACTTTTCCTTATTTTCTCTGCAACGCGAATAAGTTTTTCATTTTCTTCGTATGTTTCCTTATTTACTAGATTTTGCATTTGGGGCTTAACCGTTTCCTTATCATTTACTTTTGAGTTTTCTTTTACGTTTGATAATTGATGTTTTACACTTTGTACTGGACTATATTGTTGAGTCAAAGGTTGTTTTTCAACATCTTGGTAATTTGCTTTAATTAATTTAAGGGACACATCAGTATATTTATCTAGAAATGATGTTTTGCTCACAATAAGCTTCCCACTTTTGGTGCCACCAGCCACTGTTTCTTCATTCTCACATTCTCTTTTATTAAGAGTCCACCATTTTCCACCCTCATACGTACCCGTTTCTTGTACTTGCTTAAGCCACTCCTTAATTAACTCAGCTTCATTATTTTTTACAAACGTGTTGTTTTGTGTAACCAAATTCGGTGACATACTGCACCAAGCTTATTTCAAGCTAAACTAACCCTCAAAAAATTGGCAGCAGGCAAAATTTGTAAATCTATATTCAGAGTTCAAACTAATAATGGATTTATGTCTTAAATCTAATTATGAAATAATTAGGAACTGAGACGTAATGTTCTTACAGGCTATTTTAAATACAATACTATTAATGGTTGTTTGGGGTTGTTACCTGGATTTACTTCCTTTTATTGTTTTGATAATGACAAAGAATGTAAACTATTGAACTTACAAATGGGGATTACCTAAGTAAATTTGTAAATAAGTATAAGTATTGCAATAAACTAATAACTTTTTTGAAAGTGATTTTGTTTTCATTCGAAGTTTCTTTATGTCATCTGTGATTGGTAGACCCAGCGACATTACTTAAAATTATAAATATTAGTGCTTACTCCGACATTGTTTTCAGCACCGGCAGCAGCCTGTTGACTAGACTTTAATAATCCTTTGTGTCCGCGTATATTTGTATATTTTATTACCTTGCTTGTGCTTTCTTCAGTTCCTATAGATATCTTTATGACTGGTGATACTTCCTGAATACTTTAGAGGACAACTTTAGCACCACCAAAAGCATATTTAGGTGCATATTGTCAGCAAATAATATGTATTTAGTGATTCTCTACCAAATGGAAATTATGCGATTTTAAAATTATGATTTATGGTATTTTTGCATTGTAAACTTGCAGTGGATGCCATTGCACTTTTTAATCTTGATTTGAAATTCCATTGAGATGAATATTATAGGTGTAAACGTAAGGTCAAGGTTTATTTACAATGCGTTGTTATTCCATAATATATCAACATAATTATTTTTAATTCAATCTTGCACATATGCTATCTGTATAGGTATTAAGTATATTATTAATATTAAGAAAAATAGCAATATCAATTAGTTGAGGTATATTAATTTGCATTGTTATCTCGTAATAATAAAGTACTTTTTCAATCGATCGTGTATTTTTAATATTTTTTTTATTTCGCTTTTAGCGCCATTTAATAAGGTTTTTAATAAACAGCTGATCAAGTGAAACGGATAGTACAAATTTTTAGATACATTTATTCACTTCATACTTCGCGCCATTTAAAGATAGACTAAGTATAGTATTTTTAACGAAGCATTTTAAGTATCTACAAACTTTTTTAGCGTTTTAACGACAAAGAAACATGAAAAGGTATGAAACAAGTTAAAAAAATTGTTATGTGTCCAATATTTTATTGGTACAAGGCTGCACACATTAGTCAATTGCCTGATAACATCTTTGTTATCAAGGTTAATTATTATTATCCCAATATTTTATTGCACAGCTTTGATCTTTGAGTAAGTAGAGCATGGTACAATAATTCTTTGCCAATCTTAATCACAGGATATCACCAACCTACGTGAACAATAAAGAATTATATCGGTATTTATTTTTAAATAAACTGCAACCTGGATATATAATTTTTAGTTTCTGTAAATTGCCATCAGATAACCAACAAAAAATAGTACAATTTCTCAGCAGAAAAATTATTTAACGAGGGGATGATTTTGTGAATTTTCGCTGTCCTTGTTTTAATATAATTTATTAACATTTAATTAATTAATGTTTTTGTAAAAATCTGTAGTCTTAGGTATGTGATGTTAAATTAAAGGCTTAGTAAGAAAAACATAATGGTGTCTTTTATTTTGGATGTATGTTTGCTGTAATGAAAAATTCGTAATTTTGCCATCACATTTAATTGAATAAGTTAGGATTGGCTTATTAAAATTAATTCAAACTTGGCACATGGGTTTATTATATCGGCTTCTTTAGAAAATTATAATACAATTTTCCTCTAAAATGTACAGGGGAGCCAATATTTACCCACCAAAGATATACAAGGGATTTCCTATGTTCAACTAAGCCATGCATCACCCCGTATACTGTGTCGAATTTTAACCCTAGGGATTATTAGAGGTGACTTTTTAGAATTTTCGATTTTCTCCTATAACACATAATTCAAGTAAATGCCTAGGAATTTTAAACAAACATACATTTACTTTAAAGTTATAATTATTCTGTTTTGTATGTTGTTTAATGTAACTAGGGATATTAATTTTCGCAAGCGATCAACAGCATATCATTAAATTTGATATATCTATCCAGAATCAATTCATTACTTATTAATGTTGGCACTACGTGCAACAATATGCCATTAGAAAATACTCTAATATCAGGTATTGAAGAATATATTGATTAATGATTAATATATCTTTAAATTGGTTATTATCTGGAAAATAAATTGCTATATTATGATTAAATGTTATAGAATATAAGACGTTGAGAAAACCACTTAAGATGTATGTATATAAAGGCCAAATTAGCAATATTGACTAATTTTTACATAATTTCATATGTGTATATGCTTCTTTATGAACAAAAATGTTGCCATTCGAGCAGATACATCGAAATACTGCTGAACTTTTTAATGAATAATGGTTGAAAATTTTAGAAATTCTTAAAAGCAGCATATTATGGTGGTGTAACGATTAAAATTGATTCCATTTCGTGACATTATAAAGCAGCCGCAAAAACGAAACATTTTATTTATTGCTTGAAATCTCCAAGAACAGGTATGGAACTAAATGTAATATATCTTTGTTTTCAAATAACCTTTAAGACTTTTAAAAAAATGTTGCATGTATGTATCCACATCGGCTCATCTAAGAAACAAATTGAACTCATTTTTTGTTTTGTCGAAGAAATATTATATTTAAAAACAAATCAACTAACACCAAGGGATTTTACTAATAGAAAGAACCGATCTGGGTACACGTACAACATAATTTGTTTAGGTCTTCTTTGCGTGAGGAATCTCAACATTAATCTTACACAAATTTAGAAAAGAATATGTATGAATAAATATTCTTGATTTAGTCCCCAACATTTCAATGTATTGAGCTTCTTTGATAATTTTAGAATATACAGTGAGCTAAAGTCTGTTCAGAGATATAAGAAAGTGACTAACTGATCCCTATTAGGAAAGACTCGGACCAGCTGTAAAATTGAAATATGTCCGAACCGGTCCGTATTTTGCTTAGAATTGAATCATGGTTTGTAATAAAAATAAGTAAGACATTATATAATATTTTATTTATGTTTAAATGTGAAATTACAAGTTATTTTATTATTAAAATTTATATTTATGATTACAAAAATATACAAACAAAATACCGTAACTTTTAAATATATTAACTTAATTTGGTTAAGGTAATTTCGCTACCATTTTGAAATATCCATGTCTATAAAAACCACATCTAACGGAGTATCTGATAACAGGTCTTCTGTATATTGTCTCAAAAATTTTATACGTTTTGAAACAATATCCGGTTTCTCCATAATGTAGCGCCTGCCACTGTCCCTTTGAAATTTAAATCCCAAATGCTTTAACAAATGACCTAATGTGGAGTTGCTTAGGTCAATAATTTGTTTGGCATGCAATTCCTCTTTTACCTTTTGCCGTGTGACATACTTATGCGTGGCAATCATATTGTAAACTACGCTCCTTATTTGAGTTTTCCTTGCCTCAGTTAAATCCCTTGTTTTTGGGGCACGCCTTCCTCTATTAGCCTAAAAACATTTTGCACCAAAGATTCTAAGTCGAATGTCGAATAAACCCCAAAATTCCTCGCCCGTACCTGAATGTTTGGGTTCCGTTAACTTCGTATAATATACTATACCCGAATTGCCTTTGCGAGCTACTTATAGCTCGCGATCGACAGATTGGCGACCACTGCATTAGAGCATAATACATAATATACATACATACTATCAATATTAATAGCACAATATAGGAATTATTATATCATCTACATAAGCCTAATTCTTATTTCCTAAAGATATTAACATTTAGATTGAGTTACAGAACATGATACACTTTACACTGTTACACGACAAAATACCGTAACTTTTAAATATATTAGCTTAATTTGGTTAAGGTAATTTCATTAAAACCTAAATTATTACCATAAAATAATCAGTAATTATTTAATTTATCCACATCTTAAAATGCCGCCGTTGATAATGTCAGTTGTCAAGGGAACACCTTAGTTAAATAGCAGTTAATAAATATAAGACTAACGTAAAATTAACTTACTAATTTAAGGTATTTGTTGATTACAAGTTAAAACTGGCAATTTCCCGTGACAAGGTTGGAATAAAATAAATAAATTGAAATAAACCAATAAGGACGGTATAGCAGTTTAGCTAAATACTATAATTATTCAATTACTATTATGCCATGTCACTCAGGAGGGTAAAGAGATGTCTGTGGAACTTACATCCTTTTATATTCTGCTACACCAACTTTTCCCATTATTTTTTAATAAACGCTGCAAGATAACTTTGACTTCGGGTGGTCAGACAATTGATTTGTTCTCCTTTTGTATGCCCCTTTGTAAAAAAAACTATGTTATAGTCTATTATGTGCTCATATTAAAATATGTGCATGTTATAATTATTACCTATTGAGATCACCTTGACTTTAATACAATTTCTTCTCGATAATCCATTAGAATTACGTGGCATTGCTTATATTCATAAATTTTTGAAATCTACATATTTGGGAGCCTCCAGCTAGTTTTCATAGTTTGCTGCCCACACTTTTATGGTTATTATTTTATTATAAATAAATAATAAAAATTTAAATTTAAATGATACATTTCTTTAATCAATAAGAATTTAATTACCTTTAAAATGCTATACGAGCATTCCATTCAAATAGGATTAGAAATGTTAATTTAATTATATTAACATTATTTAAAACAAAAAGACGGATAAGTGTGAATGGAACTCGCGCCTTGAGGGTTTTGTACCGTTATGTTTGACACGTAATAATGCCAAATAGAATTGGAAATTAATTATAGTGGAAATTATTTAAAACGACCGAAACCCCAATGAAACGTGCAACAAAGAACGTTACAGGGTATTCTTTGTTTTCATACAAATCAAAAGCAAGAATAAATTAAAGCGAATATCCAGTTGACGCCCTTCAAAGAGAGTAAAATAATCAATCACATAAGTCTTAGTGTTTTATCTTTTACCAGGTACACAGGCGTATACCTAAAATTAAAAATGAAACCAGTATTATTAAAATTATGTTTTATTTTACATATAATTTACTATGAGCTAATTTATTAATAATCGTAATATTTTTGTTTTTTAGAGTTTTTATGTTCAGTGGCTGCTTTAGGATTTGGTCTTTGGGGTAGGGGGGGACAAGGACATCTTAAATTATGTACATTAAATATAATAAAAAGAAAAAAGAAGAACAATACGAAAATATATTTCATATATATATTTATAACATTTTTATACAAAAATAAAGAAATAAACATACAAATACATACAAAAAAGTTGATCTGAATCTGAAGATAAAGGAATCTAAAACATGAATTATCAGTGACCTAACCTGAAACATCCAGAATGTGTTCAATGGCAATGTATGACAAACAAAATCAGACCAATTTTCGGGGATAATGGTTTGTAATGCCTCTTTCCAAACATCCAAAACGGCATTTTAATCTTTCCTGTCTTTTCCAATAATTTGTTTATTAAAAAATGTTTTGCTTTGGGCTCAAATTAATTCAATAGCATTGAAAATGCAGTGGTACGGCGGCAATCTCAAAACTTGATGACCCGTAGTACAAATTAATTCATCCACGGCATATCCTAATTTTGCTTTGTATTGTTTTACTACTTTTAGCAATTCGGGTTAAGTGCGTTTTTCATAAAATTGATATTTTTGCTTTGTAGCCAGGAAATGATATCAGCGTTTCTCGTTGAAGCATTTGGCACATTTTCCATAACAAGAAGCAAGGGTTTTCCGAGCCGAGGTAAAAGCTGTTCTTCCAACCATTTTTCAAACAATGTAGAGTTAATGTTGTCCTGATAGTCAGCGCTATTATTTTTTTGTGAAAAAACCCAAATTACTGGTTACAGGTTTCATTTCAAAGGTTCACATGCGATTAGCATTTTTGGATTTAAGAAAGAGCAAAAAAGAGCTATGGAACCACATATGAATATTTAAAATGAGTTATGCGCCATCTATTGTTAATTGTTAACCACTTGTTGTACGTTTCACTTTGGCACTGTACCCAACTTAAACTTTGAACCTCGATGCCCACTTGTCGCCATAACCTGATCGTGGCCCCCCTGGTCACCTTTCGGTGGTGTCGGGAACCGACGGGACTCCGCAACCTTATTGCTTACCCTCACAAACTACTAACCCCCACCCATTTAGTGTGGAGTTCAGTTCAGTACTCGTCTGTTCCCGACACAACTGATCGTATACCAGTGGTCGATCTTTGATCAATTTCTCGTACACCCCTGCGCCTCTTGCATGTCACTGTATTTTGCTTTTTGACTTTTCAAGCTGTCATGACTATTTGACAACCAACATATCCCTGCACGCCAGCATGATGAAGTGAAGTATCTTTGAGCTGTAATATCATCTAGTCAGCTAAAACAATGTGATTTTAACATAAATAGTTCACTTCTAGTCAAAATGGTAAAAATCCAATTTTAATTTTTTATATCCCCTTTTTTACAATCATAACATTATGTTCATTTTCTACCCCCTTTAACCTAAAAATGTGTTAGCCAATCCTTCAAGCATGGTTGGATGAAGCATCTTTGAGCACCTATCTACATCTTTTTCCTCTAATCAGCTACAACCTACATAATTGCTTCACCACCTGCTCATTGGCTTCAAATTAATAAATTCCAACCTTAAAATAGTATAATTTCATTTCATTTTTTGTTTATCTCCTAAGAATGTGTTATTCAAGTCTAACCCAGTATTTTGCTGACCACACCCTAGACACGGTTAGATGAAGCATCTTTGAGCACCTCACTTAAATTAACCTCCTTTAAATAGCTACAAATAACATAATTGCTTCATCACCTGTCTCAGTGGCTGCAAACTGGAAATCCCCTTATTCAAAGATACCTTGACCAAAATTTCAAATATTACATCTCATTCAATCTTGAACATTCATTAGAACCTACAATTTTCAATTTTAACATACTTTTGATCGTCGCTTATGCAAGATAGAGCTGTCGTAATCGACTACTGGTAAGTCCTCTCATTTTACTTAAAACGTTTAACTTACATTGTAAATTTCTTTTAGTATCCCTGATGATGGACATTTCTATGTCCGAAACATGTAGGATATAAACATATACATTGAAATACATATTGTGGAGGTAGACTGCCGTTGTTTTATTTGATTTAAAATGATGCTTATTGTCCGGAAAAACTTAAACTCTTTTACAAGATTCATTAAACCCGCCCTTAACATGTTTGTTACAGTCTTCTTTAAAGCTAGCATTTAAAAGGCATTCATGAAATCCTGGCTTAAATCCTCATTTAATCCATTATACTAGTTTCAGTATCCTAATAGCAAATTTAACAGAATGCGTTGGTTCCATGTGCATTTGCATAAAATGATGTCAGAATAGTTATTTACGTATTAAGAATGGAAAGTGTTATCTCGCAGAGCGAGCAAGTAAATTTAATATGGACGAGACCTGAAAGCTTCAGAGGCCTACAAGGACACTTTCCGAGCATGGTAGCAGAATTCCTGATGACAAACCTTTTGCAGCTCTATGCAGGAATTTAAGAGAATGGCTGCTTTGTAAAACTGAGAGAGATAGTTGGAAAATTGCTACAAATGATAAAAATACAGCCCACGTTTTACAGCAAGTTGATAACAATCGTAAAACTTCATTAGCCAAAATCAGAAAATAAAAAATGCTGGTGTTTCCCCATAGGCTTTTCATGGAGGATTCTACATAACAAGTTTCATCCATACAAAACCGAATTAATCCCTAAATTGGAGCCACGGAATCCCGCACCAACAATTCTTAACAAGATTTTTCGAATTGTATCGCCAAAATGTAAATATCTTGTCCAACATCGCCATCTATAAAGCCATCTTTGGTGCAGCATGCAAAACTATAATATATCTTTCGTCGTCTGATTGTTTTGTCATCATGCAATGTTATAATGTCGCTACCATGTTGAAATATCCATGTCTATAAAAACCACATCTAACAAAGTATCTGATAACAGGTTTTCTGTATATTGTCTCATAAATTTTATACGTTTTGAAACAATATCCGGTTTCTCCATAATGTAGCGCCTGCCACTGTCCCTTTTAAATTTAAATCCCAAATGCTTTAACAAATGACCTAATGTGGAGTTGCTTAGGTCAATAATTTGTTTGGCATGCAATTCCTCTTTTACCTTTTGCCGTGTGACATACTTATGCGTGGCAATCATATTGTAAACTACTACTCCTTATTTGAGTTTTCCTTGCCTCAGTTAAATCCCTTGTTTTTGGGGCACGCCTTTCTCTATTAGCCTAAAAACATTTTGCACCAAAGATTCTAAGTCGAATGTCGAATAAACCCCAAAATTCCTCGCCCGTACCTGAATGTTTGGGTATCTGGAAAAGGTTCTCTGTTCCGCTTTAATTTCTCACACCTGACAAAGAGAGGAAATGAAGGGTTAGTACTTGCTAATTTCATGCCTATGATTTGCTTAGAAGAAAGAAAGATGATTAAAAGATGTAGCTTTCTTTGTTGCAGGTTTTATTGCCCTTTCGGTCTTTTTAAATAATCTCTACTATATAATCAAACTTTTACCTTGCTGACAAATTTTAAAATCTTAGTGTAACCTAGAAGTATCCAATAGGTTTTAATGAGAAGTAATTTAAAAGGCTGTATCTTTCTATTACAGACAGTCAAAAGTTTGAATTTTCTACAGGATTAAGCGGATCAAGAACTTACATTATTTTATATTAATTTGAATCTAAAACTTGTACCCTGAGAAAAGGGGTTTTGATGGACATATGTGCAACAAATTGACCAGTTTGTTCCTTATTATTGCAAGAAAGAACAGCACAACCAAAAACAACTTAAACGATCTTTAAAACTGTTGAGAGATTCACTAAAATGTTTATTAATTAGTGTAGGTGTATGACTTTTATTGCCTTGAAAGTTAATTAAACTTCTAGCTCGCCATTGATGCTGACTGTTTTTTCTGTGCCGCTCAAACTGCTTGTATAATTTTTGCAATTTTATGTTTATTTCATAAATTATTTTTGTTTCCATCAGTAAGACCATTTTCTAATTAGATTAGATACTGTTTAATTTATTTGGAATCCAAGACTTGGTTGTTCAAATTGTCTCATAGATAATACCTCTGTTATTCACGAGAACTTGATTTTCCGAAAATTTTTACGAAATTATATTTTTATTTGTGATCTCATAAGACCCCTCGAGCTTAATCTCTGATCATAAATAGGAATGTACAAAAAATAGCTTGATATTTACAAACTTGACCAGTTTGACATCTCCAGGCGAAAGATAAACATCAAATGGTAATTGAAGTGTCACAATCCATAAAGACCCGGTAGAAAAATACGCAGCCTATGCACCACGTAAACTTTATGTGTCGAAAAGCCATAAATAGTCCAATCCACCACGTCGATAATTGTTTGAGATAAATTAGACACTTCTAGTATATTACTCAGCATATGCCGTAATTTACTTTGTCTTAAGTTGGCAAGATCGTTGTTATTATTTCCTGAAAACGCCATGTAGGAGGACATAGCGAATGTTGGTCATATTTTGTAATTGTAATCAAGATAGTGTCAGTAAATTACAAAATATATAATGAAATATTCTTCTCGGTCCGGAGCTTAATTAGTTTCTTTCTTTTGAAATGTGTTTGCGCGTCGACAATGAATTCGCTCATTATATGCAAATTGTTCTGAGTGATATTAAACTTTGAGTAATTGATGTCATTAACGAATCATTAATATCAAGCAGGAATTGTAATTTGTTTTATTAATTAGAATGGGATGTAAGTCACCCTATGACAAAATCGGAAGACATTTGCTTAAGGTAGTAGCACAATTTTTCGTTTCTTCCAGGTTTTTGTTGAGATGTGAGACCCCTTGTTGCCTATAGAGAGGTACATTGGCAATCGATGTTAGAGCATCCAAAGTAAAAGTTGAAACAAGTGTGTTGTCATCAGCGGAGCTTAATATAGGATTTATAGTTTTTTCCAAAAGATCGTTAACGTAAGTAAAAAGAGGGTGGACGACATTATAGAACATTGATGGACTCAAGCGTTGATGTATGTATCTGAAAGAAATCCGTCCATCGCCACGTGAAGAAAACGGTTTTTAAGAAAGTCTGACAGCCATAAACAAAATTGTACCGACATTCCGTACGCTCTCACTTTAGATAGGAGCCATACTCGATCAATGGCCTTCAAAAGGTCCAGTGCTACCGCCCGATGATGATGCTCTAATGCGTTGTTCCAAACGTGAGTAACATAATGAGAAGGTCTGCTATTGATCTAGACTTACGGAATCCATGCTGGCAATGATAAAGATAACGGTGAAGAGTCAGAATGTGATGACAACATTTCTTTGTCAGAACTAAAGAACTCTTTAGTGCCTCAGGCAACTACCGTCAATAAATATAAAGGAGATAAAGATAAAGATAAACCGTCTACTAGTAAAGAGTTTCTATCATCCAGCTTTGATGACATAGTTCCCTTCCTACCGTTAGAAAAGACAACAACAAAAAATCCAGAGGGATCCAGAAAGCTCGCCGTATAAGGACAGTTCACTGCAAAAAATAGAACAGCAAAAGTCGAGACCAAGGAAATAAGTGCCTTTGAGTGGATTAACTGAAAACTGGGTAAAACCTTCACTAAAAACAGCAAAAATTGACTTTAAACTATGTGAAAATGAAAAATGAAGATAAAGTCGATATGATCCGGTGTTTCCAGTGCAACACATGGTTTCACTGCAAATGTGTTGCTTTTGACCCAAAATAAAAAAAAATTATTTGTGTATCATGGACACAACTTTAAACTACTATTATTTAACTTACAGTTACAGTTTTGTTATCGTGATCATGTTTTTGAGTTTTTACTAGAGTTGGATTATACCTTAATACTTTCTTGCCTGGGTTATTTTCTGCGTCTGCATTTAATCGTCTAACCATTCAGTTGCTCAGAAATCTTTCAAGGACCTTGATATTTTTACCCGCTGGACGGGAATTTATATTTTATAAACATTAAAAACATTTAAACATTTATTTACCTAGCAATGATTCTAATCTGGCCCGACAACAAATACTGGAAATTTAAGGCTATTTACGACTTAGCACCTATTTAATTGCAGTCATTAAATCAGAACCATTTTTTGTAAAAATAACGTTAAAGCCTGTCCAGAGATATAAGAAAGTTACACTTTGCCTTTGAATGGGATTATCCAAGGGTGACCATAAACAAATAATGAATGAATGAATAAATGCAAGTAAATTATGGTCCGTACTTAAAAATGTCTTAAAGTAAACTGCAAATCCGGAAGACGTAATTTCATTATTAAAGTAATAGTTTGGTGATATTAAACCGATTTCTAACTGATTCAAAATGAGAGGGTTAATCCCATAAAACAAATCATGTTCTAAGGACTGTATATATAGCCACTCTTATTCTTACTTCGTGTGTAATACAGCGCTTGTTTAATCATGTATGAGTCATGGAAAATATGTGCGAGCCGAGCCCAATGTATCTCAGGAGATAATCCAGTCGAAAAGCAGAAAACACTTTTCTGTGGAAACTAAGGAAGTTATAAACAATGTTTATTCAACTCTCATTGGACGTGCGGTCCGCAAGCAAGCGTTAGAAGAAACGGCCGCATTAACAAAAATTCCAACATAAACTGTGTGGAAAATTGTGAATAATCCCATTTTAGCGAGGAAAAAAGAACCGATACATAATTTAATTAAGAGGCTTGAAAAAGATGAAACCGGCGTTAAATGCGGCCGAACAACGTTATGGAAGTGGGTTTTAGATTTAAAAAAAATTAACAAAAGACGTTTTAATGGAATCCAGTAGAATTCGGGAATGGCGATCCGAACATTTACAAAAATTAGGATTTACAGAGATCAGTAAAGGCCGATTATTTACTTGAATAAAACCTGGTTCGACACACATGATACCCCGGAAAAGGGTTGGGTTGACTCAAGCGGCAAGTGTAAAACAAGCGCGCCATCAAAAAGTGGTAAACGAATTACGATTTTCCATGCTGGATCTAAAGACGGATGGATTCCAAATGAACTTTCTCTGTCTGCAAAAAACATTAAAGATTCTTCTCTGGATTACCATAAGGACACCACTGCTGATTTATTTGAAGATTGGTTTAAAGACAAGCTAGTTCCAAATATACCTTCGAATAGCGTAATTATTGTAATGGACAATGCAAGCTACCATAGTAGGCAGTTGACCAAGACTCCTTCCTCAAATGACACAAAAGCAACAATCCAAAACTACATGTATGATAATGACATTAATTTTCAGGAAGATTACACCAAAAGGCAATTAATTGAGGTTTTACAAAGTTTAAAACTACAAAAGGAATACTTCTGTGATAAATATGCAAAAAATGTAGGGCATACAGTTTTAAGGCTTCCACCATACCATTGTATATTTAATCCCATCGAACATGTTTGGCACCAACTGAAATCTGCCATTCGTCGTAACAATATTTGCCCTACTATTAACTCCAGTGTACTTGAGCTTACAGAAACTAAAGTTTTTAACATCCCTTCTCAAAGTTGGGCAAATTCTGTTACACATGTTGAAAAAGTGGAAAAATCCTATATCCAAATTAACAATATAGCACAAATAATAATTAGAACAATTAGTGATATTGATATATTAAGTGAATAATTATTATAGGTACCGAATAATTTCTATATTTTTGTAATCATAAATATAATTTTTAATAATAAAATAACTTGTAATTTCACATTGAAATATAAATAAAATATTATTTAATGTCATACTTATTTTTATTACAACCCATGATTAAATTGTAAGCAAAATACATACCTATTCGGCCATATTTCAATTTTACAGCTGACTCGGGTCTTTCCTAATAGGGATCAGTTAGTCACTTTCTTATATCTCTGAACAGACTTTACCTGTTAATTTAATTACATTTCATAAGTATTTACAAAATGCTTACTTTCATTAACTATCAACCGCTCAACTACATCAAAAGAAATAAGTAAGTAGCACCTGAACAAAAGGTCTATTGGGCGATTTAATACATACCTACTCTGAAAGATATTAAATCAAAATAAATTTGATCAGTTTGACCTCGATCCTCAAAAAGAAAAAGTGCAAGTACGAAACGAAGAGTGGACAGCGGCGCGGCGGGCAAGATCAGAGATCACTTTCTCTCGTACACCTGTGCGGAATGTGGAGCAGCCAGTCGGTCCATCGCCCCCGACCAATTAAATGACGCAGTCTTGATCAATAATTGATCTATTTGATATATTTATTGCTTCGTGGAAAATTACACTAATTTCTAATTTGGTTGCCGTGACCGTGTTACCACTTGGTACGATTTTTACCTAATTTACTTATCGGATTGGTAGATATGTTTCTAACAACTCCCTTTCTAACGAGGATCGTTCTTTTCACCAAAAAGTAATTTGGTCAGATGAATGTCGAATTACAAGTTTCCTTTGCAGAAATAAAACCATTACACATCATGAATGCCTTAAAATCCGTTCGAAAAAGATATCCAGAGTGCACTGAAAACAATGGAGGAGCTTTCGAACATTTGCGATGATTCCCGTTATTTTTTACCTTAATTTGAATCTTTTATTTCGTTTCAAAGTAATAAAGTTTAAATAAATCGCCTAGGAAATCAATATCATCCATGGTGTGTTATATATTTGAAAAGATAATTTAACATGCCATTTTTTTAGATTAAAATATATAGGGTGTTCCATTTAAAAAAATTAGGTTAGGCCCGATAACTTTTTTACTTGACCCGGTATACTTATTCTGAAAACGGCAGATTATTCAGCAATCATTATAAAGAAAATTTTGTATAAAACATTTTTCTGTATCTCTCTTGACTAAGAAAATATAGGGTAATTTTGAAATTGTCAATTTTTTTATTTCCCCCGTATCTCTTAAGCGAGCGAAAATTTTTTTTTTGATAGCACTAACAATTACGAAGATACCCTAGAGAAGTGTCGAAAATGGGACACCCCGTACTTCCCGATAACTTTTTAGCAAACATCGATATGGCTTATAATTTTTAAATAAATTAAATAACGTTATTTTAAATTAAGAACCGGAAATGAAGGCGACGTAAACACAGGTATTCATTTTTTAAATACGCCATTTATTGCTTTTACGTTAAAAGAGTGCATAGTAAAGTACGAACCACCTGCTGTTTTACTACACTATTAGTGTAGGTAGTTTGGCTTTTATTATTACTACGTTGCTTTTAGTGAAGTTCGCTGCTTCTTATATGGCAAATCTAAAGTCGTATAAGCTTAATAGGAGCTGTAGAAACCATAATATTAAAATTGTATCTAATGCAAAATTATGGTGGTCGAAGTGTTACCAACAGTCAGTAATAAAAGTTTCACACCTAAGCAATATCTATCACTTTCATGCCTTTAAATGATTAACGTTATTTTTTTTTCTAGAGATTAGAGCTTACCGTTTAGTAACATAATCGTAGGATCCATCCCAAGTAATAATTTAAATTCCGTTTAGTTTTGTGCTGGCTTTCAGTTCATAGTTTCTTTAAAAAAAAAAAGAAATTCCCACGCTGGACAAAATTTTGTCCTCAATCCGAGAAGACCATGTGTAGAAATATGCTTTGGAAATTATTTAAAAAAATGGGTTTTCGGTGGAATAAAACATAATAGGCAATCGATTTTAATAGACTATCGATATCGTCTGTTGGAGAAGAAACTACTTAAGATCTGAAAAGCCAGAGAAGAAAACAAAAAAAAAATATTTTACTGTGACTAAACTTTGGCAGAATAAAAATATTAAAAGTTCAAGGCAAGCTTTTTTGGAAGAAGTTCTGAAGGCTTCGTTTGAGGTGGCTACTGCGATGTTACAATCTAAAAATACAGAAGACTATCACGAAGATATGAATGCCCATGATCTTATACCAAAAGATGCAATAATTGTATTGGATACTGCAAATTATCACTCTAGGCTGACGGAAAAGTTACCGACAAGTGCGTGGCGTAAAAGTGAAATAAAAGAATGGCTAAGTTTAAGACAAATAGAATTTCCATTAGATTCCTTAAAAAAAGAACTATCGGTACTAGCCAATTAACATAAAAATGCATTCAAAAAATATGTAGTCGATGAAATGGCAAAGTTACGAGGAATATCTGTGGTCAGACTCCTTCCTTAAAGTCTGTGCATTTTAAGAAGTCCGATATCGGATTAAATCACCAAGGGATGTTATCGCTTTTAAAACAGTAAGTCGGTTAAGTTACAATATCTTCGCACCTTCGCTATACTTGATCACACCGAACATCCCACTGGTTTACTGTATTCTATTACTGGGCGAAATCAGAGGTTTCAAAACAAAATTATCTTAGAATTACGCGTTGAGCATAAATAATAATTAAATAGATAATTAAATTATTTTGCTATTATTATAGTTAAATCTATATAATAATCGCTATTTTCCAAGAACCAATTAAAATTTGCTCAAGTGCGGGATGGTTAAATATGTTAAAGATTTTGTCAGGTATATACTTTTCCGATAATGACATTATTTTGGGATTATTATAATTAAATCTTCATAATAATTACTATTTTCCCAGAAATAATTAAAATTTGCTGAAGTGCGGGATGGTATGTTCTACTTTATTTTAAATAAGTAGTTGTGCTTTTCACTTTTAGTTTGTTTCTCATTGTGTGTGAATTAAAATCAGTTATTCAAAGTTATGGAAAATGTTCAGCAAGGTGACACATCGCCTAGAAGGCATTTATCTCCAGGTGAACGCCGTTTGGTATTACAAGTGGAACGTTATTTTACTTTAGAAAAAGATAACTCGGGCCCGCTAGAGTCTGTTTTGGCAGTGCAAAAACGAACGTCTGATGCTTGCGGCATTTCAGAGAAGACCTTAAGAAGACTTCGAAAAAAGAGTGAAGAGGATTTGGACAGACCATATAAAAGGGTTCGACTCCATTCAAAAACCTTGGATTTATCCCAAGGGATAAAACTCTCTATTAGGAATATTGTTTATGATATGTATAAAGCCAAGGAATATGTTACCCTCAAAGCTATTCTTGAAAAGATAAAGCAGAAAAAACTTTGCGATATTGGAACTAACAGTTTGTCCATCATCTTAAAACATATGGGTTTCAAATATAAAAAAACGAGCAACAGAAAACTGCTTTGCGAGCTGTCCAATGTTTCGAAAAGATGGCAATTTTTAAGGGATTATTTAAACAACAAAAAATCGGAATTGTCAAGACAAGTTGTTTTTCTTGACGAAACATGAGTATTTGCAAACGGAACTTCAACAAAAACGTCTTGGCAGGATGACTTAAAGCATTGTTATTCAAGTACCCGTGCAAGTAATGGAAAAAGGTATATTATATTACATGCTGGTAATGAAGAAGGTTTTGTTTTAAATGCCAGTTTGATATTTTCATCAACAAAAAAAGCTGAAATTTTTGAGCATTGGTTCGAGGAAAAACTTTTAAAAAGTTTAGAAAAACCTTCCTTAATTGTTTTAGACAATGCCTCTTACCATACGAGACTCGAAGAGAAATTCCCTACAAGCAGCTGGAAAAAGGAAGAAATAAAAGAGTGGTTGTCAAAGAAAAACATAAACCATGAAAATTTATATTTAAAAAGTGAACTTTTAAGCAAGTGTAAAGAGCAGTCATTTAAAAAAAAGTATGTTGTTGACGAATTAGCCCTCAAATATGGACATCAAGTTTTGAGATTGCCGCCCTACCATTGTCATTACAACGCAATTGAATTGGTATGGGGTATTAGCAAGAACTATTATGACAAACATGCCTGTAAAAATATCGGTAAGCCTAGCGTTATAAAGTTATGGGAGGAGGCGCTTAGCCAAGCGGGCAAAGAAGAATGGCGGAAATGCATTGAACACACAGAAAAAATTATTTTTGAATCTTATGAGACAGAACAGGTTATAGACGAAGTAAGACCGTTAATTATTACGAATGATGATGATGATGACGATGATGTTGATTCTGATGAGTCTGAAAGCATGGGTGAAATTTCAAATGCAGAGGAAGACTACTTTTAGTAGTACCTATCTACAAGTAGGTACGTTCTGTCGCAAGACTACAAAATCGGTTCTTTTTAGAACCAAAACTTTATAAAAAAGAATTCGTAAAACTAATTTGTCTGAATACTACAAAAGCTAAAAAATTATTATTTTTCTTTACTTAAACTAATTTTTTATTTACTTTAAATTATTTTATTTAGAAAATGTAATTCATCAACATCCAAAATTACCTTCAATATAATTTATTGTTTGAGAGCCACCGACATAATGCTCAAGAGGTTTTATGGCTTAGCGGACTTCTTAAAACGCACAGACTTTACCACTGTGAATTCGGTCATACGGGGGGGGGGGGGGGGCATGGCCCCCCCTTGGCGTCGATTTACATTACAAATTTTATGAACTACGGCAACAGCGCTTGGCGCGTGTGACAAAACTGACCAATCGTGTCAAACCCTTAATTTTTTAAAAATATTTAAACGCAAAAAATATTAATAAAAATAATTAAGTAAGTAGGTATAATATAATATAGGTATCTATAATTTTATTAAAATTTACTTAGCCGTTTTTTGCGTATTTTTCCTACTTGAAAACCAAGAATCATCAACAAAAAAGGGCGTGGCACCCAAAAAATTTTCGTCTGCGGCGCTAAGCCTTTTCCTAGACCGACCTCTCTGGATTGGCACAAGCCGCCACTGCATGGCCCCCCCCTCAAAATGTTGATATGACCGCCCCTGTGTGAATTAAACCCGATCCAACTTATATGGGCTCAAATAAAGACAGATGTCGCCAGAAAGAACACGACTTATAAAATGGTGGAGTTAGAAAGACTCTCTAATGAAGCTCTGGGTACAATCAGTGCGGAAACGTGGAAAAAGTGTATCGTGTATTGTATATTGTATAAAATAGTACCACCCATTGTTATTTATTAGTGAATACGATTTTTTAAATGTTTTCAATATAACAATGGCTTGCGATAAATTCAGCGAGGTGGACCTACCTAAAGAATGCTTATTATTTGGATCCTTTTGGGTAAACCCAATAGATTTTAAGGGATGATGTTTTAATTGTTCTTGATACCCCGGGACTATAACAACTAAAATATGAAGCCAATTAGCTACTTGATACTGAATACTCTTAAAACACCTTTAAAAGAGAAAACTGAACATTAATAAGCTTTATCACGGATATCACATTTAAAGAGCTTTAACGTGGCTGAAAAGGAGGAATACAGCTTTTTTCCAACTAAGAATATATGTCTGGTTCTATAGCTACTTTTAGCACTTCTTTAGATCCATTGATGTTACTTGGGATGGCATCTAAACTACTTAGCTTTTTAATATTTCTCAAAAACAGCGTTATAGGAAGGCATTAGGTCTACAATTCTGAATTATTTGGAATTATAGTGTAAGTAGTATATATTGGTATACATAGAGTCTCAGGAATATGAGGGAACACTCGGACATGTTAAATGATCTTCTCAAACACTTTTTATCTGATGAATTCAAAAATTATAGAAATAACTTTAAATCTCTTTATAGATCTGAAATTAAAAAAACTAAATGTTCAGCAAATAATCAGTTCATCACGAACCCAGCATGTCCCACAAAACCAATGTGGGAAATAATAAATAAATACCGTGCTTACACATCTGGCAGCAGTGGAAGGGATTGTAACATGAACCCTGATTTGTTAAATAACTTCTTTGTAGGCAATGCATCAGACTTGCAGGGTAGGGTTGGAGTTTCTGCTATGAATGCACTAGATAATATTAAACACTTCCCAGCAGAAAACTTTAAATTTTCTGAAGTTTCAATTAATGAGGCTTGAGAGATAATAAATTCATTGAAAAATAAATCCTCAAAAGACTCTTATGGCTTTACCATACCCCTAATAAAGACCATTAAAAACATAATTGTAGGTCCTTTAACAAAACTAATCAACCTATGTTTTCATGAGTGTACTTTTCCTCTTGCTCTTAAGCCGCCTACAGTGGTTCCGATATTTAAGAAAGGTGACAGACATGATGCTACAAACTACAGGCCTATTTCTCTGCTTCCTGTATCTTCTAAAGTTGTTGAGAAATGTATGGATGGCAGCCAGAGTGAATGATTTCTTTGAATACAATAACCTATTCAACAGCAAACAGTTTGGTTTTAGAAGGGGTCGGGGAACCTCACTGGGTGTCATGGACCTGGTGTCTCATATTATTGATGCCTTTCACAACTCTGCATTTACATCGGCCATTTTCTGTGACCTTAGTAAGGCCTTTAACTGTGTCAGCCACAATGTACCTTTGGGTGAGTTACGGCGCTATAACTTTGGTGATAGTGGCCTGGCCCTCATTAGAAGCTATCTAAAGGGAAGATGTCAGGGGTCCATGTTGCTGGTGTGTTGTCTGGGAGCAGGGATGTAGGGGTGGGGGTACCACAAGGATCTGTATTGGGATAACTACTTTTTATAATCTTGCTGCTTATGGCTTGTGGCAAACAAACTTTTCTTAAATCAGGATAAAACACAGAGGATGATATTTGCAACCAGAGATTTCCCAGAGGTCTATAGAGAGGACCAAGTGAGGTTTTTGGGTGTTTATCTGGACAGGGGGCTGCGCTGGGATGCTCATGTTGCAGATGTGTGCAAATTACTAAGCAAAAATATATTTATGCTTAGAAACCTGGGTGAATGTGTGTCAAAGTGTGTGTTAAAGGATGCATATTTTGATACTATCCATTCACACATTAACTATGCTATGGTGGTCTGGGGACATAGTAGTGGAGCTGCATTGGTGTTTGCTTTGCAAGGGAGGACTCTCCGGGTGGTTTGTGGTCTGGGGTACAAAGAGGATTGTCGCCGGGCTTTTATTAATAATAAAATACTGACTTTACCATCTCTATTTATCTTACAAACTCTCTATGTCAGATCGCACATCGATCAATATGCCACTCATAGTTCTCTACATGACCATGATACTCGTCACAACTTAAATCTTGTGCCAAACTATTGGCGACTTTAAAGGTGCCAAGATGGCCCTGGGGATTCACTTCTACAACAAACTCTCATACCATCAGAGAAATCTACCTATTGGAGGTTTAAAAGAAAGGCTCAAGGCATTTCTCATCACCAAAGCATTCTACTCTGTGGAAGAATTTTTAAGCATGCCTGTGATGAAAATTTTAAATTCTCTTGTCCTTTTATTCTCTTGTTATCTTTTGCATGTTACTCCGTTTTGTTTTGTCAGTCTTTGTAAGCATTTGTTATTTTATCTGTATTTTATTTGTATTATGTCTAGATATTTTAATTTCTTGAACAATTTATTTTTATAAGCTTGTTTTATTCTGTATACTCCTCAAGTGATATTACCTGTAATTTATATATAGTTCCGGGTATAGTTCAATATGGATAGGGATATGGAATGCATTATGTTTTTATAAATTATTGACGTATGTAAATATTATACCTATTTGTATGTTAACATGAATAAATAAGTTTGAAGTTTCAAGTAAAGTGTATATTATAACATTTTTGTAATTCTTGGTCAATTCTAAGAAAGTTTTGTATAACATATCATATGTCTAAATTAAATGGGTTTTGAGTTATTATAGATTATTCAAAAATTCAATGTTTTACAGAAAAAAAGTATGAGTGATAAACGAAAGATATTTTAGGAACCCTGTATAATTCCAAATAATTTTAAATTGTAGACCTCCCTATCAGTAGTTCAGTGGTTTACATGCTATGGAATCCCTCCTGCGTTGAAAGTTGACCAACCAGTATATGGTCCGAGAAATTTGATAATATCTTTTCTTTTATAATTATTGAAGTTCTTATTTGAAAAATTGGCCCCAAGCTTCGATTGAAATAAGCTTAGGTTAAACCTGATTCATCTACTATATTCACTATCTTTTTAAAATGAAATACAACTTAATAAAATCAATATAAAGTGGTAGAACGCCTTTGGAGATAAGGTAGTGTTTTTATTGGATGCTATCTAATTTTTAAACAATAAAACTATAAATGAAACGGCACCAAAGAATCATAAAACGAAATAACGGCTATTTAAAGTGCTTTAACACGAATTTAAAATGTGTTTTATCTAACGAATATATGCGGAAATTAAATTCAATGAAATCTTTTTGTAGCGTTCTGTTATCGACCTAGCATCTCTTCGTCAAGCATTTTTTCTTTAAGTTGAATGAGTATCGAGCAATAAAATAGTGCCACCTTTTATTATTATCTGCGCGATAGTAGTTAATCATTGGCGCCGGTAGAATTTTCTGAAGGGGGGGGGGGGGCAAATGAGAAAGAGTTTTGGGAAAACAGTTCGGAACTGCAGAGAATCTTTGTTATTCAATATACAAAAAAGAATCATAAGCGTTATAAACAGAATGAGTTTCTTGGGGTCGTGTCGTAGAATATTCAAAAAATTAAAAGTACTTGAATGTTTAATGTTTGTTATGAAGTTTGAAAATGCAAATGTACGCACTAATAGAAATCATAACTTATTTTATCCTAACCACCGGCTGACAATCACGGAAGAAAGTTCTTGCTATATGTGCATAAAAATTTACAACAGTTTACCAAATAGAATAAGATTAATGAATAGTGTGTCACTGTGGAGAAAAATTTTAAAACAAGAACTCACAGATTACACTGAACCATATTTACTGCAGGACTTTCAATAAGCAATGGTTAACTCCTTCTTCTTTTAGTGACGTCATTTTGACATAAAGAAGTATTATTATTATTATTATTATTGATTTTCTAACAGGTCGCGAGACCTATCATGCACTCCCTCTACGGTATCGTCCACGCGGAGGTTTTTCCTTTCATATCTGTAGCTTCTCTTCATTGGTCTTGTGGTGTTGTGGGACATTCCGATCCCTCAATCTTAGAGGAGTGGAGTGATCTGCTTCGCAAATAGCATGGTGTAGGTCTGAAGTTTGGGCTTTATTGCGGAAATACTCTCTTAAGTTGGTTATTTGTTGATTCGTTATTTTTCCAATATCTGTAAAGCCTCGTCTCCCTAGAAGTCGTGGTAGAGTGGTCCGCTCTACCGCACTTCTTGGGTGATGTTTATGTGTTTTGGTAAGCTGAATTCTGATTTTGCGCTGTAGCCCTTTAATGTAAGGCACTCTCCAGTCTACTATGCTGAATGAGTATGGCAGAACTGAGCAGGCGTAGGTGTTAATTGCTTTGAACAAGTTCTTGCTGTTCAGTTTCGTTCTCAGAAGCCTTTTTGTTCTCTTAAGAAACTCTTCCCTTATATCTGTCTTCATCGCTGCATGACTAATGCGATGAGCCTGCTTCATCCCCAAGTATTTATAGTTCTCGCTTTCTCCCATTGCCTGAATCTCCTGGCCATCTTGCATAACGAACGGATTTTGCTGTATTTTTCCCTTTATCATGGTGAGAGAACGACATTTATCCAGGCCAAATTGCATTCCGATATCACTGGTGAATTCCTCCACTATTTTAAGCATCTGATCCAGTTAGTTTTTGGTAGCGGCCATTAGTTCAAAATTATCCATATATAGAAGATGGTTAACCCTACTTGCTTCCTGTTTGCCGTTTTTGATAGCGAATCCATATATTGTGGAGTTTAGTCCGTTGGATACAGGGTTCATAGCTAGACAGAACCACAGAGGACTCAAGGAATCACCCTGGAATATTCCTCGTTTTATTGGAACTATATCGGTGGAAATATTGGTGGTTCTCGCATTAAGATGGATCTTGATCCTCCACATCCTCATTGCGTGCTATAGAAATTTTGTCAAGTAAGGATCGTTTTTGTAGATCTTTAATATGCGGTACGGAATCAAAGGTCTTCTTTTAATCTACAAAGGCAGTATATAGGTTTCTTTGCTTAGAATAAGCTTGATTGCTGATGACTGAATCAATTATTAATTGTTCCTTGCATCCCATGGCTCATTTGGTGCACCCTTTTTGTTGTGGGGCTATAATGTTGTATCCTTCACACTGGGAAGAAATTCTCTTAGTAATACAGGATGTCATCAGCCTGTATAATGTGGAGAGGCAAGTGATTGGTTGATATTTTGATGGATCGCGTGTTTTTTTGCGATTATTATTATAATTATTATTATTCTTATTATTATTATTATATTATTATTATGTATAAGAAGTTTAGTAAATCCTATTAAACTTGGGGAGCGTTTGTAGATTGAAAATATAAATATATACCTTTTTTTAATGAGGTTACTCAACTCGTATTTCGGTTATTATTAAACGTATCAAAATTTCATTATTCTCGCACTTGTTAATCAAAAGTTGACAGAGGGGACTTTATATGCACACTGTATAAACTACTTAACTAACTGTGGTGTAAGCACGGTGTCTCGTGGGCGTATAGGTCAAATGTTAGCATTTTTTTAGGAAAGTTGTTGTTTATGAACCTTTGTGCGTTTTTTAAACAATTTTCTTGCGTCTGATATTTTGTAAGAAGTTAATGTACAGTATTATTTTCTTGAAGCTAGGATAGAACCTCACGACTTATTTTGAAATTCTGTCATAGATTCTGTGACTTTGTATTAACATTAAAGGCTTATTACAGAAACAATAAAATTTATGTGCGTTTTTTAAACTCGGGTCATAGAATTACACGCGTTAAACTCTTAACCTTATGTTTGTTTAAATGTTAGATGCAATGATGTATCATGCGTGATAGACCTGTGTTAGACTTCCATTGTCAATATTTACTTTATCATTATTTCAACTGGTGAAAATCTCCAGGTGAACACTGAACAAGCTAAGAAGCAAGAGCATTAATGAAACGAAATAAAATTAAATGATTTTATTAGTCACTTGTGCTATAAATAACAGTTTACAAACTATCCAAACTTAACAGAAATACACTTAACTCTTTGAATCAATAGTTTTCTTTTACAATCCTATTACTAATCTCCCAGATTCTCTTAAATTACTGGCTGCCCATTGGGAGAGCAACATACTTGACCAACCTTTCAGAAGACAATGAGTTTTGTGTTCTGCTCTTTTTAATCAATGAAGTATATATATTTCAAGATGTTCTTGTATATGTCATTTACAAATCTAAGTTTTTTACTAGTATAATTATTCAACATAGTATGGAAAATCTTATAAATAAACAACAAATTTAATTTAAAGGAATAGTCCATTCTCGAAGTGGAGTTGAAATATAGGGAAAAGGGGAAAGAAAGTCAAAAAGTCTTTCTTCACTAATTTAATAGTGAGCTATCAAAGGCTCAATTTTAAAAATAAAACGTCTCTACATATTTCGAAGGTAGTAACCTTCATCTTCAGGAGATCAAAGTAGTGCTGCAGTTATTATTAGCAGTAGAGAGAAAACTCTTGGTGGAAAATGACGTTGATGGAGCTTTTTTTTTTTTAAATATTTTGAAAAGATATTAAAAAATTGAATGCAATCAGCATACTAAAATTGTAAATGAAAGTGAAATGTTATATTTAATTCAAAATTTCTGAAAAGACACTGTCAATTTGTGGTCGAATTTAAAAAGGGAAGAAATTTGTCATTTGAAATTCCTAAGTCAGGATATATAAAAAGAATCTTTTGGACGCACTTTGCTTTTCTATAAGTATTTTATTTTCCTCAAATGTTCTAGAAGTTGGTTATTAAGATGCAACTCTAACAGTTTTTCGGTTAAAGGAAGCATATTGATTAGCCTAAAACCTTCAACTTCTTTTAGCTTACCATTGATTACCTTGGAAATTGGAGACACTACTGACACCTTCCAGCTATCAGGAACTACTGCTTCTAAAATAGATGTATTTATACAATCTTCCTTATTTCATTTGCCATAACCGCCTTTTTGAAAATTTCCATATCTATATCGTCCGCTGATGATTCTTTCTTTACGCTTTTAGTAAGGTTGTAAGTATCATTTTCGTGCAATGGCTCATAACATTGGATGAACCAAGTATATTTATATTCCGATTGGTGGCTATCATTTGTCCAATACTTTCAACATAGTAAATATTGAATGCTTCTACCATCTGAGTTTTTGAAGTTACCGTTTCTGCTCTATACTCCTTAATACCTTTCTACATTTTTTTGCTGTTATTTTTATTTTGATCAATGAGAAGAAGATTGTCTTTATTCTTTCTTCAAAGGTACCAAACAGCATTTGTTTGGCTCTTATATAAAGCCGAAGTAAAACTACCTCCCAAATATCGTGCCCTTTGATGCAATACATTCCTTTTTTTGGTGCACTTTTTGCATCCTTATCAAACCAAGGATTCTTATATGTTGGAACCGTCCTTTGTTTTATAGATGCCACTTCATCCTGATTGCGAATTTCCACTAACACCTGAATGATGTCATGATCACTATTTTCTGGGTTTGTAAGTACCTACAGTAACTTCTTCCACTTTCTGCCTCAGACCATGCATTGCCATTAAATCTATTAATTGGCCCTTTTAGGAGAGTTGTTTGTTACATCTATGTTGAAGTCCGCAATTGCATAATATACCTTTCCTGTTTATTTCTTTATTTTATCCTCCAATAGCGCGTCCATATGAACAAAATTAATACTATTTAGAGGTTAGCAGAACATGAAAGAAATGGGAATTTGTTGTTGTCTTCCTTCTCCGTGATAAGACTTGATTGTTTACGCATATAATGTCCACTATTGGACATCATTGAGTTCAACCTTACGCCAGAGGTGATTCTACTGAAGTAAGAATAGATAAAATTCAGGGTCTCAGCTTTGGGAAAAATATATCTTCGCTCTTAAAAAGTCTGAGAAATATCTACTAAATATATAACTGCGACAAAGAAAATTGTTTTTCCTTGTATCGCCACTTCAGAGCAAGTAGAGGTGAGTGCTATCATTTTTGAAATAAGTTGTAAGGTACATTGAGAGCATCCAATATCTCTTCAAATTGTCGGTTTACGCCACAGAGGTATTCAAAAGGTCTTAAACTTTATCAGAGTTATTGCGGCACAACAATTGATCAACAACTGCCGCTTCTAATCCTGATCATCTAGCTGCGTCCACAACAACAGTACAATCTATAATGAATAACTACTTTTGATCTTTTCGATCCGTTTTCGACATTTGAATATCACATCCATTTAATCTAATTGCACCAGACATAAAACAAAATAAATTTAATAAGGTCACAATATTTTATATACATGTGACATTTAGTGTTCCATACCTGCTCATAACCTTCCTCCATCTTATCGTTTTAGCCGACTTTCAATGAAAATATCACAAAAATCCTAAAATGCCTCTTATATCTCGGACGTGCACAGGTAATTGATTTCGAAGCATTGCATTAGTTCGAATAAAGGAAATGTCGTGGTCGTGATATCTGTCGATAGAACCCGCAGGGGTTCCAAGTTAAAATTCAAGGAGTATACAAAGGATGTCTTAAAAGAGAATACTTGAAAAACATGCTCGTCACCTAGCAGTTTCTATAAATATTGGTTGTATATTAGGAATTAACTTTGAAAACGTACCACAGGGGCTATTATATCATTGAATTTGATAAAGTTTTATTTGTTATATTTGTTTTAAAATCTATAAAATTATTAAAATGTTTTGCTCTATATAGCTAGATTTATCAAAAAAATCGTCGATTTTCCAGAGTTTTAAGACTTAGTCCAGTGTTTATTGGCACGGAAGAAAAAACCTCTAATTCGACAGCTGTGTTTTGTTCATGGCTATTTTCGTTGGCCGCCCAAAACTTATACAGGGCTTGTATGTTTCACAACGAACCACAATTATTATTTTTATGATTTTTATAATTTTGAAGGAAATAAGATTGGGCAAAAGACAAGCCAACATTGCACATTTGATAGAATTTTACTACTTTTGCTTGCTTTTGCCTAATATATGTGGCTTTTCCTTCTCACCAGGGCCGGAACTACAATGGGGCAACCGGGGCAAAGCCCCGGGTTCGGGGGGCCCCCTGAGCGAAGGACAAAAATAGAAAATTTTTTTCGAAGTGCAAGTATTTTTAGCATTTTTAGCGCTGTCTCATTGTTTTTCGTTATGCGAAAATTTATTTACTGATTAATTTATTTATTTAGAATAATAAAAGCTGTATTGCGAAAAATCTGTTTAATAAAATTACCTCTAAACCTATAAGATTCTGTACAAATCTTGCGATTAGAAAAAAAAGTTTATAGTTAGAAGTGTTAGATTTTTTTACAAAAATTGGAAAAAATTGAGTTGACAAACTCAATAGAGAAATAGGGCCCCAAACTTAGTCTTGCCCCGGGGCCCCTTTAACTCTAGTTCCGGCTCTGCTTCTCACCGTCCATATTTGCACAGAACAGAATTGTAAATCGTTGTTTTGGTGTTTTTCTTTCCACTACACTTGTGATCTTTCAATGCTGATGTTTTTGTTGGCAATGTACGATAGTAGAGACCTATCTCATCTGCATTATATACTTACCTTGAGACATAATCCCTTAAGATGATCAATAGCCTTTCTTTCCAAGCGTTTACGTCTTCGATATTGATATCGGCTGATTCGCCACATATTTTCTTGAAGGTAATATTGTGCCGACGACGGAATTTTTCTAACCATCCATTTGATGACTTAAAGTTATCTAGCCCTAGACATCGAGCAGATTCAAGGGCTTTTGCTTCAATTATGGACCCGGTTATTTCGCGCCTTACAAAACCAATTAAAAACAACTTAGTCCACTGGTAATCTTCAGCTAATGCGATATCTAGCTACCCTAAACATTCCAGGAAGCATTTACCTTCTGACGCCAAAGTGATCATGAAAAATGTATGCGAATCGTTATTAAAGAGCGGCCACCCTAAAGTAATTGCCATTAAAAATACCAGTGAAATGACGAAAGTTCCATTACCGACGGTACGAGATATTATGCTAAAAGGACATTTTAAAAGAAAAGTTTAACTACAAAATGCGTTCCTGTGCAAAGTAGTACCCCTTATATCATTTCAGTAATATAAACAGTGATGCCAGCTGGGGCCAGGTAGATTCCACTGGATGGCACGCTCATCGACAGTTTTATATGGGCAATTTTACCAAGAAATTCTTTAAAAACGTAGGTTTGGCAATCGAACAGGTAACGGGGTTTCTTTGGGTGTTTAAAATATAATAAAACTATTATTGCAGTTATTAGGTCAAACGAAATATGTTCGGATGGACTTTACACTAATTACTTTATTGCAGGCGGATCCATTTAATTTGCTTTAAAGGCTGATAAATTGGTTGTAAACTATTTTGTTTTGAACAGTTTCTGTGTGTTTTGGGACTAACGTGAATATTTGAAGATGGCGGGAAAAAGCAAATGTTTTTCTTTAAGCGAAAAAATTGAAATAATCGAGGAAGTGAAAAAACTGGTTTAAGTACCAGGAAATTGGCTTTAAAATTTAAAGTGGGTAAGACCCAAGTGACTATGTTGCTTCAAAATAAAGCAGAAGTTAGAAACTTGTTTCAAGAAAATGGCAACGGTGAACAAAACAGAAAATTTTCCAAAACCGAAAGACTGGCAATGGACCAAGTTGTTTTTAACTGGTTTTGTACCGTGCAAAATAAGCACTTACCAATATCCGGGCCCATAATTCAAGCAAAAACCCTCGAATCTGTTCAATGTCTAGGACAAGATAACTTCAAGTCATCAAATGGATGGTTGGAAGAATTTCGTCGTCGGCACGATATTACATCTAGTAAAATATAAACAATCACCCTGTACATTCTTTATCACAACGGCATCGGCATGTCTGAATATCTAATGGCTCGACTTAAAAATCTAATAAATCCAAGGCTCTTTAAGCTTATTAAAATTTTAAGGGATATTAAGTTAAAAATATTAATTGGGAGTAAACGCCGCATTACCATAGAAGGCGTGATTATTTTTTTCTTTAATGAACCAGCCATTACAATTAAGTCTGAGAATGCTCGCGTCCAGAATAAGACATTACATCGAATGTGGGCATGGAAAACACAGAGTATATGCGAGGTAAACACAAGAAAACAACGCAACGATAACAGCGTTTCCACATGATTGCTTCGGCGATTTATCTTAACGCGGTATTTTAGACATGATGTATTGTCTATTGCCGGCCGTCATTACAAAATCGACCGGTATTTAGGTCGTTGTACATGCAAACGATCACTTTTAATCCGGGCCAGTGTGAGCTTTTAAATTTGCTGAAGAGTCAAGGGTATTGTTGCAGATGTAAACAAAAATTTAGGCTGAAAAATTACGAACACAATAATACCCAGTAAGTAAATACTGGGTATTATAATGCACAGCGCGATATGAAAATTGTATAGTACGTTTTATCCAAACATTCCTTGCATAGGACACAGGAGTGTTAATCCCAGAATCTCGAAATTCCGAGATCTCAGAGCAGCCATGTCTCAAAAATCACTGGCTCGTATAATAAACTGCTTGCCAGATGAAACGGATACCCTGATATAGGATAATAAATTTAAAACACGGCCGCCATGTCTTTCGATATGTCCAAATGAATATTTCCTTTATCAACAATCCCATACAAAAGAAATTACAAAAAATGTTTAGAAAAAGGCGAAGTTCTGATGAGGCATCCTGGATAACCTCTCTGAACAAACTCAACCTAGAGTGAAAACCAACTCGAACATATTTACATAGCTACATAAATACATAACTGGTGCTGTAAAGATGGCTTAAATAGTAGTAAAAATTGTATATATTACATATTAAAGAGATTAATTCTACCGTTAGTATAGTTTAATTTGAAAGCAGATATTGGACAATTTCTGAAATTTTCCGTGAGGGAGTTGTGAAACTTTGCAATGTTATATAAAACTGACTGGCCTCAAAAACTGTGGTCCGCTGATATAGCGGTAGTGTCCTACATCTAGATATAATGTTAAGTGTATGAACATGTGTTCAAGCAACAATATGATTGTATAAGTATCTAGGGCACTTTAAACAAAAAAATTTATAAAAGAAGCATGCCTGATGCAACTTTCTTCTCTCAGTAATATCCAGCAATTCGGACTCGATTCGTTTACGGAATATATTATGTTGATATATAGGAATTACCATGTAAATTTTCAGGTGGCTAAATATTGGCTCTCCTGTACATTTTAAAGAAAAATTGTATTATTATTTCTTGAAGAGGCCAATCCTAACTTATTCAATTGAATGTGATGGCAAAATTACGAAATTTTCATAGTTTAGGTAATATAGCAAACACCAGCAAATAATTATTTGGCATTGACCAAACGAAAAGTAGCGTCAGTGACAACATTTTCATTAAAGGCGCTTTAATTATAGCTAAATATGAGCTATTCCATTAAGGAAAAAGTAACTATCATTAAGTGGTATTATACAGGAAACAGTTTAAGAACAGTGTCTGAAATGTTGTCAGTTCAATTCCCTGATAAGCCTATCCCTTTCATTTCATTAACTAAACTATCATTGGTAAATTTGAGTTCAAAGGCACTGTAATAAATAACTGTAAATGCTCAATTCAGAATGTCAATAGAGCTGTAGAAGGAGATAATAGAGATCTTGATATTTTACTGCACGGGGAGGAAAATAAAATGATTAGCACGAGGATTCTTGGGCAAGCCGTGGGAAAACATCAAACCACAGTGTTGCGCACTTTAAAAAACATAAATATTTTCCTTATAAGTATGAGAAACATCAAGAGCTACGGTAAGGTGATGAAGAACGAATAATGGTATTTTGTTTTGAGGTAAGAGAAAGAGCAAATAATAATAGGGATTTTTTGAGAAATATTTGTTTTACCGATGAATGTACATTTACTCTCAACAACGAACCAAATGTTCAAAATCGCCGGTATTGGAGCCAAGAAAATGAACATCGTTTTGCTTATACTCGGAAAATATATTCACAAAATATAAATATTTGGGCGGGAATTGTAGGACATCACATTATTGGACCATTTTTTTTGGAAGGCAACATTACAGCAGTAACCTATTTAAACTTACAACAAAATCGAATTGAACCCGCACTAGAAAAAGTTGTACGCGAAAATCATGAGATCTGGTACCAAATGGATGGTTGTCCTGCCAATAATTCTCTCAAGGTTAGGAAATACTTGCAAAATATTTTTATGGGAAATATTATTGGCCCAACGCATCTAATCGTTTGGCCAGCCAGGTCTCCTGACCTTTCACCGAACGATTTCTTACTGTGGGTTCACGTAAAAAACTTTATTTATAAAGATGTAAAATTTGAAAATCTAGACCAGCTAAAAAACTGTATTTCGTTAGAATGTAACAGAATTTCCCAATATCAACTCAGTAATGTTAGAAATGAATTTTATGATCGGTTAGGATATTGTTTAGCTGTTAATGGAGGGTTGTTTGAACATTTAATTAATTATTGCTTTTGTGAGAATCTGTAGTTTTAGGTATGTTATGTTAAATCGAAAGCTTAGTGAAAAAAAAAACATAATGGTGTTAATTTATTTTGAATGTGTGATTGCCGGATTGGTAAAATGAAAATGTGTTTTTTTATTTACTATTTTTTACGGTTCGTCGGCGTATCAGAGGCCATCTTGAACCAGTCATCGATCGTACGGTTTTTAATCGTGCGGTCTATCGACTGGGGAGTGTGAAACGGCACCTTCATCCTACGAGATATCCATTCCATTTCCATTTTAAAATACTTTATTTCCTATTATTTACATTTCTAACTTACAACTAATATATACTAGCTTAGCCTAATTACAAACTAAAACTAAACTAGCCTATTTACAGTGTTTTGGGCGCATATGGACCGTAAGCATATGGCCCAAAATGCGCCCAAAGAACCTGGCGGAGCCAGGCGGCCGATATTTTGGCCTGTGGTTGTAACACTAGAAATTAGATCACTAACACTGTCACACTCGTGCCGGCAAGTGCCATGACGAGGTGTTAAAGGCATACATTTCGCACAAGGCGAATAACGTAGTTCTCCGAACTACCATACATTCATTAAACAGTTAACAGGTATGGAATGCAATGGAAACACTCTGGGAAAAATTGCAAAAAACCCAGTCAGATTGGCTATCACAACTCATGTTACATCTGCCTATAGCGGATGATTGTAAATGCAAGAATTATTCCTTCTCGCTGTGGGCGGAAAGAGGTAAAATTTTGGGGGCGTGTCTATGTCTGGGGCGGTCGGTGTCTGGTAAGTCCGTCCCACCGCCGTTTCTCGTGTCTGAACTGTGCGTTTTAACGGATTCCAGGCTGCAAAATCGCCAAACGACCCGGCCCGGCCTGTCCGGCGTGAATAGGATGGTTTTGATGTCGATTCATTTTACACTCTTCCCTAAGACAAGAGCACGCGGTGTTTCCCAAGCGGTCACCCATCCAAGTACTAACCGCGCTCGACACCGGTGATCTGACGGGAACCTCTTTAAAGTTTTTTATTTCCTATTGATTGTATAATACTAAGCTTAATATCGAACTAAACTACCTGGGGCCTATTGCCCTCACACAACTAATTTAATAATTGCATAGATACAAAGACCCTTAAGTGTTTAATTTAACAGTGTTGGGCGCATATGGGCCGTATAAATACGACCCAAAATGCGCCCAAAAGGCAGAGCCATAAGCTCTGCGGCCGTTGGAATGGCCTAGGATACAGCTTAGTATTTAAATGTAATGTTTATTTACACCCGTCCCGGCAAGTGCCTTTACGGGGTGTTGATACGATGCATTGCCTCACGGCTCAATAAAATTTTCTCAAACTTTTAACACACAAATAATCATGAAGAACTGAAACGCCAAATCAAGCACTCTGGGAAAAATGCAAAAAACCCAGTCAGATTAGTGACGGGAACCGGTGCTTTAAGTGTCGCTAGGCCCTTGGTGTTTTTAATGTGAAATAATCTTTACTCGTTATGTCCAGTTTTACGTCAATTTTTGACAATAGCGTCAAAAAAATTATTTGCTGATGCTTTGCTGTATTACCTAAACTATGCAAATTCCGTAATTTTACCATCACATTTAATTAAATAAGTTAGGATTGGCTTATTAAAATTTATTTAAACCAACTTGAACTTATTTTGTTCTAAACTCAACTTATGTAAATTTGAACGAGAACCAAAGAAACATTTTTTCTGCCTGTGCGATTTGGAATGGAAAACCCCCTCAGTATTTTACAACAAAAAGCACATACAACAAGCGATGTCTAATACTAATAGCTGCCTCGTTACCACTACGATAAGTTAACAACTTGATTAAAAGAAAGGGCCGACCTCCCACAACACCCGATATTATTTTGCGTAGTTATATTTATTGCCCACATGGACAATGTGGAGAAATTTAAATGTCTGCCTTATTAACGATTTGTCATGCATAATATTTAAATTAATTACGTATGCATGATGTGTTTTGTCATCCTCTATGTCGTTCGTAAATTTGTAGGTAATTATTGTTATTATCTCACTATATTAATGTGGCATTATTATGCCAAGCAATTACAGATTTTTTTAGACAGTACACTTATAAAAAATCAAAGAATCTTATAATCGCTATTGTTAACGACCCCTCTTACATTGTTAAGAATGCAAAAGCGTAGTTTCAGTCCTCATAATTTTATTAATGTAACATGACATTTTTATTAGCACAACTACTGTCCCTAGTTACAAATTTCTTGTTTAATTAAGGTTAAGTTAAGTTCGGCACTTCTAGCTTAAGGCAGACACAAACCTATACTAGGAAAATGTTGAACGCGTACCTGATCTGGAATGACCTGATGACATTCTATCCAAAACTAGCCAATATATAGAAAAAATTTAATAATTTTAGTATTCACCTGAAGACGATTGGAAATATTTACCCGTTAAAACATCGCGATTTATAGTTTATCTTTAAACTATGCGAAGTAATAAATCAATCAAAACCGCCTTCTCCATGGGCGTGCAAGATTTTTCGGCATGTATAGATTTAAATAGGCCTGAATTTTTAAATGTGTGCAGAATTAGTACAAGTATCGACATTAAATTCAAGTTTCCGTACTATTTACCTGGAATTTTAGAAAGCAATTTTATCAAAACTAATTAGAGTCTAGGTACTAATTCCGTTTCTGCTCGAATCATTTTATTCCTTTATTTTTGTACCTAATCCTGGTTACATGCTTGCTAATTATGTGGCTATTATGCCTTTATAGTCCAATAAACGGAACGCTTAAAAAGGAATTTTAGTTAGAAAGCTGCTTTTTTGATTGAAGGTACATTTTAATGTTTGAAAAGACACTTCAGTGTTATTTTGTGTCCAGTCCTTGCACGAGAGCTAAAAAACCCTTCAATTGGGGTTGAAAATATATTTTTGGGTTATAACTTTTAAATGAAAAATAATATGAAAAAAGTTTTTGCTAAATGTTGTAGAGCATTAAAATTTACACAAAAAAGGTTATTACTACTTTTTTCTAATCTATAAATCTAAAAGCCATAAGAGGTTTGCAAATTTCAAAAACAATTTTTGGTCAGGTCTTTAATAAATGGGACCTAAATATCGATATGGCATCACTGTCGCCTTTGGAAAAGAGTTGGAGCGTCTAGTGCAGTATTTATGGGGTTTTTAGATGCAGAATGATTTTTTTGCGGATACAGGGTGCGCAAATAACATTTATATCTATATAAGGTCTATGTGAAATTTGGTTAGTAGATAGCCAATACCTCGGAACAGCACATAGGGTAGTTTTCATTTCAAAAATTTTAAAAACAAAAAATATTACTTACTTTACTTTAGAAAGACAATGTAAGAGAAAATATCCAAATCTGAGTAAGTGATAAATTTCACTGCACAGTTATTAAGTACTTCATACTATTTTTCATATAGGTGATACCTATTATAGGAGTGTATATTAAATTGACACACCATCAATTATTGGCACCCAAAAAGTTGCTGTAAAAAAACTGTTTAAAACTGATTTTTTGCTTTACTCTTTTAACCTACAAAAATCGTTTAACCTTAATATCTTCACAGTTGACTGGCAATGGGCAATATTATTATTCAAGATACCTACTTACACCCTCAATAAAAATATCATAGGTATTAGGGTATATAAAATAACTATAAACCACTCAAAATTTTTGGCTTAGTTTCATACATACCTTTCACAGGGTTATTCAAACAATATTTCACAAAAATGTTTCACTCATAAAAACCTCAAAACAGTACAAAAATAACATACTCTAATAAATTAACGTACCTACCAAAAAACTTTTTTTTCAGACACCCGTATAGAGTCTCAGCCAGACGATGGGCAGTGTTGCCAAGTTGAAAATTTAATGCGTTTGTGAAATTTCGAAGACGCCGACCAACCCTCAAAGTTCACATGATTCTAAGGCCACAACCATTAGAGATATCGTAAAAATGATCATAAACGTTTTTATTCAGATTTAAATGCTCTACAAGTTTTGTCTAAAACCTTTTTTCTAGTGTTTTTTGTTTTAAAGCCACGGGTCAAAAAAACATTTTAAAGTAATTTTCCATCCCTTATGCAAAGGTTGAAAACAAAATAATACCGAAGTGTCTTTTCAAACATTAAAATGTACCTTCCACCAAAAAAGCAGCTTTCTAACCAAAATTCCTTTTTAAGCGTTCCGTTTATTGGACTATTATCGGTGCCTCTATGGGAATAATACACCTATTTATATCTAGACTTACCTACATTGGGTGTTTGTTTCTCAGTGAAACTAGTCAAAGTGTCAGTGTCTTTTTAATTAAATATGACGAATTTTCAACAATTGCCTAATAATAAATGTTTTTTATTTCAGAAAAAAAAAGAAAATACCTACATTTTTATACAAAATTAATGAATATGACGGCGAGATCTAGCAACTGCTACTCCATCTAACTGTCCAACCTAAATAAATACCTATAGTTATCTTATCTATAAAGTTATATAATTTCAGATACAAAAATAATATTTTAATTATAAAATTAATATGAAACATGTGATAGGTAGTGATGGTGAACTTAAGAAGAAAAAAAGAGAAAAAAAAATAAATTCTACGTTCAATCCTATTGCATATGTATAGAAAACTCAAATTATTTTATTTAAAGTTAAGCTTTTTACAGCCTTCTTAAAGCTTGTTACGGCGAGGGACGTCACACCGACAGGTAGAGCATTATATGTATACCTTAACAGCGTTGTAACTGAAAAAACCCTGGAATTTAGCTGTTCTATGCTGAGGGATAATAAATCTTTGACCATGGCGCGTTGCTCGTCCGTGTATACTAGCACTAATGATCAGTTTATCACAAAGATATGCAGGGGCTCTGCTGTTTATAATTTTATGAAAAAGTGCAGATAAATGAAGAAAAAATCTCTCATCCAGTTTCAACCATCCAGAAGCCTGATATAGAGGAGTCACGTGATCAAGTTTTCTAGCACTGAAACAAAATCTTAGGCAAGAATTTTGAAGTTTTTGTAAACTATTTTTATCCCTCTGGGTAAAAGCCGGCCAATAGAGAACATCACTATATGAAATTAGAGACAATATTAAAGACTCGCTTAGTCAAAGCTTTACCTCAGTTGTCAAAATGTCTTTATGCATGTAAAGTAATTTTAATTTATAATAGGCTCTTTGCAATAATTTCGATATGTGGGTCTCAAATCTAAGTTGAGTATCCAAGAATATTCCTAAATTTTTTTCACAGACTGTAGATACCAAGACAGAACCTTCAATTTTGATCTCAAAGTTATCTAATAAAGGTGAACCAAAAATCAACAATTTAGACTTCGAACTGTTCAGTACCAGTCTATGAAAACCCGATATCTCAGATATAATTGCCAAATCAGCATTAATTGCCTCCCTATACATAAATGCTTCCGAACGCGAAAATGAAGAATAAACCTGCATACCATCCGCATATTGATGGGAGGAGCATTATTTAAGAAAATAAGAGAAATCGCAGGTATATAAGAAAAATAAAAGGGGCCCCAAAATACTACCTTGCGGAACTCCCTTGTTAGTCTGCAAACATTCTGAGACAGCCGAACCTAGTGAGACCATTTGCCTTCTACCCATTAAGTAATTATTTATAAGGTCAAGAGATGTAACATGCAAGCCAAAATATTTAAGTTTGGAGGAAATAATTAAGTGATCCAGGGTATCAAATGCCCTGCTATAGTCCAACAGTACTAGAGCAGTAATCCTATTTTGATCCAACCTAAACGCCCTAGAGTCGGTCCATGTACAGTAAATGAAAAAAAAATTAATTCTTAACTGTTACGATTCTATTGAAAGTAAGAATGCGGATTTGAGTATTGACAATGCAGTGCAATTTACAGCAGGTATGCTTAACGTTGGGAAAACAACAATATATAAACTTTTAAAAGAAGAAAAAGTGTCAAGCCTACAAAACTTCTCCAGGACTATTAAAACTTGAGCTGGATGACGTTTTCTTGCAGAGAATAAGGCGAAAAGTTTATAGTTTAGACCTCAATCCGAGAAGACCAGGACTGCCGATTTATGTGTAGAAATACGCTTTGGAAATTATTAAAAAAAATGGGGTTTGGGTGGAAAAAACATAATAGGCAATCGATTTTAATAGACAGAAATAAATAGAATTTCCATTGGATTCCTTAAAAAAAGAACTATTGGTACTATCCAATTTACATAAAAATGCATTCAAAAAATATGCAGTCGATGAAATGACAAAGTTACGAGGAATATCTGTGCTCAGACTCCTAAAACCCGATCGAACTTATATGGGCTCCAATAAAGACAGATGTCGCCATAAAAACACGACTTATACAATGGTGGATTTCAAAAGACTCTTTAATGAAGCTATGGGTAAAATCAGTGAGGAAAAGTGGAAAAAGTGTATGGATCATGTGATAGAAGAAGCCAAAATGTGGCAGGTAGATATAATAATCGAAGAAATGGTTAAACCGCTTATTATAAACGATGTTTATAAAAGTTCATCTTCCGGATCGTACTATGATTAAGCCCTAACGACAAGGTATCATTCGATTTTTGAAAATGCTTTGTTTGTAAGATTCTATATTATATCTTGTTTTTGTAACGATATTATGTAAAATAGTACCACCCGTTGTTATTTATTACTTAAAACGATTTTTTAAATGTTTTCATATTTTATAGATACCTATACGAATATAATATAATACAATTTTAGGAGAATAGGCATGTTTAAGATTTTTAATTTAAAAACTTCCCCAATATACGCTCCTGGCTAAGGGATTTTCCCAATAACAATGGTACATCCTCAAATATAACAATATCTTGCGATAAATTCAGGGTGGACCTACCCAAAGAATGCTCATAATTTGGATCCTTTGAAAGTCTAAAACCCGTCTACTAGTTAGAGGAAAAGTAAATTAGCTACTATTTTAGTAAAAAAAGGTTTATGTACAACGCAGAAGACAGATCTCACATTGTCAAATTTATAACTTATAGAGGAAATTTCCACAACAACAGAACTACCGACCTTATAGACAAGTAATTTCTTCGATGGTAATTAAAAACATAATTACCTAACGCATGTAGTATGCTTATTACAGAATTAAGCACGGAGACCAGTGACCAGAACGAATTTTGTTTGAAATGTAGTGGTACTTTACATTTTCTACGGATCATTGTATCTTCAGATAAATAATTTACACACTTGGAGAGAGTAGGTTAGTTGTAACTCCAGGGGTTCGCGGAATAAAAGAAATAATTTGTTGTCCATACTAAATTAAAATTATTTTTTAGCCATGGAGTAATCTAACTTAATCACTATTTAACTTTTAAATTTAAGTTGTTAACGGTTTGGCTCAAGTGCTAAGGAATACATTTTTTTTTTTTTAGTTAATATTTGTAAAAAACACTGGGACAAAGAAATTTGATTTAATCTCCTGGATTAATACACCGGGTGATGCTTGGCTTAGTTGAACATAGGATATCCCATGTAAATTTTAAGGTGGCTAAATATTGGCTCCCCTGTATATTTTAGAGAAAAATTGAATTATAATTTCTTGAAGAGGCCGATATAATAAACCCATGTGCCAAGTTTGAACAAATTTTAATGGGCCAATCCTAACTTATTTAATTAACTGTCATGGCAAAATCACGAAATTTCATAGTTTAGAGTTTAGGTAATACAGCAACAAGCAAATCATTATTTGGCAATGACAAAACGAAAAGTAGCGTCATTTACAACATTTTCATTAAAAGCGCATTGCAATTGTCAAAAGTAACTCAAGGAAGAATATTGACAAAGGACGAAATTCAAAGAAGCGGCGCTGTCATATCCCAGAATTCTGATTGCTTCAATAAATCGTCTTTAGACAGAAGAAAGATTTGAAACCCCTTGTTAAGTAAATGTAAGCTTAGATTAAAAGCATAGAGTAAATACATTACTAAACCGGTCATGCTCTTCTACCCACCTAGGTAAAGCCTGTCTAGAGATATAAGGAAGTCACACGTTGCCTTTGAATAGGATTATCCAAGGGCGGCCATAAACAAACAATGAATGAATGAATAAACGTCTTAAAGTAAACTGCAAATCCGGAAGACGTAATTTCATTATTGAAGTAATAGTTTGGTGATTTTAAACCGATTTTTACCTGATTCAAAATGAGAGGGTTAATCCCATAAAACAAATTATGTTCTAAAGACTGTATATATAGCCACTCTAGTTAGTTTTAAGCTTAGTTCTTCTTACTTCGTGTGTAATACAGCGTTTGTTTAATCGTGTGTGAGTCATGGAAAATATGTGCAAGTCCAATGCATCTCAGGAGATAACCCCGTCGAAAAGCAGAAAACACTTTTCTGTGGAAACTAAGGAAGTTATAAACATTGTTGTTAAAATAAAACGCCCTCGATGGATTCTTAACATAGACTATCGTCTTTATTTTTCTATAAAACTACTATTCACAAAGACTGTACAGTTACCCAGATGTGGAACAAATAAGGGTCAAAGCAAAAGGGTCTCACAGTGGCGTGACCACTAACTTATATTTTAAGCTATTTCAACAAATGTTTATTCAACTCTCATTGAACGTGCGGTCAGCAAGCAAGCAGCGTTAGAAGAAACGGTCATATTAACAAAAATTCCAACATCAACTGTATGGAAAATTGTGAATAATACCATTTTAGCGAGGAAAAAAAGAACCGATACTGGCATTTTCTCGAAGGTAGATGCAAGTGATCAAGATATAATACGGCGTAAAATTTACAAGTTATACGAGGAACAAAGCGTGCCCACATTAGATAATTTAATTAAGAGGCTTGAAAAAGATGAAACCGGCGTTAAATGTGGCAGAACAACGTTATGGAAGTGTATCCAATACATGGGTTCTAGATTTTAAAAAATTAACAAAAGACAAGTTTTAATGAAATCCAGTAGAATTCCGGAATGGCGATCCGAATATCTACAAAAAAAATAGGATTTACAGAGATCAGCAAAGACCGATTATTTACTTGGATGAAACCTGATTCGATACATATAATACCCCGGAAAAGGGTTGGGTTGACTCAAGCGGCAAGTGTGAAACAAGCGCGCCATCAAAAAGAGGTAAACGAGTTACGATTTTGCATGTTGGGTCTAAAGACGTATGGATTCCAAATGGACTTTCTCTGTCTGCAAGACACTTTAAAGATTCTTCTCTGGATTGCCATGAGGACACCAGTGCTGATTTATTTGAAGATTGGTTTAAAAACAAACTAATTCCAAATATACCTTCAAATAGCGTAATTGTAATGGACAATGCAAGCTACCAAAGTAGGCAGTTGACCAAGACTCCCTCCTCAAATGACACAAAAGCAACAATCCAAAACTACATGTATGATAATGACATTTATTTTCAGGAAGATTACACCAAAAGGCAATTAATTGAGGTTTTACAAAGTTTAAAACTACAAAAGGAATACTTCTGTGATAATTATGCAAAAAATCTAGGGCATACAGTTTTAAGGCTTACACCATACCGCACCAACTGAAATCTGCCATTCGTCGTAACAATATTTGCCCTACTATTACCTCCAGTGTACTTGAGCTTACAGAAACTGCAGTTTTTAACATACCTTCACAAAGTTGGGCAAATTCTGTTACACATGTTGAAAAAGTGGAAAAATCCTATATCCACAAAAACAATATAGCACAAATAATAATTAGAACAGATGATAGCGATAGTGATATTGATATATTAAGTGAATAATTATTATAAGTACCGAATAATTTGTATATTTTTATAATAATAAATATAATTTTTAATAATAAAATAACTTGTAATTTCACATTTAAAGATAAATAAAATATTATTTAATGTCTTACTGATTTTTATTACAAACCATGGTTAATTTCTAAACAAGATACGGACCTGTTCGGCCATATTTCAATTTTACAGCGGCCCGGGTCTTTCCTAATAGGGATCAGTTAGTCACTTTCTTATATCTCTGAACAGACTTTAGTATAAATAATCTTGTAACTTCGTAGCTTGTTCAATATTCACCTGAAGACGACTGGACATGTTTACTAGTTGAAACGTCGGCGTCGTGAGAAAAGTAAATAATGACAATGGAAACACGTATATCATTGATAATACATCATTGTCTCTAGCCTTCAATTAAGTACAAATGAAGTCGCCAGAAAACATCGCTTGTTGTTGTGAGCTTGAGGCGATTATCGTCCAGTCTGTATGTATGCAAGTTGTTCAAAGGTTGCAAGCAATGTTTTCTGGTAGCGTGAGCTCACAATTTTTTTTAATATCGCTAAAACCATTTATCCTCATAGCTTTCTTTCTTTAATAATTAAGTCAGACACGAAACTAGTTTTATGATATTGCATCAGAAATAAAATAAATCTGACCAAATGCCGCGGTAAAATTATCTCATGAACTTGCAAAACGCTTTGCTAGCATGCGCCAGCTGATTTAGGGTATTTTATACCGAAAGTGTTAGCCAACACGACACTTTATGAATGGGACTGTGCATTATTTACTCGCATTTACTTCTTTTATAAGAACCCTATATTTATAACGTGCAGAATATGCGCCAATAAAGTTGTGGGCGAATTTTTTTGTCGGCATGGTCGAGTCCATGTGAAACAAATCGACGATATACGGGCGGTCGTTTATGGAAAGAAATTGTGTTTCAACACACTAGTTATTTAATGGACTGGACATCAGATCCAGTGGCGTCGACACAAAATTTTTGATGGATGGGTAAACGAGCTGCCTGACCTCAACTTTCTGATTATTCAATTCTTAACAGACAAAACTTTTTTTTATGTCAATGCTAATCGAAAATTTGAACGCTTAACCCATTAATGTTCATTCCGAGACTACGATCAACCGATATATCAATTTAATCTGAAAAGGCTTTGTTAGTAGTTACAGGGTTTAAACAAATTTTAGAGTTCAGTGAGACCTCAATAAATCGGACCTTCAGTAAACCGGATTCTTCGGTAATTCGGCCAAAAATTTCAATTGCATTGTGTACTTTATGATCCGGATTTGACAGTACTCGGTAATCCAGACCTGCGTTTTTATGAAACCGATCGCGAGGGATTTCCCCTCTCTTGAATTCGGCCAGACCTAATATCCGGGGGTTCACATAAACAGTGTGTGTGTGCGCATTCGTTTCGACTGTGGATTCATTGCTTAGCTATTTGTTGTTGCATAGTACGTACATACGTGATAGTTTATGTTTTAAATAAGTATATAATTATTTTTTTTACATACACATATTAAAATGCCTCCTAAAAGAATAGTAGATTCTGTAACGAGGTTGGAATGAAAATTCGATCCGAGTATCGAATTTTTATTCTAACCGAGTAGCAGACTATATTTTCTCCACGACCAAAAAGTACGAATAAAAACAAATAAAATCTGTACAAAGCAATTAAGTTATTTATTCGCAATATTCGTAATTTCAGGTGGAGTATTATCCAGTTCCATATCTGATTCATCCGATTTTTCACTCATTTTTTGACTTGCACTAAAATTTGTCTGAAAATAATTATTACAACGCGGCCATTTTTATCTGACACTGACAGTTTCGAAATTCATGGCAACCTATGTCGTTTAGATCGATTACAGAATATACATTCCGTATCTTGTTATGGAATGAAAATACACGCAAAACGCATAAGAAGCAAGTGTTTCAGAATAAATATTCCAACTCAAGAGCGAGAATTTTTACATTCTATTATCAAAAATGATTTTGGAATTATTGCATTCAGTAATGGTCGTGGAGAAAATATATTACGTTGTTAATAAAACAAAAATCATATATAATAGAAAGACTAGCCCTTGCTGAAAGTGGAAAACTGTTGGCAAATGAATACAGGGTAGGAACATCAACAATTTCCGATATAAAAAGGAACAGAAGCAAAATCAAAAGGTATGATATATTTTAATGACCATTTGGGACTTTTACTAAATACATGCGTGTTTCTCCTTATGGATTTATTGGAAAATGTGATTCCGATCCCGGTGCTAGAAAAACATTACGAAAAGCCGAATATCCAGAAATGGAAACTTGTTTGTATGCATGGTTTTGTGCACAATGATCTAGGCACGTTCTAATTTCTTATGAAATTTTATCTGTCAAAGCAAAACAGTTTTATACCGAAACCTATGGAAATGATAATTTTAGAGCTAGCAGGGGTTGGATTTCTAATTTCAGACAAAGGCATGATCTGCGGGCTTTAAAAGTGTGTGGCGAAAAACTATCCAATGGTCAAAGTGTCGTCGATCCCTTCATAACTCAATTTGCAGAGAAGATAAAGGAGTTAAACCTCGCACCTACTCAAATATACAATCTGCTCTGTATTGGAAAATGTTGCCTGAAAAAAACTCTGGTTCGTTCTCAGGAAAGGCAGAAAATCCAAGGGCATTTAAAAATGTAAACATACCTGTTGAATATAAATCATCTGCCAATGCATGGATGACTACACAAATTTTTTTAGACTGGTTTTATTGCTCATTTATTCGTCAAGTTAAAAGTCATTTGATAAGTCTCAATTTGCCTGAAAAGGCCCTGTTGATGGATAATTTACAACACTATTTCTTCCACCAAATTGTACAGCACTTTTGCAACCTCTGGATCAAAACGCCATCAGACTGACAAAATTATTTTATCGGAAAAGTCTTTTAGCCCATATTTTATCTAATGACCAAGAGAACGTTGTTGAGTTAATAAAAGCCATTAACTTGAAGGACTATGCGATGCTTGGGAAAAAGGTCTCCTCCGAAGTCTTGCAGAAGTGCTGGCACAAAATTATGACTTATGTAGCCAACGACACAGATAGGTACTTAATATGATGCTGACGATCTGATTCCTCTGAATCAATTGCGGCGTAATCTGCTTTCCTTAGCTGAAGAGATAACAGATGTTTCAGATATGCTTAATGGTCTCATTGAGCAAAATCTCATGAATGTAGAAATACGTAGCTGGCTTGAAAATGATGAAGATTTGTTACCACTTGAAGACATAGATGTTATAGACGAACACCATGATATTGACAATGAAGGTCCAGAGTTAAATATTACAAACCAGACTGTTAGGAATGATGGGGCAGTCAAAAGTTTCAATTTGTGCATAAAGTGGGCAGAAAAAATTGATATCCCACTACATGATGTTCTTGTACTTCAAAGATTAAAAGAAACGGCTTTTATAATGAACCAGAAAAGGGTTAAGCAAACAAAAATTACAAATTAGTTCACAAAATAATATAAAATTTACTAAGCATGCTTGTATTGTATATATTTTTTTGTTTATGTACTATTTTCTAGTTGTTTTTATTAAATGTTTAACTTAACAATAAAAAAAAACTGTCCCACTTCAGTAATCCGAGTAATTTACTAATCCGGACCACCGCGGTTTTAATTAGTCCAGATAATCGAGGCCTCACTGTATTATTATATAGGGTGTCCCAGAGTTCGTAGGCGATCGCTCCGATTCATGTAAATCAGGTGAAAATAACATCGTAAATTCATATAATTTTTTTTTCTATGAATTTGTAAATTGGTTCATATGCACCCTTGGACTACACGACGAATTTAAAAGGTAATAATTAAATAAAGAACTGGATTTTAGGCCCCACTTTTAGGGGCAGGCCTCATTGCATGGAAAATATCAATATCTCCAGGGTGTCCTAAAAGGTATGGTCAATAATTGAGGATCGAGTAGATTGGGTCAAAGTAGGGTCAAGTCATGTAAGATTTGTCGTATGCCCCTCCCCCAACCCCGAGTTACAGCCTCGCAAAGAGTAGACCCTGAACACGGAAAAAAATTTGTGAAAATAACCAAAAAAATAATAAAAATAACTATACTGTGTGAAGATATTGGGGCTGTTGTTTTTCACACAAACAATTTTTTGATAAGGTTGCATGTATTTCTAATATTTTCTTTTTTGACTCATTACATTATCTCTATTTTTAAAAGAGACACGATTTTTTTTATTAATAAGAATAACAGTTAGAGGTACGACCTCTTTGATGGCATAACTGTCACTGCGATAGCGCGACTTTGTCTATTCCTGCAAATTATTTAGGAGTTTCGACTATATTCTTTTAGTAAAATACAAGTTTTTCTACGGAAATTTTATACTCGTTTCTATCTTGATATTTTGTAAAATTCGAATTGTTTAAACCATCATTGTAGGTATAAGTATTATAGAGTGGTGATTATTTTATAACAACTGAAACAAAAAAAAAACAGATTTCATGTTTTTTTCAAATCGTTTCATGTTGTTATTGATTAAATCTTAGGCCTTTAGGATCTACTTTAAATAAATCCAATATTATTATATAATAGTATTATACAATAATTGTTAGATATAAAGGTGTTTACAATAAGTAATTTCTGTAATTTTATTGGTGGCATTTCAATAGTTTATTATTATGCTGATAAACACTATGTAATTTATTATGATATTAAATTCCTGTAAAAAACGCTGAGATTTCCTGTATTGGTTCTACAATTGAAGAGTGGAAATAAGAAAGGGCCTAAGTGCCATTTATTTAAAAAATTAGATTTTTATTGAAAAAGGTTCTAAATGCCATGCTTTATAGCCTAAGAAAGGTCATAAGTGCCAGATGTAAAATATGGAGCTAGGGCATGCATTTACAGGTGGTGGCACCTGTATGTACGCAAGTATTTTCCTTAGAAAAGTCCTAAGTCCAGCCAGTACGGCGTGATTATTCGAACAGTAAAGAACACCTGTTTATGTTCAAAATCAGTTTGTTATATCGTTTGGAATTTTGGTTGTGTTTACTGTATAATATGGAGAAATAAGAGAAAAAGAAGAAGCAAAGGCAGTGGTTCGTTTGGCAGTGAACAAAAACGGTCAAAGTCAAGTGGAAAATCCTACAAAACCTATAAAAATGAGGTTATCCCGGGAAAAAATGCTTCGAGCCATGAGGTTTGTTATTTTATTAAATTTAATGAATTTAATTTAAGTAATTTAATAAATTTAATACATTTTAAAATTCTTTTATCTTTGCAGATAATATGCAAGTGCAAGTTAGGCTGCAAAGATGTTACGTATGAGAGGCGACGTAGCCTTTTTGAGAAATTTTATGCTCAGGATGGGAAAACGCAAAGCACCTTTTTAATGGGTCTAATATCTATTTGTTCGGTACAAAGAAGGCGACATGGATTGTATGAACATGAGGAAAATAGCAGACGCCAAGCTACTATTTGCTACTCGCTTCCAGATGGCACTGGAAAATGCATTCGAGTATGTAAAAAGGTGTTTAAAGATACGTTGGCTGTTACCGATAAAAAGTTACGCGTGATCAGCGACAAAAAGAAAATGGGCGAAACCTGTTTTAACGATAAGCGTACTAGACATGCTGCTCCTAAATTTACTGAGGCTCAACGTTTACTGGTGAGGGCTCATATTAACAGGATTCCAAGAGAGGTTGGTCATTATTCACGTGGCAAATCTGACAAGGAATATATTAGTCCTGATCTAAACTTACACCGCCTATTTAAAGCTTTTTTACAAAAGCATCCAGAGTCAAAGGTGACTTACAAGTTTTATAGGTCCGTGTTCCTTAAGGATTTTCCTAATGTATGTTTTCATAAACCAAGAGTTGATACGTGTAGCACGTGTGACAAATTACAATGTCAAATAAAGGCCAATATTGAATCAAGTCAGCGTGCCAAAACTGAACTAGAGATGCATCACCGCAAAGCTGAGAGATCCAGAACGGTATTAAATGAAGATACAGTGGAATCCCAAAACCCAGGAAGCACAAAGTGTGTTTTATCCATGGATTTGCAGCAAGTGATGTTTGTACCAACGGTGACTCACAGCGTTATTGATATGACTGATTTTGGCTTCTGGGATCTTAAGAAAGCTGCAGATGAGTATATTAACACAAGCAAATTAAATATTAGTAAGGCTGCAATATGAAAGATTAATGCATCGGATCCCACGCTTATAAAAATGAAAACATCCTTTTCCGACATTCAACAATGGAGTGAAATCAATGTCTTAAAGAAAGGAAGAGCTGTTAATGATATTAAAAATGCTCAGTTATTGAAACTGCCACCAGAAAGCAAAGTGTCGCAAAATAAAATGATTTCACTACGAAGCATGCTTCCTTATCTCCAGAATAAAGAACACCAACGTTTTTATAAAAACTTACTTGGAATTCATGAAACAGAGACCTAAAAAGTGTTTTTTTTTTAATCGATTTACTAGAAAGGCATAAGGTACTTAGGCCTTTTCCTGTTTTTTGTTTATAAAATTGTTTCTATTTAAGCAAAAAATGATTTTTTTAAAACTTTTTCTTAAAAAAAGCTGTTTGGCTTTGTATTTAACACTATTGTTGCTTACTTGATTAATAAAGTTTAAATACAACAAAATAATTTTGATTTTATTTCTATTTTCTTGATTATCTCAAATTTTTCGTTTTGGCACTTAGGCCCTTTCTTATTTCCACTCTTCAATTGCGTTCTGAGTTTTTTCGTTTTTCTATAGGTATCTACAGTATAATTATTGTTATTTTCAGCGATCATCGGTATTCAGCTGTTTAAAACGGCGCAACTTTTGTATTAAGTGATCTTCTACCACCGAAACTTTATGAAAACGGCCACGGTCACTTTAACCATCTTTTTTACAAAACTAAATGAAATTTGCATTCTTAATATCGATCATAAATCGACCGTTTCTAAGTTTAAACAAGAGCTGCTGTATTATTGGAAATTCCAAGATCCAACGCAGTTATGTTAATACGTTTTTAAGTACTTTATTCAAATTTAGAACGTGTTAATGAGAACTTAAATTTACTTCGTTTAATTACTGGCTCTGAAAAGACAATACTTATGTTTCTGAAACCTCAACGTTTGTCTCTTAAAGAAAAATTGCAAACAATCGCCAACATTGAATGACTGGGTTGAACTTACCTAAGGGTCGATATATGTACAAAACGTATGAAATAATCATTCCCTCAGCAGAACAACATTCTCCTTTTCAAATATATACCTGAAACAAAAATAAAAATACGTTAATTGCCTTTAGTAAAAAATATTGGATAATAATCACACACCAAGCAAAATGAACACACCTATGAACTTAAGTAAAACAGACACTGATTAAAAATATTATGAATTTAGGTATATTTGACAGTTTCTCATATAATTATTACTAATGGGCCATAGAGCAACCAGAAATATCAGAGTGGTCCGAAATTGGGTGTTTTCTAGGTAATCTAAAATATTTCAAGTAGCTATTCTTGAGGGCTTTTTATGAAAACTTCAGGAAAGTCAAAAAACTGCTTTAAGTACCAGGAAATTGACTGAAAAATTTAAAGTAGGTAAAACCCAAGTTGTTGCTATAAACCTATGTGCTATTAAAATGTGAATCTGAATTTTATAAAAATAAAATAAAAAATATGAAGCAATCATTAATTTCTGATTATTTTAAAAAATATGAATTCCAAAGCAAACATACAGTACATTGTATAATATACAATATATAATATAATATATAGGGTTTGCCAAAATATGTGTTGGATTTAAATTTCTTTTTGTATATGGAATTCTCTAGATTGAGATAAATTCGATTAATTCCATTATTTTTAAGTTCATTTATTCTATTATACAGTGTGTCCACGGATAGACTTAACTATACATGTAAAAAACATTATTTTCAGTTTTTCGAAAAAAGTCACCCTTAATAATTTCTTTTGCTGGTTGTATAAATACGATTCACGTTGAGAAACTTTGATTTTGTTGTACAGGGTGCGCAAAAAACATGAAAATGTAGATTTGCAAAATAAAACATTTTTGAATGAAACTTACTTCAAGCTTCAAAATGAAAGAGCATAGAAGCATAAATCTAAGAGCCAAATAAAGTGTTTTCATACAAGTTATGGTTACTAAGATATTATCTGATATTAAAAATAGGCCTAAAACAGAATTTTTAAAACTAATAATTGTTGCCAGAAAAAATCAAAATTTATTTAAGTTAATGCATTGAGATAAATCAAACGGTAACGTTTTATTCAACATGAAATCCTCCAATGTCAACACATGTCCCCATTCTTTTTCGAAATTCGTAATAAACATTGTGAATAATATCTGGTGTCACTGTAGCAATGGCGTCAGTGGTTCTGTTTTTTAAAATATCAATATTATCTTGCATGTCAGTAACATAAACCCCCACAGGAAATAATCTATCGCGGTGAGGTCCGGAGACCGCGCTGGCCAGTGTATCGGTCCATGGTGGCCCATCCATTTTTCGGGGAAATGTTCATTAAGCCGATTTGTTATAAGCATTGTTCCAGCAGGTTGGGCAGCCATCTTGCTGGAATATCACCTTTCTTCTAAATTCCAAATTCTCTTCCTCCAATTGAAGAAAAAGTATTTACTAAGAATTTCCAAATGACAATTTGCGGTCAGCCTTCTTTCCAGGAAAAATGGACCAATTACTTTATTGAACGTTAACGCACACCATACGTTAACTTTCTTAAATTTCTGACTGTTTGTGCAAAGCTTAAAGTAGGGGTTTTCGGTCGCCCAAAAGCGACAATTTTGACTAGAAATTATTAGTAAAGAAAATTCTAGTCGGTATGTATCATCGCTTTCTTGAAGTTCGTGGATAAAGGTTGGTTTGAATGTGTGAAACTCATTTGTGGACAGAATAGTGTGTACGTGACTTTTATTAGATATACCACCCACCTCATTGGCTCTTGCTCTCAAAGGAAGTTGGGGATTATTGTGAGCTGATTCTAAGACCAAAATTGTCGCAGCGTCATTTTCATCTAAATTCTTTTTTGTCGTTTTCACATCTTTAACATCACCATAAACGTCGAATTTACGTACCAAATTTCTTAAGGCATTAACAGAAACGTATACACCTGGAAATTTTCGGTTGAAAATTTGAATTGCGTATTTGTAGGACACTTCTCCAATACCATAACACTTGATCAACTGAATGCGCTGTTCTAGTTCTTTCTGAAGATGTTAGTTGATAGATGCCAATTAATGTAGGAATGACAGCTAGACATTATGTGAAAACAACAATCTTGATTTATGTTCACAAAATGAGGTAGCAGTGAACTTCTCTGTAGTAATATATTAAGGGATAGGGAAATTATCGAAAATCATTCCGAAGATTTTTTGCCGTGGAAATCGCTCGAGGGCTTGCCCGAGAGCGATTTCCTAATGGCAAAAAATCTGAGAATGATTTTCTGATTATTTCCCAATCCCGAAATGTATTTTGAAGATTATTTACCAAATAAAAAACTAACGATTTCTGACGGGTGAGATTTTCACTTTTGACAAGGGTGATTTTCACCGGAGAGCGGGAGATTATCGCTGAATAATCAGGTGAAAATCAACCCGCTTTTATAATGGATGAGGTAAATAATCAAAATAATACGAAGTTAATTCATTTTTTAATTTCAAATAATATCTTAGTAACCATAACTTCTTGAAGAAACTTTATTTGCCTTTTCGATTCCTCCCTTTAAGTTCTTTCATTGTTATGTTTCAAAAAAGTTTGATTAAAAAATCTTTAATTTTGCAAATTTACATTTTTATATTTTTTGCACACCCTGTACAACAAAATAAAAGTTTCTTAACGTGAATCGTATTTATAGAACAAGCAAAAGAAGTTATGACAAATGTTCTTTTTCCAAAAAACTGAAGATAGAAATTTTTACAAGTATAGTTAAGTCCATCCGTGGACACACTGTATATTATACAGGGTCGTTGGTATGTATGGAAACGGCCAATTATTTCTTAAAGTAAAACAGTTAGCAAAAAATATTTAAGACAAAAGTTTCAGGGTTTCTTAAGGTCTATTAGAATTTAAAAAAATAAATATACAGAATGAGTCAGAAAACCGTAGAGAAACAAAGTTACTTTTTTTTTTAAATAGAACACCTTATATCTTAGAATAGTTTTGGATTTTACATAAATTAACAATAATTTTTTAATAAGTGCATTATAAGTCTAAACCTAATAGTTTCCGAGGTATCGACTTTTGAAAAATGACATTTTTGAATTTTGACAGCTTCTAGCTTTCTAACGGTACGTCTTAGAGTAAAACGGCTTACATGCCCCTATCTTAGTTTCTTATTATCTTCCTAAAAGTGTCAATTTCCGGTTAAACCGGATGTAACTCAAAAACCGAAAATACAGTGCTTCCGGTTTAACCGGAAGTTGGTGTTTTTGGGAAGATAATAAAAAAGTAGGATAGGGACATGTAAGCCGTTTTACTCAAAGATGTACCGTTAAAAGCCTAGAAGCTGTCAAATTTCAAAAAATGTCATTTTCAAAAGTCGATATCTCGAAAATTATTAGGTTTAGACTTATAATGGACTTATTGAAAAATAATTGCAAAATAATATAGATAAGACAGATAATAGCTTAAAATCAGGCATCTATAAATTGAATTGTGGTTCCTGTGACCACCAAGAGTTACATAGGTCAGACCGGTAGAAATATTAAAAAATAAATACTAAAAAAGGATCGTTCTTAAATAAAAAGGAGAATTCGGCATATGCACAGCACTTGTTACAGGAAAACCATAATTTTAGTGAGAAATTTAAAGTCTTGCATGTATTGGATAAAGGTAGAAGATTGTCATTGTTGGAAAGTTTAGAAATAAATAGGATTAAAAATACAGGGAAATCCCTTAATGGTCAACTGGAAACAAACCCATCCCCCTTATTAGGTATGTACAATACCTGGCCTCATAACAATTCCTAGTGGTAATTATTAATCTATTTATTGTTGCATTAAGAGTACTTCCCAACATATTTCGTTTGGCTTAATGACAATGCAATAAAACCCCTCATAAACTCGGCTTTCGCAGAGACGTATTAACCCACATTTATTTTTAATGCCAAATTATAATAAAAATAGATAGGTATATTAGTTGATTTGTTATCAAAATTAATAAACTGTCTAATTAAGGTTTTCTAGAAACAACTTAATTATTAGGATATTTCTCAAAACTTTTTAGTTACAGGTACCTGTTTATATAGCTTATATAAATAGTAAACATAATATTCGAAATAGATTAATACCTATCAATTTTACTTTAAAACAGTGTGCAACAAGTTAATATTAAAAGTATGTGGAGACCTTGGGAATCTTCAGCTAATGTGATATCTAGCTACCCTAAACATTCCAGGACGCATTAATCTTCTGGCGCCAAAGTAATCGCGAAAAATGTATGTGAATCGTTATTAAAGAGCGGCCACCCTAAAGTAATTGTCACTAAAAATACCAGTAAAATGACGAAAGTTCCATTATCGACGGTACGAGATATTATGCTAAAAGGGCATTTTAAAAGAAAAGTTGGCAAAGATACCGGAAAAATGAAGTGCGTAGATGATTGTGACAAAGACGTTATTCGCAGGAAAATATACCAAATGTATCGAGAAAATGTTGTGGCCGCGTTAGATTCTTTAAAACACGGTTAACAACTGACGATACAACGATATCATGTAGCAGGACAAGTCTTCACCGCGCTTTGCAAGAGATGGTATTTAAACATGAGACAATAAACAAGAGACAAATTAATATGGAGTCCGAAAGATTAAGAAAAATGAGATTTCTGTTCCTTAGGGAAATAAAAAAGTTTAGATCCGAAAAACGTTCAATAGTTTATCTGGATGAAACGCGGTTTCACCTTCATGAGACTGTCAAAAAGGGATGGGTTGATTTAACTGAAAAATGCCAAAATAAAGCCCCTTTAAATAAAGGAAAACGAATAACAATAATTCGTGCAGGTTGAGAGAATGGATGGATCCCTAATTGTTTATTACTGTCGGCAAAAAATATGAAGGATTCAAGTCTGGACCATCATGAAGATACCAACGCCGCTCTTTTTGAAAGCCCCTGATGAAGCGATAACATTTTTGTTTACAATCAAACGATTCCTTTATTAAGCAGTATAATTGTTGAAAACATTCCGTTTTTAAGATAATTAACAAGAACGAAATTAAAATTAAAATTTCAACTCCCTATATTTTAGGAACTAGACATTTTTGGAGCTATGTTAATATGAAGTCTTTTTCATCAAAAGCCCTGAGAAATAGCTATTTTAGATTATATCCTATAATTTTGTTTTTAATTGATTGTTTCGATGATAACAGTTTTTAAATCGCGTATCATTAGTAAGTGCTACTTGCTAGAACTTTATGAACAGTATCTTTATCACGTCAATAATTTGATACTACTGTTTTAGATTTGATTTTATAATTTAATTCTAATAACACAAGACAATGTTAATTTATTCAGTGTTTATCATAGGCTTTACAAATGTTGCCCTGGGCAAACTGCATCCACTTTCTAAGGAATACATTCACCAAATTAACGAGAAACAGGTAACATGGAAAGCTGGCCAGAATTTTCAACTCGACGAATGGGATACATTTAAAATTCTGGCAAATGGAGTGGTAAGAGATTTCAAGCATCATAAAGATTTAAAAACGAATATTCATGATCAAGCGCAAACTATTCCGGAACTATTTGATGCACGTGAAGCATGGCCAGTGTGTGCATCAGTCATTGGACAAATTAGGGATCAATCAAAATGTGAAGCTGGTTGGGTAAGTCAATGTTTATCATTTACACTACTTATAAAAACTAGCCACATCTTCCTAAATATTTTGTCTTTGCATGTTCCCAGGCGTTTGCAGCTGTTGAGGCCATAAGCGATAGAATCTGTATTCATTCTGGATATGGAAGAGTAATATTTGTTTCTGCTGAGGACGTTATCACTTGTGGTGCCACTGTAGGATGCACTGCTTATGATCCATATTTTGCTTGGCGAAGATGGAGCGGTGATGGTATTGTTTCCGGTGGATTATATAATCATACTGAACAGGTAATTATACTTAGATCCTTTTTGTGAATAGATAGCATATTATTTTTTCTTCAAACGTCAATAAACTTGACATTTATCTACTAAGTTTTTGACGTTAAAGTTTTGCTTTTTTTACAGTAGACGGTTGCTATAGGCAGCGGAAGAAAAAGTACTTTTCATGCCTTCTGGGCGTAATGATGCATATTATTTATACATGCTTAAATATTGTTCCGCAACAATAGTAAACGATCGCGGTTTTCTAGTTTTGCTATCAGGAATTCTTATGTGAATGGCAGATCCTAAGTCTTGTATGTCATCAACGGTCATTTTTACGGTACCACTCCAGTTTATCGGCTTATGCGAAAAATGGCGTAAAATGAAAAACGTTTCTTGCAATATGTAGCACGTACTTTCTAAACGACAAATCCGCGAGCGGAAAACCATTTTTTTAATTGGAAATATAAAAAAATGTGAAAAAAGGGTACCCGCTTATGACAAAAATGAAAAAAAATCAAAAACTCTTGTTGATTTATGTAGCATACACCGAATTGGAACCAAAAAGGTGGATTAGATGCCGTGTTAGCGCCTGTTTAACCAATATAAGTCTATAATTATTACAAATACTTTTGTCGAGTGACTAACAGCTAGAGAAACATAACCTCACTTGTCACTCTCACTGTGCTTTTCGGTCGACTATTTTCGCATTTTTTTTATACTTGCAATTAAAAAAATGGTTTTCCGTTTGCGGATTTGTCGTTTAGGAAGTACGTGCTACATATTGCAAGAAACGTTTTTTATTTTACGCCATTTTTCGCATAAGCCGATAAACTGGAGAATTACCATTTTTACAATTTCTTCACATCGGCATGCACCAGAAATACCAATAACAAGCAGTGGCGGGTCCAGGGGGGGGGGGGGCTATAGGGGCTTAAGCCCCCTCCCCCGCGAAACAAGTAACTTTAAACGTTGGACTGGACTGACGTAGATTATTGAAATGCAGTTTTTACATAAATAAGATTGTTATTTATAATCTTGTTTAAATACTCGTATTTTATGTACGGTACTGGAACCCGAAGCAATGTAAAAGTAAACTTTTAATATAATGCAATAAAAATGTTATTCACTTTTTCGAATTTCTTTCAGCCCCCGCCAACCGCCACTGACCACAAGTATAATCTAAAAATAATAAATTTCATAAAAAAACTTGAATTCTTTGACGTAATATCGAAATTTACCTTAATTCCCAAATACTTCTGATTAGGAGCTTCAGATAGAAAGTATTTTTATTTTGTATATTAAATTGTTCCCTGGTAAATGCTTTAGCTTTTTTGGGAGTGTAGCCTTCATTTTGCTTCTTAAAATAAGCACGTAGCTTTAAAAACTTGCTTGATATTTAGCAATGACCTTATCATAGAATAATGTGACCACATTGTTGAACTTTTGATTTTTTGCTTGTTCGCCAGTTCAGAGAAATACGCCAAGAGTACATTTTCAAAATTATTATTTTTGATGTCGTTCTCATTACACCATCTCTGAAATCTTTTAAACGCAGCTTCGTAAATACTACTGGATTTGGTTGGCAACAAATTGTCCACGACATCTGCTGCAATTTTGGCAACCTCCGGGGGTGTACAGGTAAATTCTGATTTTGACATTTTTATTTAAAGTAAAGTGTTCGATAAAAAAAAAATGGTATTATTAAAACAGGAAATTAAAACTTGGAAATTGCTTGTAATAGGATTCATGACACAAATCGAATTATGCGTCGGTATCAAACAATATAATAATAAAATAAATCCATAGCAACGTTAGCAGGTAAAATTCGAAACTTCACATTTTTAAATGAAAAAAATTTAAAATTTGCATTTTTATCTTTCTAATTTTAACCACGCGACGCTTGAAGAAAAAATAGTATGTTTTATTCGTAGTAAAAGCAACTTGTACTCGTCTGTACTCGTCTGTAATTGCCGGACGAACAAAGTGAGCCTCGTCATAAAAAGTATTGCTTTTACGCCTAATAAAACAGTATGCTATTTTCTGCTTAGGGTTGTAAACCATACTTTCTGCCTCCATGTGATGGTCACCAAAATAACTGCTCTGCCTTAAGTGATGTGCCAAAGTGCACAAAATCATGCGATGATCCATTACTAGACTTTGCTGCTGAACTAACATTTGGAAAATGTGCGGAATTATGCCAGTTTACCGAAGAAAAACAAATTCAACTTGAAATACTTAAGAATGGCCCTGTAACAGCTACTTTTGATGTTTACGAGGACTTTGGAAACTATAAAAGTGGTATGGAATTAATGCGTAGTTTAAGAAAAACAGGCAAACTAAAAACTGATCTGAAAAGGCTTTTTTCTGAAAATACTTGCGATTCTTACAAATAACTCTATGATCTATCCAAGAAACAATAATGTTCAAAGCAATTAACACTCAGAATATACTATTTAAACTACAGAATCTACTTACTTCTAATTATTAGATAATTATTATTGATTTTACATAAATGCCAGAAGTAATAATATTCAATTAAGATGAAATAAGAACATTTATAATTATTTGTAGGTGTTTATCAAAAAACAAGTGACACTCAAATAGGAAGTCAGGCAGTTAAAATAATTGGATGGGGAATTGAAAATGGCACCTCCTATTGGAATGTTGTGAACTCTTGGGGTGACAAATGGGGAGACCAAGGATTATTTAAAATTCTACGTGGGTCAAATGAGTGTGGGATTGAAAGTTATGTTTTGTCGGGTTTGCCAGACTTCAGTCAATTTTAGAGAGAACGTTCACATTTTCTAAGTGGCGTCTAAATTTAGTAAATAATAATATAGTAAAATTAATTGAAAAAGTTATTCAATATTAAATCATTAGGTTTTAATATAATAAAGAAATCGAGAATCCTTATTGTTGTCCCGCTTAAGCTATTATATAACACTGAAATGAATTACCGTACATCATTAATTTGTTAAATTCCCTCTGATTGGCTCTTTCTGCTCTACCGCAAACATCAAGCTTGCTATTATTCGAAATCACATAACGGAACCGGTAGTAGGTAGGTATCATCATTATGAACAAATCAAGAGGTATATACCATGAAAATATAACATATGGGGGCATCCATTTGAAATTATCTAGACAAAAAGTAATACAGGAATCCGTATGTAATGGTAGTGAGATATTTCTATCTTTTACTTCTCTTTAGTCACTGACATCTTTTCGATTATGTTAGTTGCAGATTTTTGAGTTGATGCTTGATTTTTAAAAGATATTTGAATGTGTTTTGTCTTTATTTATAGATTATCTTTGTATTTCCATGTTCAATTAGGTTTGCTAGGGAGGGACCCAATCTTTTGGGTGTTTAAATCTTGCATATACAGTGTGTATCAGCCAAATGGAATAAATTCAATAATAAATACATGGGGGCGTGTCCGAAAAAACGCTTGGATACGTCGATTGGTATTTCTAGTTGTGCATTTTTTTCAATAAAAACTTTTTATACAGGGTGTGTCATGTAACAGGGGCCAATACTAACTTTCTTATTTTAAATGTTACACCCTGTATATTATTCAATTTTTGAATTCCTCAGAGAATTCTAGACATATTTCATGTACAATATCCTATACCTATCTTCAACTGTTTCGGAAATATTAAGTGTTTTCAGAATTATTGCAATAATTAACAACACACTAAAAAACTAATAAGTAATACTGTTTATTTCTTGATAATGTAAAAAACAAGAAAAAAACATTAATGTAGATGTTGAAAATGCTCGCCGCGAACGTCTTGGCAACATCCTAATCTTAAATAGAAATTTCTTCTAACGTTACTAAACATCTCAGGCGTGACCGATCTAATCGCAAGCGTTATTCGTCGTTCTAAGTCGAGGGGTTTAGTTTTCTATATTATATTTTTGACATAACTCCATAAGAAGAAGTCTAATGGCGTCAGATCAGGGATCGTGCTGGCCATTCCATCGATCCACGCCTCCCTATCCACCGATTTGGAATTACTCGGTTGAGTTACTGCCGGACATTGATTTGGGATTTGGTAATGGGGCCACCGCCATCTTGCTGAAACCATATCATATTCGCTGGAAGTTGTGGGTTTGCTGGATCAGGATATAAGTTTGTCAAAGTTGGGAAGACATTATTTTGGAGCAGTGGTAAATAGTTATCGCCATTTAAATTGCTATTAATGAAAAAAGGACCTATGATATGATCTCCAACAATTCCTGCCCAAACATTAACCTTTTTAGGATATTGCGTATGTTCTTCTCTCAGCCAGTGAGTATTTTCCCTAGACCAGTAGTGGCAATTCTGACGATTAGCATGACCGTGAAGTGTGAAAGTGCGCCCATCAAAAAACAAAACATGTTCTAATTGGATCACATTGTTATCTAACATTGCCATCATTTGTTCACAAAAGTACATTCTCCTATCAAAATCGTCTTCCATGAGCTCATGAGTAGGTATCATTTTATAGGGATACATTTTATTTTCTTGTAATGTTCGAATAATCAATGAATGGCAAACATCGAACATTGGGGCTGTTTTTCAACTAGAAGTATGTAGGTTTTTCTGAAACTTAAGCATAATATCTAATTTGGTATCATCACTTATTGCATTGGCAGCTACTTTTTTTAACTGCTTTACATGTCCAAGCTGGCGAAACTGCTTTTCTATTTTACTAATTGTCCCTTGAGTTATAGGCGGCAAATTTGGAAATTGTTCATAAAATAAGCGAGCAACTTCCATTTGTGTCCCTGTATTATCTTTATAACCAATCATCTGTAGAATTGCTATTTTGTGCATTTCTGTTAAATAAACCATTTTTCTGATATGCACTTAACGAAATTTAAACGACTATAACACTGACAACCACTGTCATGCAGACACACGAATGTGTGTGAATTTGCCAAAAGTGAACCTGAAGTTTTAAACTTATTTTAATGTGTGTGTACCGTCCTTTGTTTAATGTTTAGACGGAAAAATCTATTGTACCTATGTTTCTTGTGTTTTTTAATTTTAAGTTTTGACTCTGGAAAACTACTTCTCGAGCCTATGAAGATGTTTTAAAATAAAAGCGAAACGTCGGCATATGGGAAAAAGTTCTTTCCTTCGTTTTTCTGACCCAAATCCCAACAAAACTTCTTGGAAACATATTGTATAGAATACCTGCCAGTGGGGAAACCCTGCGGAACTCCAGCCCTGACCTGCCTCGTCTAAGACAGAGCATTTTCTGATGATACCGAGAAGATCCAATACAAAACACATAGGTACAAATGCGAGATGTTGCACGTGGCGACATCTCACGGCAATTCTTTTCATCAAACTCTATAGCCTTGCCGATGAGCCTTAGTACGGCAAAACGCGTCTAAGGATTAGGTCTGGTTATTTAGACTCGCTTAATATCGCGTTTTCGGTACGCCTAAACCGCTTGGTTGGCATTCAGCGCGGAGATACTTGCATATACGGGTTCCAATCTATCCAGCGTTTGGTCTTTTCTAAATCTTTGCTGGTCTGGTTGAGTGGATTGCTCGATTGCTGCGATATAATAGTATATAATATAAGCTTAGTAATTATTCTTACTTCGTCTGTAATACAGCGTTTGTTTAATCGTGTGTGAGTGTGAGTCATGGAAAATATGTGCGAGCCCAATGTATCTCAGTCCGTCTCACCCCGTCAAAAAACAGACAACACTTTTCTGTGAAAACTAAGGAAGTTATAAACAATGTTTATTCAACTCTCAACTCTCATTGAACGTGCGGTCAGCATGCAAGCAGCGTTAGAAGAAACGGCCACATTAACAAAAATTCCAACATCAACTGTATGGAAAATTGTGAATAATCCCATTTTAGCGAGGAAAAAAAGAACCGATACTGGCATTTTCTCAAAGGTAGATGGAAGTGATATAATACGGCGTAAAATTTACAAGTTATAATACGAGGAACAAAGCGTGCCTACATTAGATAATTTAATTAAGAGGCTTGAAAAAGATTAAACCGGCTTTAAATGTGGCAGAACAACGTTATGGAAGTATATCCAACACATCGATTTAAAAAAATTAACAAAAGACAAGTTTTCGAGCATGTTTGGCACCAACTGAATTATGCCATTCGTCGTAACAATATTTGCCATACTTATTAACTCCAGTGTACTTAAGCTTATAGAAACTGAAGTTTTTAAATATAAATAAAGGTCTGTCTTTACCACCAAATAACTTTATTTGCCCCTCTAGGGTAGAAAACAAGGGTTATAGAAAATACATAAAATGACGATGAATTAAATTAAATTTCATAACGTATGTGTTGTACTAGTTTCGACTTTAGAAAAAATCATCCTCGGCAACTAACCATCTCTTTATATACGCAAGTATAATAAAGGACCTTAATCATTAAGGTCCTTTATTCTACTTGCGTATAAATCAACTCCTACCTTTACATGGAGATACACCGTTCTTATACTAAACTCCTGTCGATTCTAATGGTTGCATAATCTGCATTATATTATATTATATTATTGAATCACCTCCCTGCTCCCCCAACTGTTTTAACTTCTTTTCATATTAAAATCTCTTAAATGGTTAGTTGCTGAGGATGACTTTTTCTAAAGTCGAAACTAGTACAACACATACGTTAAGAAATTTAATTTAATTCATCGTCATTTTATGTATTTTCTATAACCCTTGTTTTCTACCCTAGAGGGGCAAATAAAGTTATTTGGTGGTAAAGACAGACCTTTATTTCTATTTACAATATCGCCACAGAATATGGACTACTTCTTAAATATTGAAGTTTTTAACATCCCTTCACAAAGTTGGGCAAATTCTGTTACACATGTTGAAAAAGTGGAAAAATCCTATATCCATATAAACAATATAGCACAAATAATAATTAGAACAGATGATGATAGCGATAGTGATGTTGATATATTAAGTGAATAATTATTATAAGTACCGAATAATTTGTATATTTTTGTAATCATAAATATAATTTTTAATAATAAAATAACTTGTAATTTCACATTTAAACATAAATACAATATTATTTAATATCTTACTTATTTTTATTACAAACCATGATTAAATTTTAAGCAAAATACGGACCTGTTCGGCCATATTTCAGTTTTACAGCTGGCTTGGGTCTTTCCTAATAGGGATCAGTTAGTCACTTTCTTATATCTCTGAACAGACTTTACCTATTCTTTATTTTGCCTAAAAATCAAAGGATTTTATTGAAAATTGCTCGAAATTCACGAATTTGTTAAAAAAGTGGATTTTTCCAAAAAACTTAACCCACCACTGCGCTGGCGGCCACAGACTCATTGCAGTTACTAACCTAAACTAACCTGCCCCTACCCCCTACTTCGACTATATGCCGGCCTTGCATAATGTGAAAATGATATGGGCTTGACTTAGAAGGTAAGAAACTATGTATCATCCCCAGCACTTTAGTACGAGGCTACAAAATGAATGTAACTTACTTCGCATTAAAGTAACTGTACGTAATTTTATTGAGACCTCCAATGCGATACCCTAAATCATCTCAACTTAACAAATCACTTTATATTTTCATTCACACCAACTGACAATAAAAACGGTATATGTAATATTATGTACATTTCTTCCTGCAAACCATTTTATGGGCTCATAATGTTGTTTACATACACACCAGAATCGCTTTATCTGACATATTTATGCCGGGAGATTCGCTACCGCAAAAGTATGTATTACAAATTAACATATAGGGTGTGTGGAACTGAAGAGGTAAGGAAACAATTGTATTAAAACTAAAAAATAAAAGAGGAAAAGAAATAAGGCCAACAAACTTAATATATTTCTGAAGATTCATGGGAATTGTGATAAACTATTTAACTTATATTTTACTTTTAAATTGGAGTATTCCCTAAGCAACATATTTTCTGGACGATCCTTCACCTTAAAAATACAAATACAAATACAAATATAATTTACTTCCATCAGACTGATGATGTCAAATACCGTATTAGGTCTAATAAATCATTTATTTCCAATAAATTTTGGGTAAGCAAACCACTGACAGTAGTTCAGTAATTTTTTATCGGACCATAAAGCCATATATATTATGTGAATTTAACGGCAAGATAGGGAAAATAGAGAAAAATAAATATATGGGACGTATTTACAGTAAAAATAATTTCAAAAAGTTTAATAATGCTATAAAAAATTATTCATTGGATAGTATTTTTCTTCATAAAGTGTCCCAAAGCATTTTTCATTCCACAATTTTAGACACATTTACTAAAGCTTTTCCAATTACAATTATTTAAAAAAAAATAGAAAATGTTGGATTTCATAGGGAATAAAAATAAGTAAATAAGTTCTAAGAATTTACGTTCCCTTCATTATATTAAAAAAAAAATTCCATCAAACAATTTATTAATTTCATATTTTAATATTTATAAAAACATTTATAGAAAACTAATTAAAAAAGCCAAGGAAGATTATTTTGAAAATCGTATTAGTAAATCATTAAATCCACGAAAAGAATGTTGGAAATTTATTAATGATTTGAGAGGGAAAAACAACATAATACCTATAATTACTTCATTATCTTCTGACGGGCTGAACCATTTTTACTGTTCAATTGCTTTAAATCTTTCTGAAAATATTCATCCATGCATTGATCCACTTTCGTACATGAAGAATTTTGAAATTAAGGATACATTCTTCTTTAGTTCAACCGATGTTCAAGAAATAAAATTAATCATTTTGAAGATAAAAAGTAAAAATTCTGCTGGATGGGATAATTTTTCAATAAAAATTTTTTCACAACTATCTATTCCTGCTTTAGAAGCTTTAGTGAAGGTAATAAATGTTTCTTTTGAAAATGGAATATTTCCACAATGCCTTAAATCAGCTATTGTTATTCCAATTCATAAAGGAGGTGATTGTGAATCTGTTTTTAATTTTCGACCAATTTCTTTACTTTCAACACTTTCTAAAATTATTGAAAAACTTGTTAAAAATAAAATGATTTCTTTTTTAAATAAAAAGAATATTTTAAATACAAACCAATTTGCATTTCAAAAAAATAAAAATACTAGTGATGCTATTTTTACATTTCTTGAACATCTTTATTTTAAATTAAATGAAGGAGATTTTGCTGCAGCAATATTTTGTGATATTTCTTAAGCTTTTGATTGTGTTAACCATGATTCTTCTTCAGATGTTTGAAGAAGCCACAGTGTTGCCGAAACAATTGTCATCAAATTTTAAATAAAAGTTAGTGGAAATCTAGAAATAAGTGTTTCATTCTATATACTTTATAAGGAAACAAATTCAACTGTTTTTTAAGAATAGTTCTGCATATTCCATAAGATTATTCTACCTTTTGAGACAGGCGTCTTACAGATTTTGTACGCGTATTTAGCATTATTTCACGAACGTTTGCAACAGCTTCTTCTGTTCTTACAGATGATCTTCCAGCTCCTTTCCTATGTTGTAGAGAAACTGTTTGCCTAAACAGAACCACGGTTCTTTTCAGGCACTGATAAAAATCCCCAGCAGTAAAAGCGACGTTAGGAAAATTATCGCAAAAAACATTCATACACAAACAAGCAAAAAAAAATATAATAAATAATATCGCACATAAACAATAAAAAAATAAAACAGTAAAACAAATAAAATTTGCATAGAAGCATACTGTATATATACAATTATATTTTATAAAAACCCATTGTACACAAACATACACCCACAACAATAATAAAAACCCATCAGCTTGTTAGTAAATACAGATGACTAAAGTAGATATATTAAATTATTTAAATATTATCTGTTAAGTTCTTTAACTTCCACATTAAAACTCTTAAGTCTGTTTATGCGTTCTATACTTAGTGGTGCTTTTACATCTCAGGTTATAATGATCATTCTTATCACGAGTTCTTTTGATATTAGAGGGATTCGACTTAATTTAGTATATTAATGGAAATGAAAGAATTTGCAACTGTTAAAATAAGTCTCTACTTGGGAAACATTCCGGTTTATGTTAGTTCGTATAATATTTTTTGTAGGAACAAAAACTTCCACCGATCGTCCATGCCAAGGTAACATAGTTTGCAACATTAGCTTACAGCTGCCATCTAACAAAGCAATGAGTTGCTTTGAGACAGAATAAACCTGATCTGACCCAGTTATCTTAGCGTTAATAAAAGTAACCAAATATTTAACCACATACCTATCAGAAGAAAGATTTCATTTAAATCTCTTAGTAAAAAATAAATAAGTTCAGTTTTTTCTTTATTTAAAGTATTTTTACAATAATTATTTATGTAATCAATAGCCAAGTTTGCGTTTGTGCTGAGGTTCTTAAGTTCATCCAGCCGATGATACAACAGACGTATCGTGAGAACAAAAGGACAAGTAACTTCGGGGTGCATCAAAGACCGTTCTCTGCGAGAGAATCGATTTCTGCGCACACGCACCGCACGCAGAGCGCCATAAAGAATTAACCCTGCAGTGCTGTGCCTTATCATAAAAAAAAAGAAAAATATATCATTAATAAAAGCAATAAAGAACAAACAATGGGCCAAGCAAACACTTGAGATGGTTTCACTGTAAGAAGAATAATGTTGACTATCCTTTTTTAATGAAACCTTCTGAGTGCGGCTCTTTAGAAAGCTTTAAAGCCAGCTTCACGCATTTCCACGAACTCCATACTTTTCGACCTTTAAAAGCAGCAAGTCAATATTAATGAGATCAAAAGTCCTCTTCTAGTCAAAGGAAATACCGCTCATCTGATTGTTGCTATTCAAGCTACTCAGTACATTATTATAATAGGAAACAATAGTATGTTCAGTCGAAACGGCTTTTGTGAAACAAAACTATGGCGGGTTAAAAAAAAATCCTTTTCTCAAGATATTTAACAAGTCTTTTATAGAAAACTCTTTCAAATTTATTTGAAATTATAGGGAGAAGAGCTCTACCCCTGCACTAATGTTTATCTCACGCTTTCTCAAACTGGTTGAATTATCGTATTTTTTAAAACTGACGGAAAATATCCCTCAGAAAAAGAAACATATACAGTGCGTCCATAAAGTCTTGCACAAATTCATTTAAAATTCAGGTATTTACTTTTTAAAAACGCTCGGACACGTCAATTAGTACTTTTGTTTGCGCATTTTTTAACGTAAAATGTTTTTATACAGGGTGTCGCACGTATGAGGTATGAGGTCATCAATAAATGTGTTTAAAATAAATTTTCAAACGTTAATATTTCGGAAACCGTGATTTCCAGCGGTGTTAAGTGTTCATCATAGAATTCAAAATTGATATAATATACAGGGTGTTCCATTAAAAAAAATCCTTGATGACCTCATACCTCATACGTGCGACACCCTGTATAAAAACATTTTACGTTAAAAAATGCGCAAACAAAAGTACTAATTGACGTGTCCGAGCGTTTTTAAAAAAAGTAAGCCCCTGAATTTTAAATGAATTTGTGCAAGACTTTATGGACGCAGTGTATAAGTACCTACCATAAAAGGCTGAGTAGGTATGTGTTTTATAAGGGAACATGGCACCTCGCCTGCGAAAGGTTTGAACGACACAGCCAATATAATTTCATAGACTTCTACCTCTATGTAGGGTTTCAAAAAAATGGAATCACTAGACTCACGAACCTACCGAGTGTAATTTATTTTTTGAGCATTTAAAGTACGAGACTTAACCGAATTTATAAAGTGTTGATTAAAACCATATGCAGCAACATTATGATCAAATATTTGATTGACATGATCATCGCAAGAAAGATCTTTTTTATCACTAGCATTTGATTAATTCCTGATAACATTCTCAGAGGTCTCAGATCTATTATGAGGGTTTAAAAGTAAATTGTTATGATTATTTCTTTTCGCTGCAATCACATGCATTTCATGCTGCTTCTTTAGGATATTATACCTTACGCGTACTTTATTCTCATTAGTGTATTTTTAAATTTTGAAAATATTCCTTCAGGGAATACCTTCGTTTACAATTATGTCCATCAACCAGGGCTTGTTATTTATGTTCTCTCTCACATGAAATGCTTCCTTGGGAAAGCTAAAATTAAATACATCCTGAAATATATCAAATTTGGAATTGTGGCAACACCACCACCCTTTAAAGAGGATCTTGTAAAATCTGCGATATGCTGATAGGTTTGTAATTGAATTATTAACATTTCATGCAGTCTACTAAAAGTTTCATCCAAGCAAACTGTGTGAGGATGACCATTTGAATATAGGAAAAGTAGATTGCATTTAAAACTTTCAATGAAGTCAAGCAAATCCTGTATGACTTTATAATCTAATATTTCTTCTAAGGCTGTTTACGTAATAGTCAATAGGCTAAACTTTGGGGCCACAACATAGTACATTATTGTTCTTGTAATTATACAAGAAAAATTAAAAGAATTTACGGTTGTCATACCTTAAAACACTCAAAAAGTCCCAGCTTAAACCTACAGCTGTGTAAAATGTGACCAGCTGATTAATTATTTATAATTATACCTTACTGATTACTACAAATAATTGATGGCATTAGATTTATTTGATGCATAAATAATTGATGTCAAATCAATCATGTTTGACTAACAGCCGATAGAATATACATTCCTATATCCAGATTTGGTCTGAATAATTTGCTGTTATTAGGTTTTCAAAAATTTTTTTTTAATATGATTGGAATGGAATTAAATTGGAATGTTTATGTTATTTATTATAAAAACTTTGTATCAATTATCGGTAAATAGGAAAAATAGATGGCAGATACATATATATAATAAATAATTAATAATATGACATTGATTGACTGTATTAGCAAGAACTTTTACCTAAGGTAGTTTAACCATGAAATCATGTAGTTTATAATGAATGTGACAGAAGTGAGAAAATAACTTCATATCACTTGTAATGTTTACCGAATTGAAAATGCGTTTTTTTTTGTGGGACCTCGTCTAACGGAGAAACTTTAAAGTGAGATTACTTTACGATATTCTTGCCCCGCTTCCCCCCCCCCCCCTAACGCTGGCCCTGACCTAAGAAATACCAAGATGATCAAATCAGTGGGGGTTGCCATTCAAGATTTTAGGGGCAGGTATCCTGGGGGTCAGGGGGTGGAATTTAATACAACAACAAATACCTCTGCCGTTTTCTCCTTTCAGATCTAAATTGCCGTATTTCACCCTGTATGGTAATCTAATAAAGCACCAACAGGTCCACGTTGTTTATAAATGGTATTTAGTCATTTATAGCTTAAAACTTATAAAAATTGTTAGCCACAAATTAAACGGTCAGTACTTTTATCCGACAGAAGACACAAGCAGAGAAGAAAGCGTTTTGTTAGACCTCATGATCACCGAGTCCATTAACAAACCGCGGGGGGTGGCTAAACTAAGACCGCCGCGCCGTGACGCTTACTTTAACATACTACTTCTTAACGGTTTGTATGTTAAGTTATTACTATTACCTTCGATTAACAGTCGCTTGTAGGACATGAAAGACAATATTGTTAACTTCAGTGGTTGTGTTACATTCTGAATATCCATAACAATTTTGTTTTCTAGATCTCTTTATTTATACTTTAATTACTTCGCTATTTTAATAGTTTTTTCAGTGTTTTATAGTGTATCTTTAAATGACGCGAAGTAGTAAATGCTCATTAAATATGCAAAACGTATACCGGGGTCTCCCCGAAACAATTTAAACAATATCCCTTAAAATCTATTGTGTTTACATTAAAGGATTCAAATAATGAGCATTCTTTAGGTAGGTTCACCCTGAATATATCGAAAGCCATTGATATATTTCAGGATTTACCATTGCTATAGCCTCGTGCGCCAACATTCCCACTAGTGTGAAAAGTGTCACTTTCTAAACTTGCTATATAATAGACTTTTCCAAGAAATTAACGCATCACCAAAAAACAACCAAAAGTTTAAAGTAAATTTTTGTCAAAACTACTTGTCCGATTTAAATGATTTTTTTTTACAGGTTGACTCTTCCAGAAAGCTAGTGTACTACTGTATTTGCATACAGACTTATTTTTGTATAAATACGGGGTGTTGCAATGATAACCTGATTTTTTTCATAAAATTTGTAACAACCTGTGGAGTTCAACAGTTACAATATCAACTTAAAATTAAAATCAAACTGTAGCTTTATCTTTTTGTAGCATTTTGTTTTTTGATTTACTCTATTATCTTGGTCACAACAAGAGAAACACAATTTTATGGCATAACATGTTTTTATTAATTTTAATTTGCATTATATGCACTAAAGTGAGTAGCAGGCTATGAAAAAACATAAGTTACAATAAATTGTCACTAGCTAAATACAGCTATCAAAAAGCATTTCATAGAAGTGTATTTTCAGTGTTAGTCCTTACGTTTGTTTTGCAAAAACCTTAATTTTTATTAATATGCAACGTGAAACACGAAATCTTACTCGCGAAGAATGTGCTCAAGCATTTATATTGTCCGAGGAAGGCTGGAATTACCGAAGAATTGGTAGACGATTTAATGTATGTCACGAGTTATACAAAGATTTAGAGACACTGGAAGTCATGGTCGCAGACCGGGACAAGGAAGGAATCGAATAACAACCTCTATTCAGGAGCGGATTTTAAGACTATCAGCATTAAGACAACGTTTTGTAACAGCCCGGACTCTTTAAACCCAGCTTTGAGATGCTAATGCTTTACAAATTTGTGATGAAACAGTTCGTCAGCGACCAAGAGAATACAATTGGAGACCTAGATTTGCTGCTCGGAGGCCAGCTCTAACTAGAGATCATCGAGGAGCGAGGCTGAATGGCAACAGATATTATTTACGCATAAGTCAAGATTTTTTTTGTACAATAATAACAGGCGCATGCGTGTATATCGACGCCCTAGCAAACTATATAATCAGTGTAATTTCTCAAATACCACATTATTTGGAGGAGGATCTGTGATGGTCTGGGGAGGTATTTCTCTTTGAGTGGTCGCACAGAACTTGTGGTCATAAATAATGAAAGCCTTTCAGCTGAAAGGTACATAAATCGGAGGTTTTAGACCAACATGTAATGCCATTTGCGTTATATATAGGGCAAGGATTCTTGTTGGTGCAAGATAATGCCAGGCCTCATGTTGCTGGAGTTGTGAGGAATTATCTAGAGGAAGTTGGCATCGATACCATGGCATGGCCAGCTCGAAGCCTGGATTTAAATCCCATAGAGAATCTCTGGTACACTCTTGGGAGGAGGTTACAAGAGGAACGGAACTTGAACACTTTGGAAGACGTGGTGAGGCGACTGATTGAAATATGGGAAGAACTTGACCAAAATGATATACGGTCGCTTATTTTAAGTACGGGACGTCGTTGCCAAGTAGTTATTTGTGGCAGAGGCGGAAATACTCGCTACTGACTCTTTTTTTTTACATTTTGATTCTTTGTTTTTCGTTGTTAAATTTGGATAATAAATTTTAATAAAAACATGTTATGCTATAAAATTGTGTTTCTCTTGTTGTGACCAAGATAATAGAGTAAATCAAATAACAAAATGTTACAAAAAGGTTACAAAAAGGTTAAGCTACAGTTTGATTTTAATTTTAAGTGGATATTGTAACTGTTGAACTTTACAGGGTGTTACAAATATTATGAAAAAATCAGGTTATCATTGCAACACCCCGTATTTATACAAAAATAAGTTTGTATGAAAATACAGTAGTAAACTACCTTTCTGGAAGAGTCAACATGTCATTAAAGAAAACTCATTCAAATCGGACAAGTAGTTTTGACAAATTTAAACTTTTGGTTATTTTTTGGTGGTGCGTTAATTTCTTGGAGAAGTGCAGATATACTATTATTAAATTTGTTATTTCGTGACCAACATCAGCCATATGCTAAAGTCACATATAGTATCATATCGCTAAGATACTTATTTCAAATTGCACTCATATTCTTCTATAATATACAACTTCACAAACGATCGTAAATGTACGCAACAAATGCAGAAAGTGTTAATGTACAGTACGTGGGCAGCGGCTCCCGAAGAAATTTTTACTTTTGCCTGCCGTATTTGTCAAGATACAAGCTAGTATTTCTGTCAAATCCAGACAATGCAGAGTGCAAAATGCATACAATCTCACATTTACCGAAGCCGGTACACAACACTAAAGGTGTTAAGTTACGACCCAAAACAATTAGCCGAATAATATGTTTATATGTTGGTATCACTGGGCTGCCTACGTTAGCTTTTATGTATACCGACAAACGCTTCGAATGGGAATATTGACTCTAATACCGCTAACATCTTGCATTTCTAATAATTTTAAGATTGGAAATTCCTTATAAGAACAAAACTGATAAAGCTCTAATGGGCCTGTGTATCTATTGATGTTGCGGCAGAGAAAATAGAACCTAAGCCTAAACAATTTGTGTGCTTAGTATTCTTAACAATATATTAACTTAGAAAATGAAGTATAATGCAAGTAAAAGAAAGTAGTACCCAATCCTTGGACGCGTTTCGCCATATGACGGCTCATCGGCAAGACTATAGAGTATGACGAAAAGGAAAGGAACCTTACAATGCATATGTATCGTTATAATGCAAGTATTAAAAACAGTAATTATTTAAAAAGTTAAATTTTGACAATTGCTCCAACGTATTGTGCTGTAGGTTAATAATCAGCATGTTTGCATTCTGAAAAATGGCAAAAATTACAAGGAATAGTATGGCGTGGCTTCAAATCCCTGGATTCTTCAACTCCGTTTGGATTTTAGTAGTTCTTTCGACATGACGATGACGTTGCAGTTCTTGAAGAATAGGGGAAGAGTGAACAATGTATCTTTGCCTCTAGATGAGTATGAGTAGATCATAAAAGTGCTACATGTGTCAACTTTAATTTTTTTTAATGAAACATATTGTATATTTTTACATTTTTGTACTCTACAATCAATTCTAGACATTTTTCATTAATCATGCCCTATACTTATCTTCAGCCGTTTACAAAATATTAACAATTTTAAGTTTTTCAACAATTTTAAAACAAAATAAACAAAGAATGAAAAGAAACTATTTTATAAGATGTTGAAAATGTCCTCCACCAACTGTTCTGCCGTAGATCAATCGATCTAGAAATTCCTGTTGTACATTTAGTACTACTTGTGAAGATATTTACTGTTATTACTCGTCGAATAGACTCCTTCAGTGTATCTACCGAGATGGGTTTAGATTTATAAACTAAATTTTTGACTAAGCTCCGTAAAAAAAAGTCCACTGGATTAAGATCAGGCGATCTGGGTGGCCATTCTATTGACTCCGTCTACCTATCCAGCCCCCTGGAAAAATTGTATTTAAGTACTCCCTTATATGAACAGCATAATGCGGGGGAGCACCATCCTGTTGAAACCACAAGGTTAAATTGAATTGATTCGGCTTTTACTTGGTGGAAATCCATTGTTAATTTAAATAGATGGTAAAATAAAAAATATAATTTTACACTTTCCACAGATTTTTATTTTGACTCGACATATGTTTCGCAACACAGTTGCTTCTTCAAAAGAGTACTATTAATAATAAATATTATATATAAGTATATAAATATAAAATAAATATTTTTTTTAATAGTACTCTTTTGAAGAAGCAACTGTGTTGCGAAACATATGTCGAGTCAAAATAAAAATCTGTGGAAAGTGTAAAATTATATTTTTTATTTTACCATTTATTTAAATTGACATAAGGTTAAACTTGGTAAATCAGGATCAGTATCATTTGGAAACAGAGTGGCAAGAGCTGAAACCAGATCATTTTGAAGAAAATTTAGATATCTTTCTCCAGTGAGACTCTCATCAAAGAAAAATGGTCTGATTATCCTATTTTCAACAATGCCCGCCCAAACATTAATCTTTTCATTATACTGGGTGTGATTTTCTATGAACCAGTGGGGATTTTTCTGTGCCCAGTATCTGTAGTTTTGTCTATTAACCTGACCATTTAAACAAAACGTAGCTTCATCTGAAAAACAAATTCTTTGGACAAATCTTGCGTTGTTATCTGTTAGCTCAATCATCATTTCACAAAATTGGTCTCGCCTATCAGGATCATCGTCCAATAACTCTTGTACAAATACTGGTTTGTATGAATGAAACTTCTCTTTCTGTAAAAATTTATATACGGTGGTTTGGTGAATATCGTAGTCCCGTTCAAGTTGTGTGCTTGAGCTATGAGAACCTTCCTGTAGTGATAATAATACGTTTATCTTTTTCTCCTCGGATATACCAGGACGACCACTTTTAACACTATCTTTAATAGTACGGGAAGTTCTCCACTTACTTGTTACCCTAGACACTGTTGATTGGCCAATAGGCGGGCGATTTCGTTATTTTCCATTAAACATATCAAGGACTTCCCTATGACTTCTACTTTTATCTCCACAACCCAACATTATCAAAATTTCAATGCGCTCATCTTCGACGAGGCACATCTAAGCAGAGCAAAATTTGAATTTGATTAACATTCACTGTCATTTTTTGACGACTCAAACTTAAATAAGAAATTGTCATATTCAAAAGATTGTGACTTAAGTTCAGAACGTTGCTATGTCGAGAAACATACCAATGGTGCATACCAACATTAAAGTGTTAATATCTCGTAAACGGCTGAAGATAACTATAGGGCATGATTAATGAAAAATGTCTAGAATTGATTGTAGAATATAAAAATGTTAAAATATACAATATGTTTCATTAAAAAAATTTTTTCCATATAAAAGGCTGATCCGTTTCTTAATCGCAGGTCTCCTTGGCGGAGGAAAAAAAATTACTTTCACCCTGCAGAAGCTGTAACCACTCAAAGTGAAAGAAACAAACCAACAAACAATTTTCTAACGACAACGCATTTTCTATATGACAATGTTCTATAACTCCTATTTTAATTAGTATGAGTACATTCTGTTCGCTCCGTCGGCCACAAAATCTAAACCCATAAATGTTCATGAGTCGTGTCCACCCACAAATCAACCCTTCATATTTGGCCGAGCTCACATAAGCATTATACAACGTTACGAACCGTAAAAACGTTTTTATTTACATCCGGAGATACAAAAGCAATCAGGAATGGCAATTAAAATTCATGAATTGGTCTTCGTCTATAGGCATAGGTTAAAGAAATTTGAGTTTCCTGTTTGTATGCTTGTAAATACCTAAGCAGAAAGTGATTTTTAAAATGTTAACCTATTTGCATATAATTTTTCTTTAAATTGATTAAGAGTTGCCTTCGAGTCAAGTTTTTGTTGACTACTTTAATATTTCTTTTAAATTTTCTTATAGGAAGCAATTTGTGTAGAATTATCGCATAATGTCTTACATTAAACTTTTCTCGTCCTAAAAGCCATTTGACGTATACACGACAACTTACTTACTTACTTTGGATGTTGGTAAATTGCCTCCTGTAATATGAAGATGTCGTATCCGCAAAGCATGCGATAGTTATTCGGCGCGTATTACAAGGGAATCTACCATCTTATGTACAGTGTGGAAAGAATGGAACACTCCCAATATTTTTATAACCATGTATATTTTCGAAATACGCTCGGACCCGTCGATTGTATTTATCATTTTTACAAATTTTGAGAATTTTTAGTATTATACAGGATTGCTTAAGAAGTCGGGGCACAGGTCAACTTTAATTTTTTAAATTAAATACCCCAAATTTTATTCGATTTTTGAATTGTACTTAAAATTTTCGATATATCACAATCTAAACAATAATTATGGCAATTTTAATTAAAATAATAAATAGGGAAGAAAATACGGAAACGTATTACCTTTATTGTAGTAACCTAGGTAACCAAGCACATTATTGTACTTTTTTGCCACTGTCATTTGATTTTGAGTGACAGGATTGCCAAGAAAAGTTACGTTGTATTGTTAGAACGACACGTTTTAAGTAAAATGCACTTAAGTGAAAGAGAGCGCATAGAAATCCTCATGATGGTTGGCTATGGCGATAGAAAGAGATCTACATTTGAAGTATGTGAACTTTTTAATAATGTTCATCGAGAGCGAACGCCGATATTAAGTTCTACAGTAAGTAAGATAGTTTGAAAATTAACAGAAACTGAATCTGTGCGCAATAAACTAAAAAGTGGCCGTTCCAAAATTTGTGATGAAACTAGACTAAATGTTTTACTGTCGTATCCAGACGATCCCCATTCCAGCACTCGTCAAGTGATCGGATTCAAAATATTGGTTATAAATCTGTACAAAATATTCCTCATAGGGAAAAATATCATTCTTACAAAATTTGTCTTGTCCAGGAACTAAATGGGAATGATTTCGATCGACGCCTTCAGTTTTGCGAGAATATGCAAAACATCTGCAATAATGAGGGAAATTTCGCGCAAAATATTTTATTTGTTAATGAGGCTACATTCTGCCTTAATGGAATAGTCAACAGTCAACCGACATAATTGTAGGTATTGGTCGACAGAGAATCCTCACTGGATGCAAGAGGCCCATACACAGCACCCACAGAAGCTAAACGTATGGGCCGGAATTTTACGTAACAGAATATTAAGATCTTTCTTTTTCGAAGAAACGTTAAACGGAGAGAGGTATTTGGAGTTTTTACAGTTTGAACTAGTTCCTGCTTTAGCTGGCCTATATCCAGATCACGATGAACAAGATAGTTCTTGAAATAATCATTTGGCTACAACAAGACGGTGCACCGCCCCATTACGCCGCACGGGTACGAGAATACCTAAACGAGGTTTTCCAACATAGATGGATAGGTAGAAGTGAAGAAATAGAATGGCCAGCTCGCTCACCCGATTTAACACCCCTAGATTTCTTTTTGTGAGGATATTCAAAAGAAAGAGTTGTACCAGAACAAGCCATCGGATTGAGAGACATTAAAACTGATAATACAACATGAAATTCGACAAATTCCTGAACAGGTTATTGGGAACGTTCAAAACGAATTTGTTTTACGTTTAGGACACTGCCAAATTGTCGATGGCCATCAATTTGAACATTTAATTAAGTACTCTACTTTTTATAATCAGATTTAAAAGCTGTTGTGCTTACCTAATAAACCTACCACTTAAATTTTGTTAATTTATGTTTGAAATTTTACATGAAAAATATTCAGTATTTAAAGTAAAATTCAAAAATCGAATAAAATTTGGGGTATTTAATTTAAAAATTTAAAGTTGACCTGTGCCCCGACTTCTTAAGCAATCCTGTATAATACTAAAAATTCTCAAAATTTGTAAAAATGATAAATACAATCGACGGGTCCGAGCGTTTTTCGAAAATATGCATGGTTATGAAAATATTGGGGGTGTTCCATTCTTTTTGCCCACGCTGTATATCATATATTAGAAAAAATCTGTAAATACAATGCTCGTCGGAAGAAGCAGCCCATATTACCGAAAAGCACTGCAGATGCTTTCAAAATTCTGGAAGAGGCTAGCATGGAAACATCTAAAGGCGAACATTTTCTACTTATAAATAGTGGAGGTGATCAAATAGTTGTATTTTGTTGTAAATCGAATATCCAGTTTTTGGAAAAAGTGCTACGAATTTATCTAGATGGTAACTTTAATAATTGTTACCATTAGCTCTTTTGACAATTTTTGACTGTTCAGACATTATATTCCGTTAACTTTTTTCGTTGTTGATGTCCAGTAGATGTCCGGAGACTCATAAAAAGTTTCATAATGGAAATCTGTAAGAATAATTTGATTAGACTAGAAATTTCAAAGTCGTGATTAATTTTGAACAAATGTAGTCCATTGCTAAAATAATTGGATGCCGGTTCCATCTATTACAATCCCGGTGTAAAGAAATCGAGAATACAGCTAAGCATCTTCTTGGTATTTGTACTTACTTTTTCAAACTTGTGAAGTCAGCGATCGTTTTGTTTATGATTTGCTATTAATTACACCAATGAATATGAATTGGACAACTCTGTGTCAGAATATTCTTTATTTCCTCAATTTATCTGACCTGATAATTGGGCTGATCTTATCCGCACTGCCAATGCTTGTTAATCGTCCCCCAATCATTTTAACGATTGCTCTTATATAGGGTGAGTTTTTTAATGTGGGAATTTTCATTCTCGTCATTTGTGAATGAAGCGAAGCTAAAACTTAGGTACAGAAGACAGCAGATAGGCGAAAATGTAATGAAGTACCTACGAGACATCCTGCGATTATGCGATCAAGTGGACCAAAAAATGAGTAAAGAATTAAGAACAGAACACTTCAAACAAGACCTACTACCAGCATACGCATACCAAGTCAAGTTAAAACAGCCACAAAATTTTGAAGAAGTCCAGACGCTAATAAAAACTACAAATGACGCTGAAAATGAAACCATGCGACGAAAATTTTTTCACAGCTGTCAATGGCAGAAAATCGACCAAACCAAAGGCAAGATGAACCAGTGGCGTACGAAAAATCGACATTAATAAAAGAAATAACACAGGTAGTCAAGGAAGAGATAGAAAAATTAATGAAAAGTCAACCAAAAGGAAGAAGAAATTTATATAGCTTTAATAGTGTGCAGGCGCGCACAGCTACGAGCCGCCCAGTATGTTTTCAATGTGGAAAGCCAGGACATAAAGCAAGAATGTGTTTTCACAACCCGCAAAACCAAAATAGAAATGCAAGATATGGCAGACAGAGAAACAACAATTTCCAGAGAACATGGACGTCAAACCCGCGACAAAATGGCCGCATGGAAGAACCACAATCCAGTAGGCGACAGCCGTCGGAAAACTCCAACGGACAGTGTTAGCACAAATGAGCACTGTCCACAAAGAAGATGAAACAGATGTTATTGGATATTGAACTCCGTGAACGACGGCACGGCAGAGAGACCAGCGAGAAGCACCCCAAATCAAGACCGACGCCTCAAGACGCTTCCCCCGCGACGTCAAGGGAACAAAGTATATGGTAGGACTGGGTTAGCCTAATAATTTATTCATTTTTGATTAGTTTTAACGTAAATGAAAGCTGCAATAATTATGATGACCATCATTTAATCGTGACAATTTTTTGCATATTAATTCCGAAATAAGTGTATTTCAAACAGAAACTTACGCGAATTTGCATTTGTGCATTTAATGGCTAAAATTCATAATGTCAAAGTAAAGAATCGCAAAAAATGCATTACTAAAATAATCGAGTCTTATACCCCAAACGAAATGAGCGAAATAGATTTTATTAAATGTATCGGGAATGTATCTATTTCCATTGTAGTGTAAAATATTAAACCATGAACTTTTTGCTTCTAAATATTTACCAAATTTACCTTATATAATGTTTATGCAAAGAGGTAGTTTAAGTTAGGTTGGATTGAGTTCAGTTTATAGACTACATTTTTTTAATACTTAATAAAATAAACGTTTTAATTAACAACTTTCTTCATGTTTATGCACCTAGGACACAATTTACACATCTATTTGAGGTATCTACCTAAAATGTGTTGCACCTAGTTTACATATTATGTTTTTTCCTAAAAGCGTCTACGGATAAAAACTAGAGTGGTTTGATGATACATTGGAGGCTCGAAACACTGACAAAGGAGAGAGCTATGATATATGAATCGAAGATAATGAAACTAGTCATCAGTACTCCTAATATAATAATCACATTGGAGAAGCTAGTGGACTCATATATAGTAAGGGGATCGCTCGATTGCCTTATGGTCTCTGCGATCTGAACAACCTTCGCTTCTCTGATCAGATTCCAAAGTATCGACAGTAACTCTTCAGCGTAGTAAGCGCTAACAGATGTTAGATTGTTCTGCCATTGGAAGGTATCGTCTCATGCAAAGTGGATAAAGAAGCCGGAGATAAGAAGTGAGGTTAAGTATGTTTATTTAAAGACAGTTAAGTTGTTGCTGGGTGTTAATAATGTCCTCTAGAGCCAAGAAAATTGTTCTGTTGGGCAAAAGATATATCAATGTAATCCTACGGTAAGTATTGATAAGTTCTAATAATTTTAATCTAGTTTTAACACCTGGCATAGGCAAATAATTTGTTTACAATTCTAAACATGTTTTGCGCGTGCAAGCGGGTATGAATTACATATAACCTAACTTGTAGCATTTAGTTACCCCAATGACTGCCAAACGTGCTTCTGCCGGAAGTGCCCTGCAATCACAATGCTTGCCCATTGCTTGCTTCATCTCCTGGCAGAATCTGCACAGTACACAGATATTCATCCGACAGTCCGCTTATGTATATTCAGATAACTATTGTCCCGACAGGAGACCCAGCATCATCCTTATGAACTTTCTATTGCGACTGAGTAAGTCTTTTGTTAGTTTCGCCAATAGTCTTTGTCCCGGTATCTTGTCCACCATTCGTGAACTTTTCTTCTACCGACTTTTGTATGAGTGCAATGAACCTAGTCATTGAGCTAGTAAAGCAAAATATTGACGTTGCCATGGATAGCAGGAGCTTAAGACCACCAAGGCAATAAATAGGCTCGTTGACATTGATGACAGAGCCAGAAGTATTTTGCGAAGCGACCATTCGAAACCAGAACATAAAAAAAGTGGGTTAGAAGTCTCAACACAACAAGCCACGAAATTTATCGCTGATTACATCATTTCAAACATCGCACTTTCAGAATTAACCTTTACTAAATACAAAATATTGTCCAATGCTAGACGTTTTTAGTTAGCACTCTCACCTGGTAATGTTGCAATTCCGACCAGCGACTTCCTAGTTCTTAGTAAATCACTGCTTAAAGCTCTCAGCAGGACTGTGGGCTTTAAAGACATCAGCATCAATCCTGCTATTTATGCACTTTGGTAAGACGTTTTGTACGCCGTATATGGATGTTGGTTTCTATTTTAAAACTGACTTATTGTGATATTTACATGCAATAGGTGAAAGAAATAAATAATTGCAGTTTATGAGTTTGTTAGTTGAGGTAATTTTACTGAAGTTTATATAATCATGTAAATATATATTGTCTAGGTTAAATATAGATTCTTATTAACGATATTAAAATTATTTAATAGTATAAATATGCTAAGATGCGCTCATGTTGTTAAAAGAATAAGCAATACGGTCCTGTTTAACTTAACGATGAACCCGCTGAGGAAAACGTTTCGCGTACCTATAACCACGATTTACCTACCTCATCACCTTGACACTTGACGACACGTAAATAAGCAATTAGTAATTAGTCCTATCTAATATGACATTTAATTCGCCACTTTAAATTGTAATGATTAATATGAACTGATATATACTTATAGCAATCATATTCGCAGCAGCAGTGAGACGTTAAAACTTTAATAATAATGTACCAGAACAAATTTAGACAGTATTAACACCTATTAGAGCAGCTTTATCGATAGTTCTGTGTGGGTGTCTTGATAATCCGCTTCAAGCAATACCTCTTTCGCATAGAATGAACCTTTAAATGAGCATGTCGAGTAAATACATAATATTTTTTTGAAACCAAAATCGCAGGAGATCCCATAGGACCTCAGATGAAGTGTACAGTATATCCTAATTACTTGGGTTGTGGAGATAAAAGTGGAAGTCATAGGGAAGTCCGTGATATGTTTAATGAAAAATACCCAAATCGTCCGCCTATTGGCTAATCAACAGTGTCTAGGGTAGCAAGTCAGTGGAGAACTTCCCGTACTATTAAAGAGGGTGTTAAAAGTGGCCGTCTTGGTATATCCGAGGAGAAAAAAATAAACATATTATTATCGCTACAGGAAGATTCTCATAGCTCAAGCATACAACTTGGACGGTACTACGATATTCACCAAACAACCGTATCTAAATTTTTACAAAAAGAGAAGTTTCATCCATACAAACCAGTATTTGTACAAGAGTTATTGTACGATGATCCTGATAGGCGAGACCAAGGAAATAATGATTGAGCTAACAGATAATAACGCAAGATTTGTTCAAACAATTTGTTTCTCAGATGAAGCTACGTTTTGTTTAAATGGTCAGGTTAATAGACAAAACTACAGATACTGGGCACAGGAAAATCCTCACTGGTTCATAGAAAATCATGCAAAGTATAATGAAAAGTTTAATGTTTGGGCGGACATTGTTGAAAATAGGATAATCGGACCATTTTTCTTTGATGAGAGTCTCACTGGACAAAGATATCTAAATTTCCTTCAAAATGATCTGGTTCCAGCTCTTACCTCTCTGTTTTCAGATGAAAATGATCCTGATTTACCAAGTTTAACCTTATGGTTTCAACAAGATGGTGCTCCCCCGCATTATGCTGTTCATGTAAGGGAGTACTTAAATACAATTTTTCCGGGGAGGTGGATAGGTAGACGGGGGTCAATAGAGTCGCCACCCAAATCGCCTGATCTTAATCCACTGGATTTTTTTCTTATGGACTACGTCAAAAATGTAGTTTATAAATCTAAACCCATCTCGGTAGATACACTGAAGAAGTCTATTTAACGAGTAATAAGAGAAATATCTCCACAAGTAGTACTAAATGTACAACGGGAATTTCTAGATCGATTGATTTACTGCAGAACAGTTGGTGGAGGACATTTTCAACATCTTATAAAATAGTTTCTTTTCATTCTTTGTTGTTTGTTTATTTTGTTTTAAAGTTGTTAAAAAATTTAAAATTGTTAATATTTCGTAAACTGCTGAAGACAAGTATAGGGCATGATTAATAAAAAATGTCTAGAATTGATGGTAGAATATAGAAATGTAAAAATATACTAGTAGATTCTGTAACGAGGTTGGAATGAAAATTCGATCCGAGTGGAAGATTCCGAACGCGAGCGTAGCGAGCGTGAGGAACCACGAGTATCGAATTTTCATTCTAACCGAGTAGCAGACTATATTTTCTCCACGACCAAAAAGTACGAATAAAAACAAATAAAATCTGTACAAAGCAATTAAGTTATTTATTCGCAATATTCGTAATTTCAGGTGGAGTATTATCCAGTTCCATATCTGATTCATCCGATTTTTCACTCATTTTTTGACTTGCACTAAAATTTGTCTGAAAATAATTATTACAAGGCGGCCATTTTTATCTGACACTGACAGTTTCGAAATTCATGGCAACCTATGTCGTTTAGATCAATTACAGAATATTCATTCCATATCTTGTTATGGAATGAAAATACACGCAAAACGCATAAGAAGCAAGTGTTTCAGAATAAATTTTCCAACTCAAGAGCGAGAATTTTTACATTCTATTATCAAAAATGATTTTGGAATTATTGCATTCAGTAATGGTCGTGGAGAAAATACATTTCATTAAAAAAATTAAAGTTGACACATGTAGCACATGATCTACCCTGTACAATATCCTTTATCAAAAAGAATGCACTTCAAAAAAATAAATTTGACGGGTCCTAGCGATTTTTGATTAAGGGGGCGGTTTTCCATGTAAAAGGCTGATCCGTTTGTATACAGGGTGTCCGGCAAGTACCTCCTAATTTCTCACCCTTTATTAGAGTATACAATTTGTTTATATTGTTTCTTCAGTATCTTTAACCAAAAATACATATTTTGCTACAGAAGAACCACAATGAAGATAAAATCAGAGAACTATGCCATTTTCGAGATATTGACTTTTGCATCCCTTCTAAATCCGACCCTTTGAAATCATATATAGTTTCATATGTCTCTTAAACAAAGTTAAAATAAAATAAATATTCTATTTTCTACCTGCATGCGTCCCTACAAAAATCCCTACATTGGCCACTAGAAATTCCGATCAAAGTCTTATACTGAGTGGACCCCACATCTTTAAGAAAAACACTTCAAAAACGATTCTATTCACTGATTTAAGGTAAAAAGTAAGTGTTTATTTACCAACTGTCAGATGTCTCACGCGATAAATGAAAATGTTATTGTAAGATTTGCATAAATTGTTTGGCTCGTCTAGGTGCTCGAGTCTATAACCTGTAAACCATCTAATTGTCTTTGGTGCTTTCCAAATTGTTTCTAATACAAAATTAGTATACAGAACACACCTAAACTAACATATATTTTTTTTGTTTTGGAAATTGAACTTACCTATGCAACTTTAGAACCTGTAATCTTGGGAACTATAAGATATGTTCTTGAAATATTGTTACTAGAAGCAAATGAAATTAATTTGTTGACATATTTTTATGCATACAGTGATGGGCTAAAATATGGAACAAATTCATTTAAAAATCAGGTCTTATTTTTTTGAAAAAACGCTCGGACACGTCGATTATAATTTTTTCTTCCGAATTTTTTGCCTCAAAAAGAAATTATACAGGGTGTGTCAAAAAGTAAATGTATCAAAAATTTTTTGTATTTTAAATAGACCCCTTTTTTTTCAGCCGAATTTTGAATTCTACGTCAAATTCTGCGCATAATTCATGTAGCATACCCTATCCTTATCTCTAACGGTTTTAGAGAAAAATTACATCATAAAACGAAATTTTTCTTTAAAAAAAGTTACATGTACCTACTTAAAGGTCAACAGATAAATTTAAATGAGTTGTCACTACGATAGCAAGTCATGTGTCAATCAAAAATAATTTTAGGTATAATTTTGAAAAACGGTGATCATGGTGCATTTAAATGAAACTCAAAGAATCGAAATTTTAATTTTAATTGGATGTGGAGACAAAACAAGAAATCAAGAAGAAGTTTGTAACTTGTTTAGCGCTAAGTATCTAGAACGATCGATTACAAGATCTACAGTGAGTAAAATTGAGAAGAAATTCAGGGAAACAGGGAATGTAAAGGATCGTCTACGGCCAGGTCCTCCAAAAATTAGTGAAAACACAAAACTGAACATTTTGTTAGAAGTTGAAGATAATCCCCATAGTGCATCCACTGAAGTAGCCCTTAATAATGATGTGAGCCGACGATCTGTTTTGCGGGAATTGAAACAAGAAAAGTACCATCCGTATAAAATTAGGTTGCTGCACGAGCTAAACGAAGATGATCCCGACCGCCGACTACAGTTTTGTGAAACTATGATGGAAATTTTCAACTTAAATCTAATTTTCCATCGCAACATACTTTTTAGAGATGAAGCCACGTTTTGCTTGAATGGTTCGGTAAACAGACAAAATTTTCGGTATTGGAGTACAAATAATCCCCGTTGGATGATAGAACAGCACACGTAAAACCCACAAAAAGTAAATGTTTGGGCAGGGATATTAAATGATAGAATTATTGGACCTTCTATCTTCGATGGGAATCTTACAGGAGACCGGTATTTACAATTTCTTCAAAATTAATTAATTCCCACACTAGCAGCGGATTTTCCAAATCCGAATCAGCCTAATCTACCAGAAGTGTCTATTTGGTTTCAGCAGGATGGTGCTCCGCCTCATTTTGCTCGACAAGTACGAGAGTATTTGAATACTGTATTTCCCGAACGATGGATAGGTAGAAGAGGACCCATAGAATGGCCTGCAAGATCTCCCGATCTTACACCAGTGGATTTCTTTCTTTGGGGTTATTTGAAATCAAAAGTGTATAAGGATAAACCACAAAATTTGGAAGACTTAAAATTTAAAATTAGATATGAAATTAGGCAAATTAATGAAAATACTGTAAATAATGTTTTAGAACGGTTTTTAAGTAGATTGGCATATTGTCAAGAAGTTAATGGTTGGCATTTTCAACACTTAATAAAATAATTTTCGTTTTATGATGTAATTTTTCTCTAAAACCATTAGAGATAAGGATAGGGTATGCAACATGAATTTTGCGCAGAATTTGACGTAGAATTCAAAATTCGACTAAAAAAAAATAGGGTTCTATTTAAAATACAAAAAATTTTTGCTAGATCTACTTTTTGACACACCCTGTATAATTTCTTTTTGAGGCAAAAAATTCGGAAGAAAAAATTGTAATCGACGTGTCCGAGCGTTTTTTCAAAAAATTAATACCTGATTTTTAAATGAATTTGTTCCATATTTTAGCCCAATCTGCATATCATACTCATTAGTTCAAAGAATTTTGCAAAACAGATAATGCATAACTATAAACTTATTACGCTTCAGGCTTTTCATCCTGCAGATGCACAGAGAAGAGTACCTTTTTGCGAAATGATGCTGATCCACATACAGGAAGAGCAAGATTTTTTAAGAAAGAATATTTGAACTGACGATTGAAAATTTTAACGAGAAGGTATAATCAGTGGAAGAAATGATCACTTTTGAGCATCAGAAAAGCCAATATTTCTACGGAAACGAAGTTTTCAACAAAATGAAGAATCAGTTTAGCTCCTGTATTTACCAGCAAAATTTAAATTTGCATAAATACTGTGCGAGAAAAAAATATTTTCATCAAATAGGGCTTGGACTGAAAAACGTAGGGATTGATTTAGTTCCCAATTATAATATATCTAACCAAACCTAGGTTAAAGTACAAGTTTATTTTAGCTGCTTACAAAATTAACAAAATAAGAACATAGAGAGAGGAAAATAAAAATTATAGAAATTGCTGAAATTGAAAGTGATTAAATTCAGCAAGCAACTATTATAAACGTTGCAAAATCAACAGCTAATGGAGAACACTTCAAACAAAATAACAATTAATTGCTTTTTCGTTAATTTTCTTAAATTAAAATTAATTTTCTATAAAACGTTTTAAAATGAAAACCTCTTCGAGAAATCAATGCTCACATTATAGTTTAAGGTTGTATCAAGCTGACCCTGCTATTAAGATATTTTATTTCCCCTTGACAAGGCTCAATAAAATATATAAAGTTTTCGTTTAAATCACGCTAATTTACCGATTTCTTATGCATTTTCCCGGTGCGTGTTTGTATTAGATAAACAAGAATCGTATTTTTTTAAATCAGGAAAGTATTTGCCTTAAAAAGCGCTGTTTAGAGAAAAGTTATGATTATTACTTGGGGTATGTCCACCTCCGGACATACTATCAAAGTTTATGACGTTCACAAGAAAATGTAATTAGCTTTGTCATGCATTATCGATATTATGCATTAAGTAAGGTCAGAAGAAATACTAAAAAAATGCAGTAAATTTTGTATTAGAAGTTACTTTTCTTTCCTTCTTGATTCCTTTTTTATAATTGTACATACCATCAGGTAAAAATGGCAATTTTGGAATTCAGTATAAAAAATTGTGCATTTGCACTATTAGTGATCCTACTGAAATGGTTTTAAACTGTACGAAAAGAAGGCATTGCACTTACACTGTTTGAAAGTAAAGTTTCCGATAACTTTACCCATTCCAAAACGACAGTGCCACCATTACACTTTTTTACAATATTATAAATAAGAATTATTACTACTACAAAACATTTTTGTTGTCGCCAATTCTCAAATATAAATTCAAAATATTCCGGGAAAATGTGCTTCTTTTTGAGTCAGACTTCTGATTTTCACCTCTATTAGTTGATTGTGGCGCTGTTCAGCAATCATTATTTTGAAACTTGGTTTGGAAGAAGGCTTATTTGATGACAGACGTGATAAGCGGGGAACCAGTTGCTTTTAGTTTTCGGGGAATGCGGTAATTACATGATGAGTGGATGGTAAATCATAGAGGAGGGGTCTTAGTAGGAACCAGTTTCTAAGAAGTCGATATGGCTTATGTGGTATGAAGTGATTGTGTAATTAGATGATTTAATGATACGTCTGTCCAAAGGTGGATCCAGGAGGGGAAATGGGACCTCCCCCCCAAGGCCTGTTGAAACATTAGCAATTTATTTTTGTTTAAATTAGCGCAATTTGTTTTTACCCACTTTATATCGATTGTACAACAGTGAACTGTTGCTTCTAAACTAAATACTAAATAGGTCAATCGGTGTTTTAACAAATTTATTTGTGTCGATAAAAGCAAGAAAATAACAATTAATTTTGACCCCTGGCTGTTGCTTCTCCACCATGGAAGACATTCAAAAAAAATATGAGAAAAAATGGGCTATAAAAAAGTCCAAAGAACAGACAATAATTAACAAAGCCCTTAAGAGACAAAATTATTTAAAATTAAAGTCATCCAAGAAAAATAAGAAGATTTCTTACCCGTCTTTAGATACACAACTGCTTTAGGTGAACAATATGTAAGTGAAATTGATACTGATGATGCAATAAGTGAAATAGACCTCGACATAAACCAAGCAGAAGAAAACACAGCAACTGGTGAAACCGAAGTTAATTTATCTGATAAACGTCAAGAAAATTGGTTTATGAGCAAACTAAAATCATATACAGTTGCAGATTTTGTAACTGTGAAGTATGAAACGGAATATTTTCCAGGGGTCCCAAACATGGAAATGGCCAGAGAAATTTGATCAAATTTGGTATAATTAATACAATTATATCAATATTATTCAGAAAATTGAATTCACACAGTTGTTGCAGTACCGGGAACACCTATGATGTTCTTGAAATAAAAAAATTTTAGTTGTTTTAGGTTCTTACTTATATGTTACTAGTTTTGTGTAATAAGAGTTATTCAGTCATTCACTGGCTTCATTTTGGTTAATCAATAGACCTCTCTGGTGATTCATTGGGAGTTCTTGGTACTATTCAAGAATCTACAAATATTTATTAAACAACTAATGTTAAACGGTCATTCACTGAAGCATTTACCCTACCTATTATGTTGTGTTTAATAATAAAGGCTATGCAGTTGTAACAGGTCAATCTTGATGTATCAAAAGCTTTTGAAATTTCAAAATAAGCACTGCAGCTAAAGAAATATATTTGGAAATGAGGCTACCAAGAATTAACAAAAGACAAACCCATAAAGAAAATTATGACGCAAATTATGTTGAACAGTATTACAGACTAGCCATCTTCATAACATTTATAGATTTTCTTATTTTAGAATTAAAGATTTTCTGAGAAACATCAAATTATAGTCGAGTTATGGAAGGTGGTTCGAATGTATCTTCCAAAGCCTAATGACGAAAAATTTTTAAATGTCATTAAATTGTATGAAGATGATATTCCTGAAAAACGAAAATTCATACATGGAGGCGAATTAAAACTTTACTAGAGCTCAAAAACTGATAAGCCTACAACAATAATTCAAACTATGACGAAATCAGAAACCTTCTTAACACAAATTCAAAAATTGTTAAATTTACTTGCAACAATACCTGTAACGAGTTGCACTGTAGAAAAGTCCTTTTCACCCTTAAGGATATTTAAACCCTACCGAATCCACGATGGCCGAATGTAGGTTAAATGGCTTAGCTTTGCTTAATATTCATATTTGGCAAAATTTTGTAACTCCTAAGGAAGTTTTGGAAGAATTTGCAAAAAAAAATAAGACACATTGCAGCTGTCTAATTTCCGAGTCAGACATAATCTGTTGCTCGAATATATGGAGTCGATAGGACTGGACAATTACGATCTTAGGCTATTAAAATACCTATACTACCACCAGGTGGCTACCGTTAAAGTAGATGGAAATACCTCTTCAAATAAAATCCCAATTAAACGAGGGGTACGTCAAGGGTGTGTGTAGTCGCCCACACTGTTCAATATATATTCCGAACAAATATTTCGAGAGGCTTTGGATGGCCGAACAGAGGGGATAAAGATCGGAGGAGAAACAATAAATAATATTAGATATGCCGACGATACCACCATCCTGGCTGAAAGTCTAACAGAGCTACAGATCCTGGTTAACACAGTATGCGAATCAAGTCGTCGAAGAGGTTTAAAAATTAATATTAATAAGACTAAATGGATGGCAGTAGGAAAGGTGAATGTTGACCCAGGGCAACTGCTCCTGGATGGGGAGGTGGTGAAGTATGTTGATCACTTCAAATACCTTGGTAGCTGGTTGAATGCGGAGGAAAGATTCTGATGAGAAAATTTTAACTAGGATTGAAATAGCTCGTAAAGCATTTATATCATGGAAACCAGTTCTGTGCAATAGAAACCTGTCAATGCATCTTCGCAAGAGAATCCTGAGGTGCCATATTTGATCGACATTGCTCAACGCCTGCGAGACCTGGACTTTGAAGGCTACCACCATTAATAAACTGGAGGCTTTTGAATTGTGGTGCTATCGTAGAATCCTTAAAATACCCTGGATCACACACACTTCCAATAAGGATGTACACAAAACGGGAACTCTTGAACACTATTAAACTAAGAAAGACTGAGTACTTTAGTCATATTATTGGAGGTCCAAAATATCACTTGCTTCGACTTATAATACAGGGTAAGGTGGAGGGTAGGAGATGGATTTGTCGAAAGAAGCTATCCTGGCTAAGCAGCAATATCAGACATTGGACAGGTCCACAAGTGGAAGATCTTTTCAGAATAGCGGCAGACAGGGATAGATTTCACGGAATGGTCAGCATGATGATAGCCAATGCCTGAACCCAGGCACGGCATTCAAAAAAGAAGAAGAATTTCCTAACGTCAGACTGAATATTTCTTTTTTACTTTAACTCTAATAATGAATGAATGATGATTTTAAGTACCTTTTAAACCAAATACTTTTTAGTTGAAGTACAATTTTTTGAGGGTGCAATTTGGACTTTACACAAAAATGGGGATTTTCACTATTCATGTATTTTAAGAATTTATATAAAGGTGGAACCAGGATTCATCAGAAAAACATGTCAGATGTAATAAACCATTTATTTTCAATAAATTTTAGGTAAATCCCTGACAGTAATCCCTGCGTCTTTCAAAATCTGCAGCTCATATTTCTTGGAATACTTGTACTTTATAAAAAAACAAATTGAACTGTTTTTTAAGAATAGTCATACATGTTCTATGAGATTTTGCCACTTTTTGAGACAGGCGTCTTAAACATTTTGTTGGCGTATTTTGCATTATTTCACGAACGCTTGCAACAAGGTCTTCTGTTCTTACAAATGGTCTTGCACTTCCTTTTTAATGTTGTAGAGAATATGTTTCCCTAAACAGAGCCAATGGTCTTCTCAAGCAATGATAAAAATCCCCAGCAGTAAAAGCAACGTTAAAAAAGTTTTGCGAAAATTGTCCATGACAAACACTGATTTTATTGCCACTCGCCTGCAAAGCACATTTTGATGATAATAATTTTTCTCGCACGTCATATAGTTAGAGCCGCGGTGACAAAAATGCCTTGGAACTCCCAAACGGATGAAAAGCACGTTTTTGTGTAGTTCGAGTGTCGTTCTCGAAATCCGTGTTGTCGAGTAGGGGTCTGGCGCTCGGCGGTGAGCGGCTATAATATTTTTTCAAAATTTTGACCAGCGGTTTAAAAAAACATTTCCCAAACGGATGAAAATTACTGGAGGGCATCTAGACAACCCCCCAATTACCGGAAAAATATTTTCATCCGATTTGATTCTTGCCGTAACCTCCAGTACAATTAAATGGACCTAAACTCCGAAATTAAAAAAAAAAATCAGACGCATGCATGCAACCGGACTGAAATGAATCGTTATTATTTACGTAATTAAAAAAAAAAGTTTTCATCCAAAATGAGCCTGGCTAAACTATACTAAATAACAAAAAACCTCGCCTGCACGCGTGATTTTGATCCCGGATAAATAAATCAAAACTCTCCTTCTGACAGCCGAAAAACGTCCTGCGCGCATGTATGTCGGCTGCCAGGAGGAGAGTTTTGATTCATTTATCGCCAAATTGGGAGAAAACCTTTCTCTGACATCCCGAAATATTTGTATATACTTTGGTAGCAATCGGAGCAATAGGAAAAACTAGAGGCGCTTGGATGTAAGCGCGACGAGAGCTGAAATTCCAATGAACCTGCAGCCAGAAGCAGAGTTTTCATCGGAATGGCACCAAACAGGCTCATAATCTTTTTCTGACATCCAGAAGCAAGATTCTCAAGGTTGGTGCCAGTTGGAGCAACCAGTTTTCAGTTACGATCTTTTTTTTCATCGATTTATGATCGATCAGTTGTGCGCTGAGTAGAGCGTTTTGCGGCTGCCTATTTCAGAGTTTCCATCGGAATGGCACCAAACTGGATCAGAACCTTCCTCTGATAACCGAAAATATGTGGCTATATATATACTTTGATATCAATCGGAGCAACCGGGAAAACGAGACGCTTGGACGATAGCTGAAATTCCAATGATCCTGCTGTCAGAAACAGATTTTTGCTTGGGGAGTCACCAGGATGGGAAAGAACCGTCTTCTAATATTAATCTAGTCAAAATCCGAATCTCTAACACAAAATATAAAGCGACTATAATAACCAAATTTCATCCACGAGCAAAGCGAGTCAAACCCTACTAATGATATACTAGCTAAAATGTGGATGAAGTATGCGCTTGCCGCGTTCATACGGTCTAAAAGTCAGAGTTTTTACTTCATAATAGTCAAATCAGAGGAAAATATTCTCATCAATGTTTAGAACAATAATATACAATTTGATTGTAATCGGCCTTTCTGCTTTAAAGATTGAACATTCGGATCCTGGAGTTTCCGGTGATAATGAATATATCGGAGCATGTTCTGGAAGATCTGGTCTTGGTCGCAATAAATTTGGATGAAAATAATTTTTCGATGTTCTGTAGGTGTCAAAGAACCTGTGTTTTTTCATTTTATTTTCATCCATGTGGGAATTACTTTATCAAATTTTGCCCATTCAAATTTTGAAAAACTGTTATAAAGCGATGGCGACACATGGAGCAAAAAAAATTTTTTTACATATTCTTAGACCCGAACTCTAGCTCCCTGCCAAATTTCAAGTTTAAATGAGCAAATTTTTTTTCCCCCCTTATTCCCATTTTTTTTGAGCTCCTGGAAGAGCTCTTTGCAAAGATCAAATCGGATGAAAATATTTTTCCGGTAATTGGGGGGTTGGGTAGATGCCCTCTAGTAACTTTCATCCGTTTGGGAAATGTTTTTTTAAACCGCTGGTCAAAATTTGGAAAAAATATTATAGCCGCTCACCGCCGAGCGCCAGACCCCTACTCGACAACACGGATTTCGAGAACGACACTCGAACTATACAAAATAGTTATTTTTGTATTAAGTGCGTGAAGTGAGTGTTTTTTTAATGGCATATGAGAGTGTCAATTTTTTGCCGAGACCGCAGGTCGAGGCGAAAAATTCTCTCGAATGTGCCATTAAAACACGAATTTCACAAACGAAATACAAACAACATTTTTTGTACAACTGAAAGTTTGAATTAATCGGTAAAATTGTATATTATAATAAAAATTTTACCATATAATTTCACATAATCAAGTTAACAGCCCTGTCGTTACTATAGAAATGGTTTGTTGGCACGTTGCTTGTTTTGTTGTCATACGTTGATAGCTGTTCATATTTATTGCAATTTTTTAAATAAATAGTATAAGTACTTAAAATGGATGTAGATTACGATAGTGATAGCGAGATTCCTTCAGATATAGCCGATATAGCAAATTCGGCTATAGCTAACATGTTACCGGCGAAATCAAAATTTATATACGAGAAAAATTATAACCAATTCCGTGAATGGTGCGGCAAGAAAAATATACAAAAAGTGTCTGAAAAGGTACTTATATGCTATTTTGAGGAGAAATCAAAAACTGTAAAACCTTCTACTTTATGGAGTGTCTACTCAATGTTGAAGAGTACATTGAATGTTAAAGAAAATATTGATATAAAGAAGTTTTCAAAATTGGTGCCTTTTATTAAGAACAAAAACGTCGGATACCGAGGGAAGAAATCTAAAGTTTTATCGAGAGACGATATTAATAAATTCATTCAAGAAGCTGATGATGAAACAAATTTACTTTATAAGGTACAGATGATCAAAATTTTGTATTATTTCAGTAATTTCAATATTTTTTTAATTGTAGGTTGCGTTAATTTTGGGAATCAGCGGTGCTTGTCGCCGTGAAGAATTATTGAAGGTAACTATTGATGACATTGAAGATACCGGGTCTATATTGATTGTTAAAATACCGGATACAAAGACCTATTGCCCAAGAATGTTTACCGTTTCAAATTCTGATTATATTGAGATATATCGCAAGTATAGAGTACTAAGGCCGTCCCATACACACAAAAAGAGATTATTTTTAAAATATTCAAGAGGAAAATGTGTTGACCAACATGTGGGAATAAATAAAATAGGGGAAATTCCTAGCTTGATTGCAAAATGGCTGGGAAAAGAATTGCATAAGAGCTACACAGGTCACTGTTTTAGGAGGAGTTCTGCAACTCTCTTAGCCAATGCAGGGGGTAACATGACATCTATAAAACGCCACGGTGGTTGGAAATCTGCCGCCATAGCAGAAGGATATATAGAAGATAGTTTGAGTAATAAAATTGATATTTCTAATAAATTAAATTGTTCCTCTACTTCCAAACAAATCAATATAACTGATACAATTGTGGACTCAACTTTTCAAGGAATATCTAGCGTTTCTGATCAGCAGCAAGGTGGACTAGCTTCGGGAATTAATATTGGAAGCAATTGTTCGAACTTCACCATCAATTATTATTGTAACAAATGAGATTTTTTGGTAGTTGGTAATTAATTAGTAAATTTGTACAAAAAAATTCAATACATTTTTTAAAAAGTAATGTTTTATCGTTTTTTTTGTAAATCATTTTTCCAGTTAAAAAAAGTCTTTTTTTCACCGTGAAAAAAAGTATTTTTTTCACTGTTAAAAAAACAAAAGGTTTACGTATCGATAGCGATGAAAAAATGTCAACTTTTTTTGACAGTTGTACAAAAACGTGCTTTTCATCCGTTTGGGAGTTCCAAGGCATTTTTGTCACCGCGGCTTTAACTAATATGGGAAACAGGCATTTCCATAATTGGGACAAAAATCTTGTTAACCGCAGAATGATTGCAATAGGCGTGAGGAATTCTTTATTACAGTTTGTTGCAAAGATGCTTGTTCCAAGATATCTTACAACTGGTGCTTGTGAAATGTGGAACGGACACTTTTAGAGAAAATATATTCTGGAATAATAGCGCAAAATATTTTTTAATTAGGTTAATAAAACCATGCAACCATAACATGTAATGCCTGCACACTATTACCTCCATTAGCGTTGTAACCGGAAACGCCACATTAGTGCCCCAAAAGCGGGAAAACGACGTAAACCGAGCAAGACGAGTTGTTGAAGTTACACGCACGGTCCGGCGGTGTCTAGCGTGACGAATACCTGGGTATAAATCAGCATTCTTTGCTTCTGGCACGGGCATTTGTCATGTTAGGTACGTTTTTAATTAAAGTTAATGTGTGTTAAGTTTTTATGTTAGGAAATTTAAATATTTACATCAAGCGGCCGCTAGATCAGACGATTTACATTGGAACAAATTGTTCTAAAGGATTTTTTGGGACACATCAGTATGTAGAAATTTTCTACCCAATCCTAACAAGCTTCTAATCTAATGGGTAGATTACGACACGAAACAAATTCGAATAAAAAACGGGAAGAAAAAACAAAGTATTACTTTGGGAAGAGTAATGCCCATTCTGTTGCAATCACATACCGTAAAAGTGGACAACTTTGCCCACTTATTTAAACATTTTATGAATTAAAAACTAAAATTTACGATATTTGGCATTGCTAAGTTTACTATGAAATATATATGCACGTCACCCATCAAGCGATATGAACGGTTTTTTCACTAAGACTTTATAAACCTAAGAAAAAAATTTAAATCGTTGGTGGGCAAAGTTGTCCACGATCCCTCCAACTTTGCCCAGCCATAACATTAACCCTAAAAGACAAGGTAGGACGATTCCAGGACAACATTGCCCGTCTATATACTTTTTAAAAAGTAATGTTTACACTGGGGCAAGCAAAAATTTTAAAAAAACGCAACTTAAAGAACAAAAACATATATTTTTAAAAATTATTCAAAAATAAACCCCTTTTATGCACTTCAGGTAAAAATATTCCTACAGATAAACTAAAAACTAAAAATCTACACAAACTAAAAAAAAATAGTTGACAAAAAACTCAGAAGAAGGTAAATCCAAACTTGCACAAACAAACATGATTGGTGTTTTTATAAATTAAACTTATCTAGCCGAGCTTTAAATGAAACAGTCCCTCTTCTGCCAACTGTAGGACTTGAAAGAATTGCCTTTATGTCAAGGAAGTTGACTATTGATATATTGTCGATATCAGGAAATATATATCCAAGGCTAGTTTTAGTAGCTTTTCTCATAAACTTGACAATATACCTATCATCTAAGTGATATTGGTCATCATCTTTGGTTTCCGTCACTATCCCTATATAATATTTTACAGTTTTCTTTGTTGCGAATTGGACTACTATGTAGGTCCCTTTTTTGATATCATCTGATCCGAAAGCCTCTATATTTTCTTTAATGTCTATAATGTCTTCTCTGTTTTCATCATCTAATTCTTGACTTTTCATTGTCATCTCTTTTTGATTTACTTCCACGTCACTGCCATCAGATGCACAATCAGAACTATTTTTATTCTTGATTCCTTTGTTTACTTCTTCATATGTCAAAGAAGAACCAGGCTGAACTTTCAATGTCTTTTTATTTCCTTTCTTTAAAAGTTCTTCAGGTTTTCGTTGATTTCTGAGAAATTCTAAAAATGTTGCATCAATTTTCTCTCTTACTCTTTTTTTAAATCGATCATTTGGCATTTTTTTATAGACTTCATTGGGATTAAACGGATAAATTCCGCAGGCCCTAAATCCACTTTGCATGTTTCTCTTGGAGTTACATCTTAATTTGTCAATTAGTTCGTCAATAGTTGGGGAAATATACATTTTTCGACACAATTAAGATTGGGCTCTTTCAGTTTTATATCATTTAAAATTGAACGCCAAGCCCCTTTAAGTGGACGAAAGAAGCTTACGTCCAATGGTTGAGTGAGTTGTGTTGTGTTAGGGGGCAACAACACAAAACGTATATTGTATCTCTGACAAGCCTGCAACACTTCAAGATTTATGTGCGATGAAAGATTATCGCCTATTAGAACTTTCGGATCTTGTGTCTTTTTCGCCCAAGGAACTACGATTTTTGCGAACCAATCCTGGAACGTGGCGGCGTCAAACCATCCAGATTTAGTTCTATTATAGACAGTATTGGGTGGTCCTCCTGACACCCATCGATCATATAGGCGTTCCGCCTTGTAAACATCGTACAACGGCAACATTTCACCAGTTGCAGTTCCAGAGAACATCAAAGATACTGCAGATTTTGAAAAATTGTGGTATCTCTCTGGATATTTTGTTCCTTTAAAAAATATACATTTTCGTGAACCAGGGTTGTCGCTCAAGTTAGTTTCGTCGTAGTTCAAAATAAACCCAGGATCGACTCCATCCAATGTTTTTTTAAGATTTTGGAAGTAAGTTTCTATGTCGGCTTCTGTTATTTCTGCCCTATTTCTTTTTAGATTTTGACAATGTCGTTTGGTTAGTAAACACTTGTATCGTTGAACAAACTGTTCTGCCAACGCAGGACCTGGCAAATTATCGGTAAAATATGGAACCTTTGTTCCTCTTTTATCTAAATAGTCTTTAACTATCATGCGCAGTTTAAATTGGGTGAGAGGTGCACCAAACTCAGCACAAGCAATCAGCACATCCACTAAGTGCCTCTCTTCCATCTCGCTTATGGCAATAGGGTGTCCAATTTTTGACATATGTTTTTGCTGCAGTTTGTTAAGCAGTGTCTTCCTTGGAATCTGGAATGTTTCTTCTGCCTTTCTGGAACTCATTCCATTTCGCATAGTATCTAAAGCAGCATTCAACTTCTCATTTGAATAATTACGATACTTTCGGACACCTAATTTTTTCCGTTCTCTGTGACGTACCATTGCTGAAAAAACGATAGCAAAATGATAAAAAACAAAATAATAATTACTTTGCAGTGACAATTTAAAGGATTAAACACAAAAATCTATCAAAATAACAACTAGTGGCAACATTGCCCTTTGACGGACAACATTGCCCGCGGAAATTTTACCTCTAATCCAGACTAATTTAAGGTTATGTTTCAAATATCATCCACCACCTCCTTAAACAACTATTAAAGAACACACAAGTCAAATATCGTAACAATATATTTAGTACAATCAATATACCATACCTTAGCTTTTACCCTTTAAAACTAGTAAAAAATGGCAATAATTTACTTACCGTTTTTTAGCCGCAAGCTTGCCGGTAACTTTTTAATAACCGAAATACCCGGAAGCAACAGGTCAAAAAATAACGTTCAAACGTTTATTTCAATTACCATGTTGCCAGACTTTGAAATGAATATATTTTAAAATATGCCGTCAGTGGGCAATGTTGGCCGCAATGGGCAAAGTTGTTTACTTTTACGGTACATATTCTTTATTAATTTTAAAAGCCTGTAATACTTTCAAAAGATCCCATTTTTTATTAGTTTCTTCAAAATACATAATACTATTTATCATAAAATTTTGGATTTCTGCTTTTGTACTGTTAGAACTAGAAAACATTCGTCACAAGTCGTGTTGTTCAAACCAATCTTCCAAAAGTTGTGCATCAGTGTCTAACCTGCGTGTATTATTGTTATCCCTTTGACTTTATTTCAAGGAGCCTTAAACCTTCTATCAGGATCGTCATCCGACGACTCTTGAACAAGATTTTTTTTTAAAGGGTGTCATTTTTCTATTCTAAGTAAATTATGCACGGACATAATAGTATATTATGTTACAAGGACGAAAAATGCAGTATTTCGGACGTATTGCGGGAGATTACTGGACGAGGCAAAGCCGAGGCCAGTAACCCGCATAGTCCGAAATACATTTTTCGTCCGTATAACATACGTTATTTTTTATCCGATTGTGTTTTTGCTCGGATTATAAAATAATGTAAAAATTAAGAAAACCAATATATTTCATCTTGCATTGTAATTTTTTGTCCCTTGAATGTTTGAACAATGAAACCTGTAATATGCGTATCCATGGATCTAACAAATAATTAAATTAATATTATCAACTGACGTTTTATCAATCAGGCGATAGTTTTAACTAATCTTTCGTGTTCTGCTAGTTTTAAAACCTGAAAAACACAATTAAAAATGGAAATAGACGATGATCTTATAGAAGGTACACCACCTGACATTCAAGAAACTGCCAAGGAAGTAATGTTACATTTGTTGCCACAAAAATCTAAGGAAATATATGAAAGAGCTTATAAAAAATTTATGGATTACCGGCAAGAAAAAAATATACAGTCGTTCTCCGAAAACGTCTTCTTGGTCTATATGGCGGAATTATCGAAAACTATGAAGTCATCTACTCTGTGGTCGCAGTATTCTATGCTACGTGCAGTGGTAAATGTAAAACAGAATATTGATATATCTAAATACATGAGATTACGAGCATTGTTGAAACAAAAAAGTGTTGGATATTGTCCAAAGAAATCAAGGATCCTAACTAGAGAAGAGGTTCACAAATTCCTTTGCCATGCTCCAGATGACAAATACTTAATGTTGAAGGTAAATGTAACTATATAATAGTATTTTAAATTTCTGACTAACAATTTTCTTAATTACAGGTTGCTTTTATTTTTGGAATCGCGGGCGCATGTCGTCGAGAAGAACTGGCTCATATGAAAATTGATGACATACAAGATTTGGGAACGGCTTTGTTAATAAAAATTCCCTATAATAAAACAAACAAACCGAGATCATTTACGGTGACTGGAGAATATCTAAAGTATTATAGAAATTATCTGGCTTTACGTCCAACAAATATGAGTGATGGGCGATTTTTTGTGTCTTATCGCAATGGAAAATGCCATAAGCAAGTTGTCGGTATACACAAATTTGGCTCTATACCTCAGGAAATAGCATCTTACTTAAAACTGCCGAATGCCAAGGAATTCACGGGACATTGTTTCAGAAGAACATCGGCCACATTACTTGTAGATGCGGGAGCAGACATAACATCTCTAAAACGGCATGGAGGCTGGAAGTCTTCGGGAGTAGCCGAGGGCTACATAGATGATTCCTTAAGTAATAAGTTAGAGCTGACCAAGAAAATATTCAACATTCCACAATCTGACCTGCAGTCAGTCTCGACTCAGGTGTCGCAATCCGTCTCCCAATCGAGTTCAACATTGGAGAATAATATCATAACGGAGACCAAAAATAATAACACATCCTCAAAATCAAATTTACATCACCCCGTTCTTGTTCAAAATTGTTCTAATTGTACATTTAATATAAATATTGTAAATAATTGAATAAAATAAACTGTTGAAAATATTTTAGCGTCCGACAAAATGTTTTTCGGACTAGGACGACAAAGGTTGCCTAGCTACCAGCGCAATAATCAATACCTTATTGAAAAGGTTACCTTTTCGTCCAAATATCTGATCTATAAAACGTCATTTTTTGACACAATCGGATAAAAAAGAGATTTCTTGTTCTAGACCAACCTGACGTGTGCTGTCACGAGGACTTTCTTCAAAGGTTAATAAAATATTTCATTTGGTTTCCTCGTCAAGCGCTGGGCGTCCTGTCTTTGCTCAATCTTCTACAGAACCAGTTTCACCAAAACTTTCTTTCTTTTTTGCTTACAGCTGATTTGAGTTATGGACCTTTCTAGATATTTATCACTACATAATTGCTTAGGGGCGGCGACTATGGGAGGGGCAAGGTACTTCTCGCCCCCCCCCCCCCAAAAATGTTTGGGTGGTCCTTGCCCCCCAAAAATTTCAGGGAACGAGGATTTGAACATCGAGAATATTGTTTTTACTATTTGAAACTTTAAGTTCATAATTATCATACCTCTTAACTAGCAGCACAATATCTGAATCCTGATAAGTAATTTGAACTTTTCCGCGCAAAATAACTTACCAACAATTTCACAGAGATGGCGCTCTGTTATCGGACGATTTTTCGTGACGCATCAATATTGGTACAAACTCGAGTAACCTAACCGAAAAAGAACTCAATTCATATAAGTTGAAGATTTGTTTTCATTTTTAAAATGGATCGTTTCATTATACGAAAAGCGCCTCCAGAGGTTCAAGCAACACGTCAAGAGAATCAACGAGAATCCCAGAGTTCAAAAACTCCGAAGACCTCTAAATGCGACCCTTGTGATTTTAAGAGCATTGTGCGAAACACCCCTAAATCAGCAGAATCGACTGGAAAATCTGTACGTCGTTTTAGAGAAGAATGGCAAAAAACGTACACATGGCTAACTCACGATAAGGACAAGGATTTAGCATTTTGCACTGCATGTAAATCTGCTTCGGAAAAAAGCTTATTGTCTTTTAGCCCAAAATCAGAACGCTTTCATAAGCACTGGATTCTCTAACTGGCTTCAAGCACCCATCAAGAAGCTGTTCTAGAAATCACGTATTTACAAAACAAAGTGTTGTTGAAAGTTTATCCAACGAACATTTGAGACAAACATAAGAAAATCGCGCGTGTTTGTTAAAGATCATTTCAACTTCATGTTACCTCGCAGTTCAAGGCATCCCAATCCGTGGTCATACTGATGAAAAGAGTAACTTTAATTGTTTATTGAAATTGAGAGCTGAGGACTCACCAGAACTACGAAGATGGTTACTCAGGGATACTTAGAAGTGGATTTCTAAAGACATTCAAAATGAGATACTCCAAATCTTGAGTCACAAAATTTTGCGTTCACTGATCGAAGAAATAAAGGAAGCACAATATGTTTCTTTTTTTTGGTGATGAAACTCGAGATGTGGCATCTAAGGAACAGTTTAGCTTTTGTTTCAGGTAATAAATTCATTTAGGGGAATAACTATTCTTTAAATCCTAATAATTATCGATTAATTTTTGAATCAAAGCAAAAGCACTGTTTGATTTGATTATCGATTTGATCTCAATATTCAGTTTACCCGAGGCGTATGTTTTGACGGAGCAGCGAATGTATCTGGACAATTCAATGGAGTTCAAGCTAATATTTCTGAAGTCGAAGAAAAAACCCATTTTGTGCGTTGTTCAGCACATAAATTGAATCTTGTTATTCAAGATTCAGTAAAAATGATTCCTGAATATCGTGACGCCCTTAATCTTGCAAAAGATCTAATAAACTTTGTAAGGGATTCACCGAAAAGATTGGCCGAGTTCGCAGGCAAAACAAACTTATAAAATATTCTAAATCCACTATTCTATAAAATAACAACTACTTATTCTGTTTTATAATTGACTAATTCGTCATTGTGAATTCATAAACTAAAAATCCGAGTTGAGTAGAGATACAGAGTGAAGATAACTCAGAAGACACGACAAATTTGAAACCATTTTGCCGTACTCGATGGACCATCCGTTACACATCCTTGAATTCAATCTTTAAAAATTACAAGAGATTGGAAAAGTTCCAAAAAAATTAGATTGCTCAAATGACAATGCTAAAAAATGTTTTGAAAATTTCGAGGACAAATTAAGAAGTCAATACTATGAAATCATTGATATTGTTGTGAATTGTTTAAAAGAAAGGTTTGACACAAAAGTATACACTTTCCTTCATCAGGCGGAAACTTTTCTTTTCGGGGATGACAGATTCCAAAAAGAAGTTTTACAGTTTTGACATTGACAAAGATCGACTAATATTACTTAGAAATATGTTTTTGGATATTTTGCGAGCTAAAAATTTGCTGCAAAAAACGAGCTCTTATAACAAATCTGTCATATACAAAATTATGGTGACTAGGTATATAAATTTTTTAAAAGGCGAAAAACACGTTTTAGATTTATTGCCAGCACTAACTTTGTTAAATTGATACTTACATTGCCAGTGACGACATATACAGCTGAAAGGTCGTCTTCTACGTTAAGAAGATTGTTGATATATTTAAGAAGTACCACGACCCAAACTCGGCAAAACTCTTTAAGTATTTTACATGTACATTCGGAAGATGCGATGAATGTTGATTTGGATGAGATAGCGAATGAATTTTAATTAATTTTTGCATTAAATTATACTTCTTTTCTTCTTCGATTGTACGCTTTAATATTCCCTCATAATACTTCTTAGTCAGAATTATTGAGCTAGGAATCGAAATTTCAAGTAATATACAGGGTATTCCATTAAAAAAAATCATACATACAATCATAATATCTTCTAAACGCGACAACATGTATAATGTTGTAGGTGTCCACGAACGTGCATTTCTATAAGTTACTTGACGTATTTCAGCGTTTCTCTCAAAACATATTATTTGAATTATTATAATCGAATTTATTCCATACATTATTTATTTTACACACTGTATAATGGATAACAAAATATTATATAAATAAATATTCTTTTAAAAATTCCTAAATTATGTTCGTCTTAAATATGAATAAACTAAAAATGATTTATAAAAAGTTGTTGATTTATATTTTTGTTCTGATTTTTTTTAGGAGAGTTGGTCACCTTAGACATATCATTGCTAGATATCAATTATATAGGGTCACCCTATTAAACAAACAGTTTTAAAATAATATTTTAGTGTTGTTCTTGTAAGTAATTTCAATAACATATTTTTTAATGTGCTCTTTGGAAATTAAAAAGAATTAATGAATCGTTAGGAGAAAACTATATTGCCTCCAAGGAAACTCTAATTTTGGATTCTTATAATAAATTTAAACATTTTTTCCTTTTCCATTATTTCCCTTGCCGCCCTTACAATTTAGAAAGAGATGTGCGATTTAAAGAAAGGGCTATGTACTCGTACCAGTACCTTAAGTAGTACTAATATGGTGATATGTGTATTACGATTATCAATATACGACATACGAGAAAATAGGTACTATTTCATCCCGTACTTTAGTACCTTCCCCACGATGGATTTCAATATTGATTTTATTGAAACTGAACAGGTCATCAAATAAATGAATTTCATTTATGACTAAAAGGTAAGGTTATTTTCAGTAAAATCTGTCAATACTGAATTGTAATATTGTTCCCATAGTTCAGAACAGGCTTCACGAACAGATCAACATTTCCAAAAATATCGTTATTGTTGTAACTATTATGAAAATTAAAAATTTGTTATCTATTGGTAAATCCATTCTTAGGTCTACAAAGTAAGTCGTATTTCTGAATGACACACCGATTTATCAATAAGCAAATAAACACTTGCAAATATTTAAATTTCTTATCGAATGCCTGAAATAATATTTTAGTAAACTTACAGGTAATACCTTAAAAAAGCAGTTTTTAAATTTTTAAATAATTAACAGCTAGAACAGATGTTGTATTTGTAAATATAAATGTATTTTTTCCGTATTTTTCATTATTGTTTATCTGTTGTGGGTAGAACTACGGGGAAAGGAAGCCAGGAAAAGTCTCCAAGCCAAGCTTGTGAAAAAATCGATTTTCGGGAAAACATTTGTAAGTTTTTTTTTATTTTTTAGGCAAATAAAACCCTGAAAATTAAGCAACAGATCTATATATTTATTTATGGCTGATGTAGTGAGGAAGAAGCGTTAGGGAAAGGTAAGTAAATGTATCATTGTAAAAATTGCCTCTGTGCATATAGGTCTACTAAATCGGAAGAAAAAATAAGTTGTATTGCATCGTGTTATCAAGAGTTTGAGAAAATTGTCTCTAAATATATGTGTATTTAAATGTTACACATTTACATTGCTGCACAAACAATGAAAAACGGTTAGTTTAGGTTCGTTTGTACATTTTTAATGCTTAGTAAAGTAGACTCGATAAAGATAAATAAATGTTAAAAGACACTTTAGTCAGTCAAAGGAAAAATGAAAATAATACCCCAGTCAAAAATGATTGCTGTAATGATATATAACATTAGTTTTATTTTGAACAGTTTTTGTGTGTTTTGGGACTAACGTGAATATTTGAAAATGGCGGCAAGAAGGAAATAATATCATTCTTGAAGCGAAGAAATTGAAATATCGCGGAAAGTGAAAAAACTGGTTTAAGTACCAGGAAATTGGCTGATAAATTTAAAGTGGGTAAGGCCCAAGTGACTATGTTGCTTCAAAATAAAGCAGAAAAACTGGTTTTGTAAGGCGCGAAACAAGCACTTACCAATATCCGGACCCATAAATAATTCAAGCAAAAGCCCTCGAATCTGCTCAATGTCTAGGACTAGATAACTTCAAGGCATCAAGTGGATGGTTAGAAAAATTCCGTCGTCGGCATAATATTACCTTCAAGAAAATATGTGGCGAATCAGCCGATATCAATATCGAAGACTTTAAAAAAGAAGATAATTCCGCTCGCACAACTGTTTCCTAACATTAAGAACACATTATATTGTAAACTTGAAACAATTTGCCTCTATTGATAACGATTTGCCAACAGAAAGTGCAGAATTGAATATCATCAAGTGTATTGAAGAGATCCAAGAAACGGATGGAACTACTCCCAACTCTCAGACCGAGGAAGAGGAACCTGAACTTGCTCCAGTGTCGAAAATATCAAGCCTATCTGAAGCCTGCGCAAGTTTGAGAGTTCTTCATAATGTTATAAATTTTGACAAGTCTACAAATACTTCCCAATTGCTATTAAAATGTGAATCTGAATTTTATAAAAATAAAATAAAAAATATGAAGCAATCATTAATTTCTGATTATTTTTAAAAATAAGAATTTTAAAGCAAACATCATTGTATAATATACAGTGTGTATCAGCCAAATGGAATAAATTCGATAATAAATACATGGGGGCGTGTCCGAAAAAACGCTCGAACACGTCGATTGAAATATCTAGTTGCGCATTTTTTTCAATAAATACTCTTTATACAGGGTGTATCATGTAATAGTGGCCAATACTAAGTTTCTTATTTTAAATACCACACCCCGTATATTATTCAATTTTTGGATTCTTCAGAAAATTTTAGACATATTTCATGTATAATATACTATAGGACATAGGTACCTATCTTCAACTGTTTCGGAAATATTAAGTGTTTTCAGATTTATTGCAAAAATTAACAACACACTAAAAAACTAATAAGTAATACTGTTTATTTCTTGATAATGTAAAGTAAAGTAAAGTAAAGTAAATTTATTGGTGCTAATACAAAATTTGCTTACACAAGTCAGGTAGTTCATAGTATTACTAACTAATAACCAATAACTCAAACTCAAACTAAACGATGATGTCACATAATTATAAAATTCTCTCAAAATTCAGAATACAAATATACATATATATATATACAAATTATATCACGTGTCCAAAAATAAAAGTGTCATATCTAAATAAAGCCATGGAGATCACAATTATAAAATTCCTGAAGAGAATAGAAACATCTAGAACTCAAAAACTCCTTTGTTTTTCTTTTAAACTCCGTCAGAGGCAAGTCCCTCCACGGACGGGGTAGCCTATTAAAAAGTTTAGGTGCATGGTAATTCATTGCCCATCTAGATCTATTGATTCTATGGAAGGCAACCAGGACATCCTGTTGGTGCCGTGTATTGTGCACATGAATATCTCCATGAGTGGTGTATTCGTTAAAATTCTTTTTCAAGAATATCAGATTCTCCAAAATATACATGGCAGGGACAGTCAAAACTCCAAGCCGTCTGTATCCCTCTCTACAGTCAGCTCTGTAAGGTAGCTTTAAGATGACTCGGATTGCTTTTCTCTGAAGTGAAAAAATTATTTTTGTCTGTGAAGCATGACCCCAGACAAACAAAGCATAAGACACCCTGGACTGGATCAACGCATGAAAAGCCGTCAGCAGTGTAGGACCAGACACTGTGTTAACCAGTTGCCTCAAGACATAAACTCCAGATGAAAGCTTTGACGAGAGAAAATCTATATGTGAAGACCAGGTCAATCTTGGATCTATATGGACACCCAGAAATCTGACCGATGTTGGGTTCTCACTCAAGTCAACCACATTACTCATGGTAAAGACCATCCTTTCAGTCTTAGATGGATTAAGACTAAGTTTATTCGCCGAAAACCAATCAAAAGCCTCACGCTGCATCTCTCCCAGTCTCCTGTTCAAGGCGTCAAAGTCAGCATCCACTGCTAATACCGTGGTATCGTCAGCAAACTGAATCAAATCAATACCAGGATGACATGTGGGTAAGTCATTGCTATAGATCATAAATAGTAAGGGACCCAGTACTGAACCCTGTGGAACACCATGAATTATGGACTTTAGAGTAGAACGATCTCCATTAACCTCTACAAGCTGACACCGATTCTCCATATATGACTTAAGGAGTTTTAGACTCTGACAGTTGAAATTATAAAACTTAAGCTTTCCGACGAGGATATCAGAGGAGACACAGTCGAACGCCTTCGTCAGATCGCAGAACAGGGCCGCAGAGTGCGAGCCCTTATTGAAAGCCTCGGTGATTCTAGACAACAGACAATTAATAGCCATGACCGTTGACATGCCACTCCGAAAACCAAACTGTTCCTTGTTAAACAACCGATACGTTTCAAAGTAAGATGAAATTCGAGATTTCAATGCTTTTTCAAACACCTTTCCGAATATTGGAATGATTGAGATAGGTCGATAATTTGTAACATCGCTTGTGTCTCCCTTTTTGAAGATTGGCACGACTCTAGAAATTTTAAAAACAGAAGGAAACACACACTCATTCAGGCAGATATTAAGTAGTTTGGTCAGAGGATAAACAATGAGGTTTACAATACTCTTGACTATCTTGGTATTAAATCCATACAAGTCCCTACTGTTGGAGTTTTTGAGACCGAAGATTAGGTCCCCTATCTCAATAAACGATACTTCGTCAAAGCCAAACCAGCCAAAACAAAAAAAGCATTAATGTAGGAAATGTTGAAAATGCTCGCCGCGAACGTCTTGGTAACATCCTAATCTTAAATAGAAATTTCTTCTAACGTTACTGAACATCTCAGGCGTGACCGATCTAATCGCAAGCGTTATTCATCTTCTTAAGTCAGCAAAGTCGAGGGGTTTAGTTTTGTATACAATATTTTTGACATAATCCCATAAGAAGAAGTCTAATGGAGTCAGGGGATCGTGCTGGTCATTCCATCGATCCACGCCTCCCTATCCACCGATTTGGAAATACTCGGTTCAGATACTGCCGGACATTGATTTGGTAATGGGGCGGTGCTCCATTGTGGGTTTGCTGGATTAGGATATAAGTTTGTCAAAGTTGGCAAAATATCATTTTGGAGCCGTGCTAAATAATAATCGCCATTTAAATTGCCATTAATGAAAAAAGGACCTATGATATGATCTCCAACAATTCCTGCCCAAACATTAACCTTTGCAGGATATTGCATATGTTCTTCTCTTATCCAGTGAGGATTTTCCCTAGACCAATAGCGGCAATTCTGACAATTAGCATGACGGTAAAGTGTAAAGGTGCACTCATCAGAAAGCAAAACATCTTCTAATTGGATCCCATTGTTATCTAACATTGCCATCATTTGTTCACAAAAATACATTCTCCCATCAAAATCGTCTTCCATGAGCTCATGGGTAGGTATCATTTTATGGGGATACATTTTATTTTTTCGTAATGTTCGAATAATGAATGGCAAACATCGAACATTGGGGCTGTTTTTTGACTAGAAGTATGTGGATTTTCCTGAAACTCAAGCATAATATTTAATTTGGTATCATCACTTATTGCATTGGCAGCTACTTTCTTTTATATGCTTTACATGTTCAAGCTGGCGAAACTGCTTTTCTATCTTACTAATTGTCCCTTGAGTTATAGGCGGCAAATTTGGAAATTTTTCATAAAATAAGCGAGCAACTTTCATTTATGTCCGTGTTTTACTGTTTTATCTCCATAACCAATCATCTGTAGAATTGTTATTTTGCGCATTTCTATTAAATAAACCATTTTTCTGATGTGCAGTTAACGAAATTCAAACGACTATAGCACTGACAACTACTGTCATGCAGACAGACAACAATTTCTTAAGGTCAGGCGTTTTAAACAAAAGTAAACAAAACCATTATACCGTTTTTTATTTCATATCAGTAAAAACATTTTAACATCAATTTTCAACATCTCCTACATTAATGTTTTTTTTTGTTTTTTACATTATCAAGAAACAATCAGTATTACTTATTAGTTCTTTAGAGTGTTGTTGATTTTTGCAATAAATCTGAAAACACTTATTATTTCCGAAACAGTTAAAGATAGGTATAGGATATTGTACATGAGAAATGTCTAGAATTTTCTGAAGAATTCAGCAATTGAATAATATACAAGGTGTTGCATTTAAAATAAGAAAGTTAGTATTGGCAACTGTTACATGACACACTCTGTATAAAAAGTTTTAATTAAAAAACATATTTACAATTATTTACATAAATGCAGATACTTATTAATAAACAAGCACTGTAAAATGCAGACCAGTTGTTTCAACCACCCCTGTTAACGGACTAACATTAATTTCCCCCAGGGTGGTCGCTATTGAGAGATTTTACTGTAACCCCATAACCAGTGATAATGGCAAATCAAATAACACTTAATTGTAAGTATCATCTTTACTTATGCTGTTCATATCAATTCCTGCATCAAAATAAATGCAATGTTGCAGGTGTATACATGGAAGAAATGTAGATATTATTATGTATGTTGTATAATCTAGTATAATATCAAAGATTGTTTCCATACCTTTAGACCATATTTTAAAATGTCAAAATATTTTCCCCAATATTTATACAAACAATGTATAAATAGGTTTCGCGTTTTATAGTATTTGCACAATTTATGACGTAGAGATAAGAAACAGACGACAACAAAATCATTCTTTCTTGATTATTATTAGGCATATTTAGTATTTAGTTGTCAAGCAAAGAATTAGATAAAATATAACGTAAGCAAAAGAGCTTATACTGCCTTCAAAGAAGCTTTTCAATTTAAGCTTTTATCAGAGATAAAAATAAGATTTATTAAAAGGATTAAGAAATCTTTTTAATTTGCCGCAATTAGGAGGAACTTAAATTGTTGTAAATCTTTCAGATCAAAATTAGATTACTTTGAAGAGGATCTATAGAGATCAATTTATATAATTTAGCATATTCACAATCGGAAAACATTAAAACTTTAGTATCACTTACTAACACGGCCATATATGTATGTATGCTGGTTTAGTCGCTAGATATTATACATTTGCAGATGACACAGCCCTAATTTATAGCTTTGGATAATGTAGTTAAACTTGAAAATGTTGTTAACACAGATCTTAAACTTTACATAGACTAGTTATAGGTACTGCATAAGAAACGAAAAAATGAAGCTAATTTTTTAACATGCTGTCCTCAAAGGGCATATTTTTCTAACACAACCAATTTATAATATTTCTTTTCTCCTAGAAAGCTTAATTGATGCAAAATTTCCTGTCCTTCTGGAGACTTTTATGTGTGATTACCGTTCCAGATTTTCATTTCCTAAGAAGCCTATAGATTGTTGATCCACTAACTCCCGTTATATTGGCACACATACTGATTCTAGGTTTCGAACAGTACTACACAGATAAAAAAAAGATATCTTAATGAAAAGCAACACGAATTTAAAACAAGGCCGCCATGTTTTTGGATATGTCCAAATAAATATTGCCTTGATAAGAGTCTGCTAAATCCTTGGAAGCAATTATCGTAACTACCTTAGCGGAAAGAGAACTTTACTTAAACTAAGATAACAGTAAGACAGCACACAAGGATTATACTTATGAACAATTTATTATGTATATTAAAGAAAATCATTGCAAATATGAATAGAACTGTGATATGCATGCATACAATACACGAAACAGTCCAAATCTATGCATACCCTATTTAAAACTGGAAATTTCTCAAAACTCTCCAGTATACATGGGCACAAAATGTTTTAACAACATTTGGACAATGATTGACACTGAGAGTAATAAAAATGGTTTCCGAAATAAATTAAAATTGTATTTAAAGGAAAGAGTCTTCTAATCGGTAGAAGAGTGATACAAGTTTTTCCTTTAGTATGATTGCTCTGGAGACCCAATTAAATTATTTGACCCCCAGAACACTCCATATTTATGATTCGCTCATCTCCTAGGTGACGTTTTTTTTAAGACTACCCTAAAATTTTCGAATTTATTTATTGCATAAGGATCTTGAAGTCGTTTTCGGATGATTTTAACATGCTGAACAGTGTCAAAAGCGCTGTAAAATGAATGAAAGAAGGGATCGACAAAAAACAAGAGACTTATCATGAACAGTATGAGGCGTTCCAAATCAAATTTTTATGCAGTGTCTAGCAGTGAGGGAAAGTTTCTTAGAATTTCAGAACCCTTTCGAACTGTAGTGTTCAGATCTGCTGGTCTTAGATAGCCGTATTGTGGCTTCAAAGGAATGTACTGACTTCCTTGGGGGTATGGATTCGCTTGGTGCTACAGCCTTTCAGGAATATGTGAGAGATATACTTATCGATTGAACCAAGTCTTTTCGCGATCCAATGAAAAATACTCCGTTGCACCTTCTATTTAAAAAACAGACTAGAAAAGTGTCGGGGGCTGGTGAAATGATTGATACGCTTGCAAAAAACAATCAACTTTTCACACGTTTATTTGCTGTGTCAAGTAGTCGAGAGCTCGATAGGACTCCTTCTTTAAATATGAAAATCAGGTAAGCAACCTTAACATTTACATGTTTTATATTAATCTTATTGCAGTTTCTATTAATATCACTAAATGGCCTGGTTATGATTACAGAAAAGTTCTTGAAAACCTGGGTGACAAGGGGAAAAGGCCAGATCACTGTGACAGCATTGTTATAGATGGTGCTGCTCTTGTGCATTTTCGGTTTCCAAAAAATTCCACTTTTGAAAAGTACTTTAACCAACAGTTTTTGCCGCACTCACGTATTCGGGCGGAATATCTCTCCATAAAACAACTGAATGCTGTTTGGGATCTGTATTTTTCTGACAGTACCAAGGCAGCTACTCGTGTGGGACGGGGAAATAGAGTGCGTAGAAAAGACTTGCCCGAAAGGTAAGAAGATGTTTCAGTAAAGTTATTCCATTTCTGTATTAATATATCCTCCTAATTTTTAGAAAAACTGCCCCCCAACTGGACAGACTACCTAAGAAATTCAGAAAATTAAAAGGAATTATTTAATTACCTTGCTGAAGCACTTCTCGAACAACCTACAGATGGTAACAAACAAAGAATCCATAATTCGATCTAACACCCCTGGTTCCTCTTTGAGAGAAGTTCCATGCGAAAGAATGGAGGAGGCAGATGAAAGAATCATTTGGAATGTTCGAGATGCGACTTTGCATGGCGCTAAACGTGTGCTGATCCGTTCTTCGAGCACGGACGTCTTAGTGCTAGCCAACTCCCATTTTTTCACTTTTCAGTAGCTGGGTCTGCATGAATTGTAAATGCTCTGCGGTTAAAGCAAAAATCTCCGATTTATACCTGTAGATACAAGTGTCACTGCACTGGGTGAAGAAAAGGCTGCTGCACTACAGGGCTTTCACGCATTTAGCAGTTATGATCAGGTGTCCTTTTTCGCCACTAAAGGTAAAAGATCACACTACAACTACCCTAGAAGTACGTTGCCAGCCTCTTTGCTTCAGAGCAAGGGCTGCATCAAATTACTGGTCCAGTATGCCTACACAATGTTCGACGTAAACTATTTGATCAAGAGCACATGCTACATCTTCTCTGTCCCACTGAGGCTGTCCTACGTAAGCACGAGCTGCGTGCCTTCTCCAGGGAATTGGGGCTGGAAGAAGACTGACGAGGGGTCCTGGGCACACGACTGGACTGATCTGCCGTGGATTTGAGAAGCATAATTCCAAATGTAGGTAGAAAACACAATGCGATACGATGAGGTGTCTGTGCCGGAGGCCTGGTTTTTCATGCTTCCCCGGTTGTACTGGATACCACGGAGAATGCACCAATAAGGAGTACGTATTTAAATAATACATTTATGTGGAAGACCGCGCCTGCACTTTAAACCAGTAAAATGTAATATTCTTTTTCAGATACCGATTGCCAGAGGAAGATTAGAAGTTTTGAAGAACACTCAATTAACAAAAACCGCTGGAACATGTTATCTTACTATTATTTAATAAATTTGCTACAAATAAACTCGAAAACTTTTTCATTCAATCATTTTCATTTCACTGCATTTCTGCAGTTTTCGTACTTTTGGCTGAATAAATGTTCAAAAGAAAAAGTATAAAATGAGTAGCTAACTATTTTTTGATATCGGATTTATTCTTGCCATATCAAAATCATACGAAAACGACCTCAACATCAGTTTTTTGGATTATAAATATGTATTTCCAAAAAATCTTTCAATTCAAAGTCCTGCGAGTCAAATCATTCAGTTTATCCAGAGCAATCGTGCCAAAGGAGAAATTTGTATTACAAAATGCCACGTTTTTTCACGTATACCGCACCCACAACTTTAATGCTGAATAATATATTTTGAATTTGAATTTGAATATTAATACTTGCAAAAGCGAACTTGATGATGACTAATTTCAAGAGAAATTCTTTTCAGAATAAAATGAAAATACAGAAAATTGCAGCAAACAAAAACTTCAGCCAAAATGGTCAAAAATCTAGCAAGGTCATGATGTAGAAGTCGCCTCATTCATTTTCAATTATAATTATTACAAATTGTTTAACGGTTCTATGAACGCGGCGGGGTAGAATTATAACTAAACCACTAATATTTTAATTTCACTGAGTAAAGATCTTGGAAACGATTATATTCATGTAGTCCGATCAAAGTGAATGATAAATTATATTATCCTTTGCACGCTAATATTTTATATTATTATTTATACCTACATTATTATAATTAAACCGAATGACACTCTAACGTGCGCAATTATGTGACCCAGTTTCAAAAAAGAATGATATATTCGCGAAAAAGGACATTTTGCATAAATTAATCCATAATATTTTAATTGTATAAACCGCCCAGAGTTTTTTTTTTTGTTGGAAAATTGTCCGGCACTTTTCTTTTAAGTGAATTAATTTAGAGAATTTTAATTATAGGCGCTACATAACATAATTTATATAATTTGGCCCCATTAAAAGCTTAATGGGTTTATTAGAAATGTATTTTATATTAGTAGTTAGCAAAAAAAATTATATTAGGTGAGATTATATGGCATACTCTCGGGAATGTGCAGGGGAGTCAAGATAACTCTAATTCGTCATCGAAAGAAAATTCCTAAAATTACCCTTAACGGAGATACAGAGCCGAAAAGAGACCTTTTCGGCCCTAACTTATGAATCGACAGGAATAATTTAATGAAATTTCAATATTTTATGTATACCCCTTCTATCTATCTTACAAACTCATTATTAATGCTAATTCCTAATGCCGATAAGACCCAGCGGGTGATCGAATGAAAGCAGGGACGCACTCGTTGCTGATAGAATAAAAGGTTGCGCTGTTTTAAGATAATAATATACAGTGTGTCCCGCTTTTTATGAATACACCCTAATATCTCAGTTATTAATATGTAATGAGATTTTCTTGAAATTTTGGTGGTAATTGTATGTTGGAAAAATGAAGTATTTGGCATAGTGAACATTTTTATTTACCATTGGCGTGCGGTGACATTAGGGCTTATTTTAGATAACTGTTCCTATCAGATTTAGAATCAGCATCCCCAAAAACCCCTAAACTCATATTTTCAAAATCTCAAGAGCTGATTTTAGCCGAAAAAAAAACTTGTTTTAATAAATCCTTTATTTGTAACTGTGCTAACAAAATTACGTTATTTTAGATTCTTGTGTTTTCAACATAACTACCTTCTAAAACAATACACTTTTTAAGAATTCTTCTTAAACGTACATTCACTTTTCTTAAAGTTTGGTGAAAATTTTCCTGACACGCTTGCCTTATTCTAATGCAAAGTTCCTCTCTATTACGCGGCCGAGTAGCATACACTTTATTTTTCAAGTGCCCCCACAAAAAAAAAGTCACAAAGAGTAATATCTGGCGATCTGGGGGGCCATGGTTCAAAAGGAGAATTTCTACCTATCCACCTTATAGGGACTATCATAGAATAATGTGCGGGGGCACCATCTAACTGAAAGATTAAGTCTTGTCTCTGTGCTAAAGGCAATTCTATGAGAAAATCATAAAAATAATTTAATAAAAAATGTAGCAAATTTTGTCCGGTCAAGTTATCCAGGAAAAAAGGGCCAACAACTCGTTCCTTAAATATGCCACACCACACGTTCACTTTTTCACTGTACTGGTTTTTACAATTAATTACCCAATTCGGATTTTCGGCTGCCCAAGGCCTACAATTTTGACTAGATACCACACTGTTTGTCGTAAACGTTGCCTCGTCAGTAAACATAATGTTCTTTAGAAAAAGTCTGTCGTTAAGATAGTTACCTTGCAACCATAAGCAAAATTCAAACCGCCGTTTAAAATCACCATTTAACAGAGTATGTAGAAATTTTGGTTTAAATGCCCTAATCCTATTGCGTTTCAAACACCTCCATACTTTGTTTTTCGTTAAATTCAGTATCCTCGCAACTACCCTTATACTACCATTTTGGTTGTTTCGAAATTCTGCTAAGATACGTTCGTCGTCTGGATAATGTCTTTGATTTAAATTGTACCTCCTTGGTCTTGTCTTGAAGCTCCAGTCCTTGCGAACAATCTGTTGATTTTGGCAACGGTATCGGAAGTAATTGGTGCTCGATCCTGATGCCTTTTATTGAATATTCCAGCAACCTGATGCGTAGATCTTTCATTATTACCAAATAAGCGGATAATTTCTACTTTTTCTTCAATTGTAAGAACTACTCTTCGGTTTTGTGCCATCTTATTAACAGTTAAGTAACACTGCTTCACTTAATTCGTACGAATTACTTAATGTCAAACAAAAACTTTTTGTTTCAAAGCACTCTTTGCTTAATTTGTTTAAAAACAAGTCAGCATGCCAACGGTAACAGAGCGCGCGTATCTTTATTAAATTTTGAAAAAACCTAAATCGTAATTAGGGTAATTGAGATTTTGAAAATATAAATTAAAGGGTTTTTTGGATGCTGATTCTAAATCTGATAGAAACAGTTATCTAAAATAAGCCCTAATATCCTTTTCAAAAAAAAAAGAACCCTTTTTACCCCACCAACACCGCACGCCGATGGTAAATAAAAATGTTCACTATGCCAAATACTTCATTTTCCAACATACAATTACCACCAAAATTTCAAAAAAATCTCATTATTAATAACTGAGATATTAGGGTGTATTCATGAAAAGCGGGCACACTGTATATAAAAGCGTGGAAAAAAATATTTTTTTTTATCTACCCTTAGACACCCTCTGTATCACGGTGTTCAGAAAGTTCCGGACCACACCAATATTTTGAATTCTGATTTAAAAAATATTTTAAATAAAGTTAAGAGGTCAGTATTCAGTCGACATTAAAAAAATATTCTTGAAAATACAGGTAGATTCACATAGTCAGTACAGAGCGATGTATCATTTTTTTAAATGCAATAGTACATAGTTTTTGATTTGTTTTTTTACTCTACGCGAAATCTTGTAGTCAGCTTTCTTGTTACATAGATATCCTATACCTAAATACATCATTTTTATGCGTATATAAATAAGTATATAATAAATTTTTAATCAAAATTCTTAGCATGCCAGACAACCAATTACTTTTACATACATCTTTAATGAGCTACTAAAATTAATATATTATATTGCCAACATTTCATCTAATAAATGATACGGTACTAAATCTGATAAGTGTGCATTATATAAAAACTGCAATAAATTATTAATTTGATTACAAATTACTCGCCACGGTTAATTAGTGTTTTTTTTTATCTATTACTAAATTATTAATCATTGGAGGCGCATATTACGTTTACATCTCGCATGAAACTAGAACAAATAATATAGGTGTAAAGGCATTCGATTTGATTGACTGGTCAAGTATAACTGACATAAACATAAGCCAACTTAATATTTAATTTAATAGACATATTACAAATCATTAGTTATAGATCAATGCTGCTGAAGTTTAAAGTCAATACTCTAACAATTTAACGTCAATTGGGACAAATGAAAAAATATTTATATTTGCCTCTTTTTGACATTGTATACCAACTGAAAATCTAAAAAATCTGCCATTTCAAGTTAAAAGATCCTCAAGTCGCGGTTTGACGAAAATTAAATTTGTACATCATTCGTGGATTCGTAAACGAAAAACATTAATTTAGTATAAGGATTTTCTCGAGCCTGTATTCTAGCATTTTCTTAATTACCACCCCCTTCTATAAAATGTTGTTTTATTGATAAAAAGAATGTTACCATTATCATTATTTCACCAGTTTAACATAATCTTGCGGTAAGTACACTTTTCTTACCTTAGTGCTCTCTATATAACCCCTGCTTCTAGAGCCATGTATGATGTAAACTTTGAAGCCCTTTATAACTACTCCAGGGGTTGAATTTTGAAAAATATTTTCTTACCGGGTCTCTACGTTTGATATTAAAACTATTGACCAAACGTCATATTTATAGCTTCAGCAGGTTAGGCTCTACGATGGTGAATCAGTTATTCAACCGGGACACGTTATTTTATAATAATAATTACGCTACACAACAGTTAAAAATATTGTTAAAGGATGGACCTCTCTATGAACACTTATCTACAGCGAATATTACATGCCTTTTTTTCTGTAACTGCCTGTGTTGTTGGCCCTTAAACCAAAAATTTAAGGAATGTCCTTGACCTGTTAATGTCGTATTTTTTCTTTAGCTTTGCACCCTAGCTATTTACTCAATTTTCTTGATTGAGAATTTATTTATTTGATTATTTTGGTTATATCTCACTTAAACACATAAACTTTTATTTAATATTGCTGAAGTTTCTCTATTTTCAATATCTACACCACGTATATACATATAGCCAATATATTGCTAATACCCTATTATAGAATATATATAGTCCCCAGTGTGCGGAAGCTTTGCGTCTTCGCAGTTCGCGTGTATGTCAGGTCCGGCTTTAAACTTATTTGACTTAATTTTCTTGAATAGGTATTGATTCATAATATATATAAATTTCAGGACTTGCGTATTTTGGAGTGTTTTTGACATGGAAATTAAAATTTCGAATTAAATTTTAGTTTCCGGCATAGTTCCGTAAGTAATGATGGTTGTTCTTAGCACTGTAACAGTGCTTAAACATTAAAAAAATAATTACTAAATGAAAAAATCCGACGTACTGCACATGAGTAAGGCTTCCGCGAAAGGAATTTTAAAAGTGCATGCCGCATGCCGGTGATATTTTTAGATTGCTCGGCCTTTAGCTTTGTTTTTTCTACAGGTGGGAGTTCAGTGATCTACACTGACAATTTTAAACATTTTTATTATATCCACTTCAATTATTGAGCAGTGTCTATAGATGGGAAATGTCTAAGTATCACAACCTAACTGGATTTAGCAGGGAGAGAAAAGATAACTTTTAACAAAAAATACATATCTTAATATCTTGAGCAGTTTCCATACCTATAGTACCTATGTACTAAATGTACGATATGTACGTATCTATAACATATTGTTTTAAGAATTTGTTGAACTTATCCACATAATGCCATATGAAATCGATTCGCAGAATCTATGGGTTTCGATGTCAAAACTAATTTGCGTACAAACTACTTGGTTAAATACCGATCTATTCCATTTTAAGAAGATTTAACTCAACATTGCGTAAACCGTTACATTCCCATTTTATTTCTCAATCCGAATAGCTTTTAACAATAACTAAGAATTATGGGCATTTTAGTCAGAACTATAGTTATGACTGGGACAACAATGTGGTATTTGCAAATGGCGTAAGAGTTCCTATTGGGCTAAGCCTCGGTTCGTTCATTTTACAATACAGCACTGGCCCATGCAATATATTACGAGGGAAACACAAAAGCGCACTCGATTGGATACTCATCCCTGGACTATTATGAATAGCAACGGAAAAAAGACAACTTCTAAAGCTAACGTAAACCTGAATTCTAATGATTTTAATAATAGGGGAAAGGGGAAAGAAAGTCAAAAAGTCTTTCTCCACTAATTTTTTAGATTTTAATAATGTTTTTACCAACATTGCAGAGCGACTGTTATCAGCCTTGCCTCTGCCAAGTACTACCTTGGATGAATTCTTGATGCCGACAGACAAGCCTACAAGTGGAGATGGCTTTTCATTCTGCCAAGTGAACTTGAATGAGGTAAGATAGTCTTTGGATGAACTAAAGGCTAAACATAGCAGATACTTTTATGATCTAGGTATAGCACTTAAAAAGTCACTAAAACATTAACATTAACAAGGATGTTTAATGAGGGAGGGAGTATATCCTGATTCTTTCAAAATAAGTAAAGATGTCCCAATATTCAAAAGTGGTGATCAGCTCTCACTTAGACCAATATCTCCAATTCCAATTATTTCAAAGGTCCTTATATGGCTTCTTAAAAAACAATATAATAACTACTTTGAAAACAAGAAGAACAATTTGGTTTTATAAAAAAAAAGATCTACAACAGGTGCTGTGAGTTGTGTGACCAGATAGTCGAGGGTTTTGAGGGGGGACTTTTGTTGCGATCTTTCCAAGGCCTTCGCATTCTTGACATTCTCATTGAAAAACTTAGATTCTGAGAGTGGTGAATGATAGCGTGAAATTACTGAAATGCCATTTAACAAATAGACGGCAGGTACCCTCTCTTCGGAGGGAGCTCTCGGATATGCAGCTTATGCGTCATGGGGTGCCGCAGGGGTCTACCGGGTGATGCATGGCTTAGTTGAATATAGAAAATCCCATGTAAATTTTAAGGTGACTAAATATTGGCTCCCCTGTACATTTTAGAGAAAAATTGTATTTTAATTATTTGTAGAGGCCGATGTCGTAAACCGATGTGCCGAGTTTGAATAAGTTTTAATAGGCCAATCCTAACTTATTCAATCGAATGTGATGGCTAAATTACGAAATTTTCATAGTTTAGGTAATACAGCAAACACCAGAAAATAATTGAATAAGATAGGATTGGTTTATTAAAATTTATTGAAACTTGGCACATGGGTTTGTTATATCAGTCTCTTCAAAAAATTATAACTTATTTTTTGCCTAAGATGTACAGGGGAACCAATATTTAGCCACCTTAAAATTTACATGAGATTTCCTATGTTCAACTAAGCCATGCATCACCCGGTATACTGGAACCCCTGCTGTTTTTCATATATGTACACCTGCTTTAGCAGACTGCTTTGTTACTTTGTATGCTGATGATACACACTTTGTCGTACGAACTGACAGACTATAGAGAACGAAAGAACACATTGATAAGTGCAAATCCTTCAGGGTGGGTAATGGGAGTAAAGCCATTCAACCTGCTCCTAAATCTTTGGAGATTTCACTTGTTGGTTATTTAAAGAATTCTATTAGACTTACACAAGTTATCCTATAAAACCGAAAGATAAAATCCCCGCCTTCAATTTTGCAATCACTTAGCTACATCTACTATTTTCACAACAATAAATAAATTCAATGGCAGCGTTTATCGTAATTGCCCAGGTCCGAGAAGCATAGCATCTTAAATGCTTGCCTGTCATCTGACTTAGACCGTTTTATTTCCGAATGTAATTTTCGTAATCACATGCTTGGGTTATCTAGCTAATAGCGTTGTATTTAAATAAATTGTAAGTTCTCGGGGCATTACAAAATATCAACGGCATAATCAAAGACTACTGTGTAGTCAATCTGTCACAGAAGAATATGGGCATCTAGTTTGAAAAGAGACAGGTTTATAGTTATAAGCGAGGCTAATTTATTAGATATTATTAAACGTAAATTAACATAATTATGACAAGTGTGATGTGTTTGGGTTGCGTTTATGTATAGCACTAGCATTCAAAGATTTCAAAGGTATCATTTGTCGTCAGTATCCCTCTGATCGACTTGTGGTCATTACTAAAGACAAGATTTTACGCATTTTGCATATATGTATATGCATTTTTTGCATATTTTGTGATTTGAAAGGAAAAAATGCATATTTTAAGAACTACTGCATATCTAAGAATGTCTTGGGATTTTTGTGTTCTTTTCTTACGTTTTATAATCGCACACCGCCGTGTCGCCTGTGCTGTCGGGGTATGAAGATAAGAGGGCAATAAATAGGCTAATTAATAAAGTAAAAAACTAATAAAATAAACTATTATTCTTCTATAGTTTGGTAGAAGTCCATAAGTGGAGTGTAAATATATTTGAATGATAGTTGAAGGAAAGTCTTCTCCACAAGAAAAATGCAATTTCATTTATTCAAATGTATGATGCATTTCGGCAATGTATATTGCCATCATCAGATACAAGAAGTTAATAACATTATAGTTCTTTAAAAAACAGCACAAATGTCGCTGGAAAGGTATTTGGTACCTTGCTAGATGAAATAAAGAAAGAAATTGGAGTTAAATATATGTACATTGTCGTCGACGAAACAACTGATTCGTGTGGTCGTTATATAGTTAATGTAATGATCGGAAAACTCACAGAAGAAGAACCTGGAAAAGCTTACCTTATAACCATAAAAGCAGTAGAAAAAACAAACAACCTTACAGTTACACGTTTTATTCAAAAAAACCTTAACACATTTATTATTGCCGAATTCAGTTCCTACAGATAAAATTCTTGTGCTATTGTCCGATGCTGCGCCGTATATGATAAAGGCAGGACAGAATTTAAAAATATTTTATGAAAATTTGATTGATGTAACTTGCCTAGCTTACGGATTAAATAGGGTTGCGCAAACTATTAGAGTTTCCTTTCCGTTGGTCAATGACCTAATAGCAAATGTAAAAAAGATATTCATAAAGGCCCCATTAAGAGTACAATTTTACAATGATAATCTTCCCGGAATACCATTACCATCTGAGCCTGTCGTGACCAGATGGGGCACCTGGATTCGTGCGGCAATATTTCATGCAGATAATTTCCAAAAATTGAAAGACTTAATTTTACAAATGTCTGGTGATGATTCACAGTGCATCCTAAAGTCTAAAGAAATATTTCAAAGTGCTAAAGTGGAACAACAGTTAATGTATAGGTATTAAGTGTAAAAAAAATTGCAAGGAAATACGAGGTGAGGTAGGAAAAACAGTAGTGGTAAAATTAGAAAATTTAATAGAAAAAAACACAGGTTTCAAGATTTTAAGGCAGGTCGTAAACATAATGTCAGGGAAAACTGTAAATAATTTAGCTTTTGAACCTGCCTTAGTTCCGAAATTAAAATTTTGCCCTATAACTTCAGTAGATGTAGAAAGATCGTTTTCTTTTTACAAACATGTCCTTAGTGATAGACGCCACAATTTTTTAGTTCAAAACCTTGAAGCACACAAAATAACTGGTGCGTTTTATAATTTTTCAAATTAATATCAGTAGCAGTTTGATATAAAAAACTGTATTAGGTGTTAACTGATTTAATAAAGTATATTATAACTTGAATTTATCTTTATTCAATACTCAATCTAATAATAAAATGAAAATTTAATTCAGAATATCAAAATTTAGTTGTTTTATTACCGCATATTCATTGCATATTTACGTCTTTTTTGCATATATCCTGCATAAATTTTAAAAAATATGTGCATATATATGCGCATATTCTTAAGGTTTTTAGTTGCATATAATCCGGTCTTTAGCATTACAGTCTAAGTAAATGAACATTTAAACGTTTGACAATTAATTTATCCAGAATAGGTATCTTGAACGTTAACGAACTTAGAATTAAGGCCGTTCAAACTTCAAGTTTTTGGATTGCTTATAAACAAATTGTTTTATTTTATTCACCATTAGAATATATGCCCACATCAGGAAGTTAGCAAGAGTAAAGGGGACAAAGGTAATCATAATTTTACAATCAGTGACTTTCCACACAAAGGGCAATCGGAAGAATAATTACTGAATTAAATGCAGGAAGTTACAAATTATTGTGGCAGTTATAACCTGTTGTAAAACCATTAAAACAAAACAATAATTATAGGGAATTGTTTACTGGTTGCATGGTCAATCCTTGAGTAAAAATTAGTAGCTACCTACCTGTAACCATTATCCAGAATTTACAAATAAATCCATACATCTAATATAATAGTTTTAGTTTTTTAAGTCAATTAATTGTGATTTTTTATTTTCATTAGGTACCACTCTACATTTATCTGAGCCAAAGGAAGTTAGGCAAATACCTGTCTGAGATATTTAAGAAACCCTTCAATATTTACTAATGTACCTTAGGAATCAACTATAAGCTATGAAAGTGTAGTTTGGGAGGCATTATATAAGGCGACTAAGACCACTTTAGTCTGTTGCTTAATGCGAGAGAGTAATAAATCATTATTGAACTCTAAAACCTTATTATTAAAAAATTATTTTATATTACATTCGGACAGTCGACAATATACCAACTTGTGCACCAGAATAAACGCGGCCCCATCAGGTCACCAAAGAGAAGAATAGGAAGAAAAGAAACTGTAATAAATGAGGATGAAAAGACTGCAGTCAAAAGAATCATACACTCGTTTTACTTGAAAAAAGAAGTACCTAGCTTGGACTAAATAATAGAAATAAATAATGAAATGAAAAGGGATGATTTCATTCCACCCATGGGTAAAAAGAAACTATGGAATGCTTTGAAGGAAATGATTTTCTGTTATGAAAAAATTCAAAACAGAAAATTACTTTTAATAGAGAAACACGAAATCATCTGCTGGCGACGACGATATTTGAGGGCAGTTAGACAGTCTCGAAGGGAAAACAGGAATATCTATTATATAGACGAAACTCGGTTAAATGAAGGTTATACCGTAGGTAAAATATGGCAGGATAAACATATCAAAAGCGCGATGCAAGCTTTCATGGCTAGATCTTATTCCTCCTGGGTCTGTTATAGTCATGGATAATGCCAGCTACCACTCAAGAAAATCCGAAAAAATACCAACGTCTTCTGCAGAAAGTATATACCCAAATATTTACATTTTTTTCACTTGAATTATGATAGATAATAAAAACATATGTTTGATGATTTTCTAACGCAATTAGATAAAATAGCGGTTCGGCATTTTTAATTAATAAAGTGTTTTAATGCAAACCATGAATTCTGTTATTTATGACTGTCAAAGAAATTAATTTTATAAATAAATCAATTCCTGACATTAGAATAAACATTAATTCTAAGTTACGAACAGTTAGAATTGATTTAATAATATCATATATATAACACCTACGATATTAAGTGTAGTATAATTATTATTAAAACCCAATTAATACTTAAATAAATAAAAATTGAATACAAATGCATACATAGATGGGCAAAAGTCTGACTAAATAACTCCCGAACTAGTAAATAAAAAATGCCATTACTTGGGTGGTGTAGGTTAGGATATTTATTGTCAGCAAGTAAATGGTATCTTATTGGTTCTTACAGATACTACTAGTTTGCCAATTTAAACCATTATTTTATTTTTAATAATCTAAAGTTGTCAATGGTGAACACTTAATTTGTATGCTGACAAATCTCATAGAATAGGTATTTTAAATTTACCATGCCTTACATACCCTGTATGCGACTTAAGTAAATAATTCTCGATCTAGTTCATTAAATGAAATATTTTAAAATCTATTTAAAAGTTGCCTTGGGATTCCTGAAAGTGGAATACTAATTGAAATATTTTTTTTAAAGTTTGATCAATTTGCTTTAGATTTTTGATAGCATAATTGATTGACAAGTTAATAAATACCTGGTATTGGTATAACTAGTAAAAGATAAGGATTTATTGGATAATATTAAATTAAGTAATGATATAGTGCGTGTTAAATCAAAATGAATTCCAGTCATAGCATATACATATGTGACAATTAGGTTATGGGGTTTCATAACATGAGTCTTAAGAAAAACAAAAGTATAGTACCTCAAATATTTTATTGAGTCAGGTATAGTCGTGAGGTATAAAAAAAAATATTTTTTAGGATTCTTGTTGTTGATAATATCGTGGTTGTAAAAAATTATGTAACCTATGAAGAATGTTGGACAATCTTTATATTGATATCAAAATCAACAGCCTACGTTTCTACACACTCTCTCGGGGCCAAATAGTACTCTACTGCCTCAAAAAAATAAAATTAAAACACAAGGAACACTCGCTCACCACCATGGCTGAAAAAAGGCTTAATTCAAAGCTTGTAAGGTCTTATGCCATCGGTTTTCAAGATATTTGCAACACTCGGTAAATGATTATATCCTCCCCTTTGCTTCAGCCACCCGAGAAAATCAACAAGTATGTCGCAGGTCCCCTTAAAACTAATAAGCACACAATTTACTGTAATTTCCGGCCGGTATTAAATTGTACGCGGCCACAGCCATAAATTTGATTAACCGGATATTTCTGTTTAAATACCTGAACGGTTCGGAAGTCAATTTTTACAGAAAAATAAGTTCCCATTGTAACTGTTAAAAAACGTTTTATGGGTCTTTGGGTTTTTGCTTAAATATTTATAATTTTACAATCAGTGATTTTCGGACAGCAAGTGTAATCAGAAGGTTAATAATACCCAATTTATTAATATTTAAAAACAATATTTATAGTGTTTGAAAAATTAACACATACACTGTCTGACATAAGTAAATCGAAAAAAGGCAAAAATTTAGAATTGTTCAAGTTACTATTAATTTTTTTGAGTTAGTTGATACCGGCAGGCTAAGATAGGCAAACAACAGAGGCTTTGAAGCAGCAGAAATTGAAACAATATGCACAGTAAATAATTTTAAAAATAATTGGCTAAAAATGGTAATGACAAAAGTATTGCAATGAACTTTTTTCAAAGTCAATTGATAAAATAATAAACAATTACTAAAACCTTTAAAATATCAAGAATAACATTTAAAGTATCTTCTATTTCGATGAAGAGTTATTAAAGACAATTAGATGGGGTTTTGTATTCTGCCAATAGAAGTATGTACCGAATATGAAACTTTCTTATTGCGGGCATTTGATAGTTTTAACATACTATGGTCTTCAACTTAATTTTAATCTGTATATCTCTATACCGAAGGAGAAAAGGCCCATAATCTGTTTGAACAGAGTCAGGTCACTCCAAAAAACGTATTAGCCGCGATCTGTATTAGGAAATCATAGGAATCCTTTTTATAGGAATTAGAACAACTATTACATGTATACCGGGTGTTGCATCCTCGAGCGGGACATAGGAAATCCCATGTAATTTTAAATGGGGTCAATTATTGGCTTCCCTAATTGCTTTAGAGAAAAATTCTATTTAGGTTTATTAAAGAGCACTAAAACCCACATTCAAAAGAATAACTTTAGATATTTTTGATGAGCCCGTTTACGGGTTATCGCCGATTTCTTTTTAACTATTTCTCCTTTTTATGGCCCCGTATTTGCGGGCACCAGTCAAGGTAAACGATGACTGTCAAATAAAGTTGTCATTTTGAAATGTGTGCTTTATTGTTATAAAAACTCGTACATCGAAAATATTAAAGGTGTATTTATGAGTACAAATTAATCTGAATAAAACTAAAATAAAGTATCCAATTACAAGGTTAATTATGACATTTTACATGTTTCAATATTTTACTAATTAATAGGTAGCTACTATTAAATTGTTAGAACTTTAGGATTTAAGAAGATGTTCAAATATTCCTCAAAATGACAACTTTATTTGACAGTCATCTTTTACCTTGACTGGTGCCCGCAAATACGGGGCCATAAAAAGGAGAAATAGTTAAAAAGAAATCGGCGATAACCCGTAAACGGGCTCATCAAAAATATCTAAAGTTTTTCTTTTGAATGTGGGTTTTAGTGCTCTTTAATAAACCTAAATAGAATTTTTCTCTAAAATAATTAGGGAAGCCAATAATTGACCCCATTTAAAATTACATGGGATTTCATATGTCCCGCTCGACGATGCAACACCCGGTATAAAAAAATGTCAATAGCTATTTATGAAAAATTTCAGAGCGGAATTTCTTGGCTACGTCACTGGTTAATTCAATGACATCTAGAATATCCCAAAAATCAAGGAGTTTGTATGAGGGCACATTCGAAAAATTCAAAAACTGGTGTGAAGAAAAAAAGGTAAAAAACTTATCAGAAAAAGTCGTTTTGCTATATTTTTTACGATTATCCGATGCCTATAAGCCATCAACTTTGTGGAGTACTTACTCAATGCTTCGAACGATGGTTTATTTAAATAAAAATGTGGATATAAAGACATTTACAAACCTAATCGCATTTTTGAAAAGGAAATCTAAGGGGTATAAGCCCAAAAAGTCGAAAGTTTTGTCCAAGGAACAAATAGAAAGATTTGTCAAAGAAGCAGACGATAAGAACTATTCATTGGACAAAGTCATTATTATTGTGGGAATCTCTGGAGCGTGTCGCAGAAAAGAACTCACATATTTAAAGATGAATAATATCGAAATTTCAGTTCCAAAAAACTCAGATACACACACACACAGAAATTTCGGAGTATTTAATTAAAATAACCGTTCCAAATACTAAAACAAATGTTGCAAGAAGCTTTGTAATTAGCGAAGGCTCTATTAACGGCATCAACTTCTTGAATATTGTCCCAAAGTACGCCCAATTACGTAGCACACATAGTCCATGAAAGATTGTTTATCACGTACAGAAACTCCAAATGTTCCAGACTTTCAGTGGGCATTATTACTATTGGAGCAACACCAAAGAAAATTGCTGAGTTCTTGAGGCTTCCAAAGACAAAGTAATATACAGGCCACTGCTTTCGAAGATCATCAGAAACTCTTTTAGCGGACTCTGGAGCGTATATATTGATGCTAAAGCGACATGGAGGTTGGCGGTCAAATGCCGTGGCTGAGGGGTATATAGATTCTTTAGAAAACAAAAGAAAAAATTCTTGGTGAAAAATCTTTGGACGCTAACAACAAACGTGTTAAATCTCATGAATCAGAATGTTCTACCAGCTCTACAAGTGGCATGGGTTTAATTGATATTGCTGTTGCAGATTCATTTTCTATTTCTAGTTCAAATTCCTCATCTATTTTAAAAAGAGAAATATCTCGACGTACTGTTTTAGGTTACCCAAGCATCAATTTTAATAATATAAGTAACTGTTCCTGTACTATTTGTAATAAATAGGTAAAATTATAGTCTATGTTTAGTTTTTAATTGTAAATAATTACTTTTAGGCACAGCGTTATTTAAAAATCAAAACGACAATCAAAAAGGGGTTATTATAAAACGTCAGTAGAAAAAATAATTATTGTATGAAAGTATCAAAATAAGGAAAAAAAATGTTTAAAAAGCTAAAAACATTGCTTCAACAAATGTAACAATATTCTAGATAATTTAACACTATCTTAAAAGTCTCTCTTTTTCCCTCTTCCTTTCCTTTTCTCTTTCTATCTCCCCCTCCCCTCACCCTACTATAAAAAAAAAAGTTTTAAAAAAATAATAAAAGTATAGCTAGGCAACCTTTTACAGTTATATCTACATAAATTGACTGACTAAGTGACATAAATATACCCTACATAATTTAGGTATTTAATGAAGTCATCTAAACATCACATTTAACAAATGAAATTACGAAACCTAATCAGATTACTCATTAATGTAGATTTGTTGAGGTTTATTAGCATCATGGAATAATGCAAGCGGAATAATTCAAAGGAAAATGAAACTTACAATCAGTTCGCGATAACAACTTAATTACATTCATTTACTTCATAAAGTTTATCATTTCTGTAGAACCGTCTTTAGTTACTTATAATTAAACATCATTTAATGTTTTAAACAGAAAGATCTTAGTCTTTAGTATCAGAAACTTGTCTTCTTTATGCCTTTTGCAGTTGCCATTATTACTTTATTAAACTAAAAAAGTTTTATATTTTATATACGTTTAAAACTGTGGTCTTTAAAGAGAAAATATCCAAGACCTAACTGCTTATAGTAATCTATTACTAAACCTTAGGTCATGTTATCAGCCTATATTTATCTTGTCCAATGGCATTATAAAGCTACATAATTTATTATGACAATCAATTTTGTGTAATAGACTTCGATGTAATTTATACCTAAATTTTACGATGTCAAATAATAATAAATATAATTAAATAAAGTGTCCTTTAATCTCCAAGGAACATTTAAAAGATAAAATGTTTCTGTAAAATGTTTATGGTAATGGTGCTGCTTTGTAGGATTATTGTCAAAAAACCTATTTCGATGGTCCTCTGTTTATTGGGCGTTGCTAATTTAATTTTATTGGACGCATTTGGTTAAAAGAAAATATGTCATAAAATTTTTAACGCTACGCAAATATACCTACGTAACAGAATTACAATGATCTCAGATGTATTTTGAATAATATCCAGAAAAGCCTCAACCACAATAAAGAATTTTCAAGGAGTAAACCTGCAAGATGGTGGTAGGGCGCTCTTAAATCGAAAGTGTATGCTTCGCCCAACGCTACGGAATCTGAGTTATTGCAAAGAATTATTATCAATGCTGCAGATTATTTTGAAAAGAAGCCCGAGGGGGGGAACTGACACGTTATTTTTATTATACAAAAACGATTAATTAGATGAATGTACAAAATGTCATTTAGGGAAAGTTGTGGAAATGTTTTTAAACATAAATTTGTTTTAACGATATATTGCCTGTATACAGGGTATCCCGAAATTAGCTGACAATATTTTAAGGGGATAAAGTACATCCAAACATATAACTTAAACCCTCTATTAATATAACTTCAAAAACGCTTCGCTATGGGGCTAGAGCCCCCCGAATTAAATAAAATAAATAAATAAACAAATAAATAAAATAATCCACAAATATTTCAGAAGAAGCCTTGGACACGTATATAATAATTTGTAATTGCGCATTTTTTGGCATACAAATTTATTATATAGGATAATTGATGTAGTAATAATATTAATAAACTTCTTTATTTCTGATGACATAGATTTTATCGACATTAAAAGAAATGACGTTACAAAAGTGAGAGCATTAACTCTCCATGTACTCCCTTAGGCTGCAGTTGCACTAAAAGTTTCTTTAATTTTCTTTTCAACATATTACACTTTCTTCATTTTTAAGTTCATTAGGCAGTTTATTAAAGAAGTGAACCTCTCCATAAAAAGGTCCCCTGTCGAAGATGGACAGACGGTGCGCAGGATAAATTAACATTAGTTCTGCGAGTGCTATAATAATGACCCCTCCCCATACGCAGCCTCTTCCGTCCATCCTTAAAAAAGAACATAATAGTTTCAAATATACAGGGTGTCCCGAAATTAGCTGACAATATTTTAAGGGGGTAAAGTACATCCAGAAATAGGACTAAAACCCCTTATTAATACCTTCAAAAACGCTTCGCTATGAGGCTACAGCTCTCCAATTGGGAGCTATAACAAGCGGCTTTTCCACAATATCTCAGAAACCGATTAGGGTATCAAAACAAAATTTAATACATGTTTTACCCATGACAAGACGCAATAAACGGTTTATATAGCTTAACTGTATTTCTTCCAGTGGCGTCCCACTGGGTAGGTACTGAGGAGAATATTGCCCTAAGTTTTTTATTATTATTACAACAAAATGCAAAATTCTTCAAATCACGAACTAGCAGATATACATTTTGTTTATGGGTTCTGTAACGGCATTTCTACTGCTGCGTTAGTGGAATATCAAAGGAGAGTTCCACTAAGAAGAATACCAAGTCGTTGGACTTTTGCTAGGGTTCACAGAAATTTAGTTGAAAATGGATCATTTCGAAAGGCTCGTGGACAAGGTCGGCCGATTGGAAACTATAATTGGGAAAATGCACTAAATTTGATGGAAAAAGACCCAAACATAGCAACAAGAACGCTAGCTCGGCGCTGCAATATACCGAAGTCAATCGTAACTAATATTACAGGTAAATTTCTAGAACGCCAACTTAACATTTCCTTGTTTGTTTTAGATAGGAAGAATGGTGCAAATATAAGGGTTACACCCTTTCCATTACCAGTTCAAGATTTAAAACCTGAAGACTTTCCAAACTGGGTTGTGTATTCTCGTTGGATATTAAACAATGGCAATATTTTAAGAAACATTTTGTGATCTGAAGAAGCAACTTTCTCTAGGGGTAAAGCATTCAACATACATAATACACAATACTGGGCACAAGAAAATCCAAGGGTTGTAAGAAAGACAAATTACCAGCATAGATTCTCGATTAATTTGTGGGCAGGTATTATTGGAAACCACCTGATTAGCCCAATTAAAATCCCACAAAATTTAAATGCAGAAAGGTATTTGAATTTTCTACATAATCAACTTAAGGATTTATTAGATAATGTGCCACTGGATTTATGTTTAGGGCACTTCTTTCAACATAATGGGGCGCCAGCTTACTACGGGCGTCAAGTCAGAAATTGGCTTAAAGAAAATTACTCTAACAGCTAACAGGTGGATTGGTAGAGGTGGTCCCATAGCCTGGCCACCAAGATCACCTGATTTTAATCCCCTTGGTTATTATTTTTGGGGACACATGACTGGTATGGTGTATGCAAGAGAAGTAGACTCAATAGACGAACTGAGGCAGCGAATCAATAACTGGGCACACACCATAGGAGAAAACCATTTTCAAATTCTCCGTGCCTCACAAAACATAACACGCAGGTCTAGATTGTGCATCCAACAAAATGGAAATCATTTCGAACATTTGCTTAAGAATTAGTTTCGTGTGCTTGCAATTTGTTATTCTTTTTTGTTTTATTTTAAAAGCCTCTTAAAATCTCCATGAAAATAAATATTTAAAAAACGAGGTAATCTAAAAATATGTTTAACTTGAAAACGTTACATTTTGTCAAATTACAATAATAGAAGGTTTTATTACCAAAAAATTTAAAATTTTAAAAAAATTACATTAAAAGTGTAAAAGCCCTGCAAATTAAAAAAAAAATAATGGTAATATTTACTTTAGGCTCCACCCCGTACGACGCCACTGGAAAAATATTTCAAAGTAACATCCTTTCATAAATATGCCATGTCGCTAGTAGAACTTCTAATACATTTCATGTTTTAATACCAAGTGTTTGCTGATATGCAAAAAAACACCTTAGCCTTTTTAACGGCTTTTAAAAAACTGAAAATTTTAAAATCGATTTTACTGGAAAATGGTGAATCCTACCATGAAATGAAACAAGAGTACCTTTTTTCAACAAAAAACCTTAAGGCTTCTAAAAATTGCACCTTAAGTTAAAAAATCCTACAAATAAAAAACTTAGGGCAATATTCTCCTCAGTACCTACCCAGTGGGACGCCACTGGAAGAAATACAGTTAAGCTAAATAAACCGTTTATTGCGTCTTGTCATGGGTAAAACACGTAAAAAATTTTGTTTTGATACCCTAATCGGTTTTTGAGATATTGTGGAAAAGCCGCTTATTATAGCTCCCATTCGGGGGGCCTCATAGCGAAGCGTTTTTGAAGGTATATTAATAAAGGGTTTTAGTCCTATTTTTGGATGTACTTTACCCCCTTAAAATATTTTCAGCTAATTTCGGGGCACCCTGTATATTTGATACTATTATGTTCTTTTTTAAGGATGGACCGAAGGGGCTGCGCATGGGGAGGGGTCATCATTATAGCACTCGCAGAACTGATATTAATTTATCCTGCGCACCGTCTGTCCATCTTCGACAGGGGACCTTTTATGGAGGGGTTCACTTCTTCAATAAACTGCCTAATGAACTTAAAAATGAAGAAAGTGTAATATGTTCAAAAGAAAATTAAAGAAACTTTTAGTGCAACTGCAGCCTAAGGGAGTACATGGAGAGTTAATACTCTCACTTTTGTAACGTCAATTCTTTTAATGTTGATAAAATCTGTGGCATCAGAAATAAAGAAGTTTATTATTATTATTACTACATGAGTTATCCTATATAATAAAAATGCCAAAAAATGCGCAATTACAAATTATTATATACGTGTCCAAGGCTTCTTCTGAAATATTTGTGGATTATTTTATTTATTTGTTTATTTATTTATTTAATTTAATTTAATTTCGCATTAATACATTGTCACAATACAATGTGGCATGTAAAAGTTTAATAACATTTAATCTAACACAAAATACAAATTATACACCTAGGTGTGGAACACCTGTATGTGTTTGTTTAGCTTACATTTTAAAGATTAGCGTATAGAGATCTTCTTTATTAAATACCACTCAGTACACAATATAACTTTCTTTTTCTTATTTATTTATTTATTTTTTTGGAAAGAGAATAGGCACGTAACTAAAAAAATTAAAGAAATCCAGCAATATTTTTAAAGAGGTAGTCGCAGAATTGTTTTTTAAAATGTCTTTTGTTTGTTAAGATTCCGATTTCTTAAGGTATTAACACAGAAAACTAAAAACTATAGATTTAAGAAGTAGTCCATTTTCTGTGGCGGGATTATTAAAGAAAACAAGGTCTGTCTGTCTGTTTGGTGGTATAGACAGACCTTGTTTTCTTTAAAAACTATAGGTTTTCTGAGGTATTAAGTTATATACTTTGGAACCATAGAACCTTTTTTATTTTATCTTGCAATAAAAACCAATTTTCGTCACTAATAATAACAACTGTATCATCGGCATACGCCACCACCCTTTCACCGACGCGTAAAACTGCAGATTTTATCCATGCATAAGTTAAACAAGATTGGTCCCATCACGGTACCTTGTGGTACCCCATGCCCAACAGTCCCGGGGGAACTAAGCACATCCCCAATCCTAACGTGCTGCGCACGTGCGCTCAAGAAGATCTCTATAACTCTTCACGCGAGGCCCCTTAAATGCCACTACATTCAAGGATATCAAGCAGTATGGAATGGGATACCGTGTCAAACGCATTTGCCGGGTCTAAAAACAAGGCAATACATTTTCTCCTCTGATCTAAATTTTTTAAACATAGCATTAGCAGTGCTTCGGCCCTCAACAAATCGAAACTGATTTTTAGATAACACATTATTGTTGTTTAAGGATTGGACAAGTCTATCTTTTAAGCATTGTTCAAAAAGTTTGTTAAATATTGAATTCGTTCCTTACTATATGTACACACTGTATATTAAAATTGTTAAGTTTTGTAAATACATAAATATTAAACTATTTAGACCATGTCTCGGATCATGCTATTTAAACTATACTATACAGAGTCTTAGGGAAATACCTTTCGTAAATTCAGCCAGTGACTCTCCAGGTTCAAATGCAACCATTTCCTCGGAAAACAAATCAGGATATTTTCTCACAACATGGCAACGTCGCACTTTTACACTTAAAAAATTATTTTCGTTTATTTTAAAAATAAGAATTACTAGCATTAATTTTAACACTTGGTAAACCACTCAAGTCATGCGGGGTATCATTTGGTATCGCTGGTAAATAACACGCGTAACCCGACCCTTCGGAATTTTGGAGAGCTTCACTGCAAAAAAAAAGAATATCTCTCATGAGACTAAGGAGTAACTAGAGTAGCCGTAGGCTAATCTTCGCCTGATCGCCTCCCACTAAATATATTATAATTTATTATTAATATTATTATTATTATTATTATTATATTCGCGTACGGAATACATTCGAAACTAAAACCCCAACATCGACCGACCCAGCAATACTGTAACTTGACACATCTTTTGTCGTATTTATCGTTTCAAAAAAACTGAATTGGCGCAAAAAATTAAAAAAACAACTTGTTTTCGTAGCACGAATATTAAAATTTTTCACGACGTTGTCATATCGTTTTTGGCTCATGTATGGCGTGCTTTTTACTTAAGAAAAAAAAAGGATTACTTATACTGATGTTAATTAGTTTATTTGTTAAATGGCAACTAATTAAATTTGCTAAATAGGCTTTTAGACATATTTGCTTAAAATTGCTTATTCTTATCATAGTTTCTCGATTGCTAATTTAATAATTTTGCATTTTTTTGCGAGTACCGTTCTTTTTTGGACCCTTGTTATGATGGACTTGTTTCTTTATTAAAATTACGTGCTTGAATCGTTGGTAAAATTTACGAAATTCCTAATATCCTGTATTATATAAATTAAAACAACATTAGTTGACCTAAGGCGATGGAACTATTTCTAAAAAATAATCGCTAAATGCATGAATTTTAACGCCAGCTTTACAACAGAACCGTGTCGATTAGGCAGTACTTGCAACCGATAATTTAACGTGGCCAGTAGTTAACAAAAAATTATATAATAGGAAACGTTTCTTATCGGTTTATTCAAATTAAAAACAAATGTCATAATCCAGATATCAAAGGTGTCAAAACCAAATAGCATGAATGATTTTCGCCCAATGAATCTTCTGCCAGTGATTGACAGAATACTTAATAATTAATAATTTATAAGCTAAAATTAAATAATATTAAAACAAGATGCATGATTGTAGGATCTAGGGGAGACTGTTAAATATTTAAAAATTTGTCTGTGAGATTAAGTAATTGGGGGTTATTTTAGATCAAAAATTGTGCTTCAGTAGTAATGTTGATTATATATATATTGGTAAAATAATAGGGTTTTTAATTGAGTATCGACCTGTCTGTCTCAGGGAACACTAAGACGTTAGAGTATAATATTATTATATTGCCAAACTTTGAGTGTTTTTTATTACTTTTTTACACTAAGGAGAAATACTGCGGGTACTACAAGATACGGTAATGCGCATCTTATTAAAATGTGATAAATATACCCCGATGCGGTCACTGAGATGGTTGAACATTGAGCAGTGCGTTAAAAGAGCGAATCTGATATTAATTTAAAGGATTGAGGATAAATAACAACCCGATTATTTACAATCGTACCTAGAAAAGCAAAAGTTTAGTTACATTATCCAACAAGCAACAATTGAGTTCACTTATTCATAGTTTTAAATGTGTGCATACTTTGACAATTTCCAACGCCATTTTCTCGCAAACTATCTTAGATTGGTATAGGATATGATACATGTTTTATGATTATAATTCTTAAAATATGCGGGGTGTTTTATTTAAAATAACAAAGATCTGAGCACTTCCGGTTCAACCGTACGTCCAAGAAAGTTTAAAAAATATTCTATTTTATTCCTGCTTTAAAAAAAGATATATACAATAACTTAACTAAAAAAAATGCCCCCGGAACGCAAGCTCAAACACTTCGCAGAACTTAACGCAGTCAACAGTTCTTGATTATTCTTGATCTGGTTTTTTGTTACCTTTTTCGTATGTTTTTGAATATTTATCCAATAAGTGGAATCCAGTTGAGCATCTATATTGACTATTAACGTTGCCAAATAATGTGAATCGCATTTGATTGTTGATGTGAGTTTTACTTTGTTCAAACCCTGATTAACAAACATTAGAACCAACTTCAAAGGTAGCTATTTGAAATTAAATTTTATATCAGTCAGTTGGTAGGTACATACTCTCATTTTATTTTCCTCGAGAAACCATAAAAGCTTCATTTAACTTGGATTTTTGACTAGAAGATAAAGGGGCATTAAGAGGGGGCTGCTTTAAACTTGTAGGTAGGTATCTTTTACCCGATATTTTGATTAACAAGAATTTGTATTGTATGAAAAACTAAAAAATGAAAAACTTAAGAAAATATACAACTCAATCTTCAACACTGTACTATCTGTTTTTTAGCTAATCAGTATACTTATATTCTATGTTTATTGCCTAATAACAATTTAAACAATATACCAAAATATTATTAAAAAAGAATTACCTACACTGTTACATTTATTTCTTTATTTACCATGAAGTCTGGTTGCCCTTAGTTCCCTAACTAAGAATATTTCTTCAAAGTGCTTTGTGCAAGCTCTGGAACATTTTTGCATTACTCCCTACTCTCTTGGATCCACAAATATCACTTGTTCGCTGTGCTCGAAAAGTTCAAAAACAGAAATTATCCGCCGACATTATGGTTTGAGTTACACCGGGGAACACAACATGAATTTAGCATTTTTCGCTATTTCACAGCAACTTAATCAAATGATTTATAGTTTTACACATAAGGCTGTACATTACGTTAAATTCATGTCATAGGTTTTCTAGAATAATCACATTAAACTGCTAAAGACAACTGAAAATTTTTGTCCTGAGACCTTGGACAATTGGTTCAGATCAATGAGTTATTTCATTCTTACATTTTAAACCGAAAATTGTTATCTTAGACCGATATTTAAAACTCCCTTGTAAATTCGAATATGAAAATCTGCAAGCAATCTCTATTGTTGCAAATAGAGCGTGGCTAACTACACGTAGAGAATTGATAATCTAGATCCTTGTGGGCGTCACAATGGATAGGTTCACGGTTCAAAGTTAAAGAGTATTTTTCTGTGAATGATATATTGAACAGTATTTAAAAAAATGCAGATACAGATAAAGGGAATTAAACAATGGTTAATAAGATTGTTGAATTTAGTAAGATAAAGAGAATTAAGCAATGGTTAATAAGGGTGCTGAATATAATAAGTTTTTAATTTTTAAAAGAACTCAACATAATCAAACTAATAGCTAAACACAACGGTTACACCACCCAACTCATAGACACTATTTTAAACAAAAAACAATATAAGAAAGTCATCAACATGATTTCTCCTGTCAACACCAAAGAAAATACTTAATATTGCATTTAAAAGCAGCAATATGACACATAGTTTCATAAAAAATTGTAAAATTAGATTGGAAAACAAGTCTGGAATTTACCAAAAAGACCCGAAAAATATATTTAGTTAGGCCAATCTGGGAGAAGTTTTTCTAAGAGAATAAAAGAACATTATTCAAGCTACATCAAGTCAAAAAACAATTCCAATTATGCTAATTATTTAATAGAAACCAACCATAATTTTGACTCATACTTTAAAATAATACACACACAGAAGAAAGGAACCAAATTAGATCTGTTGGGGCTGAGGTTGGAATCCCTTGAAATTAATAGACTTAAAAATTTCCACCGTTAATTGAATTGCCAAACAGACCTAAATAGAACCCCATTGTTAAACTTATTTTAATACCCTATTTACAATAATTACCAAGAAATCCGGAAACTTGCACCTCATTGTACTTTAGATGTAATTACTCATTCTTGAAAAAGCTACAGTGCTAGTGAAATTAGTTGACAGTGTGTTTTGCATTTCCTTAAAAAATTTGGAAAACATTTTTTTTTTATTTATGGGGGCATAAACAGGGTGATCCAAACGTATTATCAAATAATACATGCAATTTTGAAGTTGTTTTCGGAAATTTGTTGTTGTTTATTAAAATATTCTAAGGACATTCTACTTTGTCGCCTCCAAGGTTTAGCTTAATAGCTAAATCAAAAGATGACTCGAATGAGGTTCAAAATTTAACGCGTAAAACTTTATAACTCCTTTAAAAAAATCTCACTAAATGTAGGAATTTTTCAAAAAACTGATTTCTTTAGCCTCAATTTTATAACTTTATGGTTAAATACCAAGAAAATTTAAATGCTAGTAATAATGTTTTTATTGTCTTCGGTGGGTCAGTGTTAACTGATTTTGTGGTTTATGTATTTTTTCCTTTACGACATTTAAGTACTGGGAATTTATTACTTAGCAGAATTGTTGTGATTCGCAAAAATAAAGTGCACATTTTAATGATAAGATTTTATTATTTTATCCTTTATTGCTTATATAGTTTATACGTGATATGTGAAAGCATGTGAAAAATAATTTTAAGCAATCATTGTCAGTGAAACGTTATTTACAAAGCCGCAAATAAATCTATTTTTTTGCTATGTTTGGCGGTTAGTTTTTCTCGAAACACAGTATTTGACCTACTAAATATACATATACTGCCAGTGTTATGACATTTGCTTTTTTTTTAACTATTGGTCGTTATCGTAAACTTGTGGAAATAACCTAATAAAATAAAAGTATAGAGCGCGTTTGCTGGTACTTAACTTTAAGGGAAGATTAGTTGACAAAACTTATGTTTAATTTTTACACCTGTACAAGAATTTGTCGAGTAACTTCGTTGCTAGTTCATTTAATAATTCGCAAAAGAGCATTCATAAAATGTCATCACCACTGTCTAAGAGGTTATCTTGTGCACGGTTGCCATTTTTTAAGTTCATTTTCCAATATTTCCAATTGTTTACCCCCACCCACCAAATTTCTTCAACGCCACCGTATAAGAGTAAACACAGTAATTATTTTAAATTGATAAAAAAATTTAACTATTTCGTTTTAAATTGACCGAAAAGTAGAATTGCTATAAACTTTGAAATATTAAACTTAAAAAAAATATCTTACTTTTATTGTGAACTATAATCTGTTGCTTAATGCGAGACAGTAATAAATCATTATTGAAATTATAAAACCCAGTGATCATTCGGAGTTGCAAAAATAGTTGAAATGTGTTCGAATATGACTGGAGTCGGACAGTCAACAATATACCGACTTATGCACGAGGATAAACGCGGCCCCATCAGGTCACTAAAGAAAAGTAAAGGAAGAAAAGAAACTGTGAGGATGAAAAGACTGCGATCAGAAGAATCACACACTCGTTTTATTTAAAAAAATATATACCTACCTTGGACAAAATAATAACTGAAATGAAAAAGGATGATTTCATTACTGAGGAGTCGTTGTAGGCCCAGATCCGAGTCTGCGATCAGGACAGTATCGTCGGCGTATCTGATGCTGTTAATGTTCAGGCCATTAACCTTAACTCCGTCTGAAGAGTCCGCCAAAGCTCTGCCAAATATTAATTCTGAGTAAAGGTTGAACAGTAGTGGTGATAAAACGCAGCCCTGTCTAAGACCCCTGTGGATTTCAATTTGCTCGGACGACGATTCCTCAATTTTAACTCTGGCGTTCTGGTTCCAGAATAAATTCTGCAACAGTGTAGTGCCTTTCTCGTCCAGACCCATGCCACGAAGAGAGTCCATCAACAGGTCATGTTTGAAGAATACTTCCAGCAAATGCTAGATCTTATTCCTCCTGGGTCTGTTATAGTCATGAATAATGCCAGCTACCACTCAAGAAAATCCGAAAAAATGCCAACGTCTTCTTGGGAAAAAAAATTACATTACTCATTGGTTTACTGTAAATAAGAAGCGATTTCATAAACATATGCTGAAAAGGAGCTACTGGACTGTAAAGTTGAATAAACCTCTTTGTACGAAATTTGTTGTCGTCGAAATCGCTTCAAAACGAGATATAACGGTACTTTGTCTTCCGCCATATCACTGTGAATTAAACCCCATAGAATTGGTGTGGGTGCAAGTAAAAGGGATTGTAGCGAGGCATAACACTACTTTAAAAATGAGAGACGTTGCCTTGGAAACCTCTTGCAAGAGGGAATAAAGGCAGTGGATTGTGAAAAATAGAGTAAGTTCGTCGAACATGTGATTGAAATATAAGAAAGAATGTGGGAAGCTGGTAACATGCTAGACAACAGTGTATTATTTCTCTGGACCCCAACGACGATAGTTCATGGGACTACTCGGAACATGATGACTAAAATTTAAAAATTAAGTTGTATTGTACATAGTACCCAACCAACAAAGTTATTTTATAATTCAATGGTTATACAGCTATTTTATTTTATTGGTATTTTATTAATACTTCCAAAATGCTAATCAATCACATAAGACCTGCAGTAAACACTATTCTGTTGTAGGCAGCTAATGTGCTTTATAAATTTATCACCATAACGTTTATATAACAGAATTATAAAATATCTTATAAAACAGTCATAAAATTATTGCAGAAATGTTTCTATGAACAACTTTAAAAACATTTTAACCTATAAAATATAATTATTTTATAGTGACTTTATAGTACATTTCGGCGACATTTTTAATTTCGTTATAAACATATTTTAAAATTGTTTTATAGTTGCTTCCTGTGACTTTAAAAAAACAGTTGTAATAGAGTACTTCTAAAAGCAATTCGCCTTTGAAAGTAAATTGTTATTTTAGTGATCACTTTATAACTATTTTATAGTATGGCAATTCTACTACAATATAGAAACAAAAGTAAATCTCTTATAAAATTAAATTGTTCTCATAAATATACATTTGCTGTCGCCCACTAAATAATAAGATATATTTAAGACCACTAATTTTATACCATCCCTGAGTCACCTGATGTTAAAAAAAATACTAAGAAAAGTGGTGCTTTCGAAGAAGATTAAAGATGTGTTATGAAAATGTGATGTGTAGTAAGAACATTGGTGTTGATATTAATAATACAGCAGAGGTTGATAAAATAATGAAATCCATTAACTGCCTCAGTGCTTCGGATCAATCGTCAAATACCACTTATTACTTCTCCTGATGCAAGTAGCAGCGTATCTGAAACGGAAAACCAAGGACAGGCTTTTTTTTATCAATTTTAACATAAAGCACGACTGAAATCAAACGAAAAATTTTGCCGTCGATTTTATAGGTTATATGTTAATTATTAAGTTTATTTAGGCGGTAATACCGGTCATTTTTACCACTAAATAACAATACATTTATCATAAAGAAGATAAAATGTACACAAAATAACTAATTTATTTTATAAGAGTCGTCAAAAAGTTGTATTATTATGTTGTTGTAGGTATATATATTAATATTTATTCGAATTTATCTATTTTTATATTATTCTTAATTCTATATGGGTTTTTATCTACCTAATATTAGAACAATTAATATCTCAATTATCTGCCTATTTTAATAATTATAATCGAGTATAATTACTATTATACTTTTATTCTAATAAACTACCTGTAGTAACGCCTCTGTTACATTGCTTTCATTCAATTAACTCTTCTTTATTCTGTTGTACGCAAATTAGGGTGACCCTAACTTAGGACCGATTCGGGGTGTGTAGGTCTAAAATACAGAGTTTTTAAAAACTATCATTGCAATTCACCTGAAATTTACAATGCAACCTTTAAGTCCTGTCATTGCAAATTTACATTTTATTACTCTCTGTCATTAAACAACAGAGTATAATACATATGTTCCAATAAAAGGTTTATTTTAATTGCATTATAGAAAAAGGTTAGGTAATCAGCCATTGAAAATTATATTTTATAATGTTTACTGCAATAATATGACTAATATTTAAGAGCCAATTAGTAATACATGCGATTAAAACTGCTCCATAATTTAGTGTCATAATATAATTCTTGCTTTTTTCCAATTTACGTAATCTAAGGATTAAAATCTTATTTAAAACCAATGATTGAAGCTTTAAACCAAAATGTAGTAATTCACAATTGATTCTTAAGTGGGTATTATGGGAACAATAAATCGATAATATAGGATTACTGGGATTTTGTTACAATTTTTCCGATCGACACAAAAACTTAAAAGTCACATAAATCCTTTTACTGTTACATTTTTATGTCTTTTAATTTTATTTTTAAATCATAAATGTCAGTAGTTAGATATACGTTTCCGTAATCTTATTTAATACTTTTTTATCTGAATTCCTTCTTTTTTCGATTCAATAAGCTATAAAATAAATTAATAAATTAAAGCCAAGTGAACATGTCCTTAATAAAATACCGAGTTTTTGTGTTAAAATCATTATTAAATTACTTGCAACAATATCTTTGATTACCGTAAATTTAGTTAATCATTGTACAAATTAACAAGTTGTAAATTTTGCAAATAAATGTGAAAATGCTCGTGTACTAGACCTTTCTTGATTTAAAAATGTTGATACTTAATGCCAAGGTTGTTATAACTAATACAGGTTACATAATAATTATTGTAAGTTATCTTTTTACATTAAATTATATTAATGTATTAAAGTTCTGCACAACATATAAGGTTTCTGTATTCAGTCCATCTAATGGCTATGTAGACAATCATTCCCCAATAAAATGATTTAGAATCCATATTTTGTCTTTCTTATTGTACTGTGTACATTAAAATCATTAGTAGGTTATTTAACTCAAAATAAAATGATTCCTCAACAGTGCAAGCATGGAATTAAACTGTGGCTAAAGTATCCCTTTGCAAACTTAGTAATAAACAAATTATTAGCATGAGAATTTTACCTTTTAACTTTTAGAAAGGGTAAGGATGTTATTCTTTCTAATTAAAAAAAAAAGTCAAATATTTATAAATCAATTTAATTAAAAAAGGTCTTTACAAGCCACATATTCTTCAGACAAAAATTAGTCGGTTTAAGTAAACTTACCTTAGTACAAAGTTGCTTAGTTTGGGCCCTAGACGGCGCTGAAGTGACAATTTTTAAATCGTTTTTCTGGATTCAAAAACTGCTCATACTATTTTGCCGAAACTTGGTACGTTGGCATAGCTTTATGGGGCAAAAAAACCCATGCCACAATTCTGATTAATATCAGCCCATGGGCGTAGGATCTGGGTTTTTTACCAATTGTTTTTTTTCAGATTTCTATGCCGATGGAACAAGAGGGGTTTGGGCACAAAATTCAGATGAACCAACTCATTTCCTACAAGAAAGGTACTCTTGATAAGACTCGATTCCTCTGGCGGTTTTCGAGAAAATTGCACTTTATTACTTAATACGTAGTAGTTTTTACCACGTAGTACTTGGGTCTTATAGAATTTTTCTGTTTTTGATCTCTACGCCAATGGAAGATAAAAGGTTTAAGTTTAAAATTTAGATTAAACCAACTTATTTACTACAAAAAACCTCTTGGACAGTTTTCTTATCATCTGCTTTTTGTTTGGACGGTATTCTTCAGGTATGTATAACACGACCTTACACCTCACAAACGATTGTTATTATTAGTTTCATCTGACAACATAAGATTATTGTCAAATTTGTAACATTTAATATTGTTGCTAACGTTCAATCATTTTAGCTGGATTTATAAACTCGAAAAGTTGGCGAGGTTGAGGTTCAGTTGGTGTTGGAAATAGGAGTTCAATTTAAACTAAAGGGAACACTCAGTTCCATTTATACACTTGTTCATGTTGTTCATGTAAAGCTCATGTAAGGTTCGAAAACTTCCCGGGAGTTCGAGATAATCAATTTTTATGTTTGGAGTTCGGAATATCTAACCTCACAAACTTGGTCATAACTTCAACTTCACCAACTTTTCGAGTTTATAAATCCAGCTTTTAATCTGCTTGCATTAATTATTAGAAAACTTTAATTGTCGTGAATTATCATGGCGGTGCAATACACTAATGCAGAATATACCGATACGATATTGGTATTTGGGTATTGCCAAGAAAATGGTCGAGAATTTGTCAGAGTCTGATTCGAAAGGTTTCCAAATCGTCGTATACCAAGCCACCCAACGTTTGCTGCTGTTGAAAGACGCCTGCAGAAAAACGGCCAATTTACTCCTAAAGCCATTGATAATGAAAGACAGCGTTTTGTAAGGGTTTCTGAAGTCGAGGAAGACATTTTGGAACGTGTTGCAAAAAAATCTAGAAATAAGCACCAGGAGGCTAGGTAGGGAAATAGGAGTGTCCAAAGATATTGTTCATGAAGTACTTTAGGAACAGTTGCTATATCCATACCATAAGATGCCAGTCCAAGATCTTTTACCTAATGATCCTGAAAGACGTCTGGTTTTTAGTCGGCTTGTTCATAGGCAGAAAGAAGAGAATCCCAACTTTGCCAACATTATTTTATTTACCGATGAAGCATGTTTCACAAGAAGAGGGATTGCAAATTTTCCTAATGAACATGTTTATGCGGATGAAACTCCACATGCTAACAAGGTAACACGTTTTCAAAATGAGTTCAGAATTAATATGTGGGCTGGAATAATTGGTAATCACATTGTTGGTCCTGTCATTATTCCACAAAGATTAACCGAATAAATTTATTTGCAACATCTACAAAATACGCTGCCAGATTTGCTAGAAGATTTACCTTTACAACTTCGGAGAGATATGTGGTTTATGCACGATGGAGCTCCACCATTAACCACATTTTGCATTAAATGTTAGAATCTTTTTGAATCAGCAATACCCAAATATATGGATTGGTAGAGGTAATGCCCCTGTAAAGTGGCCACCACGATCTCCGGACTTAAATCCATTGGATTATTGCTTATAGGGGCATCTTAAGACAGTGATTTACAGGACAACTCCATATAACGCAGAACAACTAACTATGGCAACGTATTCAAGATTCAATAAATATTCTTAAGGGCGATGAACAAGTTCTGCAAAGAGTGTGTTTTGATTTTTTCGACGTATAAACCTTTGTATTCATGAAAATGGTTGACATTTTAAGAAATTTTTATGATATTTCTATTTATTTCTGTTTATGATTTAGTTATTTTTTTCTTTTTTTGTAAAAACTACTACGTATTAAGTAATAAAATGCAAATTTCTCGAAAACCGTCAGAGGAATCGAGTCTTATCAAGAGTACCTTTTTTGTAGCAAATGAGTTGGTTCATCTGAATTTTGTGCCCAAACCCCTCTTGTTCCATTGGCATAGAAATCTGAAACAAGCAATTAGTAAAAAACCCAGGTTCTACGCCCATAGAGTGATATCAATCAGAATTGTGGCATGGGTTTTTTTGCCCCATAAAGCTATGCCAACGTACCAAATTTCGGCAAAAGACCTTTTACAGACACCCTTTATATTAAAATATAAAGCGCTTGCGAACAAACTGTGCAACATTTAAACTAAAACATAAACTAATTTTCTATAGGCTTTATTTGATCGTTAAATACAGATAATTCCCATAATTTTTTTTAATCTATGGTGGGTGGTTAATAGCCGACAGATGGAGAGGTGTAAGATGGGGCAATTAAAAAGCTATTAAATGTAGGTCGCGTGGTCAATAAAATGGTTCAACGATGATATTTCAATTATACAATTTACGAGAACAGAAAATTGACTTTGCTCTAATAAAATTTTTAGTGTGACTTTAATAACCTTGAATTAAATATCGTTATCTTATGGATAAGTCCATTACTGCAAACCGATGACTTAATGGCGCTTATAAATAAGCTACGTAAAATACATTGGCGTAGTTGGCTTCACCAGGATCAAAGATTTAAAAAAAATTATCAAATCAAATCAAATTTATTTATCAATTAAGTGACACATATGTTTGCAAATAACCTATACAAATATATACCTATAGTTGATGCAAAACTAAAACCGATGCACGTTATACCCTTCGAGTTACGTCAGTTATCGACAGTGTTGCCAGCTTGTAACCAAAATATCCGAGTGAGGGAATTACAGTTTTTTTTTCATAGAAACAAGATAAATATACAAAAATTTCTCATAGTTTATATATTTGTTTGCATGATACCTTATACCATCAAGTTTAGTAGATCTAACACTTTTTTATTTTCATCTTGCCAAGATCGACCAATGGTACCACTCTGAAAAATCCCATCCAAGAAAACGAATTTATGCAAGAATGCTCCTTTTTCATTAATATATTCTTTTAAAAATATCAGTCGTTTAAAAGCTACATGGGAAAGTTCCATAAGCCCTCACCTCAGTTCATCTTTTTACCATCCGAAGCCTATTTTCTTTCTACTGATTTTCCAATCTAAACGTACAGGAGACTATCACGAAGATATGAATGACGATGTCTTTGAAGAATGGTTCGAGCAAATGTTGGATCTTATACCAAAAGATGCAATAACTGTATTGGATAATGCAAGTTATCACTCTAGGCTGACGGAAAAATTACCGACAAGTGCGTGGCGTAAAAGTGAAATAACCGAATGGCTAAGTTTATGACAAATAGAATTTTCATTAGATTATTAAAAAAAAAACTATTGGTACTAGCCAATTTACATAAAAATGCATTCAAAAAATATGTAGTCGGTGAAATGGCAAAGTTACGAGAAATATCTCTGCTCAGACTCCCTCCTTACCACTGCGAATTAAACCCGATCGAACCTATATGGACTCAAATAAAGACAAATGTCGCCAGAAAAAACACGACCTATAAAATGGTGGATTATGTAAAATAGTACCACCCATTGTTATTTATTAGTTAATACGATTTTTTAAATATTTTCATATGTTATAAGTACCTACGAATATAACAATAATATAATACAGTTATAACATAGGCACGTTTAAGCTTTTTAATTTAAATTTTGCAATAACAATGGTAAATCCTCAAATATAACAATACCTTGCGATAAATTCAAGGTGGACCTACCTAAAGAATACTCATTATTTGAATCCTTTAATGTAAACATAATAGATTTTAAGGGCCATTTAAAGATAGGATAGACTATAAGAATTAACATTTAGAAGTTAACAAAACCCAACAATTTTGTTTATATTGTTATGATAATGTTATGATTTCTTAGATCGTAGAATGTTTAGACAATAATTGATTTATTGGGCATGCAAACTCACCTGCATTTGTAATAGAAGCGTATCCAAATATGCTTGAGAGCTATTTCCTTGCTGGACGTTCCAAAAATCGCCTATATTGTAAGGCACCAATTGGTCGGTGGCTTCACTATTAGAAAGAGCTACACAGCACGCCCCTGAATTCATAGTAACCCCTTTAAAAGGGGATAACGACACCAAAGTCACTCGCACTGCACAAAAAGTCTTAATTCTGTAAAGCGGCGGTTTCTTTTGTTATTTATATCATAAATGTATGAGAAAGAAATAAATAAATAAGAGTCTTATAGAATGAATATTTGCGAAACCTCGCTTAGAAATAATCGATATAAAGTTTTTAAAAATATATAAGTTCGAGTTGATATAAGTCTGCTTTATTGGTATATATTTAGAGGAAGCTTAACCACTGATAATTTTAAAACGCGAGCTTACTGCACGAAGATAGTCTAATTATTTGAGAAATGTTTAATTAGGTTTTGAGCCAATATTGTGTTCACTTGATGCATTCGTTTGTCGTGCTTGTCGAATTTTCAATTAATAATCAGTTTGTCTATTTCTTGGTGTCTTTTTTTGATTTAAATAAGAATAGCACTAAAATTAAAAAAGTAATGTCTTCAGACATGCGTGTTTAAAAACATGCAACGCCTTAATGTGTTCACGTATTATAATAACTTAAAGGACATGGACAAATACATACCTTTAGTGCTATTTTGGGAAGCCAAAATTTGCTTGCCAATGTGTACTTAATTTTGGTTTGTTCTTTTAGAGTATTTTGTTTAAATAATTACCTATAGAGGCTAGCCTTGCATTATCATCTTGCTTTTTAATATGATTTAAATAAGCTTAAGTGATTTAAACAACGAAAAAAAATCGCAGAAATAAACTTCTGTACAAATTCACGCAACATCATAAATGTAATGCTATTTTTTTAAACCTATAGTCGATGGGAAAATTCATAGTTTTGCAGATGATACTGCTATTTAAATAGGAAAATTAAAAAAGATTTTAAAATTATAAAAAATTTTAATTATAACAATTAATTTTAATAAAACAAATTATCTTCCTTTTACTTTAAACCTAAATAATGTACGACAAAATATAAATAGCATCAATATAAGTGATGACATTCAAATTTTAAAAGTTAATCATGTAAAATATTTAGGAATAATTTTTGACAGTAAATTAAATTGGAATTTTCAAGTACTTAGAATATTTGATTAAAAAATTAAGAAGTTTATTAGGCAATTTTTAAAAGCATTAAAAATTCTTTGGATATAAAAAATCTAGAAATAATATATGCATAAGTCAAAACTCATTTAAATTACGAAATTTTAGGTTGGGGAGGAATAAACGGAACTTTGGTTAAAAAATTAGAAATATTACAAAAAACTTTTTGAAACTTATATTTAATAAGGACTATCTTTATCCTTTAAAAGAATTATACCGGGTGTTGCATCGTCGAGCGGGACATAGGAAATCCCATGTAATTTTAAATGGGGTCAATTATTGGCTTTCCTAATTATTTTAGAGAAAAATTCTATTTAGGTTTATTAAAGAGCACTAAAACCCACATTTAAAAGAATAACTTTAGATATTTTTGATGAGCCCGTTTACGGGTTATCGCCGATTTCTTTTTAACTATTTCTCCTTTTTATGGCCCCGTATTTGCGGGCACCAGTCAAGGTAAAAGATGACTGTCAAATAAAGTTGTCATTTTGAAATGTGTGCTTTATTGTTATAAAAACTCGTACATCGAAAATATTAAAGGTGTATTTATGAGTACAAATTAATCTGAATAAAACTAAAATAAAGCATCCAATTACAAGGTTAATTATGACATTTTACATGTTTCAATATTTTACTAATTAATAGGTAGGTACTACTAAATTGTTAGAACTTTAGGATTTAAGAAGATGTTCAAATATTCCTCAAAATGACAACTTTATTTTACAGTAATCTTTTACCTTGACTGGTGCCCGCAAATACGGGGCCATAAAAAGGAGAAATAGTTAAAAAGAAATCGGCGATAACCCGTAAACGGGCTCATCAAAAATATCTACAGTTATTCTTTTGAATGTGAGTTTTAGTGCTCTTTAATAAACCTAAATAGAATTTTTCTCTAAAATAATTAGGGAAGCCAATAATTGACCCCATTTAAAATTACATGGGATTTCCTATGTCCCGCTCGACGATGCAACACCCGGTATATTTTTAAAAATAAAAACATTATACAATTTAAAGACCATAACCATAATACACGTTATAAAAATGAAATATCCATAAAACCTAAAATAAACAAGTCAGCAGGACAAAATTTTTTTATTATTTATGCCTTTATTTAAACGATTACTCACTAACAAATATTAAAAAAATATAAAATTGAAATAAGAACGTTTATATTGGAGATAAACGCTTTAAAAATATTTTTGGAAATTTTCCTAGTGTCAATTTAACTGGAAATTTTACACGGAAATTTTAAAAAATTGATAAGTGGAAATTGCATCCGTTTTGAAAATTACATCTGGAAATATTCCGGGGATAATTGTCATATTTGACATTTATAGTTTCAAAACATCAAAACAGTCGACCTGTCAAAATTTTAAATCAGCATAAACTTAGTGTAGTAGGCTATTATAATTAGTTAGGTTTTCGGAATTTCATCAACCCAAAATGACAGATATGACCAGCAAGTTTATAAATCAGAATCACAATACTCCTGTTACTTATCAAAATTGTACATTTTATAGCAATTGTAGTTTTCAGAAGCAGGACTAAGTTTAAGTTTTATTTTACTATTGGCATTAGAAAAAATATTAATTGTTATTAAAGTATGGTATTATTTAAATAAATAAATATATCAAAATCAACTTTTTAGCAACTACCCAAATAAACTTTTATCAACTCGGGAAATTTCCGATCAAAACATAACACGTGCCTAAAATATTTCCTAATGGAAATTTTTCAAAATTTGGTCTTCAGCCAATTTTTAAAAAAAAAAAACATTCGTGCATTGCACCAAAAAAAAAATACCTCACCCTGCGGGTTCGGGATTTTTTCAGGTGCAATGCACTCGTGCTTTTGTTAAAAACTTGGATTCAGACAAAATTTTCCGGAAATATTTCATGCACTAGTTATATTTCTACTGGAAAGGCTATAACTTATTAATGCTATTTAATATTATTGTGAATCAATTATATAATTAATCCTTTTCAGAAATTTAATAATCTATCATCAAGAAAGTAGCGTTTATTGAATACTTGCAACTTTTTATAGAACTATTCTATAATATTTATAATTTTAAATACTTTTAAATAAATAAGATTTGTCCCTAACAAGCACGTCTTTTGGGGAATCTATGAATAAGTTTATTCAAGAATATCAACCTGTATATTATATCTATTGTAACTATTTGAAATAAACTTATTATTATTATTTAAATGAATTTCTTTTTGCATTATTCCTGGATGATGTCGTAGTTTTTGTTATTTTTGATAGAAAGTTAATTTTTGTCCTTGATTATATTTTATTGTCAAGGGCTGATGGTTGGAACTGACCTAAAATATCGCAGTTGAAAGACGCATTTTTCACTTATTATTCACGTCATTATATATAGGATTAGAGAAAATACGTAGTTTGATAGCTTTATAACGGTATTCTTTATGCTGTCTTTAATAATGGAAACAAAATTAACAAGTCACTTTATTTAATTAAGCTTGCTGTCAGATTATATAAAACAAAAAAAAATTGTTTGAAACGAGTAAAACATGAAAACAAAACATAAATCGAAAACAATAGAATTAATGCCCGTCCATAGGATACTTGAAGTATATCTAATGAAGTGAACCAGAAATGAATATGTTGAGGAGAGATAGATAAATAAATCTTTAGACATCTTCAGTGGATCTTCTAGATTGTTTTTATTATCTTGACAAGTGACGAAAAAATGAAAGTTTTTCGTTCTATATAATGTTTCTAGAAACAAGTGGGCTTCCACTTCAAAGAGGTATTAATGGTGAAAGTCTCCAGGAAGATTTAAATAAACTATATTAGTGGACAATTAGCTACAGCAGGAAAAAATCATAATAAATTATGAATATTTAATTGATGGATGCGGAATCTAGGAGGCATTTTTGATTCTGAATTAACTTTCAAAACTCATGTATCTGAAATAAGAAAAGCCTCTAGAATACATGGTTTTGTAGTTAGCAATTGCAGACTGTTTACAAATATATGAAATATATAAGAGTTCTCTATATTGCGTATGTAAGAAGTGTTTTAGAATATTGCTCAATTGTATGGCGTCCATACTATAAAAATCATAAATATAGTATCGAAAAGATCCAAAATAAGTTTCTAAGATACATTCATTATAAAGTAACTGGAGTTTATCTAATGCATATACCCAAAACCGATGTTATGAAAACGTATCTACAAACTTAAGACCTCAGAGTAACGCAGGAAAATAGCATGTGTTCTTTTTTTACACAATCTAGTAAATAACTTAGTTAACGATACCACAGTACCTGTTATCTTATTTGAATTTTTATAGAACAAGAAATCCTCTGACATTGTATGTTGATAACGCATATAGAATATGTTAAATACAATATTTTAGTTTTGTTATACTGTCTCTGTCAACGATCCTACTCTGTAATTGGATCTACTGTAGAGTTTGTAAATAAATAAATAAATAAAAGTGAGGGAATTGAATATAAAATTAGTATGCACGCAGGTATTAATCCATGTCCTTCAAAACAAAAATGTCCGTGTCTCTCCAAAAAGAAAATGCAATTAGAAGGGCTGGTTTTCAATCGAACACACAGTATCAAGCAGGAAAAGAGCACTAAGTTCAAAATAAAATACGCTATATATATTTAAAACATCACTCTATACTAAGCAATAAGCATATTATTATACAAAACATACACAGTCAAGTCCACGTGCATGATTCCTGCAAAGTTGCAACGCGGTTAATTTACCAGGTATTAAACGCGACTGACGTGCAGGAAATTTATTCGTACACTTTCGACAGGAATGCGACCAACAACGTGCGTTTATCAGTTTAGCAGGAGTTTACATAAACGCGCGTCGCGTCGCTTTGCGGAAAGTGCAAAAGCGTCGCAGCGCGGCGACGCTCGGCAGGAAAATTTGACGCGGCTGCGGTCTGAGAGTGGAAAACGATTGGCGGAATCGACCATTGATTTTCGGTGGGAGGCCATGTTGTCCTGCGGAGCTTTGAGGGGGAGGTCGGCATGCATAATTAAGTAATTTGTTTAAAACTGTTTTATTATTTTGACTTTGTTGGTGGATTTCATACACTGAAAAAAAATAGTCAACGAAAATATGCAATTCAAGTATAATAAAATCATGACTCGAGATTGTTGCCCAAAAAAATATTATTTGGTCTCTTATATTAAACCGTTGCGTTGTAATTGAAGACCCTGCTGCAAGAACGCGGTAAGTCCACTTTTCATGTTTTCGAGATAATCGAAAAAAACTTTCTAGCGTTTTTAAAATTCGTTTGAGAAAGTTTATTTACCATACATTATACTCTTTTTAGGTATAAATTAGGGGATACACATTCAAATAATATTAATATTCCAAAATTCGTGATATATTGACAATTTTAGGTTGGACTTACCTCGTTCTTCCACCAAAAATAGAAAAATTAGCCAAAACTAGCTCTGGATTATCTTTTTGTAAACCATGGCTGCCAGGGTTAAAACAAATAAAGTCGAAATTAGTTATTTCTGATGTTTTATTGAACATGATCAATGAATTACTAAAATACAAGATACAAGATTTTTAAAAGTTTAGCTACAAAAGTCTAATCTTCTGATCCACTGTCGTCGTCGGTATAATCCGTTTCTTGGTCATTATTTGCATTTTGTGAAGTTGAGGCTGCATTTATTAAATTTCTATAATAAGGCATACAGTCCTCAGACACGTATTTGTTAGCTAATGTCATTACATTGTCATACTTGACCTTCTTTAGGGTAAACTGGCCGTCATAAGCTTTATTTTCCAAGGTTGGAAGTGCGATTGGAAAGCAGGTATTCTTCTGCCGAATGTCAAAATTTGAATATATTGGAATGCCACTGGACAGGCTGCATTGAATTTCTGGTGTTTCAGACTCATACTGAAATATTTTTTGTTTTGAAATGGAAAATTTCTTTTTGTTTTTGTCGACAACTGTTTTTTTAAAATACGTTCCGAGTACAGCCACATAGTTAAGAATCATCTCCTGAGTCACTTTGATGGTCACACATGTCTTGGAGGATTTCTTTAGATGACTAATGTGTTCTTGTAGAGTATAGATGCGTTCCACTCTGCGCATGTATTTTTCAGTCCTTCCAAAAGAGCGGCCACAAGGAAGAAAAATGTGCCCTGGTTCAGGAAATCTGTGTATAATCTGTTTGAACTTGCCGTTTTGAACCAGAGAATGTAAAAACTGTACCATAGTATGGTTCTTATTTTGTGCGCCACAGTTGTCCGAGAATAGATATAAAGTGTCAACATTTTTGTCAAGTACATTGTCAAAATAATGCATTAACAAGCTACATGTTTCATTTGGGGTCTTCTTTGCAGTTACTTCATCATATACGTAATAATGTGAAAGCTGCAACTTTGCCGAATGGATACAAAAATTATATGCCCACAGTTGGCGCAGATAAAACGCATCACCAGATGGAATTTTCGGCAGTGGCGCATTCTGCTGAAAATCGAAGCACAAAGTATCCGCCGTTGCATCGTTCTTCGCTAATATCGTTTTCTCTTTAAGGCTTGAAAAAAACGTTCGTGCTTTGGTTTGATGAAGATTCTGCTCTAGTTCTATTGCCTTCAGATCATCTGCCGACACACCGGATTTTTTCTTGTTCGCAAGTAGATCGCATTTTTGACACGTATCTGTCCTTGGTCGTCCAAAACGATAATTTGAAAAATTTGTTTTAAAGTATCGAAAAAAAAAGTCATATGTAACTTTTGGTTTGAAATCTGAAGTTTTCTCTCGATTTTGATTTATAACTTCATGCATGTTAGGCTCATACTTTTTAAGGTACAACTCATATATTTTTTTGATATTTAGTTCAGAAGCCAGATAATATATTCCAAGATTTTTGCTGCGGCCATAATGAGATTTTCGACGAGGAAAGTCTTGTATATGTTTATGGATTTGCTCGGTTATTTCAGCTGGTATAGCATTAGGCTTATTCTTATGCTTACCTCTGTTGTCGCGAGGAGAAGTGATTGCCAACGGTTTCATCATATGCGAAGCGATTAACTCAGCTCGTTTTAGTGATATCCCATGAAGGGAACAAAATGCTCTTTTGCAGACGTCAAAGCAATTTGGCCCAACTCGAACCTGCAAAAAAAAAACGTTTACTTCTCACCATTCTTAAAAACTTTGTCAGTAATAATGAACTAAAAATCCAAAAGTTTCCAGTGCGTTATTATTATTCAACTTAGATCTATCGAGACGCTTCTTAAAAAATACTGTCATGACCACTTGAATGCGATTTATTATCAATATTTAGATAAACTTACCTTGTATTTATGTGTAACCGATTTTTTCCTTCTTTCCCCACTACGTTCTCGAGCCCTAGTAGGAACAGTGCTTGTAATGAGTCCCGCCAAATAAGAATCTTGGGCATATTTTTCCGCTAAATCGTTAAATGATGATATTATTGCTCTTCTGTTTTCGATATTAACTTTATCGAAGCATTTCTTTCGGCACATACAGGTCGGTCCTGTCGTTCGCTGTGGAACAAGCTTACCGGCTGTGTTAACATGTTCTTCCCCTTTAGCCAACTTTTTCTTCCTTATGTTTCGCTTCCATTGTTCTGGATTTTGTTTTTTCTTGCGTTTCGGTGTAAACGTTGCTTCTTCAAGACCGTCTCCTGTCCTCCTTGTATTTCTATTATTTGGTCTTTCAGAGTCACTGCTATGCCCTGCCAAAAATGCCACATAGAAACTTATAAAAAAAAACCTATAGATCTATAAGATTAAATACGTATTCTCACGCGTTAAATCTTATAAATCTATAGGATTCAGGATGGATAGTGAAACAGTAAATTCTTATACGTCATAAGACTGTATGTGACATTTCAGAAATTTCTTTCAATATGCTTCAATAGGTTTGAATCTGTATTAATTCAAGGAGTTTAATATGATTTAATCAGTTTTAGTGAGTATAATTTGAAAAATTTCAACAAGATCAAATGTGTTTGTACAAATCCTGATTAGGTATATCATAGTCTTTATAGTATAATTCTTATACCATTTAATAGGTTTGTATCTGTTCTTAAATAGTCCTTACATGTTTTAATAGTATAAAGCACATATATGGTAGTATAACATTTTATAGGTTTTAATAGTATATAACACACAGGTCTCAATAGTATAAAACACATAAGCAGTGGTATACCATTTTATGAGTATGGATGGTTCTTGACATGTCTTAATAGTATAAAGAACATAGAATCGCATATTATTTTATAAGTCTGTATATGGTTCTTGATCTGTCTTAATAGTATAAAACACATAGAGTGGTATTCTATTTTATGAGTCTGTATAAGATTCTCGATATGTCTTAATAGTATAAATCACATAGAGTCGTATACTATTTTATGAGTCTGTATATGATTTTCGATATGTCTTAGTAGTATAAAACACATAGAGTGGTATACTATTTTATGAGTCTGTATATGATTCTCGATATGTCTTAATAGTATAAATCACATAGAGTCATATACTATTTTATGAGTCTGTATATGATTTTCGATATGTCTTAGCAGTATAAAACACATAGAGTGGTATACTATTTTATGAGTCTGTATATGATTCTCGATATGTCTTAATAGTATAAATCACATAGAGTGGTATACTTTTTTATGAGTCTATATGGTTCTCAATATGTCTTAATAGTATGAAACACACAGAGTGGTATACTATTTTATGAGTCTATATATGGTTCTCAATATGTCTTAATAGTATAAAACACATAGAGTGATATACTATTTTATGAGTCTGTATATGGTTCTCGATATGTGGTAATAGTATAAAACACATATTTTATGAGTCTGTATATGGTTTTCAATATATCTTAATAGTATTAAACACATTGAGTGGTATACTATTTTAAGAGTCTGTATATGGTTCTCGATATGTCTTAATAGTATAAAACACATAGAGTGGTATACTATTTTATGAGTCTGTATATGGTTTTCGATATGTATTAATGTGTAAAACACACAAGTCGCATAAGTGAGGATCAGAAGTCCTGAATAAATTAATTTAATATTCAGCGGTATGTTTTCTGGAAAAACGCTCAGACCCGTCATTTTTTAATTTGTTTTTTATAGTAAACTTATGTATACAGGGTAGCTCAAAAATAAGTTACGACCATTAACTTCTAAGTATGTTTTATGTACCATGAAATATATACCTTCAGTGTAGTCCACTTAGTTTGCAACAAATGGGATTTTTTTTTATTAGTTGTGCCACCAAAGTTTGAATACTGCCAAAAGTTAGTGCAAGTCCGATAGCCATTTCAGATGCACTTAGAATGACTTCAAGTCAAATAGGATACAGGGTAGGGCAAAAAATATAAAACTCGTTCAAGAGTAAAGTATACCCTTACTTTAAAAAATAGGTCAAAATGGCATAAAGAAAAGTTGTTTCGAATAAAAAGTTATACTCAGATTTAAAAGCATAGCCTCCTATCTCGAAAATAAAAAAAATTAGGAAAATTCGATGTAACCCCGTATTATTGATTTTTTTTGTTATTTAACTTGGGTCCATTTTATCTAAAGCCTATATTTTATTTTTATCAATAATACGGGGTTACATCGACTTTTCCTGATTTTTTTAATTTTTGAGATAGGAGGCTATGATTTTAAACTTGAGCATAACTTTTTATTCTAAACAACTTTTCTTTATGCCATTTTGGCCTATTTTTTAAAATGACGGTACTTTACTCTTGAACGATTTTTATCTTTTTTGCCCTACCCTGTTCCTATTTGATTTGAAGTCATTCTAGGTCCATCTGAAATGGTTATTGGACTTGCACCAACTTCTAGCAGTATTAAAACTTTGGTGGCACAACTAATAAAAAAAATCTCATTTGTTGCAAACTAAGTGGACTACACTGAAGGTATATATTTCATGGTACATAAAACATACTTAGAAGTTGATGGTCGTAACTTATTTTTGAGCTACCCTGTATACATAAATTTGTTATAAAAAAGAACACATTAAAAAATAAAAATCGACGGGTCCAAGCGTTTTTCCAGAAAACATACTGCTGAATTTTAAATGAATTTATTCAGGACTTCTGGTCCTCACTGTATATGTGCAGTGTGTCCTCGGATCGACGACTGAATAAGCTAAAAAGACTAATTTGTGTCATTATTTTAATTTTAAAATATAAAGTATTACTTATGTCTTGGAAATTTTCAAAAACAAAAAACTTACTTCCCACTAGTAAAGTGCTTGTTTTTTAGGAGATCTGATTACTGATACAAAATCCTATGCCTACTTTAATATTTTCTATTATTTTCATTCCATAATTTCATAATGATCTAAATTATCTAATAGATGGATGACAATAAAGCAATTGTGTATAATTTATTATTTTGAATATTTTCTTAGCGAAATAATAGGGGGGGGGAGCATGAAAATAATATAAAATATCCAAGTTGGCATATGATTTAAAATTTTATATCTATACTCAGTTCTTATTTCTAAACATCTTTTCATAATAAAATATTTTCGTATCTCCTAAAAAACAAGCACTAGTGGGAAAAATAAGTTTTTTGAAAATTTCCAAGACATATATAGGTACTTGACCTTTCGGAATTAAAATTATGACAAAAATTAGTTTCTATCCAAGTAGGACTGCATCCCAGATGAAGTTTCAACTAAAAAAATTTCAGTATTATTAACCTATACTCATGAGTCGATTTGGGGACACGCTGTATATAGTGACAGGCGGAATCCTCAGAACTTTCTTATTATTGATTTCTCAAAATATGCTGGGAATACGACGAACAAACAAATTCACTGTCCAGGATAAACAAAATGAAAGAGCATTATAAGTAATATTAGCATACCGGGTGTGTCAACGAAATTATTGTACATAGCACCACAGCGTTGTGTTAAAAGATATTTTATTCAAATTTGGGTTACTGTAATGTTTGAGAGGGATCTTCATTTTTACCTTAAATCCAAATGAATTTCACTTCCGGTTTCACCGGAAGTAGGCCATTTTATTTATTTTTTTTCAAATGACAGCCTGTATATTATATTGCACAGTCGAATTATTCTTAAAATTTCCTTTTCAACGACATACAACAAGTTGGCATTTACTTTCAAAATGGCGGCGTAGTACTCATTTTACCACAAACAAAATGGTGTCTATAAAACAACGTATGCAATTGATACGGGAAAAATAGTGATAAAATCTGTTAAATTCGTCCGTTCGGTAATTCTTTAAGCACTGACATTTAAATTTTATTCTTCAGTTTTTGAAGGATTTTTTTTTTGTTATTGTTTAAAAAAATCTTAACTATAACCCTGGTTTACAGAATATTTTTAAATGATGTGGTATAATTTTTATTATTTAGTATGAAAGTCTAATATTAACTAATCTATCTAATTAACAACGGCATTTTTTTTTGTTTAAAACTAAAGCAAAATGCATTCCGATTTCGAAAGTATCCCTAGATGATTAAGGATACTTTAGACCGTCATACTAAATAATAAAAAGTATATCATATCATTTGAAAATAAACTGTAAACCAGGGTTAAAGTTAAAATTTTCTCAAAAAAAAAATACATTCCTTCAAAAACTGTTGAATAAACTTCAAATATTAGTTCTTAAAGAATTACAAAAGGGACGAATTTAACAGATTTTATTACTATTTTTCCCGTATCAATTGCATACGTTGTTTTATAGTTGCCATTTTGTTTTTGGTAAAATGAGTTCTACGCCGCCATTTTGAAAGTAAATGTCAACTTGTTGTATGTCGTTGAAGAGGTAATTTTGAGAAAAATTCGACTGCGCAATATAATATGCAGGTTGTCATTTAAGAAAAAACAAAATGTCGTAGCTCCGGTGAAACCGGTTGGTTTTAAGGTAATAATCAAGATCCCTCTCAAACATTATTGTAACCCAAATTTGATTAAAATATCTTTCAACACAACACTGTGGTGCTATGTACAATGATTTCGTTGACACCCGGTATAGATGAAAATAAATACTTAAAAATGTAAAAAAGTCAATCTTTGAACCAATCATAATTCAGTTAAAAGCTTTTATAAACTTTAATACTTACCCATAATTTTTTTCGGATACATTTAGACTCTACTGAATGTATTTTTTTAATACTGCCACATAAACTTTTAAAAAACGGGAAAGGAATTGACTTAAATTAGTTAACACGGTATTCAATTCATATTATATTATCAATATTCAATTGAATCTGTCGACGGTTCAAAATTATCCGACGAATCGACACTAAATTGTTCACTTTCACTTAGACTTTCATCCATTATTATACTGCTTTCATTCTCACTGATTTAATCAAAATATTTCTCCTACGATGTAAACAATACCCTGATAAATTTTAAGGTTATAATATATTTCACTGTCACTTTTGCTCGGCAACGAGTGATTGGTGCAAGAATAGCGTAAGTCCGCACTTGCCTCGTTCTTGCACCAATCTGCTTTGGGGGAGGTAAGTCCAACATCGGTTTAAGCAACCAGGGATACACTGTAGATACATCGTTTTTGCACCATACGATCGGGCTTGGCGAATTGTATATAATGGTGTAAAAATGTAATTTTCGCAATAAAGTGGACTTACCTCGTTCTTGCAGCAATGTCTTCAATTGAAGGACAATTTTATTTAGACTTGAAAGAAATTGTCCTAGTGTTACGATTTGACAACGTCATAGGATAAAAACTTATGTCACTGGGATAACTTATCGCCATTCTGAATTTCAGGAAATCGTATCCTACGTCGCCATTTTAAAATCAAAGAACAACTTGTGATATGTCATTGAAAAGGGAATTTAGAGGTGTATTCGGAAATCTAAAAGAATATGCAAGAAGCCTTTGATACTGTGACCTATTGCTGGAAAAACTAAGCAGGCTAGGCTTAAGAGGAACGTGAAAAATTACTTATTCCACAAACAGAAAAGCATATAATTTGTCATAGAAAAAAATCCTTACGCACTCGGCAATTGTGTGCATGCATGAAGAATCTATTCTGATACATTTCCAAATCGAAGTGTGCCGCATAAAGGAACCACTGAAAGGGTACCAAATTTTAACACTTTAACTACTATGTGTGCCAAAAATAGTACACACCCAACTTGTATACACGAACTGTGTGTCTATATATGAGCACAAGCATTGGCTATGTTCAAACAGATGTGTACGATATTCGGTCACGTTTTCTACTGAAATAAATGCATGTTTCGTATACTCTAGTTCATGACAAAAGGTTGGCTAAATAGTTTGACCATAGCTTCATAGATGGAAGCACGGTTCAAATATTTTGGTATGCCTAATAAATACGTTGTTTACAGTCTGTTACAATGTTAGTTCGTGACTTGCACTTAACCTTGCTCATGATCTTCTGGACAGAAAAACACACCTTCTCGGGACATTGAGAAAAAATAGAAAATTTAACCCTAGGGCAGTTACCGATGCAACTCTTCAAAAAGGAGACATGATTGCACGAGAAAGCAATACTCATGTGGTAGTAGGAAAATGGAAAGACAAAAGAGATGTCTTATTTTTGACAACTGAGGCGATTCCCGAAATGACCGATGTACAAACAAAAAGGGGTGTTGTAAAAAAACCGTCTACCATTGTAAAGTATAATAGCATTAAGTCTTATTGACGTATCAGACCAGAAGGCTTCGTACTCGACTACTGTACGGCGGGGTATAAAATGGTATAGGAAGGTTGCCGTAGAACTACTGACAAATACTGCAGTAGTGAATGCGCATACAGCATATCAAACTGTTACGAAAAAAAAAATTAGCATAACTAAATTTAGAGAGGAAATTGCTAATAAAATTTTTACTGAGCGGCATAGTGTAGTAAACATTCCATCTGAAGATACTTCTAGAAGTCATAAGTTGATTGAGATAGAATCAAGGGGTAGATGCATAAAATGTTACAAAGAAAACAGCGAAAGATATGGGCGCGCTTACGCAATGTCAAAGAGTCCACGGGTGAAAATGCGTTGCCAAGGATGTGAAGACAAATTTTTATGCATGAAATGTTTTTTTGACTTACACAACTGTAATTTACGTAAAAAATAATAAGCGTGTCCAAATATTGTACACGTAGTTCGGTGTAGAATGATGATTTTTTTTACGCATAAACTATGTGTGCCACACGTGGACACACTAAAATAACATTTTTTTGTTAAAAAAAACGTGTTTTCAAGTAATGTTAATTGTATATTTAGTGGAATAAAATATATTTTTCAAAAAAAAATGTGTCAGTTTGTAGTGATCGTTTTGAGCCAGTACGCTCAGTAGTCAAAGTGTTAATAAAATCGGGACAAGGATATTTAAAAAAATTAGAAAAAATTTAACACCCTCTATAGTTGATGCAAAACAAAAACCGATGCACGTCATACCCTTCGAGTGACGTCAGTTATCGACAGTGTTGCCAGTTTGTAACCAAAATATCCGAGTGAGGGAATTACACAGTTCTTTTTCATAAAAACAAGATAAATATACAAAAATTTCCCATAGTTTATAGGTATATTTGCATAATACCTTTTACCATCGACTTGAGTAGATTCAACACTTCTTTTATTTTCATCTTGCCAAGATCGACCAATGGTATCATTCTAAAAAATCCATGTTTCATCCAAGAAAACGAATTGGCACAAGAATGCTTTTTTTTCTTTAATATATTCTTTCAAAAATACCAATCGTTTGAAAGCTACATGGGAAAGTTCCATGAGCCCTCGCCTCAGTTAATCTTTTTACCATCCGAAGCCTATTTTCTTGAAGAGGCTTCTTAAAGAGTTAAGACAACCATCAAACAGTTCTCTGTCTTTTAATTTCTAACTTAAAGTTGTCAAAGTTATGTCCCACATAGCAAAAAGATATCCTGTGGATATATGAAATATATTCTCTTTCGGATATGGATATTGAGTGGCACATCCTCCGCAGATTCATAGAACATACATATATATACTACGTATATGCATACAATAAACCCTTGGTATTGATATTTGTGGATTATGAGAAGGCGTTCGACACAATCAACCAACATAAAATGTTAGAAGCTTTAACAGAATGCAGAATTGACCACAGGTACACAAACATGATCAAACACATATATCAGAACGCTACAGCAAGTGTTAGACTGGGAGATGTACAAACCAATAAATTTCCTATACAGCGGGGGGTGCGACAGGGAGACACCATATCGCCCAAATTGTTTATTACTCTCCTAGAACATATATGCAAGAAGACAAATCTGAACGAAAAGGGTGTAAATGTAAATGGAGAGAGGCTTGGACATTTACGATTTGCAGACGACATTGTCCTAGTGTGTGACCGTTTGGACGAAGCCAGGGAACTATTGAATAGGCTGTATCTTTCCTCCTTGGAGGTCGGACTAAAAATAAACATGTCGAAAACCCAAATAATGACTAATCTCGTGCCCAGTGAGAACATCTCTATTGCTGGAGAAGCCATCAATCAGACAAATTCATACAAATATCTGGGACACGAGATCTGCATAGGAAGAGACAACCAAACTATTGAACTTGACCGCCGTCTAAGACTAGCATGGGTAGCATTCGGCAAGCTAAATTATGTTTTCAAATCATCTCTTCCAGTATGCCTTAAAAGAAAGACTTTTAACCAGTGTGTATTGCCAGTGTTGACCTACGGAGCGGAAACATTAACACTGACAAAGAGAACAGTGCATAAAATCTGTGTGGCACAAAGGGCAATGGAACGAGTGATGTTGGGCATTTCCCTCAGAGATAAAATCACAAATCAGGAAATACGCCGACGAACAGGGGTACTAGATGCAATAGAGAGAATAACGACTCTGAAGTGGAACTGGGCAGGTCACGTCGCTAGATTATCGGACAATAGGTGGACAAGGCGAATACTGGAGTGGAGACCAAGACAGGACGCATATCGAAACAGAGGCCGACCACCAACAAGATGGACCGATGATTTAAAGCGCTGCCAAGGGAACTGGATGCAGGTGGCGCAGGATCGGGACACATGGAGAAGGATGAGGGAGACCTATGTCCAGCAGTGGACACGAGAGAATGGTTGATTGATGATGATGCATACGACATGCGTTTGGCCACAAGTCGGACATGCTGAGAAAATGCGCTTCCGGACATTTAGCATATCCTCCGCACATTCACAGAAGATTCGTATGTGTATACTAATGACATGCACAGTATATTCGTTTTGCCCAAAATAGGGATAACCCGATTTTTAAATTTTACTTTCAAATTTCTGGTATTTAGACCAAGAATGAAAATGCAGATAAAATAAAAAAAAAATAAATAAAAGTAGAAATTTATGAGCCGGACTCGAACCGACGACACTCGGTTGTAGGGTTAGTAGTAAATCTACTTTTCATTCTTCATCCGAACGCCATAAATTTGCGTATCTAAAAGTAAGTGATTATTATACAGATTTCTGCTTGTATGATGCCGATTCTTGCTTGGAATTTTCATCGAAAATATTGTAAATGTAAATAGGCTATACTATATACCATTCCAATGGAAACACCACTCAATAGAGCCTTTGGGAAGCTGGCAAATAATAATTTTTCGTGTCAAGGGTTTTAGTGCGGCTAACTACCCCTACTAAATTTAAGAATCCAGAGTATTTTGCCGACATGGCCACTATGGCCGCCGTATGTTGGGTCAATCGACGTTTCTAATACCTAATATTAAAGTATCAGTCTCATATTTGTTTAAATCAAATCAAGTAAAGGTATTAAAAGCAGGCTTTATTAGAGCACAATCAAACCCTTAAAAAACAATTACAGACATAACTATTAGTTTTTTAAATTAAGGAGTTACTGCTTTATAACGTCAGTTTCGTTTTTCCTGAAAAGAAAAACAAATGAATGGTTGAGAAAATATTTACGTTAAAAAAATGTAGAGTAATGTCTGAGCACTTTAAAAACAGGTTTCTATTATATTAGGTATGTTCTTGCAGTTTTTAAAAAATGAGTAAGGAATTCTTACTTGTCAAGGTTATTTTTCTTTTTATTGTTAAGCATTTCCTTCGCTTTGACAAGCCATTTTTGAATGTGTACTATGACTTCGTCCCCAAATGCGTCCATTAATTGTCCTGTTATTTTGACGCACAGCATCTAAAGAATTACAGAACTTATTATTACAGTATCTTAACATTTCAGGAATTTGTTAATCTATATTTTTTAGTAAATTATAAATTATTTTAATAAAGAATACCGAAAATTTCTGGACGATTTTAAATAGGTACCTCAAAACTTTTTTTTAATCGAATTGTTAGTAAACACCTTTAAACTAAGACATTTTCTGGTAATGAAATATCATCTGCTATTACACCTTCGGGTGAATGCTCTAATACTTCTAATGACAGCAATTCATTATGTTTTTCGGGATATAAACCTACAAAATGACATCTTACTTTTGCTGCTTGAAGACATAATATTAAAGAAAGAGTAAAATTTCGGCTGTTGAAAGCAATATGATTAGGTACGTTATAAAATTATACCTATATATATATTGTTTACTTATTGTTTACAAATTCCCACACAAAAAACACTTTATTAAACAATGAACATACTTACTGAACTGTAAGAAAATGAAAAACAAGCCACCAAGAAAACTTACACGACACGAGCAGAGAAAATGACAACAACTGAGGTTATGTAATGTCATCCCAAGCGCGAAGTGCGCAGGGCTGCCAAAAGTTGGAGATTTAAATATCAACCTGAGCAATCGCATTGCCCTAAAGAAATTTAGATATTATTTTAAAAATACTAAAGTAGGAAAATCTTTTTAATTTCACTTTTTTGACTTATGATTTTTATACCAATTTCTAGATATGACTTGGATATGCTATGGATATATCCAAACGAACATGATTTTAAATAATTTCTAAATATGACATGGATATGCTATGAATGTACCTAAACGAATGTGAGTTGTGGGCTGTCGATAGCATATTCTCAGGATGTGAATATACCTTTTTTGCTATGTGGGGTATGTGCACTTTTGTTTCTCTTAATACAACAGTTCTTTAATGCTATATTGTTTTTGTTAAAAAAAATAGACGCATAGCTACACGGAACCACGAACAATTAAGGTTAATTTTGCATGAAACGTCAATCCAAACCAACGAACGAGCTGGCGCCACCGCACCGTTTACACTTGTGTTGCCAACTTGCCAACTATCGGCCAATAAAATTCAAATTATATTAATTTTTACAAGCTTAAATAAATAGAATATTTGCTATAAATGTAAGTTTGTAGTAAATTCAATATCGCATAAAGTTTTAATGTATACTTTTTGCCCAAATTCAATTTCCTCGTGTTTTGTTACGGATTTACAATTATTATCAACTGATTGATGACGTGCATCGGTTTTGTTTTGCATCAACTGTATTTCAAAACCGGGACAACTTCGGACACCTGTTCACTTTCTCTCTTAGAATATTGTAAGGAATTACCCCTTATGTTACCTACCGTACTTTTCAAACACCCTGTATAGCAACAGACGAAAATACCACTTGTTATAGGGTATCTCTAAAAGGTACGGAAAAAATGCTACCACAAATTTCTGAGGCTCAAATATGACGATCTAACCCAACTAATACCGATACCGAGCGTTAAAAGTTCAATTTGGTTTTAGTTTTTCATAAATAATTTTTTTAATAATTGGTGTATTTTTATTGTAAAGTTTAGAGGGTGCCACGTGGTACCTTGCACACATTTAAAACGAAATAACTTTTTTGAGCCACCCTGTATTTAACTTTTAAATAAAAATTCCTATTCTCCAACGTATTCTACCTAAAAATGGTATACGTGGTAAGAGTTGATTTGAGCAGCCGTTTTTGAGATATCTGGATTTAAAAAATTCACTTCGTGGATGGCCAGGTCTAAATTATTGTAATAATTGAACACAATTTGAAGCGTAGGCGTTAAATTTGAATAACTGTCACTAAAAACTAACAAAAAATACATAAATGTGTTGCTAATTTTACTCTCTAGTAAAAACAGTCAATAGTTATCAACAATAAAAAGTTAATTAAATTTAATTAAAAAAAGAAATGCTTTTAACAAATGTTCAATATGACCTCCATTTTCGTGTGCACAAAGATTCATACGTTTTAAAAAATTAAATTGAACTCTGAAACATTTCGTCATCATTTCTCAAAGCGTCAATTCCAGTTTCAATACGTCTCCTTAATTCGCTTCTGTATCTACTGGCCTAGAATACACAATACACAAGGGTTTTCAAAGTTTCCCATTGAAAGTAATCCATCGGTGTCATATCAGGGAATCGAGCTGGCCAACTTGCGGGTGCATTATTGCCTCTACCTATCCATCTTTTTGGATACTGTTCATTCAAATAATCACGTTTAACGAAAAATGTGGAGGAGCACCGTCATGTATAAACCACATTCCTCTTCGAAGTTCCAAGGGCAGGGGATCTAATAAGTTTGGTAATTCGTTTCGCAGACGTTCCAAATAATTTTCTCCATTTAGTCGAGGTGGTAAAATGACAGGACCAATTATAAAAGTGTCTATGATTCCTGCCCACACATTGATCTTAAACTGATTCTTCGTGTAAAGTTCCTATTTTGATTTCTGTGTTCTTGAATAAATCGTTAGAAAGCCAGGCGTGGTTCAAAATCATGGGGTAAAAGATCTTGTACCCGTTAAATATTAAATGGGTGCAGTAGTTGTTCTCTGGTCACCCTTTTAACAGCTTCTTTGCATACCCCTAGCTCTAAGCCCAATCGTCTGCTGCTAGGATTTTCTTCAATCCGAGTTAGAATATCTTCCTCAACCTTTGGAGTTCTTACCGTACGCGCACGACCATAATTAATAGAAACAGGCGCAAACCTACCCATTTCACGAAGACGTCTTTCAATTGCCGCGAAGGTTTTATGATTTGGTAAGCGATGATTCGGAAATCTTTCACTTTATACTCTGCAAGATTCTAAACTATTTCCTGGGCAATGTCTAAAAACCAATAACATCTCGGTCATTTCTTCGTTGATATACTATACGGCCATGGCGAAAAGAAATTTGAAAATTGTTTGACAATTCAAATGTATGCTTGAATTAATTTTTAGATTCGATTTGAGTTAGTCAGTTTTTAGTGAGGGTTGTTGTAATTTAACGCCTTCGCTTCAAATTGTGTTAAATTATTACAATAATTTAGACCTGGCCATACACGAGATGAATTTTCAACGGCTGCTCAAATCAACTCTTAGCACGTATACCTTTTTAGGTACAAGACGTTGCAAAATACGAATTTTTATTTAAAAGTTAAATACAGGGTGGCCTAAAAACAGTTATTTCGTTTTAAAAGTGTTCAAGGTACATTTACAATAAAAATGAGAGCAGATTTTAATTTTTTACCCCGCAAAACCACCCCGTAGCCGAATATTGTGACAATACACCAATTATTAAAAAGAATATTTATGAAAAACTAAAACCAAATTGAACTTTTGACACTCTGTATCTCCGAAATCATCCACTTTTGGACTGAGGTAAGCTGGGTTAGATTGTCATATTTAAGTCTCAGGAATTTGTGGTAGCAATTTTTCCGCACCTTTTAGAGATATGATTATTAACCAGCAAGGAAAAAGACATGTATCCCAACTATAAAATCAAATAACCAAGTGCGTGCCAAGATGACAGAGTATAAGTATAACAGTTAAAACAAATACTGTGTGAAAATAAAGATCCCTACAATTATAACGTAAGGTCCAGACATGTTCTTAGAAATCCTTATGCCACTAACCTAAACCAAAAAAAAGAACAAACAATATTTACCATACCAAAGAAGCATTAAAGCATACAACGCCATCCCAGTAAATTTGCTTCAAGGGCCTTACAAAACCGTGTCTACTAATTTTACATTGAAAACAATTCTTGGGAATTTTAACGTAAACAAAATTCCGTAAATTATCGTTTTAAAAGATTATAAAATTCCATCTAAAACGATTTAATTATAATGCAGTCAGTTTACAACAACAACTTTTAATGAAATATTTGTAGTAACATTCAATAAGTCAAATAAGGTAACCGACGCCTCTGTTCTCAATTTAAAACTCCGCTCGTGTTCCATAAACCAGCGTAAAATCGGGTAATGATGAGTTATACTCCGATGGGCTTTTCACTTTGTTAATTTGTGTGGTTTGTGGTCCATTGTGTCAACAAGCCGTGCACCATCTATCAAAGCGATCTATTTTATTTATAAGAGCGAATCTGGCAATCTGGTTTCTTCTCTTCTCTCTTCTTCTAATAGAGTTTGATTTACTGCAACCTAGTTAAGTGGAGTATCACAACGAAGTGTTTAATATAGGGGCGCATCTTTCTTATCAATATTTTCTTCAAAGGGGTTTACTGCATCCAATCTTCTGTTTTTGTAATATTAAATATGCTACTTATAAAGGAGCTGCTAAAAATGTCAATGACTGTTAGAATAATTGTCAAGATAGACGTCTGAAATGTTTGCAATGTAAATAATATCAGAATAGATGTTCTCTTCTCTTTTTAGAAGATTAATTTGTCGACGAAACAATTATCGAAGTTTAACATAAAAAGGTTTTGCACATGTACAATTTCTATACCGGGTGTACCAAATTAAGTGCGCACCATTGCTAACTTTTTTATTATTGGAGGTATAAATTCGGTTAAATTAGCAAAGTAGTAGCATTTTCTCTGTTAATTAAAATGGCGAAAGCAAAAAAACAATTGGATATAACGTTTCTGAATAAATGAGGAAAATGCATTTTTTTTTAAATGGCACACCCTGTATATTTTTTACCCAAACGTTTGCAAATCGTATACGGAATTTTTTTTTACTTTTTTTACTTTACTATTTTTACGGTTCGTCGGCGTATCTGAGGCCATCTTGAACCGGTCATCGACCGTACGGTTTTTAATCGTGCGGTCTACCGACTGGGGAGTGTGAAACGGCACCTTCATCCTACGAGATATCCGATCTCATCCGGCCTGTCCGGCGTGAATAGGATGGTTTTGATGTCGATTCATTTTACACTCTTCCCTAAGACAAGATTCGGTGATCTAACGGGAACCATTCCATTTTAAAATCCTTTATTTACCTATTATTTTACAAAGCCAATGCAGTAACTTAAATCTACCCGACGGGAACCGGTGTTTTATGTGTCGCTAGGCCCTTGCCGAACGTATACGGAATAAAAAAGTCCATATGCAATATACAGCCATGGAAATAAAAAATGGGTTGCCTTTGGCGTTTTCATCTAGACTGCCATGAAAACAAAAACCAATTTATTTATTTATTTCAGAAATTAAAACTCGATTTTATTTTTAGCGGAAGGAATAAAAAAAACTATATTAAATGTTCAAACACATCACCGTTTTGTTTAATACATTTGCGGGCATGCTTTAATACACGTTTTGTAGCTTTTAAAACTGTTCTGCCATCGATGGATGCTATAATGCGTCTAATGTTGTCTTGAAGTTCGACCAGATTCGCATAATATCTCGCTTTAAAAACTTCGTCCTTGACATACCCCCAGAAGTAAAAGTCTAATGGAGTTACGTCAGGAGACCTTGGGAGCCAACGTATCGGACCATTTGTTGCCATCTCTGAAAAGCCTTTCTAACAATATTCTCACTTCGTGAAACTGATGAGGAGGAGCTCCATCTTGTTAAAAATAAATTTGGTAACGGTCCTCTAAGTTCACATCATCTAAATGTTCTTCTAGTAATTCTGAAAACATATTAACGTCAGAATACCTTCATAAGAAATTGGCCCAATAATTTGGCTGCCTATGAGACCACACCAAATATTAATGCTGCAATAAACAAATTTGTTCTAGACCAATAGTGCATGTTTTTACGATTAAACATACCCCTATTTGAAAAGTTTGCTTCATCGCTCCATAAAATTTTCTTTAAAAAGTTAGGATTTTGCCTACACATATCTTGTAACCATTGGCAAAACATTAGTCTTCTTTCAGTGTCACCATGCAGGTAATAATGTTTGCGCTGGTCGGTACTTATAAGGTACAAACTTATATTTTTTTAAAATCCTCCAAATTATAAATAAACTGAAACCACTGTCTCTTACCAAATCTCTAGTTGAATTATTTTTGTACGCTTCAGAATATGCCAATACATTTGCTTCTACTTGTTTACTTATTATAAACTGTTTTTTAGTCCTTGTCTTTATAAAAACTCTTTCGTTCCTTCTAAATTTTCTATGCAGCCTTAGAAAATACCTTCTGTCTGGTTGCTCACGTTCAGGATACATTTGACCGTATTGCTCGAGTGCTAGTACACTACTTTTTCTGCAACCAAGATACGCTTCTAACATATCGCAATGTTTTAAATGCGTGAACGCCATTTTGTAATAATTAAAAGCAAAAACTAGATAACTTAACGCAAAACTACGAAAATTTTGGCTTCGTTAACAATAATGGCTATACCCAAAACGAGGACAGTTTGGTTAATTCGTTTTTGTTTTCATGGTAGTCTCGATGAAAACGTCAAAGGCAAACCATTTTTTTATTTCCATGGCTGTGTTGCTGTTTTTTCAATTTTAGGCCAATATTGCATATAAACTTTTTTATTCCGTATACGATTTGCAAACGTTTCGGTAAAAAATGTACAGGGTGTGCCATTAAAAAAAAATACATTTTTCCCATTTATTTAAAAACGTTATGTCCAATTGCTTCTCTGCTTTCACCATTCTAATTAATAGAAAAAATGATACTACTTTGATAATTTAACCGACTTTGTATCTCCAATAATAAGAAAGTTTGCAATGGTGCGCAATTAATTTGGTACACCATGTATATACTATACTAAGCGTAAAACGGGGTGGTGGTATCGCTTTCGACAGAAGTCATATAGTAGCGGCACCACACTTAAATATTCAAATTCCAAAACCTTAATACACTACAATATAAAAAAAAATATATGCCAAGTTCTAAATAGCGCCTCTACTATTTTTCGTTCATCTCCATAATTTTAGCTTAAAATTTCCATGTTTGAATTTATCAGCCCGCTTGCTTTATTTCTCTGCATTTACGAACACAAGAAATACACATTTCTAGGAAAGCATGTAATTCTCATATAGTAATGGCCCTGACGTCGCAAACTACAATGATTAATGCCTATTTTCCATTCATAGCAGTTATTAAAAAATCACTAATTTATATCGGACACGGCTACAATGTGTGTTCTTAGGCGATTAATTAATAGCTTGCCTTACATTTGCGTAAGGTCTGAATTATCAATGTCCTGTTAACACTAACTACAAGATAACTTTCAAAGATACCATTTTTGGAACAATTGTTGTCATAGAAGTTATGTTGCTGTTATTGCTATAGGACATTAATAAAAGCTATAATTTTGTGAGATGGTAATGGTAAGTAACGCAATGAAAAAAAGGAATCTTTAATCCAAAAGCATACGGCATTCATGTAAATGCATCACGCTTTTCAATAGGTCCAAATTATTTCGTTTCTATTTAGCCAAAAGGGATTTCTCCTGAACCAAAAGCAAATAAATTTAAGTAAGAGCCTTAAAGACACTTAAGCCAGGACGTAACGCAAGGATATAAGAATTTGTGTCCGATTTAGATCAATTCTACAACAATTTTTGCGAAGCAGTCAACGAAACTGCCGAATCTGCGTCATTAGTTACAGTGCATGCCAATCGAGAATGTCGTGGCTTGAAAAGAAACAGTAAAAGAATTATTTGAATTATTTAAACACTCGTACCTTGCAGCAAATTTTAAAACACAATATATTTTAAGTAAAAAATCGTACAAGACTAGCACAAAAAAAGCGTGAACATAATTTGAAAGTAGGGTAGAGTGGGGCAGGTTCGGACATGGGGCACCTCCGGACGATTTGAATTTACCGCCTTCCAAACCGAAACGTGATTCGGTATTTTAACAGTTGGTAGCAGTGCTTATTTCACGCCGTGTCGCGAAATTGTATGCCGGTAGTTAACGTAATTTAAAAGTTATTATCAAAAATAATAAACAGTGGCCTCAAGTAAGTAATATGTTCATCTATTCGTAAGCTTTTGCACTATTTAGTGTTGCAATTTTTTGATTTCAAAGTGGCATACGCAAAAAGTATAATATTTTTACAGCACATAACCTATATTTCAAGCGTCGGCAACGGCATTATTTTTAGATTTATTAGGTTGTTTATATTTCGTGCATGTGGGGTACATCCGGACAGTATAGTGTGGGGTACATTCGGACTGTCCGGAGGTGCCCCACTTATTATTTATTTACATATTTCTAAAGTATTAAAAATTAATTTGTTTCGTTTGGAATATAACATATAAAATTTATTTAGGATGGTTAGAAACTACGTTAAAAACGTAATCGACCCGAGGTTTCCGAAGAAACAATACAAACAGCTGTTTCAAATGTAGTTCAAAATAATATGTCGATACGTGTTGCAGCTAGTACTTTTGGTGTGAAAAAATCGACGCTTCATGACAGAGCCACAAACAGAGTGTCAAAGGCTAATAGTCAAAATGTTCTTGATTCTGGAAAAGAGAGTGATGAGGGGTCGTTGCAGATTTCGGGCTTATCAAAATATGCTACGAGGCAAGTATTTTCTGTAAACGATGAAAATGAATTAGAATCATATCTTAAGCAATCGTCACAAATTTTATATGGATTGACATATAAGGCAACCCGCATATTGGCACTTCAATATGCAGTTAAATTGGGAAAAAAGATTCCTATACAGTGGAAAGCTAATGAAATGGCTGGCGTCGATTGGATGCGGTTATTTATGAAGCGCCATCCAAGACTATCTCTGAGAAAACCCGGAAACACTAGTATTGCACGGGCGTCAGCTTTCAATAAACATAACGTTGAAGAATTTTTTAAGAATTATTCTCAGATACAAGCCAAATATATGTTTGATCCGAGTCGTATTTGGAATACAAATAAGACCGGTGTATCTACTGTCATTCAGGCACCTAAAGTGATTGCAGAAACTGGCAAAAGAGTTGTAGGTCAATGTGTTTCTGGGGAAAGGGGTACATTAGTTACATTTTGCGGCGTTGTTTCGGCTACAGGTAACACAATCCCTCCAATGTATATATATATCCCCGCATTCACATGAAAAATAATTTTTTAAATGGTTCTGTACCTGGTGCCATAGGTTACGGGTCAAAATCGGGGTGGATGACTGCTCCATTATTTGTCGAATTATTAGAACACATACAAAAACATACCCAGAGCAGTCCAATCCATCCCATACTTTTGTTGATGGATAATCATGAGACCTATGTGTCAGCTGAGGCTATCAATTATTCCCGAGAACATGGTATAGAAAAACTATTTATAAAGTATATGTCCGAACCTACCCCATGCGTGTCCCAAAACTGCCCCACCATGGGGCACCTTCGGACAAATGCAACTTTTTTTATTTGACCTTTTTTACAAAAAACTGTGAACGTTTTTTATTAAACTGCTATGTTATTAGTTTAAAAACATATAAAAAAATATATTAGAATCCTTAGAAAAATTCCTGTGGCTAAAATAAACGTAAAAAATCGCCTTAAAAAAAAGTGTCCGAACCTGCCCCACTCTACCCTACAGTGACGGAAATAAAATTTCGTATACTTATTTTTTCCTGATGTGGTGTCGGCTTTTGTATACCTAGATCACCTGGAAATGCACTAAACTGTTTGACAAATTGTTATCGGTGTCATCAGATTTGAAAATTAGATAATTTCATTTTAACAGATTTTGTGAACGTGAATCAATTCGAGAAGGCGAGATTAATTGCTTTATTCGAAGACGGTGTTTCTCTACGAAGAATAGCTGAGCAATTTGGGAAAAGGTAGTATTTACCGACGAGAAGACTTTTCAGTCTTATTATAAAGGGCAGATTAGAGTAAATAGGCCGCAAAATACACGGTACGAAAAAAGATATACCCAACATGTTAAAACAAGTGGAGGATTTTCAGTTAATGTATGGGGGTATATGACTTCCAGAGGGCTAGGAATATGCCACCGAATTCGAAGAAGATTTAATACTCAAGCTTATATATCAAAATGTTATGTTGCCATCGGTAAACAATATATTTCAACAAGAAAATTTTATATACCAGCATGACAACTGACCCGTCCACACAGCAAGGAGAGTTTCGGACTGAATACGGGAAAATAACATTTCATTGTTACCTTGGCCCTCAAATTTTTAAAATCTCACTAAAATCGCCAGACTCAATAAAATCATCCCGACCCAATTAAATCTTCAAATTCAAAATTATAATCAATAAATCAAACAACTTCCAATAGTCATCGACAAGATATTCACAACAAATAATAAGAGTAAAAGTTTAATCAGACTAACTCAAGAAACTAACCTTACGATGATGAACTTATCTTACAAAAAAGAAATATTTCTTTTTTGCTGGAAAACTACACGAGTCCAGCCCATACCCAGAAAAGGCAAAAAGACCTTACCAAACAACTATCGTCCAGTCGCATTGCTGTCGGTTATATCAAAAGTTATGGAGAAGGCATCAACGAAAAATTATTAAAGTACCTGAAAGGCTTAAACATCATTAGTGATCGCCAGTATGGATTCCGTAAGTCTAGATCAGCCATGTCAAACTCAAAATCACTGGTTGGCCAAAAGCATGAAGACCATAGACTAGGTGGGCCGCAAAACCTAATCTTAAAGAAGACAAACTACTGAAAATCTTAACGAAAAAAAGTACTATTATGTTAGATTAGAAGTATATTTATTAAATTTCCAATAAAAAGGACATTACAAAAACTTACAAACATTAACTTCTTTTGCCAGATATTTGACATCTTTTGTCTTTAATTAAGTTGTCTATTTGTGGCGTGAATTTATCGGCGGAAATAACTTTTAAAACTGCGTCCAAGTGTGCGTCCGTCAATCGCGATCTTGCGGGAGATTTGTTTCCTTTCATCAAAGAAAATAATTGTTCACACTTATAGGTACTTCCAAACATTGACAGGATTTTACAGGCAAATTTTCTCATTTCTTGGTATTGAAAAGGCAAGTACTTATAAAATTCGAATGTACCAACACTATCAAATTTTTCTTTTAAATGGGTTTGACACTGAATCTCAATCACTTCCATCTGCAAGTGAGGGGGAACTTTATCAATATCGATAGTGAAAAGACCAGTAAATAAAGAAAAATTGTTTTCTTGGGACTTAAAATCCTGAAAACGCTTTTCAAATTCTGACAGAAGGCTTCCCATTTTCTCTGTATACATTTTGTATGATATTGGGCCACTTGTACTTTCCTGATACGCCTTGCAAGTCGGAAAATGTGACAGATTATCCACCGCTAACTGGTTTTTCCACAGCATCATCTTACACTTGAAAGCTTTAACATGATCATGCATATCTGTTATAACTTGACGTGGTCCTTGCAATTTCGTATTTAAGTCCGACAAGTGTTTTGTGATGTCTACCATAAATGAAAGATCTTGTAAAAAAGGTACGTCGGATAATAAGCTGACATCTTGTTCTTTCACTTCCATGAAAAGGCGTATTTCTTCTTTGAGTTTCCAAAACCGATCGAGAACCATAGAACACGAAAGCCATCGCACTTCTGCATAATAAGGTAAACCAGTGTACTCACTTTCTAAATCACGTAAAAACGCAGAAAACTGTCGCTGATTCAAGCCACGTGACCTTATGAAGTTTATCATTTTTTTCACTGACTTTAAAACGCTTTCCAACTTGATCACTTTTGAGCATAAAACTTCTTGGTGGATTATGCAATGAACATGATGAAAATCTGGTTTGTCACTGCCCGTTTCTCTGATCTAATATTTTAATGAAGCCATTATTTACTCCAGTCATTGAAGGAGCTCCGTCTGTTGCAACGGAACACAGTTTTGACAAATCTAAATTGTACTTTTGCAGAAGTCCATAAACAGCATTGAAAATATCCTCCCCAGTTGTTGTATCATGCAATGTTACTAATTCCAGTAATTCTTCATAAACGTTGATATCTCAACAGCACGAAGAAAAATAGCGAGTTGCGCCACACCACACACATCTGTACTTTCGTCACAGGCAATAGAAAATGCAATGAAAGAGTCTGATTTTGTTTTTATCTGTTCGCTTATATTGGCAGCCAACTCGGTAACTCTTTTAGCGACAGTATTCCGGGACAAGGATATATTTGGAAAAGCCTTCACGCTCCCGGGACTTACAATTTCCGCGGCCTTTACAAGGCACTCTTTTATAAATTCACCTTCAACAAATGGTTTTGAGTGTTTTGCGATCAACTCCGCCAGTACGTAGCTCGCTTGAACGGCAGATTCATTTTCTTGCTTTGGACGTGTAAACATAAGCTGTTGATCTTTTAACCGTGATTTTAACTCTTTTAACTTTTCGTTTCTAATCATGCCTGTATACTTGTCAAACTTAGTTTTATGACTATCATAGTGACGTTTTATATTATATAATTTTGGGACACCGACTGTACTGTTACAAATCAAGCAAATAATTTTGTCTTTCACTTCACAGCAAAAAAACTCTAATTCGCACTTTTCTTGAAAGATACGATGCTCATCTCCAAGTTTCCTCTTACTTCCACTTGGTTTTGAAACAGACATGTTAAAAACTTTATCCGAAATAAATAACAATAAGTACTGTTACGTGTTGTAACAATAAGTACGCAACTAAACTCGCAATTCTATCGCAACTGACTCATAACTAACTGAACAACTGAACTCAATCGAGCGGTATTGGCTTATATACGGATTGTGATTTCTCGACAGTTCTTTCCAGAATGTTCAGGTAGCGTCATCTGTATTCTCGCGCGATAGAACTTTCCGGAACAAGCCAGGCTTTTAGGTTGAGCGCGCATCTTAGTTCATGCTCCTAAACATAGATGGCACTATTTGGGCCATTTTTTACCAATCGTAACAGTACTTTATTTTCGGTTTTTAACAGGCTCGCGGGCCGCATTACATGGCTGTTTTCAAAATTGATTCGGGGCCGCAGGAAAATGCTCAGTGGGCCGCATGCGGCCCGCGGGCCGCATGTTTGACATGGCTCGTCTAGATCAACAGGTGACCTTCTCGCTTTTGTACTCACGCTTGTAACAACGCAATAGAACATCACGGGGAGTCCTGGGCGGTAGTACTAAATATTTCTAAGGCCTTTGACCCATACTCGGCATGAGAGGATCCTAACTAAAGTGAGAGCATACGGAATGCCGGTTCAATTTTCTTCGTGGCTGTCAAGCTTTCTTAAAGACCGCTCTTTGCGAGTGGCGATAGACGAATTTCACATTTAGCATCTTTTACCTTGAATGCTTGAACATCGACTGACAATGCACATCTCTATAGGCAGCAAGACGTCTCACATTTCAACAAGGACCTGGAAGAAATTCTGTCTTGGGGTGACAGTAACCAAGTAGAATTTAATGCTAAAAAAACCCAAGCGGCACTTTTCTCTTAAAAAATTAATGTTGAAGAACCTGATAAAGTCATGGCCGGACACTTGATTCCCCTGGCTTCATCACGATACTTTCTTTAAGAATTTTACTATTGGCCTCCAGCCCTGGTCCTCCAACTAACATTTAGGGCGGCTTCATGAATGTGTAGTTAATTTGTAGATTATTTTGTGGTTTAAACCAGAGGCATTGGTTAAGCTCAATAATAATAACAAATAGAGTCCCAATCTATTACAGCATTAAACACATAAATTATGTGTCACCGTTTAAAATAAATAAAAAAGGTTTAAGCTACCGCATAGTTTTTTACGGATCAATGCGCAGAAATTGATAATTATAGGGATTACCAAAATAGGCAACTCACGTTTTGTAAAACTATTGGTCATCCAAGGCGCATAAGATGACGGTATACATGACTTAGATTTAATAATTGAGGAAAAACTATGGTGACGAGGGAAATTACTCATTTCTTTTTTTTAATTGATTTGCAAGGTAAGAATAAAACTACACTGACCAGCAATATTTACGCATCACTAGGACGTTTTTACAAATTTCATATTATACCGAAATATCAAAAAATATATATTTGTTTGAATGATATCAAGCTCTTTTGACGGCAAACCGTCCCACACGTCTTGCGGACTGACAATGGTTTGTCAATAATTTAATGAATGAACCTATTAAACCAAACCTTTTTTTCTGAAGAGGGCATCCAAACGAACCTAAATTTTTTTTTTTGAAAACATCCTTTATTTATCACTTTATACAGTACAATAATAACAATAATTCCGTAAACAGTGCCTAAGGCTCTGGCCTCGGGAATACTACTCTAAATTATTTCTCAGTGTTGGTTGGATTTCTACGAAGGCGTAGAAAGGCCACCCGGAAGAAAAAAATATTTTAATCCCGGAATTCCGAGAATAAAGTCGGAATTCCGAGATTAAAGTCGGAATTCCGAGATTAAAGTCGGAATTCCGAGATTAAAGTCGGAATTCCGAGATTAAAGTCGGAATTCCGAGAATATAGTCGGAATTCCGAGAGTAAAGTCGGTATTCCGAGATTAAAGTCGGAATTCCCAGATTAAACTCGGAATTTCGAGATTAAACTTAAAACTCGGAATTCCGAGAATAAAGTCGGAATTCCGAGATTAAAGTCGGAATTCCGAGAATAAAGTCGGAATTCCGAGAATAAAGTCGGAATTCCGAGATTAAAGTCGGAATTCCGAAATTAAAGTCGGAATTCCGAGATTAAACTCGGAATTTCGAGATTAAACTTAAAACTCGGAATTCCGAGAATAAAGTCGGAATTCCGAGATTAAAGTCGGAATTCCGAGATTAAAGTCGGAATTCCGAGAATAAAGTCGGAATTCCGAGAATAAAGTCGGAATTCCGAGATTAAACTCGGAATATTACACAAAATGTTTCTTTTTTTCGGGTGGCCTTTCTACGCCTTCGTAGATTTCATAATATACCTAGATTATATTTTATTTGTTTTATAAATAATCTGTAACTTTCTATGTTCCTAATATTTTCAGGCATTTTATTGTCTGTCTTACTAGCCTGTATCACTGGGTTATTTAAACCTATGTTTATTCTTACAGCTAGTTGATAAACATTGTCTTGAGATCTAGTGTCATAGTTATGAATATTATTTGACATTACGATTCTTATATTAGATTTTTGTGTTTTATTCAAAATTTTGCATAACAGTTTAATTTGTTCTAATTGTAGTACTACGTCTAGTCTTGGAATCTTTAATTTCCTATATAAAGTCTCTGTATGGGCAAGTCTATCATATTTGAACAATACTTTTAGAACTTTGTTTTGAACAATTTAAATAGAGGCAAAATTTGTCTTACCACATGTTCCCCATATCGTTAGCAGGTATCGAAAGTGAGAGAAAGAGAGAAGGCATTATACACGCTATGTTTAGTTTTTTCTGTGAGATGATTTCGGCATCTATAAATTATTGGCATCATTGCTGCTATTATGTTAGAAATATTGTTTATATGTTTAGACCAATTTAAATGATTATCAATAATTACACCCAAATATTTGACACTCTGAACCTTATTAAGCTTTGAATTATTTATTTGTATATTAAGTTCTGGAACGTATTTATTTTTTGTCGAAATGTTATAAAATTTGTTTTTTTAATATTTATTTTTAGTTTGTTGCAATACAAACAGTTTAAATATAATTTTAAGTCATTGTTCACATCGTTGACCAACGACTCCCGCTTCCCTTCAGTATACAACAAAACCGTGTCATCAGCAAAGGCATAGTACCGAGCACTGAGGTTTGCACATCTCAGGCTTAGCACATAAAGTTAATACAGTAGAGGTACAAGTACAGAGCTATTTCAAAAGGATGATCTTAGGAGAAAACTAGTGTAGGGTTTAATATTCATCGAAGGGACAATCGACAGTTAACAGCGCCAAGACATGTCTTAGCCATGTTTCAGAGTTCCTTCCCGTATCATGCAACAACAGACTACCTGTACAATTTAATGCTATTCATAAAATACCAGCTTTTAAAAAAACTGTTAAATTGCACAGACCTACGAAACATTTCTGATTAAACAACTTTTGTTTTTTTTTAGTTAGCTGTGACGTACTTATAACCAAATTAATCGTCGTTTGTTTCTAACACGCTGATTATTGTTTTTATTTAAGAAGCACCGCTAATACTACAGTACTAGTAGGTGAAATACTGATGGGAAATCCCTATATTCGGAATAATCTATAAAGCAGACGAGAAAAAAGCGCACGCGCGACGAGGAATCCCTGAATTTTGAGGAATACTTACATAAATCGGGGCTTCGAATAGTCCGTTTAACTTATTGCACCACCTAAATGATAACTTTAGTTTTTGTTTCGGAAATGTAAACCCTCATATTCCCACCAGGCAGCTAGCTACCGATCACGAAATCAGTCAATCTGCAGTAGTAAAGATTCTTCATGCGCATAAATTTCATCCTTACAAATTGACAATTTCAGGAATTGACAGAAGATAATCCTTATAGGAGACTTCATGGACCTACTAGAGAAGAATATTCTAAACAGAAAACATTATTTTTGTGATTAATTAGCATTTATGTTTAATGGTACCATAAACCGATAAAATTATCGTTATTGGGCAGACACCACACTTAACACCCAGAAGAAGTCAATGTTTGGGCAGATATTGTTGGTGATCGATTGATTTTCTTTGAAGATTTTGAATTCTTGCAGAAAGAACAAGTTCCAAATTTGACTCTTCTGTTTTCTGGTCCTGTGTCGACTTTGATGTCCCGTATAGGAGCATCTGATTTCAATAAGAAGGTGCGTCTTCCCATGTTGCAACAGCTGTCCGTGAATATCTGGATGCAGAATATCCAGGCAGATGGATTGGAAGAAGGGGACTCATTGAATGGCCACCCGACTCTCCAGACCTTACTCCCTTAGACTACTTGAAAAGCAACGTTTTTGAGACGATACTTGCGAATGTTGAGGAGTTGAAAACACGAATAAGACATGAGTGCAGGTTAATCTCTCCCAAAGTCATTAAAAATGTTTAATGTTTAATGTAAATAAATTTAATTTTTGTTTCATATATTATAAATGACAAGGAATAAAAATTTGAAATGAGGCTTTTAAGTATCCATCATACAAGGACCTTTAAAACCTTCAAAAAAGTCAAATACAATTGTGATGTAAAATTGGGTAGCAAAGTTTACATGCAATTTTCTATGGCCAGTCTGATGGCTGTGCACATCCCGGTATGTCTTCAACCCTACTATAGGCTCTTATGAATGCAGGTCCCTTTATACGTAAACTGTTTGTCTCAAGTTAGGATGAATACAACATAAATTGAACTGATTTTTAAATTGCACCGTAATTTGCTTGATTGTGCATGCATGACCGGAAATAACCTATAAGAATACAATGGGGCAATTTTTCGAAGCATTCAGCCATCAAATTTAAAAATGTCATTTTGTTCAGCTAACGTAGGTCAACGGGCATGAGAGGTATACTATTGCACAACCAAGGTAAAGCAAATTGATCCATTAGTAATTGATCATAACGGTAATGGATTAATTGAAATGCCAAGATGAAGGGTTTATAACCACCAGCAGCCATTTTGTAGGTTAATTTTTCTTGTAATTTATAGTAAGATTAGTTTAGAATAGTTTATGTGAGAAAATTCCTTGTACACTTGTTTTTATTTACACCAGTAAAGTGATGGAACATAAATCTAAATTCCTTGAACCACTACTGATATAATTTATGATCTATATCTATATTCAGAAGCACACACGTTATATGAATTTAGTATCTGATTAAAAAGTAACATTTGCAACAAAGGAGCCCACTAATTTATACAGGGTGGGCCAAAATGTTTAAGAAAATAGTCGAAATTAACTAACTATAACATTTTTAAACTAAACAAAACTATGTTTAAATCGAATATATAACGGTTGTAAACGGAATCATTATAAAGAACATCACAGCCAAGGGCCATTTGGACAGATAATATCCCAATCAGTGGTTTGGAACCAACCAACGCTACGGAGCAATAAGATGGCCAGCAAGGTCACTAGATATAACACCCTTTAATATTTTTCTTTGGGTTACTTAAAGAATATTGTCTATGTAATACCATAATAACATTATGGTCGATCTAATAAACAAAATTACAGCGGCATGCGCTGCTATTACAAGAAGAATGCTTTTAAAAGTTACCCACAGCAAACTTTTAAAAAATCTTGACAGTTGTGTTCGCGCGGAGGGAATGAATTTTGAACCATATTGCTTGAATTAATAAAACCTTGTTTTACCTAAAAACAAGTGAAGTAATTAAAGATTTTTTCACAAAAACCGAGCAAGTCCAAATACCGTCGCCAAAGGATAAGCGAGGCTTCCATAAAATCATCGACGGAATAAAAACCCCAGGTTATATAAGAGAGCTTATTGAGTCTCATATGCCTTCAAACGCTTTATTTTATGCAAGGCAACTTTGGCATAATATTTTCGGGGTACACAATTTGTGTAATGACGATGTAACTATGTATCGCTATCTTGAAAATGAAGGCATAAAGTGACGTCAATGAATTTTTGGACAGAATAAAAACCTAACCTTTCTGTATTGCCTCGTTTTCGTTTTAAAAATATTTAAGAAGATTACTTACGTTTTTACTACGAGGGGACATAGCTACCGGCCTTGCGATCACGATTTTTCGCTTATTGGCTCGAGGAAAAAGAAAACAACTATAGCAGAGGCTCCTAAGGCATGGGATAAGGTCATTTAGAGTTCTGGAAAACATCATTGCCCCTTCACTCTGCGAAAAATGCATTAAGCAAACTTTAAAGATATGAAAAACGCAGTTAACCAACGCTAAGCTGCTAAACCTCCTCTTAAACTCCAGAAAATTAGACTTCTCGGGATCGACGAAAGCGAACACTGCATAAAAACAAAAGAATCATACGCAAGCCTATGGACGTATCACAAAATAAGAGGAAAAGGATTTACCAATCTTCAAACACTAACTCTTAACAGACCATATGGAAGAAAGTTCGAACCGAGTCCATCGATAGCAAAGGACGTCAAGAAGCTAACGGAATTTTTAGAAAACCCAGGCAGCCGAAATTTTTATGAGAAACTTTTAGGGACAAAATAATGGTGGTGATACCACTGCGAATGACCTGATTTTGAGATCTACGAAGAGGATAATAGTGAAGCCTGCGATGAGTTAAAAAGCAGAACCGAAAACGACTAGTACCTTTTTTACCATAATATTATTTTTTTTTATAAATAAGAGATTGGCTAGCGACTCGATTACCTTTTATATCTAAACAAATTACCTAAAAATTCCACAATAACCAAACAACTCCATAAGTTTTTCGCTTTTCTTGAAAAAAATGTTTCTTAAAATCAGTATCCAAAAGTTTCTCGCTTTTCTTGAAAAAAGTGTTTCCTAAAATCAATATCTTTTGGTAAAAATTAGTGTTTATATTCACTACAAACCCGTTTTTAAACCAAAAACATTGGTATAAGAAACGGCTTTAAAATAAAACGTGTTTTTTTCGTTTCCTGAAAGTTTTGGTTTTTGGACATATTTGGATTTTGTAAGAAACCCCTCAAATGAATTAAAGTAAATTACAAAAAAGTCTTATAATTAAAAATACTTTCCAATATGCCTATCTTCGAAGTCCCTGCTATCGTAAAGTAAAGCAGTAAAGCCGAAACTGCTCTCCAGAAAGGACATGTTTAATGAGGGATAAATAAAATTGGGAAAGTCCTATCACCTTCTTTATTTTATAATAACAAATAAAGGAGGTGATAGGACTTTCCCAATCTTATTTATCCCTCATTTTCCCTGCTATCGCCACAGAATATACCGGTCACTATTTAAGGAGAACTTCAGCTACAGTGCTTGTAGATGCAGGTGCAGACATTACGTGTTTAAAGCGCCACGGGGGATGGAAATCCAGTAGTGTAGCTAAAGGGTACATTGAGGAATCAATGGCCAACAAGAAAGATATTGCAAAAAAGATTTTACAACCTCATTTTACTGAACCAATCCCTATTAACATTGACATAAATTCGACAGCAAGTGGTTTCACGGAGGGTTTAACGCTAGAAAATACAAAAACAAGTCAGGGTCGCAACATCGCAACACCTTGTGTTAATTTTACTGGGATCACAATAAATAACTGTATTTTAATCTAATGTTTAATAAATAGTTCATTGTTGTATTTTTTAAAAATAAATAAAGTATACAAATATCCAATATCTCTTGTATTTTTCAACATTATTTATTTATGACACACACACTTTTTCTTCTGCTCTCAGCGAGAGAATAAGTACTTTTACTTCCGCTGCCTATAGCAACCATCTACTGTAAAAAAAGCAAAACTTTAACGTCAAAAAATTAGTAGAATAGGTAATGTCAAGTTTAGTGACGATTGAAGAAAAAAATTATTTTACTGTTTATTGAGTCTCCGCGTCACCCTGTATATTTATGTCTCTCTTGATGTCAGATTAAGATTATGACATTGCAATTTCCTGTAATAGATGGAAGCACAAAAGATCAGCGGCTTTACAGATAAGTCCAAAATGAGCTTTATGTACCGAATTTGGAAGGTATAATAGGATGGTATCAGTCTTCTTAAGGTTTTATTTTCTGTTTACATTGCTGCTTGTTCATTCATGACTACCTGTGTAGACCGGCTTAATTTATTTACTCACTGAGAATTAACATGTTATAGAATGACAACAACAGATTTTTTAATGTAAGCAAAAACTTAACCCCATATACAGGGTGCCCCTTAGTGATACGCGAATATTTAAGGGTGGGAATATACACCAAAAATTAATGATAATTTACTTTATGAACTATGGTCCATGGTTAAGACTAGACATTTTACAATTGGAAAATGTTCAACAACTTTCTGGCAGAAGGCCTTACAGTGTATTATGCGTGTTTTATGTCTTTCAGCTTGAGTATTTACACAAAACACCACCATAATCATCAAATTGAAATGAATAGCCTGGGATTTGGGGAAAAGCTGCCAAAAGTCCTCATTTATTTTATTATTTTATTCATACGTAAAAACACAAGAGTTTTTTTTTATGTGATTAACTTTTATTTTTTACGAAAACAAGATTGCTTAGAAATTTAACAAGAAGAAACGAAATGCTATTACCGTTTGTTCGAGTTTAAATTGCTAAGAAGTGATCTAGTTTGAGTTTAAGAAATAAAAGTTTATCCGATCTTAAAAAAAAGATCAAGTGATTTTTAGCTAGAGAAATTCACGCATTTTGGCATGAATAGATACTAAAAAAAAATAATAATTTACTAAAAAAATGTTTGACAGCATCAAATTAATTTGTAACAATATGTCAGGTTGCCGAGCAATGAAAAAGAAAAACTACTCGATTTTGAGCTGGAGAGGTTTTTACCATTTAATTTTTAGCTGGAGAGGGTTTTATCGCGATAAAAAAGGATGCACTTTTTATCGATGTCAAAGTGATAAAAATGCAAATAATGTTAAATGGACATTTTATCGTAGGAGTGAATTTATCAGTCTAAATCACCATGGCCGCCATAGCAGGCGATTACAACGCATGCAGTAGGGGAAAACCGCGTTGTTATCGCCTGCTATGGCGGACATGGTGTTTTGTGGAATTAACTTTCTAGACCAATCTAAACTTTTTATTCAACCTAAGCATTCTAATCAAACATCCATAATTCAATCGAGTTGTCATTAAAAGTGGGGTAATTTTCTAGACCTCCGGAGTATTTCTTATTCTATCACATGCTGGAACTATTATTTCTATTAATTCCTCTACAGTGTTCTTAAGATGCTCTTAAGATGGCGCCACAAAAAGAAATATAAGCTGGTGCGCTTGAGTGACCTTGGTGGCCATTCTTGAGGCCCACCCCGGTCAATACAATGATTTGTATAAACAGTTTGTAAGTAATTGCGAACCACTCGACGTAAAGGTGCTGGTGCACCATCGTGCATGTGCCACATATTGTTATCGGAACATCATCAAGCAGCAAAGGCAGTTGTTCTTGATGAAAATTTAGGTAAGATTGTCCGTCAAGTCGTCTCGGTAAGAAGAATGGGCCAATATGGTGGTTACCAATAATTCCTGTCCATACGTTAACCGAAACTTGGTGTTGGAAATGGGTTTCGGTTACGGCATAGGGATTTTCTTTCGCCCACAGGTAATTGTTGTGGAAATCATGAACGGAATGTGTGTTTGAAATTGCGGATTTTGTTACCACCAACAGAAGATCACACGCCTTGGAAAATCTCGGATAAAACAAGAAATCCACTAAAATTCTCCAAACAGTTTGATAGCAAATATTCAAGTTTCTAGCAATCTTCCTTGTACTCGTTTCAGGATGTTCTTCGACTGCATGCAACACCGCTTCCTCAATTTCAGGTGTTCTCACACTTAGAGGTCTACCTTCAGATGTACCTTTTCGGACACTACCAATTTCAACAAGACGACGATGAATATTAGAACAGATTCGACTATCTGGCAAAGTACGATTGGGATATTTCAGGTGATGAATACGTCTGGCTTGCTCTCCATTACCGTCGGCGAAGTCATACAGGTAATGCATTTTCGCCATTTCTGCGTTTGAATAATTCACCATTTTTAACAAGATGGTAAAAATAAAATGAAATAAATAATTCACAACGCACATGCTTGAACGACTTTAGAGAACACCCTGTATACAGCAGTTTTTTTTTGTAACTCTTTCTTTCTTTCTTCTAGTTCTAACTCACTACACGTATACGCCCAGTGGATAGGTACTAAGTTTTGATAGAACTCGCGGTCTAAGTAAAATTTAATATCGATAGATTTAAATTCACATTATGTATAACCATTAATCCTTAAATCAAATTGAATTACTTTAAGTTAAATTGCTTTTGAGTATCATATTTGTTTAATCAACAATCACAATACAATTCAAAACATACACATTATAAACGAGTGAGGTATAATCGTATTCATGTACCTACGGTTTTAAATGATATTATCTTAAAACCGAATTAAGATATTGTAGATATATAAGTATATAGTATAATCGGATAAATTTATAGACATAATGAACCAATATATAAAGTCTACAGAGCTGGATTATCGTATCCTGAAGAGCCATAAGGAGTTCTGATTGTATTAATACGTAATATTATAAGTAATTTATGTAACAAGTCCGGAAATACTGTTTTTGTGAACGAGTAGACAAGATGGTTGTACAAAGCCTGGGTTTTAAAATCCCACTCTCAGCAACAAGAAATAGTATTTTTCCATGGGGTGATTCACTATTTCTTTTTTCTACTTCAATCTCAAGAAAACACTTTTCTTCACAAAATAATTTCTTTATTCTACCAAACTATGCCATTGGAACAGATAATGTCAGGTGTTTACATAATTTGTGAAATCATACTACTACTTCACATGACTTATTACCAATTAACTAATCAATGGCCACATTGACTAATCACACTCAAGGAGGTTCGTGTAACCCGCAACAAACTATTAAACTATTTATGGCTTTCAGCGCCACCTGACATTAGATACCTGCTTAGGCGGGTTCCATTCCAGCGTTTGGTCTTCTCTAAGACCTCGCTGGTCTGGCTGGGTGGATAGCTCGATTGGAACGAGATGTCGCCACGTGTAACATCTCGCTTATGTATTTATATACAGGGTTGGGCAAATGTTCCGGAACGGCTTAATTACAAGCGAACGAAAAGTGATATCGAATCGGGGTTTTGGGCAATCTATAGGACAAAAATTTTACTATTTGACTGGTATACCATATGTCAGTAATGTCACCAACTGTCAAGTGTCGACGATATTTTTTTATTTTTTTAAATGGAACACCCTGTATATTATCAGATATTCTAGATCTTCAATAAATTACAAATATTTTTCATATAGCATACCATATGATTAAATTCAACTGTTTCGGAAATACGGGCAAATGAATGTAGTACATTTTATTTAAACAAAACCAAGGTAATAACTTTAAAACACAATAATATAAAATAATGGTTATTTAATTAAATGTTCAAAATGTCGTCCTTCAGCCACCTGACAGTGTCCAATCCTGTCGGAAAATTCAGAACGCACGTTTTGCAAATGTTCACGAGAAATAACATGCACAGCATCTAAAATTCTGTTTTGAAGATCCTCCAAAGTCTTAGGTTGTGTACGATATACGACAGTCTTTAAATGACCCCAGAGGTAGAAATCTAGAGGTGTTAAATCTGGAGATCTAGGAGGCCATTCAATGGACCCTCTCCTACCTATCCACCTTCCAGGAAAAGTTTGATCTAAATAATTTCTGACATGTATACCAAAATGAGCTGGCGCCCCATCTTGCTGAAACCAAATGTCATTCGCTAGTATTTGATCGTTAACCTGATCATGATATAAATTAATCAAATTTGGTATAATTCTATTTCGAAGCAGATCTAAGTAGTAAATAGATGTCAAGTTTCCATCAAGGAAGAAAGGCCCAATAATATGGTTTCCAATTATACCTGCCCACACATTTAATTTTTGGGGGTGTTGCGTACGGTGCTCAATCATCCAATGGGGATTATGGTCTGACCAGTATCGACAGTTGTGCCTATTGACGAAACCATTAAGACAGAATGTAGCCTCGTCAGAAAATAAAATACGACTTACAAAGTTAGGTTGTAGGTCTATGTAGTCCATTATTTCTTGACAAAATTGCATACGCCTATCAGGATCGTCCTCTGATAGTTCTTGAAGCAAGCTGACTTTATAAGGAAACATTTTATTTTTTTTGAGGATTCTTCTAATTGATTTTTCGCTGTTTTCATGTGCAAGAGCAAGCTTTGGAACTGACGTCTGTGGTTCTTCTTGCAGGGCAAGCAAAACATCCAGGGATTTCTCGTCATTTGTAGCAGTTTTCGGACGACCTGTTTTTGGCAAGTTTTTTACCGTACCCGTATGCTCAAAGTTATGGAATATTCTATTAGCAGTTGATTTAGAAATGGGATCTCGAACAGGAAAACTTTGATTGAAAAGGTCGGTTGCTTCTTGAAAAGATCTCCGTCTATCCCCATATCCTATCATCATAAGCAGAGTAATCCGTTCTTGTTCAGTTAGCTGAACCATAGTTTTATCAGTTATATCAGAGGTTTAGTCGATAAATAAAAAACTCGCACAACTCACTTAATACAAATAAATAAAAATTAAATAGGAAATGTGTCAGAGTGACACTTGGGAGTCATAGAAACTAAGACTTTTATTTGGAATGTCATAATAAAAGAAATATGTTGCTTGATTTTTAAACAAAATGTAATATGGGCTTTCTAGATTCATTTGCCCGTATTTCCGAAACAGTTGAATTTAATCATATGGTATGCTATATGAAAAATATTTGTAATTTATTGAAGATCTAGAATATCTGATAATATACAGGGTGTTCCATTTAAAAAAATAAAAAAATATCGTCGACACTTGACAGTTGGTGACATTACTGACATATGGTATACCAGTCAAATAGTAAAATTTTTGTCCTATAGATTGCCCAAAACCCCGATTCGATATCACTTTTCGTTCGCTTGTAATTAAGCCGTTCCGGAACATTTGCCCAACCCTGTATGTGTTGAAAACACTGTAAGGTCCCTTTCCTTTTCGTCAGACCCTATAGCCTTGCCGATGAGCCGTAATACGGCGAAATGCGTCCAAGGATTGGGTCTGACGGAAAGAAAAGGGACAAACATCTTTCTTTATATTATACTTTTACTTCAACAATTTTTGCAGAAGGTTGAGAACTCACGACTAGAGGTAAATCCGCGGGGAGAAGACGTTCCACCACGAAAAGAATGCGTAACTCGACTCACTATTTAAAAACACTTAGTGCTGCTGGCCGAGCACTCCACAGAGAGGAGACGTTCCGCCACGGACAGAATCTTAAGAACTACTGACACTAAAAATGAAAACATTCGCTTTGTTGATCACCCTGCCCACGTGAAAACCATTTGCAACACCGCATCCCCTTAAATCACTCTTCATACCGCAACCCAGAACCCTGTTTAGCATGTACGCAACGTCCCCAACAGCCGCCGGCCGCATTTTGTCATAATTAGAAAAGACTTGCCGAAAACTGATCTTCACCGCACTTCAATCGAACCGAATATAGTCATATATATACTGCTTCTGGCTATACGCAATTGTTATAAAATTATTATGGGTTTTCTATTGTATTATTTTACCAAAAGGATTATTAAATGCGACGTGAATTCGCATACCAATGGTGCATACCAGCATTACAGTGTTAATATTTCGTAAACAGCTGAAGATAAGTATAGGGCATGATTAATGAAAAATGTCTAGAATTGATTGTGGAATATAAAAATGTAAAAATATATAATATGTTTCATTAAAAAATTAGAGTTGACACATGTAGCACTTTTATGATCTACCCTGTATAACATGTTTTTCCAAAAAAAAATATACTTTCAGCCTAAAAAAGTCTAAAGATCATTTAATAATATCATCATAAAAACCAAATTAAAACTCAACCCATAATAAAAAGAAGAACATTATCTTGTTTTACTATTTTTATCTTACAATCTAAAGCAAACACGAGTTGTTTCTCTGTGCTTTTCTATGGAAAATACGAAAAAATGTTATTCACATATTATGATTTCCTCATTAATTTATCATGTCGGTACCTTTGTGATGGACAAACAATCGTTTAAAACAATTATTGTGGTTTTCGCCGTCATAAACATTATTATTACTTTTCATATTTGAGTTTAGATAAATCATTGATATACTATGCCGTGTGTGTATTAATAGAAGCACATTAGTCATGTTTACAGTAAGTGACAGAAATGTAGACAAAGTTGTTATTTTCCTGTTTTATCCTCTAATTAATTTATTTATTATATCAATTATTTTATGACTGCTATTTAATTAATTTTAGTAGGTATATGTAATTTACAACTCTTAATAAACAATCATAATTTAAGCCTGACAACTCACATTACAGTTTTACAATAAATTCATCCGATGCTAATAGTAGTTGGGGAACTCTCAGTACTCTCGAACACCAATGTATTTTTTAGTTTTATTTTCCTCAACCCACGGTTTTTTTATAAAATGATTGCAATAACTCTTACCTAGCATATTCGTTAAAGTGCCACATATTTCTACAGCATCCAATGTGGTTAGTTAAGGATTTCGTTTCCGAATTCGATGGTATACGTTTTGAACTACATATTATTCGTTATTTTAATGTTAAATCAATTTTTTTTTCTAACTGGACAACTAGTTAAAGGTTCGTTAATATCCATACTGAATTAAAAACAGTTAACAATACTAAATAAAGTTAATAACTATATAAAACATTCTCTATGTGAACGACCAATGTACTACGAAAACTGAAAAAAAGTGACAAAATATATCGATAAATTAATAATAAAAACACACAAATTAATATTTTATTAAAATTTAAAAAGAGAAGTACGGCAATAATATTTTTTGCTCGGAGTTTTTTTCTCGGAGTTTTTTGCTCGGATTCCTTTCGTAGCCCACCAGCTGTGTGGCGAACTTTATCTACAAAAGGTGAAGTAAATCACAAATATCACCTGCCCCGCTAATAAACTATTAAACTTAAATAGCGCGACATACGATTGGGACGTGGCATGAACCTACGTATTATGCCATAAGCTAAACATCAAATAATGGTTATTTTTAATTATTTCCAAGACAATTGGAATGTCATTGTGAATTATTTAGTACCATTAAGCCAGAAGAGTTATAATAAACAAAAAAGAAATCCCATTATGGACTCATCATTACTAAATAAGTTTTCTGTTGCCCATTGTCGTAAATCAGAATGATATTGATTTGCATAAAATTCTCCCCGGCCATTTTTACGACTATAAAGCAAAAGCAGAGGTGCTTTGGTACGTTGTGGTTTATGGAAAACTTGATTATGTATTTTTACCAAACCTTTTTATTAATTTTAAATTACAAATTTAAGGACTAAAACATTGAACAACATGAATATTAAAAGCTCCATCTGTTTAGTGTTAAAGGTTGCGATTTATTTAGTTTCTGATTTACAAGGTGTCCCATAGAGATTTAAAATTTTCGAAAAAATTGAGTGTCGGAACAAAACCGTTTTTTTTTTTCAGAAGTTGCTGGACGAGATTTATAAAGTTTATTCTTTAATCCAATCTAGCGGGGTCAAGTCTGGAGCCCTAAGAGGTCAAGCTACAGAAGGGCTATTGCGACCAATCTATTTGATTTGAGAACTTTGATTGAGCCGTCCTCTAATAGGAGCAAGATAATGAATTGAAGCGACATCTAACTGAACATACAATTTCTTCCTATATTCTAACGGCAAACCGTGAATAGCATCCCAAAAATCAGGTTGCAAGTTGCAAGTACTCCAGAAATCACACACCATTTAAAGTTGTATTTAAAAAAAAGGTCCAATGGTACGATCTTTTAAAACACCACACCACACATTTACATGCTCAGAGTATTGACTTTTACAATGATATCCCCACTTCAAAATCTAATGTTTTGAGATGACACGGTCCCATTTGTAGAAAATGTTTCCTCGTCGGTGAACAAGATTTTGCCAAAAATATCATTGTCTTAATAAAATTTTGCTTTCATTGTTAGGCAGTACTCCATTATTCTTTCATCATCACCTGGTTGTAACGTGTTTAACAATCTTGGTTTGAATGGTTCAATACCATTTATTTAACATCTTGACGCAGAACTTTTCCGCCTAACATCAAAGCTTATTTACGGGGAATCATTTAAAATTCTTTCATCCTGTGGATGATGTCCTTGACGTTTTACTTTTTCTTGTACTATCAAACCGTGGTAATTGAACATCTGATTGACTTCAAAAATTGTACCATACAGTGTATGTATAAAGTATGACCATGGCTTAATAATCTTAGAATTTATTCGTCGACCTTACGCACCGAATGACGATATTGGCGTTTGTTTAGTATGTCTGGAAATCAAACGAATCTTAAGTTTTTATATGTAACACCCTGTATATTTTTTCATTTATAGATTATACATTACATTTATTACACTTTTGGTATAACATATTTTGTTCCTAATAATATCAGTAGTTTTCGAAATAACGAGTATAATTTAAAAAAATTATATTAAATGTTCAAATTGTTTTCCCTCCACAGCTTGACAGTGAGCTAATAAAATTTTTGAATTGTCTCGTAAATCATTTGTGGTGTTAATCAAGATTCTTCCAAAATTCGACGCTGCAAATCAGCCAAATTTTGAGGTTTTCTTGTATAAACTTCGTTCTTCAAGTGTCCTCATAAAAATTTTAAGCAATAGAAAGGTGCAGCCTAGGGTCATACATAAGCATACCAAAATTCAAACAAATCAATTTAGAAATAACGAAAATATAAGCCTGTTTCCATTAAAGTGAGACACCCTGTTTTTTAATGTTGAACTCTGTCAGTTTCTCTATTAAATAACTATTCTGGATTAATTAATTATTGACATACATACTCAACAAAACTATTACTCTATTACGGGAGCAAACTATTGTTTGTCGTGTACCGGTAATCGACATGCTCAGTTACGTAAACCGCATTGATATTTTTTCGTTTTCTTTACACTACACTCGATCATTTTTCGATATTTTCTGAATCAAACGATATTTTTAGGTATTTAGTTGCTTAGCAGACTCTTTCATTTTTAGTGAAATCATTTCTATCATGACATTCACCTTATTGAAAAATAATAATTTTTTTGTGACGCCATTTCGTTGATTGATGATTTTGTAATATTGTTAGTTCATTCACATGCTTTAATTGTAAGTGATTGTATAAAATTTATGGGTGGGTTCCTTATATTTTATACGCCATTTTCAAGAAATATAATTATTTTAGTATTACACTTTATAGGTACTAAAAGTCGCAACCGAATAAAAAGGTCTTAACTTTATACGAGTTTATAACTGCTAACAATAACTTTTGCATGACCCCGGAATGCAACCGGCCATAATTTCACAAGATGGTTTACTTTATATGCAAATGAACAAAAGTTAATAAAATTGGGATTATAAGGTGTCAGCTACTTTTTGCAATTTCGAACGCAATTTTCGTAAAGTAGCTACTTTGTTTGGTTGAACCAGGCCGTAATTTAATAGTGACTGTGTTGTAGCATCAGAAATATTCAGTTGATATAAATATAACCGACTTAATCAAGTACTTGAGTAGGTAATTCAGTTTAATTAACAAAGTAACAAAGGAAAAAATCTTAAAAAATGTGTTGGCTGTAGCAACAATATTAAATAGGCAAAGAATAAATTAATCTAACATGTAACTATAAGTTAATAATAAACCTGTGTTCTGTAAGGAAATATATTTTTAAAAATTAACCGTCTGTAAGTAGCAAGTCGTATATACCTACATAAATCTTTCTGATGCATCAAAAAATCCTCCATTTCTATAAAATCGGAGAAAAAATAAAATCGTCAACACCTGCCATAAAAATATTTCAGAGAGTAAATAATTAAAAATGTAACTAGAACTGTATACCGGACGTAAATAAGTCAAAACCAAATATTGGTTAGTATAAAAACGGATATGAAACATGTTCTTCTTAACGATGAAACAATATTGACAAGGTTGGATTTTTTCGTCTATATTACGGGAAATGAAAAGATAATTTTTGTGTTCATTTGTAGAAATCCGTTATGTATTTACAGAATAATTTGTTTCTTAATATTTAGGTTATGTGATTTATTTAATTAATCACTGAAGTTATCCGTCCGCCAAACCATAATTATGTACCATTTAAAAAGAATAAAGATATTGCAACCCGGTTTTCGCATTTTTGCGCTCTTTGTAATAGCTGTAAAAAAACTACACCATTACAGCGCCATCTCTCTAATTTGTTGAAAATCGTCGGGTAGTACTAAATCGGAATTCTAAATCAGTCTGGAATTCCCTTTTAAATAAGCCCAAACTCATTTCATTTGGATCAATAGAATAGATGATACAGCCATTTAAAAAAATATTTTTATTTTGTTAATTCTTTTCTGTACTATAGTCTATTTCAGAAAGGTGTAGAGTAATAAAAGCTCAATAGGTATGCAAAGGGACTACAGAGTGACGCAACGAATATTTAAGCCACTTTCATAATTTAGCATTGATTTCATTGCAAAATTCTTTCTTTTCATCAAGTGCGGGTTTGGGTCAATTTATGGGTTCTGCCTAGCGTTATCCATTCACAAACACTGAAAATGGTGTGACAAAGGCGTGCCGGTAGGATGTTGGTAAAAAAGAAAAAAAAAATCAATTTAACAGAATAAAAATTAGGCATTATGTACAATGTACATAGCATTAGCTACACTTATTTTTTATTAAACATTTTTAAAAAAATACATTATACAGAAATTAAATTATACTCGTAAAAAATATAATAAATTAAATTATACTCGTAAAAAGAAAAGAATTTTATTTTAACAGAATAAAGTTTAGGCATTATGTACATAGTATTAGGTACACTCAATTTTTATTAAAAATTATAAAAATAAATATAAAATACAAAAAATACATTATACTGAAATTAAATTATAAAAAATCATAATATTCTTCGTCATCTGAGGAACTGTCATCTCCTCTTGACGTTATAATTAACAGGTCGACGCGCGACGGTCCGATCGATCAGGTGGTCAAGATTCCACATTTTCTCCTCTTCTTTAATGACATGATGGACTGCTTTTCGCCAGTTCTCTGGTGTAACTTCCTTAATGGCTTGATCAAACAGTAGCTTAACGTCTTTCATTTTGAATGTCGTGTTGTGTCTTGCTACAAATCCTTTCACTGCGCCCATATAAGTTCTATAGGATTTAGTTCGCAATGATATGGCGGTGTGCGCAGCACAGTTACACTACGTTTTTCTGCTAAATCTTCCACGGCATATTTCATAAAACGATGTTTGTGTAAATTTGCTATAGCTAATAGTTCCTTCTTTATGAAATTATCTTCAAATTTAATACTTTTGGTGCCTAACCAGTCGATAATTTCTTGTTTTCTCCAAGTTGAAGTTGAAATCTTCCCTGTGCGTCGTGAATGATAGCTTGCGTCATCCATAACAACTGCTGAATCAGCTGGAAGATATTTTATCATTTCACCAAAATAGTCCTTAAAAACATTCGAATTCATGTCCTCGTGGTAATCTCCCGTATTGAAAGACTGAAAGGTTAGCAAACCTTCTTTTAAAAATCCCTCTTCGCTTCCAATATGGACGATTATTAGTATCTTCCCTTTACCTGAAAGCACCTTAATACCTGTTGACAGGCCTTTCATAAAAAAAGCTTGGCGAGCACTGGTTATATTTTTGTCTTGCCACAATTTTTGGTGCTATATAACCTTCATTAATCCACGTCTCATCAAGATAAAAGATTTTCTTCTGCTCTCTTCTGTACTGCTTTATACTTCTCAAGTATTTTTGTCGCCAGCAAACAATTTCATCGCTTTCCAGTAAAAGTGATTTACGGTTATGCTTTTCCCAGACAAGATCCATATTTTTTTAAGTGGTCCATAAAAGTTTTCTAGTTATAAAGGGAATACTGTCATCCTGGCCAAGCTCAATTAGAATCTTATCTAGTGTGGGTATTTCTTTTTTAAAATAAAGAGAGTGAACTTTTCTTCGAACTACACTTTTGGTGTCTTCCTCAAGGACTTTTACTGGTCTGTCTGGACTTTTCTTGGGAGGTTCCACTTGACCTGCTATCTTTCTCTCCCGCAATATTTTAAAAACGGTGGACTTTCCAACTCCAGTCATTGGGGAACATCGGTCGACAGTTTCTTGTACAGTAAAATTCGGATAATCGTATTTTATGTACATTTAGAATAATAACTTATTCACTCACTGACAGCGAAGAATTATTATTAATATAATATTTCGATTTTAACACTTCAGGCCAGAAAACATACCTTTCCTAATCCTCTTACGCAATTACTTGAAATTTTAATATTACAAACAATACTATTTTATCTTAATACCCGTTAGCCTAATTCTCTAAAATTTTTGGTTAGTTATCATAAATAATTTAATGCACAAAAATTATCTGCACCTATGGCCGACACCGAAATTGAGCCGAACTGGACGGAATCTCCCATTTCATTACTCTACACCTTTCTGAAATGGACTATAGGCATTTTAGCTATCTCTTCTATCCTTCTCCCTTTGAAGCCTTTCGACACATTCATACAAGTTAACTTGAATCAGGAAGTTCAGCTATACCTATCTTTATACAGTTTAATATATAGGAATTTAGTATAAAGTCTGTTCCCGTTTCATATCGAAACACCGCAATTATCTTCTCATTCATTAGATAGTGCGGCTCATAATGAATTATACCAGCATCGAGTTGAAATAATTTTGTGCTCTCTCATTGCATATCATTGCAGAAGAAATACATAATACTCAGTACTTTTTTGCCCAATTATAACTGCTTTACAAAAGTACTATTCGACCGTGCTCTTTCTACTTCAAGAAATTAACACCTTGTACGATTATCTACGGTTAAAATGGGTACCTTCGAAAGGCAACTTCATTTCATTCAGTCTTTTCCTATAATTAAATCAGTTCAAAGGTGAATCATATTTCTGCAAAAGGAATCGTAATAACATATGATTAAGATGTCCGTTTTCGTTGTAGTTGCTTTGTTATAATATTACTATGACAATTTATAATTATTATTACTGTAAAGTGTTTTTTTTAGAAATGGTATAGAAAGCGTGACGCCAATTATCTTGTCTTGGTCCGTTATAGGGATAAAAATCCTTAGCTGTAAAAATGGCCACCTGTGTGGGCAAATTTAATTTCCTCTTCGTATTATGGTGAATTATGGTTCAATTAGAGGTAGAGGTTGATTGCTTATTAAACATCGTCCCTTCTTTAGAATAATATTTACAATTTACTGCAAAGTATGTTTTTACTCTAAGTTTAAATGAGATAAAGACCAATCAGAACCGATATTTCGAGAATTCAAAGCACAAGTGGACCAAGTCCATTTGATCTCATTTTGAAAAAGATATGCCTAAAATTATTATTTCTGTTTAACCTAAACTAATTTCCAAATATGTGTAAAGAATGGGATTTAGGGAAAATGTGCCTGTGATGGACCTCCGCCAATGGTGAACCACCAGCTGTATTTCCAAATTTACCGCGCATTATACACTACCGCCATATTGGTTAGGTTGATTAGTAGAGTAGATAAAAAAACTAACCCCATCAGCTTGTAGAGGAGGAAAAGTTACTATATGGAACTGAAAACCGCAACGTGATATCTTTTGTTAAACTAGAGAAATTAGGGATAATAATAATTAATATGGAAAAATAGGCCTTTTTTTAAAACATTAATTAATCAATTAAATCAACAAGATATCACGTTGCGGTTTTCAGTTCCTTATAGTAACTTTTCCTCCTCTACAAGCTGATGGGGTTAGTTTTTTAATCCGACGTTTCGGATTCGAGCGACCATCATCAACTTTTTTATTTTAAATACGGACCTGGAATTTTTATTCCACTATTTAATGGCCTTTATAAGTCTAAAATAAAATATGATGAAAAAGTCATATCATAACATTTGATTTTTTTGAGAAAATAATTATTCATTGAGGAATTACGGAAAAACGCCATCTAGTGGCCACCATCAGAATCAATATGGTATAGCTAATAGATCTACGTGTAGAGGAAAAGAAGGGCTTTTTTTCAAGACCAAGTTGAATAAAATCGGTTTATCCAAAGCAGAGATATCAGCGTTTGAAAGAAAAAAAGTTTGACCTTCTCCCACCACTTTATTATTGAAAATAGAAAAAAACGATTCCCAATATAAAGTTGCATAATTTTATGAAGAATACAATTCTTATATTTTCAACATACTTTTATTGAGAAAAATCAAGAGAAAATCGGCATTTCTATTTTGAAAGTTCTCTAACGCCCCCTAGCGGTCATTTTTCGAACTTCAAAATAATTTCCAGCAATTTCTCTTGGTCGCTTTTATCGATATATATTTTTTCCTAAAGTCCTAGTGTTATTACTTTCTGAGATATAGCCGATTACCTCCTTAGGTGGAACACCCGGTACTTATAATAAATTAATATACATGTAAGAAATGATACACAGGACTTAAAACACACAGTATTTTATTAATTAGAGAAAATACAATTCGAATTACAGCGTGGCTTCATCGACCAAAGCCGTAAAAAGTCTGTTTATGCAAAATCCACAATCCCTGTTCCCAAGCCCCTTTCTTCCCGTACCAAACCATTAAGTACCCATCGGCGCCGATGCCTCCATAAATCTGTCTCGGCGTCCACTTGAAATACGGTCAACACGGCCGCCAAGTCGACCGCCCAAGAGATCCAGGGCTTGGTATCCCACACGGCCATTCTGACAAAGTAATTCGTTCTCGAATTACTGGGATGATGAACAGGAGCTGATGATCTGAAACAAAAGAAACGGAAGCAGATTTTTGCCGAATGGTTCTTTCTATTAACACCCTCGCCGCGCGAGCAGATTGTGAGTGACACTCGCCGCCAATACAAGAACTCCAATTTATTACGATGGCTCTTTTTGTTTTAAAGTACGGCTTTCAACAAACAGCAATGTCTGCAAAGCTTTATCGCAGGATATAGTCGTAGCAATAATTTTTGTTTCGAAGTACGGCTTTCAACAAACCCAAATGTTTGCAAAGCGTTATCGGAGTGTATTATAGTCGCAGCAATCATTTTGGTTTTAAATGGCTTTCAACAAACACAAATGTTTGCAAAGCGTTATCGGAGAATATAGTCGCAGCAATAATTTTTGTTTTAAATGGCTTTCAACAAACACAAATGTTTGCAAAGCGTTATCGGAGTATATTATAGTCGTAGCAATAATTTTTGTTTTAAATGGCTTTCAACAAACACAAATGTTTGCAAAGCGTTATCGGAGAATATAGTCGCAGCAATAGTTTTTGTTTTAAATGGCTTTCAACAAACACAAATGTTTGCAAAGCGTTATCGGAGAATATAATCGCAGCAATAATTTTTGTTTTAAATGGCTTTCAACAAACACAAATGTTTGCAAAGCGTTATCGGAGCATATAATCGCAGCAATAATTTTTGTTTTAAATGGCTTTCAACAAACACAAATGTTTGCAAAGCGTTATCGGAGAATATAATCGCAGCAATAATTTTTGTTTTTCGTTTACTCACAATCGCTTTCACGGATTATAATACCACTGATTAACTACCTATAAAGTCAAAATTTAGTCCTCGGAGAATTCGCCTGGCCAGATCCGAAGCATGTCTTTTGCAACAACAGTTTTTCTATTGGTCGACAGGTTTTTTAATTCAAATCTATCATTCGGTAAAACTTGTACCACTTCAAAAGGACCGTCGTATTTTTTGTCCAACTTTGCCAAGTGGTTACTGCCCGAAGGTTGAAATACAAGGTCGCCTTCAGTAAATACTTTATTCGACCTCCTTGTCTTATCAAACAGATGTTTTGCCTGCTCAGCCTGGTTCCTAATTCGCTGGTATGCCAGATTTCGATCGTCTTCCAGACTTTTAGATACGTCGCGATGTGGTATAGATTCAGTCAGCGTTTTAATATCGGGTATGCTACCGTGGACTCCCGTTAACAAATAAATAGGTGAAAATCCCGTAGTCTTTTGCACGGTGGTATTAAGCGTAGTTTGTAACTTTAAAATGAGGCTTGGCCACTCAGGCTTATCGTTGATCTCTGTTCGAAGTAAATTTAAAACAGTATTGACATATCTCTCAACTTGCCCGTTACCGCGAGGGGCGCTTTTCGCAATCAAGTGCTGTCGAATACCTACTTCTGACAGCATTTGTTTTACGACCTTATCGGTGAAATTCGTACCTCTATCGCAAATTAAAGTTTTGGTAATGCCAAACATATTTAAATATAACTTTAGAGCGTCACACATCTCGGGACCTGAAAGGGTCCTAAGGGGTACTAGAAATAAAAATTTGGTAAAAGAATCGATTAAAAGCAATAAGTATTTAAACCCTTCGGCAGCTACCGGAAACGGTCCTACGCAGTCGGCGTGTACTACCTGAAAAGGGATGGGCTTTTTATCAATGGGATGTAATGAGGCCTGTTTGGGGCCACTGTGAGCTTTACCGACAATACACTTTAAACAATTGTCGCAATATTTCTTGACAAATTTCGTCATTTTAGGAAACCAAAAATAATGATTTATTTTTGCGAATGTTTTATGTGGGCCGACGTGACATTGCTCATCGTGGAATAGCCTTAACAAGCCTAGACGACTGCCCTTCGGAACAAAAGCACGATACATTGGAGGGTCCTGACCGGTGTTTATTTTTCTAAAAATGATATTGTTTTGACAGAAATAATCGCCGGTGAGTTTACCCTCCAGAAGCTGTCGTTGAATGGCTTGGGTCTCGGGGTCATGTTTTTGAGCCTTGCGCAGCCAGTTGTCGGTGGAGATGGTATTTACTTCATTAACTTTGGGGACCACCTCCGCGGGGTTTCTACTGAAATAGTCGGCGTGCTGTATATATTTACCCTTTCGGTACTCGATGTCGAAGTCAAATGACTGCAAATAAAGCCACCATCTCGCAACCCTAGGAATCAGTTCCTTTTTATTTTGTGATAATTTTAGCGAATTACAATCTGTTATAATTTTAAAATTAATCCCTAACAAATAAACTCGAAAATGTTTAATTGCGTAATATGCTGCCAAAGTCTCTAGTTCGTACGAGTGATATTTGGATTCTTCGTTCGATGTCCGCTTTGAAAAATATGCTACTACTTTTAGCTGCTTGTTTTCGTGGCGCTGAAAAAGTATAGCCCCAAAACCGATAGAGCTTGCATCAGTATGCAGCTCTGTTGGTAAGTTATGATCAAAAAGGCTAATAAGGGCCTCTGACTCAGGAACGCGCTAACATACTCTTTCGCTATTTTTTGATCTTCGCCCCAGACAAACTTTTCGTTAACTTTCGTTAGATTCATTATGCAAGCTGTGCGCGACGATAGTTTGGGAATAAATTTACGAAAATAATTCGCCAAACCCATGAACTGTCGAACCTGTTTTTGTTTTGTGGGTCGGCGGCTTTTAACAGCGCTTCCACTTTACTTTCCCCAGGTCTTACCCCTTTTTCTGATACCTCTTGCCTTAGAGACTCAATCGTGGTCTCGAAAAAGTGACATTTTTTAATGTTTAGTGAAAATCCTGCAACCGAGAGGGGGCACCTAGGACTCGATTTAATTTTTGCAGACCCTCAGAAACAGATTTCGACGGAATCAAAATGTCATCTAGGTAAATTAACGCGTCTTTATCTTTTAAATCGCCTAATGATTTACAGATTGCGCGTTGAAAAACAGCAGGAGCATTTGCCAGGCCGAAGGGCATACGCAAAAACTCGTAGTGCCCGTCGGGTGTTACGAAGGCAGTTTTGACATGTATATCGGTGATATCACCAATGACAATTTCCAAAATTTGATTCACCGGCAGGTTAAGATTTAACAAATTAAAAGGAATTTTTTTTTTCTGGCATACTCACAATAGGAATCCGCCTCGTACGTCGCTGGTAAACAGGCTTGCTCTGCGTAGCTTGACGCTGAGGTTGCGCTTGGCTGAATAGAGTCTGGATATTTCGGTCCTAAAATCCTCCCAAGTTTTCTGCACAGGCTTCCACATTGAAAACCATTCTTGAGCTTCCCCAGTAAGGCCACTTGCACTCCTAACTAATAGTTCGTAACTTGACCAGTGAAAAGTCTATCCTAGTTTTTTCATTTCGTCGCACCATTTTGACGCGCCGTCATCATCCCGAACTGGATTGAAAACTGGAACACTCACTGGGGTCGACACGGATGTTTTAGCACTATCGTCTTTTAGGGTTCTAAACGATTCGGTTAAAATCCTCGCGAACTCTTCCATGGTGCTTTTAGTGAGCGAATCCCACTTCTGATGTAAGAAATGATACACAGGACTTAAAACACACAGTATTTTATTAATTAGAGAAAATACAATTCGAATTACAGCGTGGCTTCATCGACCAAAGCCGTAAAAAGTCTGTTTATGCAAAATCCACAATCCCTGTTCCCAAGCCCCTTTCTTCCCGTACCAAACCATTAAGTACCCATCGGCGCCGATGCCTCCATAAATCTGTCTCGGCGTCCACTTGAAATACGGTCAACACGGCCGCCAAGTCGACCGCCCAAGAGATCCAGGGCTTGGTATCCCACATACATATAATGCAACTAACGGTAAAAATAAACATAATAAACATTGCTACTACAAAGTATTACTATGGCTTTTCATTTAACTACAAGATCCGTTCCTGTGTAAAGCAGTACCCCTTATTTCATTTAATTTCAGTAATATAAACAGTGATGCCAGCTGGGGCCAGGTGGATTTCGCTAGTTGGCATGCTCATCGACAGTTTTATATGGGTAATTTTACCAAGAAATTTTTCAAAAACGTATGTTTGGCAATCGAACAGATAACGAGGTTTCTTTGGGTGTTTACAATATAATAAAACTATTATTGCAGTTATTAGGTCAAACGAAATATGTTCGGATGGACTTTACATGAACTACTACACACCCTGTCTAAGGTAAATAAAACAATTCACCTTTGACAAGGTTGTTTCGGTAATGCTGTCATATGACGTTTTATCCTTAACTTGTCAAATAATGGTTTTATAAAATTTGTCATTTTTTATATGGTTTATAAAAACGCGCACGATTACGAAATAGAAAATTTCAATTAGGTGAAGAGGACATTTTGCGGAAAGATGAGTGCGGATTATTTTATGAGCGAGCACCTTGGAATGGAAAGATTTACTGGTAAGTACAAAGTGACTGACTGTTTTTCATAGCATGGGACGTGATCAATAATGCTAATGAGATAGAAAATTAATAAATTAAAGCATGGAAAGCGGAATGAGCGGAAAATGAACTTAAAAAATAGTAGATCTCGTAGATTGAATTCATTAACAATTTTACCTCTGGGACTTTTTTTCATTTTTTTTTCATCAACAAAGAATAACACGTGTTTTAAAAAATAGAAACTAATCGAAATAAGTTAAGGTTATTATTCTAATTTCTCTGAGAAAAAAGCTGGATTTATAATCTTAAAAAGTTCGTAAAGCTGAGGTTCAGTTGACGTTGGAAATAAGAGTTCAATAAAAACTAACGGGAAACACTCAGTTCCATTTATAAACTGAGTTCATGCAAAGTTCGATAGTTTCGAAAAGTTCCCTGGTAGTTCGAGACAACCAATTTTTATGTTCGGAGTTCGGAAAGTTCGTTCCGACCAATGAAGACGCTATTTTAAAGTCATGTGGTTCGTTGTTTACGTCGCCATTCCGCCATTTGTATTTTCTTTTTAATGTAAGGTCAGTTTTTGTTTTGTGCCGGAAAATTGGAAAAGAAAGAATGGATAGTAGGGAGTAGTGATGACACTAATTTATTGTTACTCGACTTTATTTAAAATTATGAAATATTTTAATTCATCTGTTTCATCGTAGCTTAATGATTTCTGTAATAATTGTAATTATCCTTTAGTTGACAATGGTCGCGTTCATCAGAACATAGCGCTTAAGTAGCTAGTGATAAAAACGATTCATATGAATACACGTCATTTAACTATAGAGGAAACAAATCAAGCCATTTGGTTGCTACATTAGGGTAGTCCAAAAAACTGTCTACACTCGCGCATCTTCTTCGCGAACAGTTCAGCTTTTTCCTCCAAAACTGTTAATATTGTGTTGTTCGTATTACCTAACGAAAACTTATATTTAAACATGTCTCGGTTATTAAAATTTTTAAAATTGGTTACGTACAAAAACAAAATATTAAATTGTGATATTAAATATTTCTCCACATCTCTGCAAAAAGTATTTTATGTAGGATGCTAATATTTTTAATGCACTTTGAGGAATAAGAGTACCACTTTAATCCCTAGGGACTAAAATAATTTTTTAATCCCTAGGGATTAAAATAAATTAATTTAGTTAAAATACAAAATTCAGGTTTATTTAACCAATTCGTTTATTGGAAATAACTAAACATATAACAAATTAAAGTAACTTAGAGCTAATTATTGTAGCCTTCATCATGAAATACTGACTTCACAATGACGATACCTTGAGCTTGCGTGACTTGTCCAAAAAGTAAGCTAATAGCACATTTTCTGCAGTAAAATTTTCTACACTTCGTTCTTCATACCATTTTTTATAATCTGTGAACTGTTTCCCAAAGAGATGGTGAGATTTTTAAGGTAGTAGCTGGCCAATAGCCACTTTGGCAGCTTTTTTAATGTCCATCTTTGGAATTCTTATGATTCTGGTGGATCGACAATATATATGTGTTAGATTTTTGACAAATCAACTTGTTAGCGTCATACTGGATATTTTTTCTTAAGTGTCATAGCACACCAAGATTTTGAGTGACAGCATGACATTTTGTAAATAGAGTACCGGTATTTCACCTTTTTGTCTTTAATTAAGTTTCTTTAGATATTTTCGCAAGGTGCATAAAATAGTGTAAAAACCACAGGGCAAAAGTATCTTTGTATCCCACACATCACACGCTTCGCTCAGGCTTCAATATTTTCGCTTCGGGATAAAAAGTATCACTTTAATCCCTTGATTTATAATATACTATTATTTTTACCTAGCATGAAAAGTAAATAAGTTGAGTGGGTGGGACAATGTTATTCACCCTATATTTACGAACCTTGTCTTTTACAGAGCATACACCTAGAAATGAAATTCAAGGCAGCATTAGCGGCGGTGGGTCTAGCAGGAGAGGAAACGATAGTAGACTGCAAGGTAAGTAAAAATAAATTCCATTAAAAGTTGCATTTTAACTTTATTAAACAATATGTTCTAAAATATAAATTTTCAAAATTCGTTTCTACTGTCGTCCTCAAACGGTTTTACAGGAGAATCGCCGTGTAAAGTCAGTGCACTCAATTTATCACAAAAAGTATGAAACGAGAAATTTTTTTGGAAAGATTCCCTAGCAATTTCTCCCATAAACGACTGTAAATGTGGGCTCATCATAAGCTTTCTCATAACTTGTGCCATAGCTGTAGGCTCAGGTTCGGTGGTTATTCCTGAAATTTTATTTTGTAACAGCTTCGGAGCTATTCCCTTGTTAGTGGCGACAATAGGTTTTCCAAGACTCATAGCTTTCAGAATAAAATCGGCTTGTAGGCTTGTTCGCGAGGGGTAAATTATTATTGCTGACTCCATTATCAAAGTTTTTTCGTGTATGACGGGAAGTTGTTTGAGAAAGGTTACTTGAGAAGCGCACACTCTTTCTTTGGCTATAGATACAAGCTCAGTATAGTATAGTTTCTCGTCCAATGTCTTACAGTTTCCAGCAATCACTAGTTGGAAACGCTTCGTAATATCTTTATCGGCAATAAGCATAAGCAAAACCTCGAAAGCATCCAAAGCCAATCGGAAATTAGAAGATCTTCTAAACTTTCCAATGGAAAGGAACATAATTGTATTTTCCAAAAGGTCTGGAATTATTCTTTGGATTTTTATTCCAGGCTCGTTCCAAAGTCCTACGTCTATTGCAGGATATAACACCACAGGTTCCTTGGAAACTGACGGTAACGAATTCTTAAAAATTTCAGAAAATCCCGCTGTCTCAACGATAACCTCATCGGCAAGCTTAATAAATATGGCCTCGAGTAGAGATGGGGCGTACACTGAATGCTCGCACAGATCAGGTATATTTCGTATATCTTCATATGATTGTACGTAAAACAGTTTGTATTTAGTAAATAAGTGTAAGATGTACAACGCCACCATGCTAACGTCGAGAACTATCAGGCTCGGTTTTTCTTCAGGCGGGTAGAACACCATTCGGAATGCCATCCATGCTGCTTTAAATGCAGACATGTGTCCCCGTAGAATTCCCAAGAAGCTCCGCGGCATCCACCATGCCGAGTGCCTAATCTTTATTTTATCTGAAAACTAATAAACGGTAAAATTAAACAAAGAACACTTTAACTGTGGTGTGCAAACTGACCTTATAATCCTCTATAGATTCCCCCTTACTATATTGAGACGTAAATAGGGTAACTTTGTATCCTAATTGATGATAAGCTAAACCAAGGTTTAAAATATAGCGATCGCATTTTCTTTTTGCTAATTTTTCGTGTAAAATAACCACATGTTCTCTTGCATGGGCCAGTCGCCTTTGTTGGACATCATCACTGTCTTGTAAAAGAATTTCCATTTGAAATAAAAATATTAGATTTTGACAAACCTTGTCATTTTCAGGTTGTGTCAATTTGATTATTTTAATTTAATACAAGAACCTGCTATATCGTACCCAGGTGCAATAAATTTATCTTGCCGGTATGCAGGGCTAACCTAAAGCTGTCCATACTCCGGAAATCATGAAACCAGGCATCGGTCTGTCTACACACACAGAGCATCGCTTCCCAATAACCATGACTCTTCAAATAATCTGCAGTCCATGTAGATTTTTCGAGAATGTTTTCATGAGCCACAGCGATCATTTGCAAGACATTGTCATTCACAAATTATTGTAATAAAGTAAACTAATAGAACAGTTAAAATTTTTTATAAATTTCAAAATCTTCCGTATTTTATTCGCTACCTTCATGTGGAACTTTGTACTGAATCACGCGTAGAAGAAATCAATTTTGAACAAAATTGACTGAATTATTATGACCCGTTTCAAAAATTAGTGTTTAAGCCATTTTTCGTGCTCCACTCGTTATTTTCGTACTGGAGCTCGTCCAAGTTCAGCATGTCAAGTAATGATGTTAGGGTGGTCCCTAAGTACGTTGCCAAATTAAAGAGGGTGCCTAAGATAATTGCTTCTTCAATCAAATTATTTTTTGTAAAGTCTGTTCAGAGATATAAGAAAGTGACTAACTGATCCCTATTAGGAAAGACCCGGGCCAGCTGTAAAATAGAAATATGGCCGAACAGGTCCGTATTTTGCTTAAAAACTATTCATGGTTTGTAATAAAAATAAGTAAGACATGAAATGAAGACCACAGGGGAAAAAGACGGAATGTCGCAAAATATACCAAATTTAGTTAATAAGCGCGTCTAAAATATGAGATACAGGGGAAAAACGAGGAATGTCCATCGAGAAATGGTAAAAACAGGGAAGGTCCACAGATTGCTTTGACGCGGATAACAGGTGATTGTTCTATTTTTAGTATGTATGTTTATCTCGAATAAACAAGTTAATGTCGTTTGATATTAATATTATTGTACTTTTGTAAGTTAAAGGTAGTTTTGAAAAGTAAATACATTAATATAATAATATAAAATTTCGTGCACTATGGAAGACAATGAATATAGTGAACAGCATCAGCAAAGTAAGTTCAAGAAAAGAAAGAGACATGGACGGCTTAAGGATGTAAATAAAAGAATGAAGTTAAGAACTCATGAAGCGGGGAATGACTGTAAGTGTAAAAGATTAAGACGTTTTGAGAAAGTTAGTAGTGAAGAGAGGCGGATACTTTTAAAACACTTCAATATGCTTGAATGAACTAATGAACAAAATTTATATTTGTGTGGATTAATATCATGTAATTCCGAAATAAAACACCTTGAAGTATTTTGCGACTCATGCGGGGGTCAAAACAAAAATTATAATATGATCAAATACATGCATTATATACTATATTATATAACTTGGGTACAAAGCTCAATACTACCACCAAAACAGAAAAGGATTGATCCTGTACTGCGAGCTAATGAATTTTTACATCCTGACCGAAAGTACGAAGGTAAGATTTTTTATATTGATAATGTGGTACTATTACTTATAATACGATTATTTTAGGTCTAATCCTAATAGGCGACGAAAAATTTAAAGATTTGCAAGGTCTAAAAGTAATTTGTTCCGAAGAAGCCCAAACCTATTATGACATGTTACCTCATGCCACGAAGATAGATAAACAAAAAAAAACGGCAATAAAGAAACAATTACACGCAAGAAGTAAAGTTGGACAATCCTCCTTTTTCCCTAGGAAATATGATTTTTTTTTGGACATTCCCTCTTTTTGCTTAGAAGAAATGGTTACCTTTTAGTTTACTATGTATTATTTTTAATAAACATACGTTTTCAATTGCAATGATTTTAAATATTTATTACAGATAAATACATAGATAAAAATTGCTACATTTTATGTTGATATATACAACGTTAAAGAATTGCAGAAGTTCCATACTTTAAAATCGATTTTTCTCGAAATTAATATTTTGCGACATTCCGTCTTTTTCCCCTGTAGTCCTCAAATAATATTTTATTTATGTTTAAATATGAAATTACAAGTTATTTTATTATTAAAAATTATATTTATGATTACAAAAATATACAAATTATTCAGTACTTATCATAATTATTCACTTAATATAATAATATCACTATCGCTATCATCATCTGTTCTAATTATTATTTGTGCTATATTGTTTATATGGATATACGATTTTTCCACTTTTTCAACATGTGTAACAGAGTTTGCCCAACTTTGTGAAGGGATGTCAAAAACTTCAGTTTCTATAAGCTCAAGTACACTGGAGTTAATAGTAGGGCAAATATTGTTACGACGAATGGCAGATTTCAGTTGGTGCCAAACATGTTCGATGGGATTAAATATACAATGGTATTGTGGAAGCCTTAAAACTGTTTGCCCTAGATTTTTTGCATAATTATCACAGAAGTATTCCTTTTGTAGTTTTAAACTTTGTAAAACCTCAATTAATTGCTTTTTGGTGTAATCTTCCTAAAAATAAATGCCACTATCATACATATAGTTTTGGGTTGTAGCTTTTGTGTCATTTAAAGAGGGAGTCTTGGTCAATTGCCTACTATGGTAGCTTGCATTATCCATTACAAATACGCTATTCGGAGGTATATTTGGAATTAGCTTGTTTTTAAACCAATCTTCAAATAAATCAGCAGTGGTGTCCTCATGGTAATCCAGAGAAGAATCTTTAATATTTTTTGCAGACAGAGAAAGTCCATTTGAAATCCATCTGTCTTTAGATCCAGCATGCAAAATCGTAATTTGTTTACCTCTTTTTGATGGCGCGCTTGTTTTACACTTGCCGCTTGAGTCAACCCAACCCTTTTCCGAGGTATCATGTGTGTCGAACCAGGTTTCATCCAAGTAAATAATCGGCTTTTGCTGATCTCAATCCTAATTTTTTGTACTTAGATATTCGGGTCGCCATTCCCGAATTCTACTGGATTCCATTAAAACTTGTTTTTTTGTTAATTTTTTTAAATCTAAAACCCATGTGTTGGATACACTTCCATAACGTTATGTTGTGCTAACGTCGGTTTCATCTTTTTCAAGCCTCTTAATTAAATTATCTAATGTAGGTCCCATATACCTGTGAAAAATCTGAAAAAGGCACACATCACAGGTATATGCGAGAGGTCGCCTACGCTCGAATGAGCATGGCACATAAAGAAGAATGTAGGCACGCTGTGTTCCTCGTATAACTCAATTATAATATAACTTAATTATAATATAAATTTTATCTACTACTTTAAGACATTTTTAAGTACGGACCATAATTTACCTGCATTTATTCATTCATTCATTCATTGTTTGTTTATGGCCACCCTTGGATAATCCCATTCAAAGGCAAAATGTAACTTTCTTATATCTCTGGACAGGCTTTACCAAGTTGTAATTTATATCTTTTTTTTTAGATATCGAAGAGCAGTTGGAAATGGCCGAATCAAGATGTAATAATTTAAAAGACCAATTAGATTATATGAAGCAGGTTTGTGGTGTTAGCAAAATCATCCCCCAAAAAACAAGAAAGATATCTAATGCAAATGCCCCTCCATCTGGTATGTTCTTATGAGTCTTGTGGGTAATATATTATAACATTAATAAATTTATTGGGTTTAGCGAATGGAGACGAGCTTGCAACAAGCAACGACGATAATGCTAATAATATTCTGGCCAGGAATATCATAGTAAGCCGTCAGAAATCCAACGCTATTGAAACTGACAATACCGGAGCTGCTGTAAGAACAATAAACAATATTTTAAATGGAATTACCAACTCGGTAAATCGATTATCGGAAATCCATTCCCAGATTACGACACCTAGGACAAAATTGTCAGTTGGAGTTTCCCCAAGTAAGTTTATCATAACAACCAAAAATCTAAGTACATGGCATGCCGACCTCGATGGCCTGGCGCCTTATTATGCTCCATTGATTCCTACTCTTATCAAAAGAATGTCTCTGACAAAGTTCAAGGCACTGACGATGAGGGATGTATGGGAGTTCCATCCGGTGATTTTGCTAATGTCTAGCCATGTTAATTGTGCCATCTAATACGAAATTCCATGGTTCAGGGTCAGTTAAGGTAACTTCCACTTGTAGCATTTCTTCCTTGAACAGACAATTCTTGGATAATCCTGTTGTGCTTTTCCAGTTTCCTTAAAAGATAGAGTACTCCTCTAGAACTGAGGAGATTGCTGCTGTTTTTTTAAGTCCCTTTAGTAAATAGTGCCTCCTGTCTATCTGTATATCTTTCCCTTACTATTATTTACTGAGAAGTTGTACTACCATTACTCTTGCCTGGAAGATGGCTGGATGCACTCCCAGGTTTGTGAATACACCTTCTCTGGTTGTTGCTTTATGCACTTCCTCCTCAGTATTCATTTCTGTCTCAGCATCAGTGTCTTGTGTCTTTCCTGGTTCCTTAAAAAATAGAAGAGCTCCTGTAGGACTGATGAATTTCCTGTTGTTTGTTTAAGGCATTTAGAACCTCCTGGATATCAGATATGTCTATATGTATATCCTCTCTTTACCGTTATTTATTGAGAGGTCGTAACTACTATCGCTCTTGCATGGGAAATGGCTGGGTGTACTCCCAGGTTTGTGAATACACCCTCTTTGGTTGTTGCTTTACACACTCCCTTACCAGTACTTATCTCTGTCTCAACATAATTGTACTAGAAAGATCAGTTGTGATTCTTTAGTTGTTGTTTCTGCTGCCATCCCATTTCTGGCAATCAGAAAGTTCTCAATTTCACCCCAAGCTAAGGTTGTTGTGGACTATTATCTGTATAAATGTAATATGTGTGTGGAGAGAAGAAGTGAAAACGTCAGATTTGTTTACAAATATGTTTTATTGATTTTAGGATCAGAAATAGTTTACAATCACCACGAATTCAGGAAGACCAAGGAAGAAGCTGTAGGGGTTATCCCTGAAATTAAGGTTGAAAGTTCGACAGCATTAAGATCCAAATTGAGGGGGCAGAAAAGGAAAGCTAAATCGTTAAAAACTTCCTCGCAGCTTACGGTGAAGAAAACTTCAAGAATGGAAAAGAAACTTAAATCAACTATTTCTAAATCATCCGCAGTTATAGAGAAACCGTCTACTACCATTATAAAGACCCGATACTTGACCAAACTGAAAGAGAAAAGTAGCAATCTGGTAGAAATTTATCATAACGATGCTATAAAGCATAGTGACTCTGACGAGAGCAACTTAAAAAAGTCCAGACAAAAGAACGAAAGGAAAAGTTGCGAGGACATTAAGGAAGATGATAGTATCCCACCTCTGAATATGCAAATACTTGCTTTAAACGACGAACCTCATATTATACGATCAGCCAAAACTGATCAGACCTACCAAAACGGTTTCAGCAATCGCAATGGCTACGATCCTCCTAATGCACCACGTACAATTATAAGTTGCTGCTATAGCAGGAACTATGAGCTGCCGACAGTAGCTTCAAGGATGAAGCAAGTTACGAAAAGCTATCTGGGAAATTTAAGTTTGAAAACCATTCCGTTTTGCGCTGCTATTTCGACTACTCAAAGTCATAACATTGGGATTAATATACAGCAGGTCATGAATATCATTAAAAATAGACAACCCATTAATGGAATATCTCCTACTTTGGCCCATAACATTGGTTTGGCGGCTGAGAAGTTGAATAGTAAACCATTTTCTACTTTGATATCAACTATTAATTCTAAAATAGCGTAGGTATTACAATAAGGACGACTCTTAACAAGTAGATACGATCGGTACTTTCAGGGTGTACTTGCTTACGATATTTAACAAACTGCTGGCATTTCAAGAATCGCTTGTTTGAAAATTTTCGACATTCCGTATCTTGAAATGTAAGTGCTTCCAGCAAGAATTTTCTTAGCATATCAAAAGGATTTACACCCATGGGGAACACCCGGTACAAGAACAAGAGGTACTTAACTCAATTGTTCGCTTTCTTTTAGACACACTGCGTCAAGATGCCCACTTTCCAGAACGTATTTCAATATTCAGCAGTTGCAAGAACAGGCCAAAACCATTCCCGAAGAAACAATTGAAGAAGGAGATGAGGAGCTAGTAGAATCGCCGAAAATGAAAACCATGATAATAACAGGTGAATCCTGTTCTCACTGCTGCACTATTATATAAAAAAAAAACATTAACTGCGGAATCAATTTGTGTTGCAATCAGAGCCTGACATCATTTTAGGTCCATCTGGAGATATGGAAATAATAACAAAGAACTCGCCGCTCTGGAGTATCGACAAGACTGCTGTCAGTGAGCAATGTACCTGTGTTGCTGAAAGCAATGTTCATTTCCGACATGTAGACCGTAAATATCCAAGAAGTAATAGGACTGTCACTGAAAATACTATTAATTCCAACCAGGTATAGATATCGCCTTTTTTAAGATAAGTTGGAAAAGAAAGTGATAAATATAGTTTGGCTCGACCAAACTACTGTCCGAAATAATGTTCTATAATATTTACTGGATGGTCGTACATCAGCTCTGAACTCTACTCCCTTAAAGGGTTAAAGTTTCCCACAATAAATTGATAATGTTTTAGAGGCAAGAGATGAGTGCGGACGGAGGACTACTATGAATACTCCCACCCTCTCCTCATGAGCCAAAAACTACCTCTCTTTAGTATTGGTAATATCCCTTGTTCGCGCCACTCTTTTGTTGCCTCAAAACAGTTTGCCATCGTTCCGCTTCTCAATCCAAATTATTCCCAGAAAACGTAAAGAAGGGGTGGTTCTAGACCGTTTGCGGGGAACTTTAACCCTTTTCTCGTATTCTCCATCCTCGAGAGCTACGGCATGACAATCCATAGCCTTGCGCTTCCTTCACTCCACTAATTTCAATGTTGAATAAATCAAAAAATTAATTTTAACTTTATAAGTACCATGACACTGTCGAACTTCGAACCTCACCAACTTGAACATTAAAACCGCAACTTCACCAACTTTTCTAGTTTATAAAATCCAGCTTAACCGATTTATTCATTAATGAAAATGAAAGAGATGCTGCCGACGCTAGGAATAGCTTATTGCAATCTGCCTTAATGCAAAATTTTTCATAGATGATAGAAAATAGACTTAAATCAAGATTACGACGTTACAAATCGACAAGAAACCATTACCTCATTAAAAATGCTGCTGCTCAGGAAATTTCGGTTCACCCAGATGATTCAAACACTACAAAACAAGAGATTTCAGGGGAAAACACATTAAAGGGACGTGAAAAAAATTTAAAAGAAGTGCTTACCAATTTACATTCTGATTTTGAGACTTTAAATAGGTAAGTTTTATAAATAAATTGAAATTTGCCTTATATAGGATGACTGTCGAGGTTTGCGAGATACTGCTCCCGAATTCCTAACGGTTTTCGAAATATCGGGGTTTAAAGTTGAAGTTTATTACTAGAGGGCTTAGGAAAAATGTGGTTTGTTTTAATAAAAGCGTTATGACATTGCAATTATTAAGGCTGCTATTGATACTATTCATATTTTGTGGTACATTATTTGAGTTCAAAGTAAAAGGAATATTATTTGTTTTCTTAAAATTAATTGTAAATAAATTATTATCAAACCAATTTGTTATAGAAATTGAAAAAGTAGTCCATACTTTGTTATAATTTTAAAATCTTTTTTAATTTTCTTGTTTAAATCGTTCCAATTTGTATAGCAATAAAAGATAGAAGTAACATCTGCAAAACTATGAATTTTCCCATCGCAATTTAAGCTATATAAATCAATAATATTATAAAATATATAAATATAAGAGTGATTTTTAATTATTTTGCTCAAGAGAGGCCATGCATTTTAAAAGCATCATGGCCGTACGGCGTAGATAAGATGACATGATTGTTTTATGACATTTACGTCTTATTTGAATTTGTGTATTTGTAAAGTTTAAAAATTGGAGAAATTTTGTAATTTTTGCAGTTATTTGAAGGTAGGTTACTATTGCTTTAACTAATATTTCTCCGGGGAGTCGTCTTTTGACTATTATAAAGTGCTATTTGCAGGATATGATTTAATTTTTTATTTTTCAGCGTATCAAGTTTTGGTGAAGCTTTGTTGCCGGATTGAAAGTTCTACAGTAAAAATGTTTAGTGAAGCACAAAAAATTTTTATTGTTGAAAGTTTTTTTAGAAATGGAAACAAAATAGGCGGTGTGTGGAATTACTCTATGCATGACTGCTTTAATGAATTTCGAACCGAGTTTCCTGATGTTGCGGTGACCTTTCATAATTTTCGTACTGGGTTACAATACCTAATTGATAAATTTCGTCAGACTGGTTCTGTTCAACATAAAAAAGGGGCTGGAAGACCAACGAAACGATCGAATGAGGTTATTGAAGAAGCGCGACAAATTATAGAAAATAATCCTTCAACTTCTATTAGGCATTTATCTCAACAAATTCAGCAAACGGATTTATGCTACAGTACATGTCAAACACTTTTGAAAAAGGATCTGCATCTATACCCTTATCGTGTTACGGCTATTCATGAACTCCTTCCCAATGACGTTCCCCAAAGACTTAATTTTTGTGAATGGTTTTTAACCAATTTTCAAGAAGAAAATAGTGGTGCTTTTGAAAAAACATTTTTTACCGATGAGGCTTATTTTTATTTATCAGGCTGTTAATTCACAAAATATGCGAATGTGGAATACGCAAAATCCGCATGTTTTTGTAGAAAGACCTCTTCATCCTCAAAAAGTTGGTGTGTGGGCAGCAATTAGTTCTAGAAGAATAGTAGGCCCAATTTACTTTGATGGCACAATTACAGCTGAGAGATATCGGATCGAAATTCTGACAACATTTATTAATGAGCTTCACGATGATGAATTGCGGGAAGGTTACTTCCAACAAGATGGCGCTACACCTCATGTAACCAGAGAAAATTTAAATTTTTTAAGTGAATTTTTTAAAAACAGAGTATAAGCCGAAATACGCAACAAATATGGCCACCTCGTTCCTGCGATTTAACACCCTGCGATTTCTTCTTGTGGCCTTTTATAAAAAACTCCATTTATCGAACACCAATTGAGGATATAAATGATCTTAAACGAAGGATTTCAGAAAAAATTGCCGAAATTAATAATTCTCCAAACGTATTGGTTAATGTGTCTCTGAGGGTAAGAAGAAACATCAGAAGGTGTCTAGAAGTAGGAGGCGGCCATATAAAGTAGGCTTTCAAAGTAAGATAGCTCAGGATTTTATATTACATACCGTCAAAAAACATTATTTTAGGTTTTCAACGTGACAACGCTGCTTTCTTGCAAATTCGCCCTATGATTTAATCTACGCGCTACTGCTACACTATGTATACTGGGTCACAGCCGCCCTTGAGCAAAATAATTAATAATCACTCGTTACAATATGTCCACGGATGGGGTTTACAAGAGGACAGATGGACTAAAAATTGAAAGATACGAAAAAAAGTCACTCTTAATAAACGTTTTTGCTTGTCTAGAAAATACAATTCAACATAAGAAACTTCAATTTTTTTATACAGGGTGGTTAAAAACTGCAAAAATGTTATTTTGCTTAAGAGTAAACATACTTTATTTTGAAAGATACGAAAAAAGGTCACTTTTAATAAACGTTTTTACTTGAATAATGAATAGGTGATACTTGCTGTCAATGTCTTTATTTAATGAAGTAATTATAATAATAATAATAATACGAACATTTTTATTAACATGAAAAGAATACGATAACGATTTCATAATTCAAAAGCTCCACCCCCATACTCGACAAATTTTTCTAATTGCTTTCTCAAATAAGTGAAAGAATTTCCGATTTCTTCCTGAGATATCGATTGAACAGCCTGGATAATTCTGCCCTTCAGCACTTCAATATCATTTGGTACTGCGGTAGCTGTTAGATAGCAAATAGCATCTTGTGTCGAGTTATTTTTTTTTTAATCCAATTTGATATTTAAGGAATAAAATGTTTTTTTTTTGTAAATAATTATCAGTTCCTATTTTTAAAATTTTTTTAAAAACTTTATCTAATGAAGATATTATTGTTAGAGGTCTATAATTACTAATTTTACTTAAATTTTCATTTTCAAAGGTTTAGGTTTCATTACAACAATTTTGAAAGCTTCTGCTTATACACTTGTTTTAAAAATTTTATTTATAAGTAAAATAAGTGGCCTAGAAATCGTAGTTTTATTAGATTTTACTATAAAATTTTAATTTTGATAATTAAATTCGAGATTCCATTCATCGTACCACTGTTTTTTATAAAAATTAATTACATTATAATAAACAGAAAAAGCAATTTTTATAAAATAAATGGGATTTTTTTTTGTGTAAACAACATTTTTCTGAGAAATTATCTTTTTTATTTAGAAAATATGACGAGTTGTCTGAAAAAAGTCAGACAGACGGAAATGAAAATACCATAAAAGAACTTGAACGTCTAGAGGAAGAATTGACCAAAAAAGAAGAGGAAATAACAATGGTAATGTCGCTCTATAAAGAAGTACTAGCTTTGAAGCAACAAGTGAAACAACTGAAAGACCGAAGAAGTCAGGCTACTCTGCCTCCGAAAAGTGCAAAATCAAAATTTGAAGAGTATAATAATCCAGAGGCGGCATTTCATTTAACTAAATTGTTGCGACAGATTCAACATTATCAGATGAGATATAAAACAAATTTAAGCGAAAAATAAATAAAGGAAAAAAAATGGTTTGGTGTTTAATTTAACTTGCATAAGCAATTTTATTGTGTGTTGTAAGTAAATCTTAAGGACACATAAATCTGCATATGAGGAATAGATAATTACAGAATCACGTAAATCAATAGTCATTAAGAAACTATTATATCATGAAGTTTCTTATTAAAATTTTCCGCCAATATTTCTTCACCCACCTGTCTGTCTTCGAGACTTAAATCCATCCATCGACATAATACGGGGAATTAAATCCATACACACACTTTTATTCACGAGACAAATAATTGTCACTTAGCCGATGAAAATTACAGGGCAACCCAGAGTTGTGTCATCAATAGGAGAAAGACTAATAATTTGTGGTTGGAGACACCATCGGAGCATCGTGACGATTACGATTACTGTTATTTGAAGTTCGGTAAAAGCATAGGGTAAAAGCGTCAATTACTGTGGCTAGAATCGTACCATTGACACTTGCAATTATAGAAATAATTATTATGAATGACTGTTGGTTAATTGACAGGTTCAGCTAATACCGAACCCTAGAATGGGACCCTATAGCTATAGTGGTGTCGTATGCCACTAAAGCTAATTTTATATAGACGCGAATTGTGAAACGCGAATCGCGAATTTCGCATTTCATGATGCGCAGCATTTGTGGTATATTTAGTGTAAATTCTGTTATAATATCTGATACATCTATATATTCCGAAATGTCCTTTTCGATACTAAATTAAAGGGCGAAATATATGCACTTAAATTCAGCTAAAGTATGCGCATTGCCTTTAAAATATGCAGTTATATGCATTTTTTTAATTAAACGTGCATACTGGTATGCAATATTTCTTAATATATTATGGTAAAATAGGGTAATGAAAGACACTGGGTTCTAAAAACGATGTTTATTAAAAAAAAAAAATGCAAAAAAAACAAGATAACTAAAAGTAAACAATTTTTAAACCTGAAATTGTATAAAAGGCATTTATTACTAAATATTTTTCGAAATTTTCAACCAAAACGGATTGTCTTCTATCAGTAAAAATATGTTTTTCCACTACTAACCTATAACATCGCCATTATTGACCGATTATTAACGCTAGAAATCGTTTTTCTCTACCTTATAAGTCATTATTGACCATGGTCAATAATAAGCCATTGAAATCCATTATTGACCGATCTTTGACCTTAACCGAATTTTGTTTGAACGCAGGTAACTTGATTTTTTAATTCTGCAACATCAATTCATTGTGGTTAGGCAACCAGATAGTTATCAATACATATTAGATTACTTGATATTGTAAAATATCGATACAATCAACATTTTTTCTGCTTCCATCCTTAATTCGGGAGGTGTACACATAATATTATCACTAACATTTTCTTCGCTCATTTTTTAAAAAAACGCAAAACTCGTGAAATCTGATGACACAAATGAACACAAATTGACATTGACAAAGCCACCTGACAAAACAACAAAATATTTTGCCAATTCCAACGCGCAGGTAACTTGATTAAAAAATATACTTATACCTATACCTATAATTTTTTATAATTATTAATACTATAAAGATAAATCTCATATAAAAGTTTGTAGTAGTGGAAAAAATAATATATTAACCACGGTTTAGACAGCTTATTATAGCCCTCGCGTCTTAAATCCCTCGTCGCTTCGCTCCTCGTGATTTAAACTCGCCGCTCGGGCAATAATGATGGCTGTCTAAACCTTGGTTAATAATATACTATTTCCCACTACTAACCTATAACATCACCATTATTGACCGATTATTAACGTTAGAAATCGTTTTTCTCTACCTTATAAGTCATTATTGACCATGGTCAATAATAAGGCATTGAAATTCATTATTGACCGATCTTCAAGAATTTATTTGAAGGCAGGTAACTTGATTTTTTAATTCTACAACATGAATTCATAAACATTTTAAACAGTAGGCAACCAGATAATTATCAATACATATTAGATTATTAGAGACGCCTGATATTGTAAAATATCGATACAATCAACATTTTTTCTGCTTCCATCCTTAATTCTGGAGGTGTACACATAATAATATTACTAACATTTTCTTCGCTCATTTTTTAAAAAAACGGAAAACTCGTGAAATCTGATGACATAAATGAACAAAAATTGACATTAAGAAAGCCACCTGACAAAACAACAAAATATTTTGCCAATTCCAAAGCGCAGGTAACTTGATTAAAAAATATACATAGACCTACCTATAATTTTTTATAATTAATAATACTATAAAGATAAATGTCTTATAAAAGTTTGTAGTAAGTAGTGGAAAAAATATTATATTAACCACGGTTTAGACAGCTTACTTATAGCCCTCGCGTCTTAAATCCCTCGTCGCTTCGCTCCTCGTGATTTAAACTTGCCGCTCGGGCAATAATGATGGCTGTCTAAACCTTGGTTAATAATATACTATTATACATAGAGAAGCTTCTTTCAACATACCCCAATAACCCCCTGATGTATAACCAAAATGTAAATATTAATTATTAAATAATTATCTTCGGATTGGAAAATCCCTGAAACAAGTGCCGGTCTGGACATTAAACTTATGAGTCTACGAGTTTTCATGATAGGGCGTTTTATTTTTAATTATAATTGATTATTATGTCCTGGAATGATAACATTGATGATAGACTGAAAAAAGCTCAAAAGCAAATGGGGGCAGTGTATCCTTTAATATCTAGAAGCAGTAAAGTTAACTCGACAAAACTCACAATATACAAGACAATAATACGACCTGTCCTAATAAACGGAGCATTAACATGGTGCACAGTAAACAAGACGAGACTGAAAAAACTACAAATAATGCAAAATAAGACGTTACGAATAATAACTAACTCAAACTTCATAACGATGCAAGCTCAGAGACAATGGAACAACACATGACTAAACTAATAACAAACTACCATAGACGGACGTATCGACCAACCCACTTATAACAAACTCACACATACGCTCAAATCCTTTACACTCACATCGTTTCCCTAAAGATTGGCTCCTACCCTAGCTCAACTAAAAATAAATTCAAAAATGACATCAAATAAATCTCAAGAAATAATGAAAATAAACAAAGAAGCAATAAACATATGGAAGAATAATAAAAAGAGAACAGCCAAACCCAGCTTCAAGAGTCACCGAAAAGGAAGACACGAATAACGAATAAAAGTAAAAGCCAAATCTGGCTAACTTAAGAAACTGAAAATATAACGACCATTATAATTCATTTACATCCTAAATCGTATATTGTAGCTTCCACAATACTCAAAACAAATTGGACAAATTTTCAAAATTACAATTTTAGAATAAAAGAAAACAAGGTCTGTCTATACCACCAAAATAAAATATATTTGTCCTTTTAGGGTGAAATAAGGGTTAAAGAGTATACATAATTTAAATTTGACATTAGGTTGTACTAGTTTCGACTTTAGACAAAGTCATCTTCAGCATCCCAGTAATTAAGAAATATGTTTTTTTAGGATGTACCTAAATAAACTAAAACAAATTAGAAGAGGGGGAGTGGTTCAACAATATACGGTCATAACGTGTACCTTGTGCAGCCAATGGATTCGACAGCAGGTAATTATGAACAGGATGCTACTTTAAGCAATAATTATCTGCTGTCGAATCCATTGGCTGCACAAGGTACACGTTAGGACCGTATATTGTTGAACCACTCCTCCCCCTCTTCTAATTTGTTTTAGTTTATTTAGGTACATCCTAAAAAAACATATTTCTTAATTACTGGGTTGCTGAAGATGACTTTGTCTAAAGTCGAAACTAGTACAACCCAATGTCAAATTTAAATTATGTATACTCTTTAACCCTTATTTCACCCTAAAAGGACAAATATATTTTATTTTGGTGGTATAGACAGACCTTATTTTCTTTCATAATCTCGCCACAGAAAATGGACTACTTACTTCTTGAATCTATTTTAGAATATTTAAGAAGTAGTCCATATTCTGTGGCGAGATTGTAAATAGAAATAAAGGTCTGTCTTTACCACCAAATAATTATAATTATTTGGTGGTAAAGACAGACCTTTATTTCTATTTTAGAATAGTTTATTGGAGGATTTTGAATTATATAAAATCATCCCAGCAGACGTCGATTGCTAGAGCCGACTATCGTGTGTTATGTACCGGTAATCGACGTGCTTATTTACATAAACCATAATTATTATTACAGTTGAAATAAAACAAATGTTGCAATAAAACGTTGGGCTCTCTTTGCATTAAATGGATTCATTTTTTCAGCACTATAATGAATCATGCAACTCAATATTTTTATTTTCAAATTAAATTTCATTTACATTTCCCACAAAACCAGCGGTATCTTTTTACCCTCACTTTTATGTGCGCAATTCATTAAGAAAGCTTTTAGTCTTAATGTAGATTGATGCATACCGTCTGTCCTGCACGCGACCAGCGCGTGTCCATTATTAAAGGGGCGAAAAGGTGAAAATGTCCCTTTTCGACCCCTCGTGACGGGGTGACCTGAAGTTACCTGGGCGCTAAACGACGCCACGAGGCGTTTATAACCCTCTTTTATGTTTATACACTTTGGCCAGACGACAATTCATTTAGGTAAAGTCGTTCATAGATTCTTATCTCACCCATAATAATTGTATCTTTAATGTAATGAAAAATATGGAAATATACAGGGTGTCCTTGAAATGACTGTACAATAACGCCTAACTAAAAATTCCTTAACCAAAAATAAGGCACCTGGCAAACTTACACATATGCAATGTTGCTTCGTTTTGCCACTACAGGGCGCGAAGTTCCCAAATTAATATCGTTTCTTCGGAATAATTTCTATATACGGGGTCTTGATTGGGGTTTTACGTCAGGAATATCCTTTGACATCTGTTGTCTCATCGAAAACTTTTTGGGTCTTGTGGCTTAATTTTGAATTTTGATTCGGCTACTGCTGCTTTATTGGATGAATGCTGGAAAGCTGCATAGTTCTTAGCGCCTGCTGCATGCCTGTTAGACGATCATGGTAGTGCTTCTCTACTGTATAATCATAGTGCTTCTCTACTGTTAGAGATTTATGCCAACGGGGAGCCAATCTTTCGGCAGTTTGTATGTAGAGTTTGGTCTGGCCGTCGTATGTGAGTCCGTTATTAGTATATTGGTCGATACGTCCGTACGTCTGTAATAGTCTGTGATTATTTTTAAAAAGAATTCGTTGACTGTCGGTATTCGAAAGTCCTGATGCAAAACACGGTTCATGGTATATCTTGGAGCATTTGCGATGAGTTTCAGCGCCTTGTTTTGAATCACCTGGAACTTATGCAGCTCGGACTTACTTATATTGCACCAAGATGCTGCTCCATAAGTAAGTACCGGCCTGACCAACACCTTATAGAGGTTAACTTTGGTTCGATTACTAAGTCTACTCCGCCTGTGAAGCAGGGGGTAGATTGAGCTTAATTGACGCAATGCTGCCTTGATTCTATTAATAGAATTTAACCTCCAATTCAGTCTTTGATCGAAGATAAGTCCCAGATACTTCACTTCCTGGCACCAATTCACTTGAACCCCACCGACTCTGAGCCTCGTTTCGGGCCGTCTAACGCGACTTTTGGTGAAAAATATGACTTTTGTCTTGGAAGGATTCAAACGAATCTTCCAATTAGAAAGCCATTTTTCCAATTGGTTTACATGGCGCTGCATACGTGTGACGACTAGCCGCGGTTCTTTAGAAGTGGAAGTTATTGCAGTGTCGTCAGCGAATAGATAAAGCTGCGTTTGCCTATCTCGCGGAATGTCATGCGTATAAATGTTATACAGCATCGGGGAGAGAGGTGAGCCTTGCGGCACTCCCGCCCTGATGTGTTTATTCAAAGAGAGTGCGTTCTCCGACGAGACTGCAAAACTTCTATTCTCTAGAAAAGAGCCTACTACCTTGATGAGGTAGTTCGGAGCTCCGAGTCTTATTAATTTCAGCAAGAGACCATTATGCCAGACCTTGTCAAATGCTTTGCTAACGTCAAGGAAGACCGCCCCCGTGTGTTCCCTTTTATTGAAACCCATCATTATGTTGGCCGTGAGCCTCGTTGTCTGCCTAACTGTGCAATGTTCGCTTCTAAAGCCGAACTGTTCGTTAGGCAGAACGTTGTGCTCGAACACAAAACTATTTATTCGAGCTAAAATCAATTTTTCTGTAATTTTTCCAAGGCTTGATAACAGACTGATAGGCCTGTAGCTTGAGGGTACAGTAGGGTCTTCGCCCTTTTTGTGAATTAGAATCACCTTTGCCCTTTTCCAGACGCTCGGGAAATGGCCTTCTTTGATAATTGCCTGAGATAGATTCACTATATTCCCCAAAGCTCTGTCAGGTAGATTTCGCAACGCCGCATTTCTCAGACCGTCAAAACCCGGGGCTTTCCTGATATTGAGATTGCTAACCAGCGTTTTTACCTCGTCCAGCGTGACCTCAGCAAAGTTTTGCTGCGGGTGAACCATGGTTTTGTATATATGTATCGTTCTGGAGACCCTCTCATCACGTAGCAGGTCAGTGGTGGGATTTTCGCTGAATTGCTCGCAAAGCTTGTCTGCGAGCAATTCGGCTTTATCTTTAGCGTTTGTGAAAGTTTCACCTGTGCCCTGGTCTTTCAGGTATGACATAGGGGCTTTAGCACCTCTTGTCTTCTAAACGACTTTATCGATTTTCACTAATTTTGGGACTAAGAATTAATACTATTATTAGAGCGTTTTGACGAAAACGCGATCTTTTTTTAATGCCTGGAAATTTAAAAATGGTACGTGATTCGTAAATAAGTTTGTATTTTTGTTGTACAAATGACTTCAATTGTTTCTCTGGCACTAGCTGACTTCATTTTGAAACATTTTTGTCTCTTGTAAAATTTTCGCCAGACATACAGTTTCTCTTCCAAAATAGTTATTTACATTACTAAATGCGAAAGGAAATTTTTTGGTGTGAGGAGGTTTTTGAATAGCCGAGGCGAAGCTGAGGTGATTCAATACCTCCGAACATCAAAAAAGGCTTTCGCATCGTGTGATGTATTAAATTTTTTCCACTACTGTTCTCTGATCAATATATTATTAAGTAATGAACTTTAATTTTATTCAAACTATAATGACTATTTTACTAGAATGTTTTACACTGGCAAAATGTCATAGCAACGGCCTGTTTTCTACTGGCAAAATTACTACCTGCACCTACCTGGACAAAATTCACATGTGATTTTTACAGCGACTATTCCACTCATCATAATTTGAACCAATCAAAATGTAGCAATTTTAGATATTTACCTGTTTTAAATCGGAAAACCACTACCTTCATAATTTTGCCGACCCCACTGACCAATCAGAATTTCAGAAAATAGCTAGCAACATAGTTATTAATCGGCAAAATTGTGTTACCTTAGTTACATTCACTGTTAAGATTGGTAATTAATGACTGACAGTAGATTGTCACTGTTACTTTTGAAAGGTTGTAATCTCACGTAAATTTATTTATATCTTCTTTGGGAATAAGATAAATTTATAATTCACCCATATACCTAGTTTTAATATTATTCGTGAAATAGTCTTGACGAGTACCACTCAAGAAAAAATTTTTTAGGTAAAATTTTCTCTCTTGTGGTATTATATACGACTATTCCACTCATCATAATTTGAACCAATCAAAATGTAGCAATTTTAGATATTTACCTGTTTTTAATCGGAAAAACCACTACCTTCATAATTTTGCAGACCCCACTGACCAATCAGAATTTCAGAAAATAGCTAGCAACATAGTTTTTAAACGGCAAAATTTTGTTACCTTAGTTACATTCACTGTTAAGATTGGTAATTAATGACTGACAGTAGATTGTCACTGTTACTTTTGAAAGGTTGTAACCTCACGTGAATTTATTTATTTTTACCAAAGTATGTGTAATATTATTCGTGAAATAGTCTTGACGAATACCACTCAAGAAAAAAAACTTTAGGTAAAATTTTCCTCTTTAATATTCAAGTTTGTTGCTTTTTGGCAATTTCGCTCGTGACATTTTTCAAAATTTTCAACATGAGTACTGTCAGAGTCTGTCAGTTCGAATTTTTTAATTTCGCTAGTCTAAAATGTTCTCCCAAGACCAAAACGTTGCTATTCAGAAGGCGGCCGAATTGGCATGTGCCTCACTCTAACCTGAGAACGTACAACCTTTTTCTTGAATGGTTCGCGGATAAAAACGTTTCTCAAATTGACGAAAATGTGATGTTAGCGTACTTCTTAGAGAAATCTGAAGCCTTATCACCTCCGTCCCTATAGTCACAATATTCCACGCTCAAATTGACTATTTCTGTGAACAAAAATATAGATATTTCGCAACTCATTGCATTTATTAAACGAAAAAACGATGGTTAGGAAGCTAAAAAATCTAAAATTTTCAGAAAAGAAGAAATAATAAAGTTTTTACTTGACGCTTCTAATCATAGCTATTTATCTATGAAAGTGATAGCAGTAATGGGAATAGCTGGAGCATGCCGCAACGATGAGATCCATAAAATGAGGTTGAAAGACGTCGAAATCAAGGATGATGTCGCTATAGTTAAAATCCTCCAGAGCAAAAACAAGGTTCAAAGAAGTTTTGTGATAACCGATGATGGAGGTCCAGTTTCTACAAGATCACATTAAACTTCGGCCAAATAATGCACAAGACGAACGCTTGTTCTAGCGCTATGAATGAGGTAGGTGTGTGAATCAGGTGATTGGAAAACACACTATTTCGAATGTTCCCAAAGAAATTGCCAATTTTTTGAAACTTCAAGACATAAATAAATACACTGGTCACTAGTTTAGAAGAACATCAGCTACGTTTCTCGCAAATGCTCCAGGTGTCGACATTTTGGATTTGAAAAGACGGTGATTTTTATACTAATAAAATCGAAATTTCCAAAAAGATCTTAAATGGACCTCCTACTTTTATGCCATCTAACGACGTGAGAGTGACAAATAGAACGAGTTGTAATATCTATGGGGTTGGTAGACACAAAGTCTCGGTCTCCATAAAAGTATAGTGTCTACTTGTTGTTGGAGTCGACTTTATTGTAAATTTAATAATTATTGCTCCTTTAAAGTGAAACATTATTTTATCGCTGAGAAGGTTGACATGCTTCTAGTATATGGATTATGTGAGAGAAATGAACGTATGAGAGTCTATCGTGACAAATTCCACTTTAGTATCAATGTTCGAAGATTTTTAAAGGATATATGTATTAGAAATAGATGGATCCGAAGAGGCAACGATGCACCCGTTAATTGGCCAGCAAGATCTCCCGATTTAACGCCTCTAGACTTTTTCCTGTGGGGCGCTCTTAAATCAAAAGTGTATGCTTCCCCAATCGCTACGAAAGCTGAGTTATTGCAAAAAAATTGCATTTTTACAAGCTGGTACCAGAATGTTTTGCGTTAAAACTGTAAAAAAACATAAAAATTGTACTAAATGTACCCACGCAAGTTTTGCCAAAAATTGAATAACAATTAAATAAAATACAAGCAGTAAAATTAATAACAAATTTACAAGAACGAAAAATAAATTTAAGTAAGTCGCTATTTAATTAAGTGTTGAAAATGTTCTCCTCCCACAGTTTGACGATGACGTTTTGTAACATTTCTTGGTTAATAGATTCACATTCTTCAATAATTCTTTTTCTCAATTCATTCAGATCTGCAGGTTTTGTCATATACACATTATTTTTTAGTTGTCCCCACAGAAAATAATCAAGAGGCGTTAAGTCTGGCGACCTAGCGGGCCATTCTATGGGGCCCCTTCGCCCTATCCAGCGGTTAAGAAAGGTATTATTTAAGTAAACTCTTAGAGCTCGCCCAAAATAAGGAGGAGCTCCGTCCTGCTGAAAACACGTATGTCGTAATAGTGGTCCTACTGTATTGGTCATTGCTGGCACAATTTGATTTTGCAGCATGTGGAGATAGTATTCTGCATTCAAATTCCCCTCTATAAAGAAAGGTCCCACTAATCTATTGCCAATAATACCGGCCCACACATTTACTTTCTGGGGGTGTTGAGTGTGTTTCTCTCATCCAATGTGGGTTCTGATCAGCCCAGTAACGACAATTATGTCGATTGACATTCCCGTTTAACATGAATGTTGCCTCATTCGAAAAAACTAGTTGATTAAAAAAATTGTTATTTTCTTCCTGTTTTTGCATCATTACTTCGCAAAATTCCATTCTACGTTCGAAATCGTCTTCTGATAATTCTTGGACTAATGTTATTTTACAGGGCTAAAAATTACTGTTTTTTAAAATAATTTCAACTGATTTAAAACATACATCAACTTGGGCAGCAGCTTTTCTCAACGATAAATGTGGATCCTGAACAAAATGAAGTAATGTTTTTATTTTTTTTTCATCAATAGTTGCCGATTTTGGTCTTCCGTAACGAACTTTATCTCTGCAACACCCGGTTTTCTCGAGTCTTTGAACTGTTCTCACAAATGTAGATTTTGATATAGGCTGTCGGTTTGGAAAAGTTATATTGAAAAATTGCTTTGTTTAGGTAAACGATCCCCAGAACCACTGATCATTAGTAAGGTTATACGTTCTCTTTCGTTCAGAGACATTTTCAGAAATTAATATGACAGAGACGCAAAACATTCTGGTACCAGCTTGTAAAAATGGAAAACGTAGGTAATATCTTACCTGTTGTATTTATGTCCTTTAACTCAAATCATTTCTTAAACTAATGAGTTTGGCCATAGACATCGATGCCTATGAGTTTAGCCATATGGCATGTTTCACAATTATTGTTTAAAATGTTTAGAGGAATCAGAAAACGTGATTAAAAAGGGGTCATTCCATTTAAATAAACCAAAGTTTTGTTTACCATGACTGTTTGAGGCACCCTGTATAATTTCAGGTGTCCTAGTTTTATAGATTTTTTTAAGGCCTACAACTTTTATACCGGAAGTTTTTTTATATTGTGCGCCATTTTCTAAATAATTGGCCGGTCCGGGACTTTTTACACACTGTATACATGAAATCTAAATTATTAATAAACCATAGAAGCTTGCTAAATGTTTTACAATAGTTGTGGGCCACTCCAACCAATAAGTTCTGTTTGTGTTATAAATTTTCTACAAAATATTGACCCGCAAGTACCACTGTGACTCATGGAATCCAGGGCCACAACAACATTTTGATGGAAATCATCAACTAACAATACCATGGACTATAATGGTTAACATGTGTATACGTGATGTAATTTCCCTACTGATTTTGAATATTAAACATCTTGACTCATCCTATACCGCAAGATTTTGCGCTTTTTATAAGAAATGTTTGTTTTAAGTTATTCATAAAATAACATGCGCGCTTACTTAAAAAATTTTATAATAACCCTTTAGTCCTTTCTATTTGTGACACTCAAGAATTGAAAAATTTATCGACCCTACCTTAAAAAGTAGCTATTTGAATAATACCTATTTTTCTTCCTATATATTTTTTTGCCCACTTAACCCGAACTTGATTTGAGTCCATGAGATAACAATAGTAAAGTCCGTTCACAGATTTAAGAGAATGACTTACCGACTCGTGTTGACGCCTGTTTAAAACCCAACTGGGGTCTACATAGGCCCGCACTGAATTGTATTTCAAGCATGGATGATTTGACACAAATAATAAACAATTTTAGATAGAATATATTACCTATAATTATATATTATAATTAATTATTGCAACTACAGTTTATTCATTTAATTCATTTTCACTGTCACTATCAACACCTATGCTAATAATAAATCTTTCTGTAATATTCCCAATTTGAATGTGAATCTTCAACAGTTTTAATATGCGAAACACAATTTTTCCAGCTACTCACAGGCACTTTGTCCACTTCAGTAATAATAATATCCAGTACACTAGCGTTTATAGTGGGTGATACATTATTACGTCTAACGGCAGATTTTAATTGATGCCATATGTGTTCTATGGGATTAAATATACAGTGATACGGCGGAAGCCTTAGCACTGTATGCCCCTTACTTTTAGCGTAGCTGTCCCAGTAGTACTCCTTTTCTAGGTTCAGAAATTTAAGCACATCAAGTAACTCTCTTTTATGGTAACTTTCATGAAAATATATATCATTCTGATACATAAATTAGTGTATTACCACTTTCGTATCTTTTGAACGAGGGTGCTTGTTTAACTGTCTACTGTGGTAACTTGCGTTGTCCATAACAATCACACTGTTTGGAGAAACATTAGAAATTAACTTATTTACGAACCAATCCTCAAATAACTCCGCTGTGGTATCATTATGGTAATCCAAACAGGAGTCATTTATATTCTGGGTTGCCAATAAAAGTGCATTTGGTACCCGCAACCATCGCCGGACCCTGCATGTACTATGGTTATTCTTTTTCCTCTGTTTGATGGTGCATTTGTTCTACACCTATCACTAGAATCAGCCCAACCTTTTGATGGGGTATATAGTTTCATCTAAGTATATAATAGGTCTGTTCTCACTTCTGTACTGAGCGATTTTTGTTAAATATTCAAATCGCCATGCCTTAAGTCGTTGCGATTCCATGATAACTTGCCGTTTATCGATTTTTTTTAAATATAAAGCCGATTCGTTGAAGACACTTCCACAGCGTTGTCCTACCGCAATTTTGATATACGTGTTATCCATCTCAAGTCTTTTCAGTAAATTATCCAATGTTGGTACCAAGTCCCAAAATCTTTCCTTCTTTTCCTTTCGGTGATGGGTTTATTCACAATTTTCTATACTGTTTTTTCCGAAATTTTAGTCATGTGGCTGTTTCTTCAATACATTCCATTTTACTCAACTTTTCACATTCTATGAGAGTTGTATATACATTTTTTATAGTCTCTTTAGAATCTAAAGATAATTGTCTTCTTCCATTTTCATTTCCGCACTGTGGTTGTACCTGTACCCCCTCCGACTGTTCTATTCTAGATTTCCCAATTCACGGACGCCACATATTTGGATAATCAAAGCTGCGTTTTTATTTCACACGAACTAATAAAATGACTAGTTTTGCAACACTGATTTGTCTACTTATTTTTTTCCCATTATTTAATAAGGCTTTGTAAACTAATTACGGCCAAGTACGGTCCCTACCTGGATAATAAAAGCATTGTCTCTATGATCCTTGAAACCTTTTCAACAAAGAATTTTATGATGAGTGATAACTAAAGGCAGGTAGTCATTCTCTTAAATCTGTGAACGGACTTTACTACCAATACTACCCTTAGGCCCGGTACTTTCACCTACGGATAAGCTATTCATCGAATAATATCTATGGAAATAATTGTCGACACAATTGAAACCATAGCAATTATTCTGGTAATAAAGATATTCGGACGTGAAAGTACCAGGTCTTAATTTAATTAAACTATTACTACATATTTTATAAATAATTTTCTTGCTTGAGAAGGAAAAAGAAACATTTATCATTAAAATAGTAGCAACCGAAGACAAACTTGAGATGCGAATTAATTAATAAAAAAAACTCAATAGTTTATGAAATATCTCTTCTCACACATAGTGTCGACATCTGTTTTCGTTTCTTTGAACGTTACCTTCATGGGCATCGATCCCTACTTGTGCTTTTTAATTACGCAACCTTTCCTTTCACTATTGGTATATCAGTGGCGGCATTAGGATTGGGTTAAATTAAGAAAAAAATAATTAAAAAAGATATCATTTATTAAAAATATTAGTAGGCTTTATTTAAATAGAAATTATGAAATAATGAAGTTGATGTTCCAAAACATCGAAAAGTCGAATTCAAAAACTGCAAAAACTACAAACTTGCATACAAAAAAGAAAGTGGCAATGAAAAAGTGCAATTTATCTTTAAATAAAGTTTTCGTATAGTTGCTGCTGCATTTATTATTCGATCGAGTATTGCATCTCTAGTGTTTACATTAAGTACTTGAATATACTAATGATTCAAACCACCCGCAAAGACAATAATCTAGAGGATTAAGGTCTGGCGATCTACCTGGCGAATTATGAGGACCACCTCGACCAATCCACCTGTTTGGAAAGTTATTGTTTAAAAATTTTCGTACTTGATAACTGTAGTGGGCAGGGGCTTCACCATGTTGTAAATAAATGTTCTGTCGTACATTAAGTGGAACATCTTCTAATAGGTTTTGCAAGTGATTCTGTAGAAAATTTAAGTATGTGAGATTACCGTCGATTATGAATGGACCGATTAATTGACTATTTAGCAAACTACATCACGCATTAATGCTGAATTTATTAAAAAAAATAAACAAATTTTCAAAATTTCGCTTTATTCAGATATCTCCAGTCCTAGAGACTTCCTCAATTTTTAAACGACATTTTATTGAACAAGACATTGTGTCACTTTGCCATAATTTAAACTTGTTGGTATCTCTTATAGTTTCCAAGATCTCAATGGTCACCCTGTATATACATGGAAATTAAAAAATAAACTATTCGAAGAGTATAAGAGTTTATTTTATTTAATAAAGTACAATAAATACATATAATATAAAATTCTTTGGTAATACATTCCATGAGAAATTTAACAATAAATATTTTTAAAATTATCACAATCAAGGCTACATGTTCTTAAATTACAAAGATTCGCAAAATGACAAGAACAATTTTTAAAATCGAGATGTATAATTAATATATAAAATATACCTCTAGAGGTACCTACATAAATCGAGAGGCAGTAGCGGTATATTGGGCATAAGAATAAAGATTACGTATACAATGTACTTTCTAGCCATTCCGCCAATGAAAACGTGGCAATGTCAGAACTGGTTTGATCTTTTTGTTTAAAAATATCTGGAATTAAAAAAAAATTTAACGTTTTTTCGAATTTTGATAGTGCTTCAATATTTTCAGTATATGATTCATCAGTGATATTGGCCAATGATCCAAACAGTCTTTTGCGTTAACTTTTTTAGGCATGACAACAAATGTAGAGAGAAGCCATTCTTTGGGTATGATGCCTATAGTACAGAATGGCAAAAAAAGCCGCGCATAATACCTGTAACTTTCAAATTACCTCTTATACGAAAAAGTGATCTTTATGAAAGTTGTTCAGTAAATTATTCCTCACATTTCTACATGCATAAATTTCTGGCTTGGCTTGCCATAGAGACTAACTTACTTTTTTTAAATGGAACACCCTGCCATATGACCATATTTGGATTCTACTGGGAAAACTCTGAATTTTTTGTATTTTAAACTTTCACCTATCTGCAAGCGTTTCCGAGATAATGACAGCTTAAAAATGAAAAACTTCCGATTATAATTATTCCTACCTAATATCCACCCGTTGAGTCAAGGTGTTTTCATGACAGCGACCTAAAAGGTGTCAATTTTGAGCTCCTGTTTAATTTTCTGTTGTCTGATTTCTAATTTGTTTGTACTATGCTTGATCTGAATGAGAAACAACGAGTTGAAAGTTTAATAATGAGCGGTTACAGAAATATGAAGAGATCGCAAGATCAGGTTTGTCAAGTTTTCAATGAATTATATCCAAATAGGCCTCCAATAAATCAGTCAACGGTGTGTCGAGTGGTAAAGAAATTTCGAGAAACAGGCAGTATTAGGGAAGCCGCTAGATCAGGTCGACCTAAAACAGCAACAGCGGGAGACAAAACTTTGGATATTATGCTCTAAATACATGACAACCCAACACAATCATCCAGGTCAATGGCAATGGATTTTAATGTGTCTCATCAATCAGTGAAAAAAACGAGTTAAACGAGGACGATTTTAATAGAAGAGCTGAATTTTGTGTGCTGATGATGAAAAGATGCAATACCGATAATAACTTCGCAACAAATATAATTTTCTCGGATGCAGCTACTTTCCATTTAAATGGCATTGTTAATAGACACAATTATCGTTATTGGTCTGATGAGAATACTCACTGGTTCCAGGAAGGTCATACTCAGAAGCCCGAAAAAGTTAATGTTTGGGCGGGCATAGTTGGTAGACATATTGTGGGACCTTTATTCATAGATGATAATTTGAAGGCGAAAAATATCTGGACCTCCTCAGAAATCAGATAATTCCTTTTTGCAGAATGGTTTTACCAGGTGTAAATAATGGCATAAACGAACAGGTATGGTTCCAGCAAGATGGGGCAACTGCGCATTATGCGGCAAATGTTAAACAATTCATAGGCGAACAATTTCCTGGACGTTGGATAGGCAGAAGAGGTGCTATTGACTAGCCAGCGCGATCCCCGGACTTAACCCCGCTCGACTTCTTTTTGTGGGGACACTTAATGAACAAAGTCTACGTTAACCGTCCAGAATCTTTAAAAATCAGAATTAGTGCTGAAATTCGGGCATTCCAGAGGACTTCCTTTAAAACGTTTCGATTCAAAAGTTACAGGCATTATGCGCGACTTTTTTGCTACTGTGTATAATATATTGTGTTGAACAGGTGTACTTCTATAGTGATGGATTTATTATTCATTAGGGAGATGCATCCCTAACGAATTATGAAGAATTTATCTTACGGTACTTACCAATCATAGTTTTAACTTTAATAGCACACATCATAAAATCATCAAATTGTATCTCGGATCTTTTGTTTCCATACCGATGCATTAATACAGCCAATACTCTGTTGTTCAAACGGTAGCCCGCTGAATGCATAGCTTCCCTAAGTTCGAATCCACTGAAGGTCCCAGACTGGTCGACATCGTAAATTATCCAAGCATTCTAAAAAACAAATGAATTATGAAAGCTAAAAGAGCAAAACAAACCACAAAACCAAAATTTTCTGATAAAACGTAGCCTTTCCTTCTGAATATGATAATTTATGCCCCCTATCATCCTTTTTCAGGGATGCAACGTCTCTTATGCCGGGTTCTATTAAAGGGAATTGATGTGGACTTTAGACATTAATATTGAAATAATAACCTCGGAACAGATAGCAAATGGTTATGATGATCGTCTAATTTCAGCGGTACCAAAACTACTTAAACACCTACAACTTCTTAACTTTGGCACTGATATTGCATATAATAATATCTCCATATACTTAAGACCAACAAAAACCGTGTTGCAATATCTAGAGGATGGATGCTTAGCTGTTGGTATGTTCCTAGATCTTTCGAAGGCCTATGACTGTTTAGATAGGGATATATTGAAAAGGAAATTAAGCCTGTATGGTATCAAGGGTAATGCTCTTAAGTGGTTACAATTTTATTTAAATGACAGAGTTCAGTATGTAAATATCGTAAAGGATGGGTTTATAGGTAGGTCACAGCCCTTAAGATCCGAGCACGGAATTGCACAAGGGGCTATACTGGGGCCCCTTATTTTTGTTATCTTTGTAAACGATTTGATTAATTTGGCAGATCCTTTGAAAAGTATTTTAAAATATGCCGATGATACATCTTTATTAACAGGAAAAAATAATCTTTCTGATTTATTAGAAAATAGTAAAATATTCTTAAATGAGGTAAAGCTATGGTTTAGACAAAATGGCTTGTCGCTGAATGAGAAAAAAACTGATAGTGTCTTATTTAGAACCAAGAACGAGAAACCGGAAAATTTTGAGAGTGGTGAAGTGACACTGCCCTTTTCTGAACAGACAAAGGTTTTTGAGGGTTTACATTAATGAATATTTGGACTGGTCATACCATATTAACACTGTCTCTGGGAAACTAAATTCCATATGTTATGCTATAAGACTAACCAGTAAATACATAAATGAGAAGACACTCGAAATATTGTATTTCGCCAATTTTCAGTCTGTTCTTAGTTACGGAATCATTTTTTGGGGTGCACAAAGTCAAATTCAGAACTTATTTCTAATAAAAAAAAGAGTGATCAAGATTATCAAAAAAATGAAGTACCTGTAAGTTGTAGAACATCGTTTAAAAATAACGGGATCTGAACGGTATATGGCCTATAAATTTAGGAATGTTTACTATTTTTCTTTAAAAACAGGCAACGGTTTGGTACGTCATTTGAACATCAGTACAATACAAGAACCCAAAATGCAAATTACTCTAGGCATGGTTTAGCCTTGAGTTAGAAAAGTCCGCACTACATGTGCTCAAAATTATTTAACAAGCTTCCTAATACCTTGAAAACAATACAGACTGAGAAGAAGTTCAAGAAAAACATTAAAAATTTGTTAAGTGACTTGGAACCATATAGTGTGGATGAGTTTTTAGATAAGTAAGGTTAAGTGTTGGGTAGCTTTTGCAATTTAATTTTATGATTTTAGAATAGTACCTTTGTAATTGAGGCAATTTCAGTGGCTTGTATATGCATGTCATGTGAGATTTAAATAAATAAATAAATAATGATTGTTAAGAGCTTGATAGCTGAGACATAATTGCGGTAAGAAGTGCTACTCTGTTCATTAAAGTTTTGTGGGAAGCGCGATTAGAAAAGGACGATTTCCAGGTTTTCTAAAGTGTCCAATCTTTTTCCTTTATTGATGACATTGTATAATACTTTAAAGTTTAATTGGATGTCAAAATGATTATTGGATGAGATGGATTCCAAAAGCCGATTTGTTGTCATGTGGGAGTCTACTTGAGCCCAAATGTTCCTTAGTCCTCGTGTAGAGGGATCCGTCCATTTGTCCTACAAATTCTGCAGGACAAGAAACGCAGAAAAGCAGATCGACTCCGCTTTTCTGTACATTTGACATTACATCTTTAAGCCGAGAAAAAGATCCGAAGCAGAGCCTACAGATCTATAACAAATGAAAATATTTTTATTTATTTTTTTTATTATACGTCCTATAATGGTGGAAATCTTACCTAATTAAGGAAGGGAAACAAAGCGTCTGAAATTCAGTCTCTTCTTCTTGACAAATCTAGTATAGGCATTTTAGCACAGGGACTGTTTGTTGGAAACGTTGTGAATGATATGCTATGGAAAGAAATTTTTTAAGGCGATTTGGAAAATAGTTTTCTTCTATTATATATAGGTCATTGATAATGTACCAGATAATTTTATGTCAATCGAAGGCACACTGCCTTGGTAACAACCCGACGCGGAGGACAAGAATCCCATGAAATCATCTGTCTGAGATTGTTTCCTATCGATGGCGAACTTTCTCCCTGCTAAAAGTAAAGTCCAAACAATTTAGTTCATTATTTGATTATATTTCCATAGTAAACTTAATCATTGATTGTAAGCTCTTAGGAAAGGTCAAAAAGAAGTTTAAGTCTTCTAGGGAACCTGTACATTCAACCAATGTATCATCTACGAACCTGAACCAAAATGCGAAAAGAAGGATGTTGGGGCCTTAGTCTTTACACAAGGTCACAATTTAATTTACAGATTGTTCAATAACCGGTACCGATTCCATCGGTTAAACTGAAGTGTAAAGTTAATCGTAAGCTATACTATTAGTAAATTTTAAAAAGGTTTCGTTGTGTGTGATCTTCAAATGGGCTGTTTTTAATATTGAAAAAAAGCGCATTCATTTACTTTCGAAGATATTGTTAGCCTTATAATTTAGGCAATACTTACCTTCCAATTTCTAAGAGTTACCCAGAGATTTTTAAATTCTTCATATCCTAACTTCCCAGATCTATCAGAATCCATCATCGCAATCATACTTCGACAAATATCTTTAGAGAATCCATTCTTTGTGAGATCTAGAAAAATACCATAAATACCCATAAAATCTAAAATATAAAGTCTGTTCAGAGATATAAGAACAGCCAGCTGTAGAATCGAAATATGGCCGAACATTTTGCTTAGAATTTAATCATGGTTTGTAATAAAAATAAGTAAGACATTCAATAATATTTTATTTATGTTTAAATGTGAAATTACAAGTTATTTTATTATTAAAAATTATATTTATGATTACAAAATTATACAAATTATTCGATACTTATAATAATTATTCACTTGATGTACCAATATCACTATCATCTGTTCTAATTACAATTTGTGCTATTGTTTATATAATATGGATATAGGATTTTTCCACTTTTTCAACATGTGTAACAGAATTTGCCCAACTTTGTGAAGGGATGTTAAAAACTTCAGTTTCTATAAGCTCAAGTACACTGGAGTTAATAGTAGGGCAAATATTGTTACGACGAATGGCAGATTTCAGTTGGTGCCAAACATGTTCGATGGGATTAAATATACAATGGTATGGTGGAAGCCTTAAAACTGTATGCCCTAGGTTTCTTAATTATCACGGAGGTATTCCTTTTATAGTTTTAAAATTTGTAAAACCTCAATTAATTGCCTTTTGGTGTAAACTTCCTGAAAATAAATGTCATTATCATACATGTAGTTTTGGATTGTTGCTTTTGTGTCTTTTGAGGAGGGAGTCTTGGTCAACTGCCTACTATGGTAGCTTGCATTGTCCATTACAATTAGTCTATTCGGGGGTATATTTGGAATTAGCTTGTTTTTAAACCAATCTTCAAAAAATCAGCAGTGCTGTCCTCATAATCCAGAGAAGAATCATTAATGTTTTTGCAGACAGAGAAAGTCTATTTGGAATCCATCCGTCTTTAGATCTAGCATGCAAGATCGTAATTCGTTTACCTCTCTTTGATGGCGCGCTTGTTTTACACTTGCCGCTTGAGTCAACCCAACCCTTTTCCGGGGTATCATATGTGTCGAACCAGGTTTTATCCAAGTAAATAATCGGCCTTTGCTGATCTCCGTAAATCCTAATTATTTGTAGATATTCCGATCGCCATTTCCAAATTCTACTGGATTCCATTAAAACTTGTCTTTTGTTAATTTTTTTAAATCTAAACCGCCGGTTTCATCTTTTTCATGCTTCTTAATTCAATTATCTAATGGAGGTACGCTTGGTTCCTCGTATAACTTGTAAATTTTAGGCCGTATTATATCTTGATCACTTCCATGTACCTTCGAGAAAATGCCAGTATCGGTTCTTTTTTTTTCTCGCTAAAATGGGATTATTCACAATTTTCCATACAGTTGATGTTGGAATTTTTGTTAATGTGGCCGTTTCTTCCAACGCTGCTTGCTTGCTAACCGCACGTTCAATGAGAGTTGAGTAAACATTGTTTATAACTTCCTTAGTTTCTACAGAAAAGTGATTTCTGCTTTTCGACGGGGTTATCTCCTGAGATACATTGGGCTCGCACATATTTTCCATGACTCATACACGATTAAACAAACGCTGTATTGCACACGAAGTAAGAATAATTACTAAGCTTAAAACTAACTAGGGTGGCTATATATACAGTCTTTAGAACATAATTTGTTTTATGGGATTAACCCTCTCATTTTGAATCGAGTAGAAATCGGTTTAAAATCACCAAACTATTACTTGAATAATGAAATTACATCTTCCGGATTTGCAGTTTACTTTAAGACATTTTTAAGTAAGGCCCATAATTTTCTTGCATTTATTCATTTATTCATTGTTTGTTTATGGCCACCCTTGAATAATCTCATTCAAAGGCAAAGTGTAACTTTCTTATATCTCTGGACAGGCTTTACCTATCTAGCATTAGCAGTCTAAAATAATTTTCAACATTTTCGATGTATACAAATAAAGCTAAAATTTAATGATGAATCACAAACACTTAAGATTCCACCTCCATTCAATGTAACAACGCAAAATATCTACAACTACAAAGAGTGTGCATTTAATGTTAGAGATAGTAGGTACCATGCAAAATTTTATGTACATCAAGAGTATGATTAGTATTTACATGCACCCCATGCACCACTTTGAATGATTAAGGACCCACTCCACTATGTCCGGTCGACAATTTATATGATTGTATGAAGACAAAAATTCAATGAGTAATTCAGTTTTTGTTGATTGATACGCAGGTATATGAAATGCATTTCATACACACAATTGTTTCTGAAATGCAAGTGACTAATCTAAAATTATTATTACTAGGACTTAGTTGCAACAACAGGGTTATTTACTGGTTTTCGAAAAGTGTCTTAAATTGTTTATATGTGGTAGACATAATCCACCACAATTTCAATTTTTAAATCACGCGCGAAAACGCTAGCCGCCATACTTGTTTGGGCGTGACGTCACTAGTATAGTCAACAAACAACAAATGCAGGTAGAGACGCTTTATATGGTATTACCTATAATTAGTTCTCTGTTTAAATTGCTAGGAATGAGTTAAAGTCCATCCGAAAATATTTCGTTTGACCTAATAACTGCAATAATAGTTTTATTATATTGTAAACACCCAAAGAAACCCCGTTACCTGTTCGATTGCCACACCTACGTTTTTAAAAAAATTCTTGGTAAGATTACCCATATAAAACTGTCGATGAGCCAACCAGCAAAATCTACCTGGCCCCAGCTGACATCACTGTTTATATTACTGAAATGAAATGAAATAAGGGGTACTGCTTTACATAGGAACGGATTTTGTAGTTTAATGAAAAGCCATGTAATACCTTACAGTAGCAATGTTAATTACGTTTATTTTTACCATTACTTCTATTATATATTATATATTAATTTATTATAAGTACAAAACAACTGTGAAAAGTTCTCGTGCGGAAAAGAGTAACTTTTTGCACGTATTTAGGTAAACGTAATAATAATAATTATACCTACTTAAAAAAATATATTTACACATATTATACGATAAATGCTTCCTGGAATGTTTAGGGTAGCTAGATATCGCATTAGCTGAAGATTCCCAAGGTCTCCACATACTTTTATTATTAACTTGTTGCACACTGTTTCAAAGTAAAATAGATAGGTACTAATCTATTTCGAATATTATGTTTACTATTTATATAAGCTATATAAACAGGTACCTTGTAACTAAA